>LR989999.1:5000000-6250000 GCA_905147175.2 Nymphalis urticae | reverse complement strand
TTTTTATTATCCTCTTTACATGTTTGTATTTATTCAAAATTGTTTTGAAATGGCTACTTAGTTACACACTGTTTTCGCTTTTTCTTTCATTATTGGTTTGACATTCGAAAGAAGAAGTTACACCATTGCTTTCCCCGCTAAGCAACGTTTAAAAGTGAGGTAAATAATAAAAAAGTAGTCGACTTACCCATAACAAATCTTGAATTTGGTGGTCTGTAAGTAAATATTTTTTGTCAAGATTAATTCCTTCAGACTTTACATTATTAACGTACAGATGTGTCACGAAAAGAATATATTTAAATACAAGTTTCTTTGCCTTAAATCTCTGTGTGGATGATGTAATGAAAGGCAATTGAGTATATGTAATGTAATATATATGTATTGTAATATAATTTACAATATTTAATTGTTACGACGATATTACAGTGCGATGTTAGAATGGCGACTGGCGACAGAACATATAATAATGTATTAATTGACAATGTAGCATATCGAATATCGACTTGTTTCTAGGTGCCATTATGGACAGTGATTTTTGCTTACATTAATAAAAGATAATACGTAGGCACAACACTTCCCTTCCTTTTAAAAAAAAATAATAATAATAACATATTATGACATATTATTATAAAAGTAAACAAATTAACAAAATATAATGCAAAATTTAATTACCTACTACACTTATATAAAACAAAAATATTTTTCAATCGTCAAAAATAAAATTTGTAAATTTTAATGTATATCGTGTAAACAAGAAATATAATGTCCTATAATTTAAATATAATAAACCCTTAAAAATATTTTAAAAAAAAAACGTCGTCAATTTGCCTTAAATGTTTTATGGATGATGTAATGAAAGGCAATTGAGTATAGATATATGTATTGTAATATAATTTACAATATTTAATTGTTACGACGATATTACAGTGCGATGTTAGAATGGCGACTGGCGACAGAACATATAATAATGTATTAATTGACAATGTAGCATATCGAATATCGACTTGTTTCTAGGTGCCATTATGGACAGTGATTTTTGCTTACATTAATAAAAGATAATACGTAGGCACATTTCTATAGATCAAAGTAATTCGTATAAGTCGCAGTAAGAAAGTCGTAGCAAGTCGTTGAAATCCTAAAGTCGAAGGGACTATTGTCGTAGCACAGTCGTAATCTAGGAAATAGATATTGCTAATATTCTCTAAAAACTATTCGTTAGGCCGATTATTATAGCCTAATCAGACTTCAATTTGGCCACATTACTCTAAGTACCTTTGGATTTCATAAGAAAATCATAATTGCATTTTTAATACACCATTGGAAATCTTATAGCATAATTATTATAGTATGTGCATAGTTATTATATTATTATAGAATGTAGACAAACTTTTACAGACCATAAATAAATTTATTATTTACTATTATAATACTCATACATATCCTTGGCTTAGATATAAAACATTTATTTTTAGAAATAAAAGAGTAACCTTTTTATTCACATAAAGTAGTAAAAATATATAGTCTATGTTCAAAGTATACGTGCTCGCAAATGCGATCACAGCTCGTGATTAAATAAAATGTCGAGTAGGTATACAACGCAGTTCGTTCTGACAAGCTAGTGCTATTTTTGAAAAAGATGATTTTGAATGTATAATAATAATGATTAAACATTTCGCTTTTAAAAATTAATCTCATACAATGACATTAAAATAATAAGACCTAAAACAACTAAAAAAGTATATATTTGCTTGTAAGATATTACAAACATCTTTAGTTTATTTGTGCAAAATGAAAATTTGTTATAAATAGTTGATTACTAAACTTCATTCAATGACAAAATACAGCATTCAGTTTCAAAATAGATTATGGAATCACGTTAACGCGTTCTATTTTTAAAAGTTGTTTATAAATATTTTATATGTAATCAAATTGATTGGTTAAAATTTAAAAGTCAATGTCAACATTTATATGAATTTGAAGCAATTCAAAACTATTTTTTTAAAGAGGTTCTACGATTTTTACCGTCGTCGTGACTTAGGTTTTAGAACACAAATCTTGGGGTTTTTTTTACAATAAACTAGAATTGAGAGCTTAAGGTCTTCTTAATATTTCGTTGTGTTTCTATTTAAGATTTTAAGTAAAAGTGATACTGAAAGTAAACTGTAATGATTCATAAATACCAAGTGCAACGAGCAGAGTTATCAATGAAAGCGACTGTATTTATATGGTTTGTTTACGTTTCATGAAGCGCTGCGCACGAGCAGCATAATCGTCACGTGAAGGTTCGGATTCCACATATAATGAAAAAATAGGATGACTATCACGTGAGGTTATCTAATAATCATTATTTAAAAAGAAAACATTATGTAGTAAGTGTCGTATGTATACAGAAATGCTATTTAAATTATACATACGTGAAAATTTAAAATAGCTCTAACTTATCATTGTTTATTATATATTTTAAATAGTTACATAATGACGTTACAACATCTTATGAATTATTCATATTTATTTATATTCCATATTTTTTTATACTACCTATAGGTAGAACGAGCATATGGGTTACCTGGTGGTAAGTGGTCACCAACGCCCATAGACATCTCATGCAGTTAACCATCGCTTACATTGCCAATGCACCACCAACCTTGGGAAGGGGAACTAAGATGTTATGTCTCTTGTGCCCGTAACTACACTAGCTCACTCACGCTTCAAACCGGAACACAACAATACCAAGTACTACTATTCTAAGGTAGAATATCTGATGAGAGGTGGGAGATAGATTTGTTTTAGCTGTTTAAGCTTCTCGATAAAATTAAATAAATAACTTAAAAAAAAAAACATAAGTAAAAAATCTAAGAACACGTGGTAATCCTATTGGTATTTGAAAATAGCAATGACGGGACTCTGTCTTCAATTTGCGTCATTCCGTTTACGTACGAGTGTATACCTAATACCATCATACTTGCTATAATACTTTTGCAATCAATTTAAATGTACTCAAAATTGTTTACAGTCCGAGCAAGAGAATTCTAATTAGATTGGAATTAGAATTTCACTTTTCTGTATAACTATGAACAGAATCAAACACTTAGTGAAATGTATAAGATTGATCATAAACGAAATCAGACCAAAGACAAAGGTTTTACAAATACAGTAGTTAAGACGTGAAAGCCTAATAACAACAAATTCACTTTTCAATTTTAATATTATGGTCATCGGAATTACATATACATAATATAACGGATACTTACTAGCAAAGTGACAAATCAATACTACAATTAGAGATGTATAAAAAAAACATTATATTTGCGTTATTAGTAATATTTAGGTAGTTGTCAAAAGATTAAATATAAAAGAAAGTCGAAATCCGCACGTTGTAGGTACTCAGTTATTACACAGTTACTTAAAATACAGTTTATTAAAGTAGACTTTTGTATGTTCTTAGGAATCATCAATACAAATCTTTCATCATCATCATCATCATCATCATCCTTTTCTCGTCCACTGCTGGACATAGGTCTCTCCAATGGCACGCCACTGAGCTCGATCATCATCGAAATCTTTCATCACAATTAAATGTGAATCTAAAAATGGTTCAAAATGATCCTGCTGATATGAACCAAGAGTAAGAAATATGTAGTAAGAATAAGATTTATAATAAGCACAAATTGATTTTATGCAACACACATATTATACTCCTAAAAATTAAATGTATATGCATATATATATTCAAATTATAATAATAAATAAAAAAAAAATTCAGAATAAAGTATGTAAGTAATTATTATTATTCATAAACATAACGTACATTTATATTATACGTACATTTTTATTTTTACATTTATTAAATTGGAAATAAAAAAGAATGCTCTAAACACATAATTATAATTTAAAATAACTATTATTAAAACGATGTCGTCCAAGTTTAATAGAAAATGATGATGGAACAACAAGAGTAAATTTATATGACTACCATATCAACAATTGGCACAAATAAGAACTTAGTATTTACAATACAAAGCGACATCTGTGTGAGATCTAATTTAAGTCTTTCGACCACGTGGATCATCATATAGGATAATACGAATGTTAATGTATTTATGTTAATAAATAAATAAAACCTTTTAGAATATAAAATTTGTAGGTAGAAGGGCAAATGGACCAACTGATGGTATTTAATTACCACCCTTCAAACCAGAACACAACAAGTACTTCAGTTTGACGCTACTATGTGATGAGTGGGTGGTATATATCTTTGTACAAAGCCCTACCGCCAAGTGTCGGTTTATACTTTTTTATATGCATTTCCATCCAAGGAAAATATTATAATCTGTTATTAAACTTATATAAAAATGTATATGTTAATTTCAAATAAGAAATATTAAGGCGGCACACATACTGGCAGCCAATAAAGATAAAGAGTTACGCAAACGCATATTACATGTGAGCCAAGTCAGGTCGATGGATAAAACTCGTAGATGCTTAATAATTGTCGCAGGTTCAATTTTGTAATCACATACACATTCGTGTTTGCGATTATTTTTTATACCCTGCGGTATGGGAAAACGTTAAGAAACCAGCAAACGGGTGACTAGCTTATAAATTGCCTGAACTTAGTCGAGAAATAAGCTTAAAATCATTTCAAATCTTCCATGGAAGAGGTCTTCGTTTAACCTACATAATACATGTTCATATATATTTATAAAGCAATAAACATTCAAATATTCAATACCAGATTGTTTGGTAAAAATGTAAATTTGATTCAAACAATAATATACATTTAGAGATTAGATTCTAAAATCTAATCTGTATTAGTTTTATCTTATAAGCGGGATGATAATATACCTAATAAAAATAAATTCAATAGAAAGATTTGTTATAAAAATTTATAATTATTAGATAATTTCCACACCTAAACTGGATAAGAAATAGCTTTCAGAATAACATAAGCGATATAGATAATCTGGTAACTAGTAACGTGTGTCGATATGCGTAGGAAGACAATACACAACGAAAGCGATCATGAACGACCGCCATTTTAACGAGATCTCTACCTCTTCTCTCTACACTAAAGTCTATCGAAACTAAAGGGAAGTTTACTAGCAATCGCAAAGGTCAAACTACGTTAGTCAAAGAAACTGTAATACTATATCGTCCGGCCTTGCTACGAATAGTGCCCGCCCACGTACAGACAGTGAAAATGATGCGTTATACGACGCTTCAAAGATTTTACTATAGATACATTTCTCAATTCTAGTTAAACAAATAAATAATTGGATTCATCTAAGTAATTAAAAAACAAAACGTAGCTTTTATAATGTGTCGGACATTTATTTTTATAACATATTTTATTGATTTGTACTACAAACAAGAAACAAATAAATCTCTTCAAGAATTGAATAAATAAAAAGACCCTCAAGGAAACTCCAAGGCATCCGCTCACGAGTTGACAGCTTGAGATGTTTTGAAGAGAAGCCGGAAACATGTCAGTGTATCGGACAGCTGTAGATGGCGCCACAAAGAAAAAGTTGCGCGATTCCTTCGGCAACGACGTGAGCTTCACCGCTTCCGGGCGGGAATTTTGCGCATAGAAATGGCAACATTACATATTGTTACACAAAACTTTTACAGTAATGCTCTCCGCTGCATGCGAGCTTCACTCAATATTTTTGGGAGCACTTCCCTTTGGACAAGTTGTTCAATAAACAGAAAACTTTTATTTTATTTTCGTATCACTATATTCTCGTATTGAATCGTAAAGATAGAAAGGATTTTCAAAGTAAACTTTAGAAAATTGAAATTAACACATAAAGTTGATCTATATTTATGAAAGTATTTGTTAAAACTGAATTTATGAAATATTTTATGACCGAAAGTATATCGCAGTGTAAATCAATACATAGCACGGTGCATATTTAAACTGATTTATGAAAATTATTCAAAAATATTATATTTGCTATGTGAAACTATTACCAAAAATCACTGAATCCAGTCGCTTAAAACTTATCAATGTCGTGTTCAGTTCAGTTCAAATATACTCGAACTTCTTTTCTATTCAGACATAATAAATATTCAATATACATACTAATTACCAAGAATATTATATAAGATTTCATTCATTTTGACGACATTCGAGATTGACGTGCTGTTAGCAGGCAAATATAACCGATCGGGTGTACACAGGGCGCGTCATCGCAAATGTTTGCTGTGGACATGACATACGCGCCCGAACCGACTTCGATGAACAAACGCATCAACGCGTTCTCACATAGATGTTTACTTTATTTGTTACGGTAATGGCACATTTAATTGCTTTATTGTTCGACAAATGTTTGTTTTAAGCGCCTGAAGCACACATATCCACGTAGTTACTGTTAAAATATTGAACGTGTGATTTATATTGAAGCTATTGTTGTAGTTTTAACTAGTATTTAATATAAATTGTTTTAATACAATGACAGATGTACAGATTGAAATTTTATATATTTTAAAGTTTATTTTGGTTTTACCAATTTATTACCGTTTAATTTACTATTTGCTATTTTTAATTAATTATTTAAATAAACCTGTTTCTTAGCAATTAAACTTCCCGTTTCTAATACCGATCCGATACTGATTTTAACCGAAACCAATGACGAAAAGATATCAGCTATACAAAATCCAGGCTATAGAAATAATCAAGCAATTAAATGAATTTGTTTTCACATCGAGAATGTAGTTGTTGAAATTAATAGCAAAATGTTAAATCACAGATACTTTTCTTTACTTTATAATTTATTGTATACCACAAAGAGAAAATAAATACAAACCATGGATACAGCTTAAATAAAAGATACTTATAATATACTTTATGCAGATACTTCATCAGATAAAAAATACCGAAAAAATTAACCAGTATAATTGCTGATGTGACTTTTACATAAAATTACACCTATTCTGCAAATGATTGTGGGAAGATAATATATTCACTGCACGACATGATGTTCTAGATAATTATTAAAAACATTAACGTACTACTAGATAAAACAATCACCAAAACTAAAAAACAAACAAAACGTCTTAACTTTTCTGATATATGCACACAAAACATACCCTTAATTTTAAAAAGACAAAGTTTATAATTAATCGAAACTATTCACCGTGAAGGGGATTGTTTTTCTATCTGGCAACAAACGGCAATCGCTGTAGGGTATAATTCAAAGATGGCGGCACGCGTCGCACTCGTGTCGGAAGCAACGTCCGGAAGCGCGGGAACGTCGCCCGCACCCGTCGAAACAATACAATCGTGTAAATTGAAATAAATTGATGCACTCACATTGTTTTGCTTCCAGCAATTTCTTAGTTTCCTTAAAGGTGCTCGAAATATTTTAAAACATAATATATATATATATATGTTAAAATGTTCATTAAAAGAAAATAATTACATAACTCATGCGAATAGTTAGGAAAAACGAAAGAGGTTTTAAAATAAAAATACTTTTTTGATGGAAAAAGGATTCATTTAGGGATATAGGATAGGGATAGCGATTTCATTATTTTATATAAATAAAAGTCAAATGTACGTATTATTTTAATATCGTTGATGACTTTTTAACATAATAAATGTTTGTTATGCAAGTTATTCAAACATTTAAAACAAACAGACGTAATTAATAGCTCCCACGGGTGTTAAAAAACAGAGGGTGTTTCATTCTCGCGCCCCCGGTGACTCGTAGCGCTAATTACGCAATCAGTTCACACAATTACACGACACCCACGCCCTGGATTACCTAACGTTTCACTTATCAACTCGGAGATCTTAGTATTGCTTTTAATGCAGTACAAACATTCATCGTATACAATTATTTTAGTCACTGTAATCCTTAGACAATGTATGGAGAATTTTATTTACCTATACGTAGTAATAAGAATTTTTGAAATATTGTGTCACATACACAATAAAACTAGTAAGCTTATAGAGTTCTTGTTGTAATGGTAAGGATACCTTTTCCTGCAGACCGTTAATTTTATTATTCATTTACAAAAATATCTCGTAATCAAAGTTTTTTTATTAAAATAAATCTATATAACTGTGAATCATTATGTAGATGATAAAAGTGTTTAGGGAGTGGCTATTTTTTCCCGCAGCTTTTATACCGAGAGAAGATACGCTAACGGCTTGTTTGTTGTTCGCAAACGGATTGCTACACCGCGATATGAATTAGCTAATAACGAAAACTATGGAATAGATCATTCTAAAAAAAAATTAAGTTTTTAAAATGTTTTAAGTATTCAATCAAAACGGGATATTATTAGTTTGTAATTTATATAATACTGGCACGACGCGCCGTTACACCGACCGCGAAAAGCTTAAAATAAATATGTATATAATTATAACCGTGCGTTAATGGTCTGACAGTCAAGATTGTCTTATATATATAAATATGTAGAAGATATCATCATAATTAATATTTAATAATATTGTCGGATTGCTGTCCCGTCAGGTTTCATCCCCTTTACTCAAAAATAATGAATAACACAGGTGAAATGTGCACAAACATGTAGACTACAAAATCTTTTGCGCAGCCAGTCCCCGGTTTGTCTCCATTGCGAATATCTTTAGTAGCAGAAATCTGTCAGGAAGGTTTTGTTGTATAAGTAGACAATTGTTTACTAAAACTAAAGTAGATTAATTATATTATTTATTCATTTAGTGAAGAAATTTAACACGTTACAATTAAGAATTCAGAATATTCATTAGGTTAATAGAATCAATATTTTAATTTCTAATCTAAGATTAAAAGCTTGTATTATATAAATTTATAATAAAGATTTTTCTACAACCTTCTCCACTGTGTACTCTGGTTCGGAGATGACAAATACGCATCGGAAGCGATCCATTTTGCCGGGAAACGGTGCGCAGGAAGTCGATTCGTCGACCGCGAATGCTGCCGGCGCCATAGTCGGCCGGGCTATCATTCGAAAAATTGTTATGATCTATTGTTTACAGATTGGATTAATATTTTTTGTAAAAATTGTATGCTTATAAAAGTCTTTTACGCATTTTTATATTAATTATTTTCATAATGTGTTTACACTGGTAGAGAGACCGATAGACAAGTTACAATAACGGAACTCCGCATTATTAAAAACTTAAAAATTACCTTTCAATTTACATATCATATAAGTATTAAATTAACAGTATTATAATAAGTAATTGACTATAAATTAATTATTTGAAGCTTACTTGTATGAAAAACTATCGTGTATAGACAAAACAATAAATAGACAAACCATAGATAGATTTCACACATAATAAATGAATAGAAGATAACTGAAGGAGACAGCTGACTTTCGACTCGCATTACGCTACATCTGCGCATGTTTAAAGAACTCTTTAAATAAAGTTTGAAGATCACATAATATACATTAAACAATCATATAACAAAGTCGGTGCGTTGCGAATCGACTCAAAAGAAGGTAACTAAACAGTTATGGGGTCGCGTGGAGGCCAGGTGCTATTACAAAGTTATTTCACGATGACAAATTATCATCATTGTGTTTTTTAAGCAACCCAAATTTAGTATCGCAGTGGCAATAAAAGGATGATACTTTTCGAGTAACACAAATTGATTTATTGCGTATTAAATTCCACATAATAAAAAAAGAGTAATCCATCGTACTCAGGCGACTTTTTTACTACAATTAAAACTATACCTCATTATTATCTTTAAGTATCCAGTAAATGTATATTTTTTTTCGTTTTAAAATTACTGACATGTAAATGTAGTTCGACATATTAGACATAGTAAGCATGTAAATAGAAAAAAATACTAGAATAACGAAAACAATAACACATTTTCGTTAACCGTTAAGGTTTAAGCCTTTTTCACCTGTAATTCGACGTGACGGGCGCACTACTTAGTGTGTTACTTACAGATAATTAACTCTGTTTTTGAACCAAAGGCTTTTTTGCTTGTATTTATAAAATATTTTGCACCGTTATTGGTTAAATACAACGTTTAATAGATTAATTGTCAGTGAAGTAAAGTTTTTATTTGTTTATATTATACCAATGAATAGATAATAAATAATATGACTACACATTATGTTGCTATGAAATGTGCTTATTATGATTTAAAGGTTACAATAGACCTGCAAACATATACAAGACACCATAGTATGTATTATGTACTAAAGAATCATATCAATGCATAGGCACTTGCTTGAAACGTATGACGTTCATAAATATAATTCACTAGTTACTCGTCCCAGCTTGACCCGTATAGAATAAGGGTCTAAATAAAAGGTTTAAATATACATTTAACTCTATTGGTTTACGTGGCGCAAACCAGTAAAGCTCCCAGTCGGCATTTTTGTTCCGACGTCTTCAATAATCATCGTTATATTTCAGCCAATTTCTACGAAACGTTAATTAATCATACACCTAAACTTTCCTCATGAATCACTTCGTCCAATGGTGAAAATAGTGTGAAAATCCATTTGGTAGTTTTTGTGTTTATTGCGTACAGACAGACAGACAGACGTGGTGAGGGGAATTTGTTTAATATATTTAGTGACTCTAATGTCTTAATTTAATATACTTGAAAAAAAAAATTACTCTTTCTTTTATATTAAACAGTATTTTTAAAAATAAATATCTTGATTAAATTGATATAATAAAATTAGGTGCTTTTATATAATACTATTTTGTTTTGAAATATCTAAATTACTGTTTTAATATTTAAATCAGAAATTAAGAAATTAATTAGATATTTAATAAAAAAAAAGTTAATATTCTGCCAAAAATCTGTCAGTTACCTTAATAATTTCATTCCTTAACACAACTACGATATCAGACTTAGTATCTGGCTACGATTAAATTAGATTTTCTTTAGCATTCATCAGGCCTAAGTAGTCAGTCTGCGGTCAGTAATCTCCTTCGTAACCTTTGAAGTGACAGCTGACATCGCTTTAACGTGAATTTCAAAATGAAAATAGAATTGCATTAATGAGAAATAATGATCATATTTTACCGTCCAATTTTAAAATTACATGTTGTTGACTAAAAACTAAATTTGAAACAAATCAGAAATATATAAAAACAGTTTTTTCAATGTTTTTTTCGGAAAAATGTAACAAATATTATACGTTCCGAAATTATTAACTTATTTACGTAATTAACATGTATGTACGTATAAATGGGTAGATTTAAAACATTTAAGCTTAATTTTAAAATTTCGTACCGAATAAGTTAGTAATAATCTTGACATCCCCTCCTCCTCTTTCTATACTTATTATTATGTTTTAATCATGTGTTTTATAAAAGGTACAAAAAGGAATTCTTATAATATTATGTTTGTAGATCACCGACTTGCGATCCTAATCGAATAAAAACTATCTACTTCCTTCCTTGCTAGAAGAATAGAAACCAATGTCTTTGTGTGTTTCTCGGTCAGCGTAGGGCGTAACCCTTAAACTCGCCTATGAAAGAAGCTTTAGTTGTTGTCATAAATAAATAGTTGTTGCGTATTCATTTGTAATAATGTTTTAAATATATATATATATATATATATATATATATATATATATATATATATATATATATATATATATATATATATATATATATATATATAATATAATAAAATAAATAAACAAAAAATATTTCAGGTGCTACATCTTAGAATAAAATATACCCAGTTAAATAAGTATAAATAGAAAATAACTTTTTAGTAAGTTAGTACTTGTGGTTAATGGTGAGATATTCCATAACGCTTCATAGAAATTCATATAAAATTATATTCCTTCATTATAAAATTAAGTGTACGTAAACATACATGTTTGTACACTAAACCTATATTAATTCTTCTGTCTCATCGTGTTTTCTCTGACAATACTCTTCTACTTTATAATAAGTTAACATAATTATGTACATTACATAGTCGAAAGGACGAGGAAAGTATCCAATTCGAAACAGAGTTTACTATTGACTATTGGAGAAATAACATGACTAGCCGCTTTGAGAAGGCTTTGAAACTATATTATCCCATCCGAAAGCACTCTTCAAATTCGTTTAAACCTTTTTTATTTTCACCAAAAATATATATTAGAAATAACAAGGTTTAGCACGATAAAAATCAATATACCTAGAACTGACATCCATTACGAGCCACTAATGTTAAAATATCGGACAAACCTATCCTTATATATAATTATATATAATATCCTTTTCTATTGCCAGAATGATTGCCCTGTTATCTGTTAAAGTATTATGTAATCACACACACGAAGCAAATTCATAAAACAAACTTGTATTAAATGTAATGCCAGGTTTCTTTCATTATAATTATTTCAATTGATATCGAACAAGCAATGGACATTCATAGTTGGAAATAAATAACAATAGAGTCAGGTTAGTAGGGTCAGTTTAACGTCGCAGTTACGAGTCAGTTTACCATAGGCGGCTAATTACAGCGTGCGCAGCCCACGGTCGGTATACGATACACGATAACAGTAAAACTGCTATAATAGCAGCAGTGATGCCGTGTGTGTCAACAAAGTCGCTTGGCTTTAATGGTACAATAAATTAATTGGTCAACTCGGCCATTAACAATTTTATTCTACATAACTTTAGCCCCACACACTTCGGCATATAATTAAAATAATCGTAATGTTGGAGTCAATAAATCAATCAAAAAAGAGATACACCCAAAAAATTTAATAAAAGATTTGATTTTGCACAACTATTATACAAACCTTCGGCAAAAGAATGCGGGTTTTTAACACCTGTGTATACACGACATAAACTAATGACTTTAAACTACATCCGAAGTACAAGTGGCTTTAAAGTTCCGAAAGTTGTTAGAGTCATTTCCGATTGTTAGTAATGAGCGATGATCCGCGCTGAATTGTGGGTGGAAACATCCTAGCGCGACAAACTACCAATACATATCTTTTGTAGCAAAGATTGCGTAAAAAATTACCGCAGTACGTTTGTCGGCAGTGAATCGACGCGAATCGCATCCGCTCTTCCGACTTTTGTCGGCGCGACATCCTATTGTAATGTCCGATATTTTTGATAAAATTACGTCACACAATAGGAAGAACGCTCAATGGCTTGTTGTTCGATTGTTGTACCTTATTGAACCAATGATGAATGTCCGAGGGTCTTCAGTTGCGTTCCTTCCGATCTCATTTCGTTTGCCGTTTGCTGATGTTTGCACAATGACCCGTAGCCTCTGAGCTTCTATTTTGAAATTCACATATTGTTTAATGCTGCTTTTTTTAAATCAAAAAGTATTTTTTGAATTATTTAGCATTTACAGCGAGTTTAAAAACTACGGTGTACTACAAAAGCCAACATTACATTTAAGAAACAAATACTTTACTAGAAAACTTTTCATCACACTTTGTAGTAAATGATATCATATAATATCAGCGTAACACTGATAAGGGACTAATCAATGTTAAAGCATCCAGCGACATTTTTTTTCAACATTAATATTGCTTACTAAAAACAGACGGCAATTCGTGACAGAGGCATGAATGCTGTTTATATATTTTTTTGGATATATTTTACTTTCATGTAATGTCTACAACTTTGTTTTTATTATGAATCAATAAACAAATTGTTAGGAAAAAATTCTAATGTTGTAAAATTGTGATGTTCAACTAAGTTGACTGGTGATGATTACTAAATATATTTTGTCTTAATCAATATTTACCATGAATATCGCGGATACTTGCACAGGTCATACAAAATTACTGTTTTTTTTTTTAAATATACTGAAATGAAGTTTTATAGTAGCTTAAAATGCATTTCTATTTTAATAAAATAAAATACAGTACCTTTCAAGATACGGTCTCAAGTCTTGGGACGAGCCGTATAACTTACAACTTTGACTCATATATTTGAAGAAAAAATACAATTTTCGATGTTCCGCGGCAACGATTTCATAAATATTATGCTTAACTGTCAAAACATGTTCGTAGACCGTGATCGAGGCAACCCTTTCCTCGGGTCCCGCAAGCGCTTTGTCAGAATTAATAGCCCGAAAACGCGACCGGGTTTCACGGCTGTCGCTACTTTCCTGATTTTCGGATTGTTTTACGCATAGTTAAACTCGCAATCCAATTACATGAGTAGATTGAAATGTTGATATGACTTGATATAAATATTATTTATATGGACTATTACCAAAAATACTATCACTGCTATTTTTAGCTGTTGGTTGTAATGATTAATTAAAAAAAACATGCACAACCTTTTTGCTACTAAATGAAATATATGATATACAAATATATGATGTGTTAAAAATATTATCTAATCTTGTATCACTGACAATACTTATCAAAGAATGTTGGACATGTTTCCCCTCAACACGGGGACGTGTTCGCACTATCAAGAACAGTACTAACGCTTCTAGGTTGGTGAGGTGATTTAGACTGCTTCTGGTCCATGACGATGGGACTCATAGTCTATATACTGTAGAATCTTCCCATATACCTAATACAGGACATAACTTTGTACTGAGTTTTTTTTCTTTTATATAATAGTTAGGCGGACGAGCAAATGGTGACCCTTGATGATAAGTGGTGGTGCCACCCCTAGACATTGGCATTGAAAGAAACCATCGCTTACATCGCCAAAGCGCCACCAACATTGGAAACTAAGATGTTATGTCCCTTGTATCTGTAATTACACTAGCTCACTCACTCTTCCAACCGGAACACAACAATAGCAAGTAGAATGTCTAATGAGTGAATGGTATCTACCCAGACGAGCTCGCACATAGCCCTATCAACTCGATTGGGTAACAAACAAAATAACAAACATTCTCATTTGTAAACTAATACACGTTGTTTGTGTGATTAGCTAAACAATGACATGTCAAATCAATAATGACAGAAAAAACGAAATCAGAGTTTGATTTAACAGCCACTAAGAAACGTTAATAAATAAAAACTTAAAAATAAGTAAATAATAATTAGATTACGTATTTCGATGTAAGAGCCGAGATGGCCCAGTGGTAAGAACGCGTTAATCTTAACCGATGACCGTGGGTAATTCAGTGCTGCTCGGAATCGGCCCGGGTCAAACCCGGGCAAGCAGCACTGAATTATGAATATTCAGTGGTTAATTTGAGATTACAACTCATCTCGTGCTTTTCGGTGAAGGAAAATATCGTGAGGAAACCTGCATGTGTCTAATTTCACTGAAATTCTGCCACATGTGTATTCCACCAACTCGCAATGGAGCAGCGTGGTGGAATAACCTCCAAACCTTCTCCTCAAAAAGGGAGAGGAGGCCTTTAGCCCAGCAGTGGAACATTCACAGGCTGTTACGGTTACGGTATAAAAATACACACAAGATCTACATATTATCTATCTCAGTTAAATGTTCAAATATCAAAGTGTAACTACATTTAATTTAAAAACAAATAGCACCGCAAATCAAATTACACACTACCATGACCGTAAAATCTTTTTAGTTAAGCGTCTAACAATGGGGAATCAATCTTCCGGGGAGCGATATAAAGCGATGAATGCTAAAACAACTGTTAGTAGGGTGAGAAGGGAATGATTAGGCAATATCCTCACCCTCCGGCGCACCCTCCGACCCCTGCTGCTACATCTTACTTAACACCCGAGCTATTTTGATCGGACAACTGATTTCAGACGTACTAGCAGTATTATCCTTTCGTATTAAAGTTCACTCAGTTATTTTAATCTAATATGATAGTCATTTGTTCATATCAATAGCAGAATGTTATTATTAGTTAAGGTAATATAATGCGATATAAAAGTTGAAATACTAATGCTAAATAATACAAATGGATATATATAAAAAATATATAGCTCACGATTAATGCCTGTCAATTATACAAGCCTCTTTTGAACAGTTTGCCATATTGGTTAACATTTATGGTTACTGCTCCGCTCCATAGAGTTATAGCTTAAGGCTATATATTAAGAGTATATAACCGCTCTTCAGTAAACGGTTAACACAAAATATTATTCAGAAAACACAACAGGTCCGATTTGAACACACTTGTGTTTTTAAGCATACAAACTTTCCAGCCTTTTAATGTAAGCCTTAAATTCTTTGCCCTGCGGTATCACCCGTTTTGAATTTGGATATACAATGTATGGCATATGCCTTTTCTAACACCTTGCCAGATTGGGTACAGACTCTTATCAATTAAATGAAATATGGGTCAATAATATTTAATTATTCTAAAATATTTAATAAATTGCATTAGTTTTTAAAATAAATACTTCTCTTACACTTACTAGAATTTAATACATGACCAAAGAAAACCAATATGTCGGCTTAAATTTAATTTTAATATAGCGCTGAAAGTAGACATCTCGCCCAGATATTAAAAAGATCCATCACAGCAGCTTTGCGGTGTCACCCTTTATTCGCTTAATTAGATCGTCATTGTCCCAATCTCTTTTTTATTATTCATCTCTATTTACTGATACATTTATAAACAAAAGCTCTTGCACAACTGTTCTTGTTTAACGTTGCTAATACTTACATTTTTTTATTACATTACATATAAATAATAAATTTTTATGTCCTCTTGGTGAATCAGAAATACTAGCTCTCTGCGCAAGAAATTATAGTGAAACGTAAAAAGGAGAGATTATATCCTATATCTTAGGACATTATTCACACACGGCCATCTGATCCCAAATTAAGCAGAGCTTGTACTATGGAAACCAGACAACTGATATAGTACATATACTACTTTTCTTTTGTAAATACATACTTATATAGACAATTACACCCAGACTCAGGACAAACGTACATGTTCATGCACACAAATGTCTGTCCTCGGTGGGAATCGAACCCACAACCTTCGGCGTGAAAGACAAGCATCTACCAACCACGCCAACCGGCTCGTCGTATAGTGCACAAGTGTGTGCTAACTGCTAACAATCATCAGTAATCAGGCTTTATGTCCTATCCGAGACACGGGTGTGTAAACACTACCAACTGCCAAGCTTTGACCTTTTACTGTAAACGAAAAACCCAATATCATAGCCTTACATTTTTAATCATTAATCCTAATCCAGAAAATCTGTAGCCTTATAAACAGGCTATGAGATCTAAAAGGCATTATAAATTATATATGTACTTATAATGTTATATATAATACAAACTGTTATTTTCTACACAAGCGTATTGCGCGTATAATAAATTTTATAATTTATGACAACGTACCGATACTTGAACTTGTATTTGTTTATATACTAAATCATTATTTAGCAACAAATAATAGGCATACATTTTTAATAAAGTTAGCACGTAATATGAGTCAATATAAGCTCAGATCGCTCGGAGGGCTGGACATACTTTGGGATTAGGTTAAATCCGTGCATGGATACGCATACTACGAGGGTACTAGTTCTCCACGCTGCAGGACAAGTTATAGACTTAAGCGATTATAATTCACATGTAGTATAAAATACGAAAATATGATTTTCTTATAAATTATTAACTTATAATTAATCAGCATGAACTAAACAATAACGTATTAGCAAAATATATTTTGACAATCTTCGTATTTTCTAAATTTAATTGGGAAATGCAAATTGAACACACTCAAACATTTCCAAGTTTTATTCTTCTAGATTATACCATTTAGATCTGAATATACGGAACGGAGTTATCCTTCGAATATATGTTCAAAACTGTTTTATGAGATTGTTGTAAAAATTCAGTCTTCTCACATTACAAACATCGCCTTTATATTTAAGCCTACATCTTGTTACTTACGCTTTCCTCAAATTTGCAGGGGCGGCTGCGACACAACAATCAAAATGTAATAGCGGTTTTAATATTGTCGACGATTTATAAGGATAAGTCAGAGTGAGTAAATATTAAATTTGTTAGCGATACTTTCAGATTAAGTAGGAGGGACCTGTCCTCTCATTGCTTCCTAGGGAGGTTCTAAGCTAACAAAAAATATTAAATTGTCGTTTGTCAATGTGATCTTATATAAATGTATAACGAAAATATAAATGTGAATATGATTTTTGTTGAATGTGTGTGGATGATAGTTTGGTTTTAGATAAACATAACAACAAACACTAAATACATTTATTAATTGTGATATTTTGCTTGAAGTTAATTTTAACCACTAATTTTTTTTTATGAGTGATTGTGTCTCATCATGTAAATAAATCATATTACAAAAATAAAATTAAACTGAAACACAGTAACTGCTTATAATTTTTATTTGTATGTATTTAAGGGTAGAATATAAAAAATTCTGTAATAAATACTGGTACTTAAGAAAATGAATCAAACCAATATTTTATGAGGCTTTGAGGAGTAGGCTTTCATAATTATTTAAAAAGAGGTATTTTCCTTCCTTTTATAAAATAACATAACTGGTCGATTTTTCGACATGAGTTCGAATTTTATTATACAATATTAATGTTATTATTATCATATTTACTAATTATTATTATGGATATGAAACGTCAATCAAAATTTGGTATAACTCAAAATAATACTCACATTAAAGATGCGCGTATAATAATAATATAATAAATGTGATTATTTTATTTAAGATTTACTTCAAAGGATTGTTAGGTAGTATCGGTGCGATAGATTAGAGATTTTGCAAAAGATTGACAATTTTAAATTATAAATAATTATTAGTTTTAACTTTTAGCTTGAAAGCTAGTTTTAAGTAAAAATTAAATAAATATAAAGATTTATTAAGTATAATTTATGATGAATATTTGTTAAAACAAATATGTATTCCTAAATGTACCTTGTGAGTAGCCGCCCACTCTCACACGAAAGGTATATTCATATATACATTATTATCGGCGCAGTAACTACGCCATCCATTCTCATTAGCGAGACAGCCCTTTGACTGGTTGAACGCCATCATAAAAATTAAGTGCTTTCCATTGTAATTACTGCCTATAACTAATGCTTTAGTCATTGTTTTGGCAGTCATACATTTTCTTAACTGTAGACTGTGGTACTTGTGCCATTTCATTCCAATGCCATTCATATCAAGTACACCAGAGTGGTTCATTCTATTCTTATCAAGAACAATACGACTTTATATACGAATTCGTTTTATTTTGCTTATTTCCTTAATTAGCAACGATATTTCTACAACAAGTTCTACAATAATGCTCGTATTTATCTAGTAAAGAAGCACAAAATTAAAAGAGATATAGTCAATATGGGCACAAGTATATATTCTCATTTACATCAATGGAGAACTAATAACAAGGTGCAAACATTATAAAGAAAGTAAGCAACGACAATGGAAATAAGTTGCATCGTAAGGCGTCGTCGTAAGTATTCCCCATACATAGGGTGGTACATAAATCTTCGCATATTGCCTCGCTTCGTACCGAGTATCAGGCCGAAGAGAAACAACTAACCCTTGGCTGCCTCGTTATTGAGCTCTCACTCCCAACCGGCTATCCCTTTCACACGTATGCTGAAAGTTGATCGTGTCAAACTGTCTATCTCTCTCCAATTTCAATTTACTCGAGACAGATTTTCAGGGATTTGTAAGATCAGTGTCAGAGTATATGAAAAAGAAAGACAAAAAATTATAACATTTATATAAATGGAAGCGTTACTAACAGTTTTAATTGAATACGTATTAGCTTAACGCTTTTGAAAGGTAATTAAATTAGGCTAAATCGTTCGCATACAATTTAAACGATACATCTTTAACAATAGCAATATGATTTGGAATGAAAATTATATGTATTTGTCATTATAATTATGTATATTATATAAATAAATTAAAAAAATATTTCTTAATGATATTATATTAAATTTCAGCTAGCCTTTAAGTAACAAAGAGGTTTTATGTGATTGTTTTAGTTATACTGTTGCCTTGTGATTTGCTAAGTAATAGCGACGACAGCCTTTTGTTCCAGAAAGCGGGTGAATAGTACCTAACATATAATATAAATTTATTTCCGTCCTTTTCTTTCAGCGCTGGAAAAACATTTGAAAAACATTGCTGATTGAGAAACAACAATGAAATTTAACAGAAACACTTAGTATCATCTCATTTACAAAGCTTAAGTTTTTTAATTAATTAAGCCTAAAACATAATATTATAAAAATATTAGTATCAATATCGCGCTACAGCAACAATACAGACGGCTACGCTTGCAATATATTCGTAATCATTATGGATAAATACAAAAATTTGTTAATTTTCCTGTGTATATATATCATTTCGTTTCTATCCATAGTAGGCTTAATTCATACTAAATTTTTTAAACCCATACATATCTCTCGTGAAAATATTTTCAAAAATTGTTTAATTCAAACCGGATAGTACATAAAATCCCGACAATTAATCTTTTCCGAAAATACTTGATGTACAGGTACGGCCCTGTTTTATTATGAGAATAGAAGATTGTTCAGGTCAGTTTTTTTAGCACTGGAGAAAAACATGAAGAGAGGCGGAGAAGTCATTATTTAGAAGTGGGTGTGATCTTTAATGCTAACCGCATCTGCTCGAGCTAATTTCTATCAGTAACCTTGGCGACAATTTTTATTTTTATAGTCTAATAACTGTAAATTATAGTTCTTAACAATTAATATTATTTATTTATACGTTTATATTTATTATAAATTATTGTTCATGTTTACGATATTATTCACAAATATAAAGTTGATTTATTCGTCTTAAAATGTCGGATACGAAAAAAAAATACACAGTTTTTATGTGTGTCATAAAATTTCAAACATAGTTAAAATTTATTTTTTTACGATTATAAGCAAAGTAATGTCTTCGTTGTAGTTTTGTCCTAGATTATTTTTCATTGCTTAGTATATAAGTGTAATCAATGCATTTTACTACTTTAGTTTAAATACAATCAATGCAGTTTTGTAAGTTTATTGATCATCCGTTGGGTGCTCACGCGCATAGTGTGCGGTCGGCATTCAAGATACATCCCTCATTGTCCTTTTGTCCGTCTGTCAGTGGCATCCCAAACATGTATTCTCTCTAGGTAGTTGAAAAAATCAATGTTTACCTTTATACTCGAGCACATATTTTTATACAAAGTGAGATTCTATAATAAGCAGCGTTTACAGAATAACGCTTGTCTACAATAGGATAATGTGGGCTGGAATTAAAGGTGTGATAAATGGACGTAACCAACGGATCTAATGACACGGGGATTAGAAACGAGAAAGTTTTGTATAATCATGTACAAAACTCTCTCGTTTCTAATCCTAATATGTTATACAATGTAATATATGTTATGAAATTGATTTTAAGATTATATATTGTCATTGCTTCTAGTAACACCTAGTAACACCTAAAGAAACTTCATTAAAATAACTTGATATTTAAAAAATACATTATAATGGCAGTTTTTAAAATCATATTGTCTCCCTATTAATCCTACCTCATATGTGTATTGTGTATGTGTGTAGGTACGTAATATTTATACGGATAACGAACTCCTGATTACGTTTGTATAAAATTCCTTTCAGCAAGATGTTTTTACATAAAGGATTTATTAAAGAATATATAATGCGTAATATGTATATCACCTCTTTGGACGTCAAATAAGAGATAATATTGTAGGCAGGAACAAACCTTATTTTTTACTTTCATATTAAATTCATCCAAATCTTAATATTCGAAATAAATAAAATATATTTTTGTGACTATTTTCTTTGGCATGCAAGATAATTGTGCAGCTTAAAAATAAATTGACCGTCAATAAACGAGAACAGTGTGTATTAAGGCTAAGGTCGATAAATGTTGGCACACATCTCGCCATTTGCTATTCAGTACAGCGATGCTGTTCAGACAAGTAACAATTTTGTAATTACATATTTTATCGCCAGTATAATGTTCTAATTCGTTAATAATGTAGTTAATAAATGTACGTTAATATTACATGTTATTTTACGTTAATATTTCGGTCACCGACGTAGTATTTTCTAGCAAATAATAGCCATATAAATATTGACTGTACTATTGCTTGTAATGTTTAACAATCCCATCACTACTTTGCGACAGGTTAAAAATAAGTCTAAATAAATTAAGTACTTGAATTAATACAAGCAAATAAAATGCAAATATAATTAATTAATAGGGTTATTATTAGAAAATGAGCAATATAAAATGAAACACTTTCTTGTTGCTGCACATTGCGGCGAGAACCACTACGCGGACTCACTGGGTGGTCAGTTCATTCATGCTCATTGTGGTGCAGTCAGTATATACAGCCGACCACAACTAAATAGTAACCGGACATTTCCGTGCGGATGTCCGAACAATCAGAATTCTAAGTGAGAATGTATAGACTAGTAGCATTAGTATATTTCGCCAAAATAAAATAAGAGATTGTTATATTTTAATAACTAAAATGATTGTTGATTAAATTTGATTTGTTTATTTTTAATTGACCGTTGCGTCCAAATATCTTGTCATTACTACAAGCCTCTGTTTTGTGAGTTCTTTTGAAATTATGAATATTAGTGCCTAACTGTTTAATAATTCTCAAACTAAGAGTAAGTTATTGTTACAGACGAGTCACCCTGTTCTATGTTTATTCAAATTGTTTTGTGTGACAAGCGATCTTTTACAATAAACAAAAGGATAAACAAGTGTCGAAGTCGAGACTTAATAAACAGTAATTGCTGAGGCTACATCGTGGGAACCGAGTCACCAACTCATTCGCATCCGGACATTACCTGACTTAAGATTTTTTGCGCAGTAAAACACTCGTAGCACTAAATAGATGTCCATTCAAATATTCTTTAAAGTGTCCGCTTTTGATTCCGTTCAATAGTAAAGAAATTATTCATCTTATGACTGTTGAAAGGGTCATTGAAATCAAAAACAATTGGTATTTAATATGACCGTGAAAGGTTTATACTAAAAGTGCTTTGGTATAAGGCTCTTCGTACTTTATAAAGAAATAAAACTGATTTTGTCACACAAGTATGTTTGTTATTTCAGAACAATCTTCAATTCTTACTTTATATTGAGAATTGAGGATTTCGATTACTTGTGTGAAACAAAATAAACACTTTTTCGCTACAACATTTAAAAATTTTATATATAAAAGTTAAACTAACGGCTATAATTTGCAAGAGCAATTATTGTAAAATAAAATACTCTCGCTCGCATTAATTCCACGCACCAAAGAAACCCAATGGGCAAATGCAAAAAAGTTTGAATGAAAAAATATGAAACGGACTACATAAACAAAAAACTACCTGCGAGTGGCCCTTACTACAACGAGTTGTAAAACTTATGAATGAAATAATTCAATGAATGATTGGGCCGAAACTTCCGTTTCGTCAATAACTGGACCCAATCAATTTTACGCTTCACACGATTGCATAAAACTTACTTCAAATAACTTTAGTCATAGCACCCATCAATAGAAGAAATTCGTTAATGTTAGCTGTGTCATTTCTGGTTTAATAACAAATTATTTGATTGAACACCCTTGGAGAATACATTGAATCCGGCTTACAAATATACAGTCTATTATACATATAATTTTTTATATACATTATTTATGTATACTCTGTAATAGTTAACAAACACCACGAGTGTATATCGAGTCGTACGCGTTACGACAGCACATTATACATATTTCTTTAAACTATGCTTAAAATATATAACTATAAAAAATATATTTAACGGCATACATAAGCGGTGTTTTAGTCTGATCCATGATGTTGATGATGTCATAACATGACATTATTTTCAATAATAGGCATGATGATAGTATTAAAGAATTAAAAAATAAATGATTTTAGAGAAGAAACTATTTTAAAAAGATTCTAAAAAATGATCCCATTTTAATATACACATTAAGATTAATAAGATTTTTAGTAAAATAAAAGTATAAAATTCTGCAATCGGCCATTTTATTTAAAACACCAATCAGAGCGAATGACGTCACGCCTCTGTATCTATAACCGTTTCTTTTGAACAGTTTTTGTGTTTACGCGTTTCAAAATTAATTTTGCATCATTTAATTAGTTTTGTCGTTGATTATTCGCGTTTTTGTGAAGAAAATAAAACATCCAAGATCAATCAATGATGGAACAAGGTTTTGTTAAGGCAAATTCCTCTAATTTGTTGATATTAGGAGTTTCTTTCATCAAATAAAGACTTGTTTATCTGAATTTCGAAATGTGAAAACTTCCTTGTAAGTCCATTCTTATTTATCTTTATATACAGGGTGACTGGTGAATTAGGATCAATATTTTAGGAGCATAATCGGTACATGATTCTCATTCGAATTATGTAAAAAAAATAGGTACTTAATTTTTGACCAAATTTACAAAAATTTTACTTTAAATAAATAAAGTGTGGACATATTTCCGCGGCGCGTGCGGCGTAGTGTTTGGCCCCCCGCAACCCCTGCCCCGCGGCTTATTAGTATTAGTAGGTTAGTAGGTTAGTCGGGCGAGCGCCGCCGTAAGGTTCGTCCATCTTCCCGCGCGCGCGCCCCTAGCGATCGATCTTACGCGTATACCTAATGTTTCGTGTGTGAGTGTGACCCGTAATTAGTAATTAGGTATGGCATCAATACACAAATGCAGAATAATGTGAGTACTGTGAGTAGTAAAGTGACCCATTCGTGTTAAAGCGTGTGAAAGACAATATGCGTAAACGTGCCGAACTGTGTATCACACGAGCAGGAGCTCACTTTGAACATTTGTTAAGGTTAGTGTAGTTATGTAGGTAAATAGGTAGTTAAATGATTGACAATCGTTGTAAATAAGTATGATTCAATTTTTAAATACGCCGGAAATACCAAGATAGGTAAACAGTTAATTTTTGTCCCAAGTTCATATCATTTACCTAGTCAACAAATTTGTTGCTTAAACGAGTGAAATATTTTGGTATTTTTGCCTGTTCTAAGCCAGGTTTAAAGTATGAAGGGGGATTGGATCATGCTTGTTTATCAAAGGTAGCCTGCTACCCTGTTAACACGCGGCGGCGTTTGGACGTAGGGAAAGTACCGCGCGATAACTAAATGTACATAACGGTGTTGTGTCGTCAGCGCAGCTAGGGCGTCCACATGACGCGTAATTAATTACATAACTTTTGGTTAACTTTACTTAGAAGTTTATTAATATTTATGTTATATGTATTTTTTTTTGGTCATATATGGTCGTCAAATATCACGTCCTTAAGTATTGATACTAATTCACCAGTCACCCTGTATATCTTTATATAGCTATATTACTCGCATTTGAAGAGCCCTAATATTTTTAGCAGTAAGAACTTCTAAGACAATATTTCATTTAGCTCCACTAGTATATAGTATATAGTACTTTTAGTAGTACAACAAGCCGAGATGGCCCAGTGGTAAGACAGCGTGAATCTTAACCGATGATCGTGGGTTCAAACCCGGGCAAGCACCACTGAATTTTCATGTGCTTAATTTGTGATTATAATTCATCTCGTGCTTTACGGTACATCGTGAGGAAACCTGCATGTGTCTAATTTCACTGAAATTCAGCCACATGTGTATTCCACCAACCCGCATTGGAGCAGCGTGGTGGAATAAGCTCCAAACCTTCTCCTCAAAAAGAGGAGAGGAGGCCTTTAGCCCAGCAGTGGGACATTCACAGGCTGTTACGGTTACGGTTAAAGCCACTAGTATTGAATGTGTGAATTTACATATTTACGAATACTTTTATAAATCTAAATATATCATAAATATATAATAAATCTTTATGAATCTCTGCCTCAATTTACAATTCCTTCAAAATGTTCTGTAACCATACAGAAATTATGCTATATATAATATATTTAATTGTTCTCATATTCTTCAAGAACTATCATCTTACTTATATATGGTCGTTCTGCCTCTGTAGATTGTTCTTCGATCTGGTTGGCATTCGAATGTATTTTTACACAGAGGCACCGCACACCACTTGTAAACTTTAGAAATAATTTTTAACCTTAGGAAATACGCAATATTTTCTGCCTTTCCCCGTTGAGTATAGACATAACACAACGTTTACTGTCGTTTATTGAGGCGTGACGTCACGTGCAGGCGCCTTGACACCTGCGGGTGTTTTCGAGCGAAATTCGAAATAGGTAAATGAAAATGCAATTATTTGCGTAAACAGTTTATTACTGAAATAAAATTATTTCAGTATAGTAGACATATACCTGCATTATAGAAGGTTATTTCAAAATCAGTCATCATGCCTATTGTGTTAGGATATTGAATCGACAACAATATTCCCAACACTTGGTTTTTTAAAAATATTTATAGATATAATTTACTATATTATACACAGGAAAATTACGGTCTTCATATAAGTATGGGTATTTATTGTTTTCTTGGTAAATGTAGGTATGTAGTAGCGCGAAATATCTCCACTGTAATCAATAATATTACCAATTAGGTACAAATCATTGCGATACTTAATGTTATCGAACAATACCAATAGATAGACATTAAATCGTTGTTATCAATATTGTTTATTATCTTTAAATATTGTAAAAGTACTTCACAATATTGATAAAATCAGTATTTCTTATCAAAATTATATCTACACACGTCTTCTTACAAAGGTTTACCTACTGCCTACATAAAACAATACAAGATTAATTTTAATAAAACTAATATTTAATAATATAAAATCAGCAATGTCATTCGAAATATAATTTGTAAGATAACTAAAAACATATTCATTACAACTTCAATAACTTGTAAATTTTTGTAGACTTTGGCGTCAGTCTGTCTGCCTGACTATAATAGTACGAGCACGTTAATATTCTCTCTTATGTTGAGATTACAAATCCTTTTACGGCGCGATGCCTTGACGTGGGTCTTCTTTCCGGTGGCCAATATAATGGAGCCAATTATAAGCTAAACCCACGCGTAGCTGTCTTTAAAAGCCCTTCAGTCCGGCTTCCGAATTTCAAAGAATCGGCCGCAAAGAAAAGCTCAAGGATTAACGTGATACAGTTTATTCATGTGCTGATAGGTGTTTCGAAATGATTTGTCATTTTTTTTAAATGAATGTGTTTTTTAATGAAAGGATAAATTTATTTCATCCTGTTTTGCGAATGTGAACAAATTTATAAGAGTTACTATTATTGCAACGTCCAGCGCTTGTTTTTGTCAGCGGACGGACACCCCGCTGTAATCTAATTTCCGAGTTTGTCGTACAATAGACAAACCAAATAGGAAAAAGTTTAGAAAAAAAAAAAAATTGCACTTTTGCTTAAATTTAATTGCCGTTGAATTTATATTATTATATTTCGCTAGTGTTTTATTTACTAAAGTAAAAACTATGCTAAATATTTCATTTATATTAAAAAAATCCTCTCAACAATAAATCATTAGTGGATGAACGGATGACGTAATTATTTTGAGTAAATAAAAAACATTTTTTTTAAATAAATAAACAAGTTTGTACATGTACGTATGTACTATAACGTATCATTTTTAATAAGAACACATTAAAATAAAAGTTTTTTATTTAATTACTTAAAAATAGAAAAGATTTCTTATTGTTGTTGTGAATAATTTATTTTAGTAGAGCCTAACTAAAATATTTATTTTTTTAATATTTAATTGACCTTTTCCTACCTATTGTATTGTAACTCTGAACTAGCCAGTAGCAACGCTCATCATTGAGCCATCAGCTGGTCTGATTTGGTGAGCTTTGATAAAGATAATTAATCATGTCTTAACAAACCAAATGACCATTAGCCGCCTGCTGAATCACGCACCTAACACGGTGGTCGACCGAAAGCTGAATGCAGTAGATTTATGCTTCAAACGAGTACTTGATAAAAAAAATACATAAAAATAAACCCGTGCCAATAATTTAAAGATATAAAAAGGCAAATTGAGACATAATTTTATCACATGCCACTTTTTTGAATTGTGGTCAGCTGTAGCTATTGAACTGTCTATGAACGTTGGTGGGCAGTAATTATAATCTGTGGCTCATTAATTGATATTTGACAGCTCTTTCACAACAATCAGCGGGATGCAATTATATTACATTAGCAACCGGAAACGAGTGAACATTGACGTCTCAATTCCGTTCTTCCTGTCGCAGCAAGGGGAATATCAGATACGATACTCAGCAGCTATTATTCGTTCACCGCATAGAAATGACACTTGAAATAAAACATACTTTATGCTATTTATATTAGACGATAGACGGTTCCATTACAACATTAACTCTATTCTATTTACAAAAAACGACTTGACTAATTTAATTTCTTATATCTTCCTACTTCAATAAATTTCCTCAACTGAAATTCTCTTGTGTTATTTAATTTAAGTAAAAACAGAAACTGTTAGAGTCCCCCATTGGAGCAAGCATAGTCGGAAACTTTTAAATAGAACGGACAAGCGACTTGTAATAAACGCGCTCGCTTCATATCGATTTTCCGATTTAGCCGCCCCTGCTGATAACGACAGACGACAGGTAACAGACCACATCGCGAGTTATTAAATATACCATCTAGAATACCACAGATTATACATGCAGGCGTTAAATGTCATATAAAAATACCTTATAAATACTAACTTTAGATGTATATGCGTGAATAATCAATAACATAAAACATGTATTATAATAAATATAAAGAATTATTCAAACACTAGTACTACACACCAATTTTCTCAATTATTTCTTATAATCCAAAAAAATGATAAACTTAATATTACCTACTTATGTGTGTACTTATGTGCTGAACAAACTTTAAGGAATACTTTGTATGCAGAATTGATATCTGGAAGTTGGTATTGTAAAAAAAATAATCAAGAATTCATTTTTCTAAAATGTTTATGATATGGTTGACAATATTAGCGTAACTAAGAACTGTTTTAGAGACTTCAACATAATCGCAAATTTTAATAATTTCGTGAGGAAAATAGTTTGTAGAGTACTTCTAGTCATTCTTTATTGTCTTTCCTTATTCTAATTTTGAATATTATCGTTAAATTAATACATACAAACAGGCAGACAGCCGTTAACATTGCAGTCAAGGTTTCTGGAGACAAGTTTTAAAAAAACTGGATTTTGTGTAGGTGTGACAGTCGGGCGTTATAAACTTATACTAGTTTTTTATTTGACTTTGAAGGTTCATAAAATATCTTTTACATTTTTCTTAAAATTAATTAATAAAACGATGACATATAAACTATAAATAATTGCTTAGTAAAGAAGGACGTGGGGCACAATTAGACAATGCAATGATAATGGTACCGATAAAAAGTCTAATAAAATAAAGTATAGCATTAATAAAGATATACGACGATGTAGCGCGGAAATTCCTTTGATTGGGCGGCGATTTATCGTGCGGAAATGCCGTTACTCTGTAATATTTCCGCTTCGGACTATTCATTTTCCCTTTTTTTGCTAAAAAAAGGGCGCGAGACAACTTAATCGAACTACTCTATAGAACTTCTCGAACCCCCGCTGACAAGGCACAGACTTTTTTCCGTGCTATACGTTAATAAATCCAGTAATCCGACAAATACAACACTAGTTTTATAACTACGAGTACTTCAATAATTTTTTAAAGATTTATAATAATTAGTAAGTAAATTTACCTTTACTATTTTTAAGAAAGTTTACTTTTATTAACATTAATAGATAAAAAAAGTATTAAAAAATATTACAATTATGTAAAAAAATATATAACCTAATAAATTTTAAAATATTAACCCAATACAAAAAAGAATATCATTAATTTGCTTATTCGATGAAACAAATGGCAAAACGCGATCTACGGCGGCCCTACGGAATCGAATCGTAACCCCAAAATGTTCGTATCCGCCAACGATGATATATATGAGGGTATTTCCTGACACCGGCCAGTAGCTACTTGATTTAGCGGAAAGTCAGATAAAACCTAATGCGAACAACAAAAAAATATATCACAATACCCGCGCCATAAATATGACGGCCTGTCGTAAACCTTTATGTCTGTGCGTTCTAGCTGGCACGTGAAAAATGGGTCTTGTGATACAAATAGAAAAACTAAAACATTTTTGTGCGAACATAGAATAGTTGCCGTTACATTTCTTCGTGGCGCGCTGATAATATTCAGGCGTTTACTTCATAAAATTCAGGTGTTAAAGACGTTCGTATAGGGAATTTTTAACAAAAGAAAGTCAACCTTGATGTAGTAACAGCAAATTTTTCACAGAAATGTATTTTATATGCACGAAATCCGGTTTAGAAGACAAAGTTTTTGTCATACATTAGCAATTAGCCTGTAAATAGGTATTTCAAACTATACTAACAATACATTGTTAGTCAACTTGGCTAAGAATATGTTGTTTTTTTTTTAAACAGCCGCTTAATGTCCAGTCTTAGTATTATTAATATTTCTATTCTTTGACTTGTTTCTAAATATCATAAATGTATTACATTGTTATCATTATAATGGTTTTATCATTATTTTAATATCACACAACCTACATATCTTCATCGTCAACAGTCAAGTTTCAAAGCTAAAATCATCATAGCGAACTGAGTTATTAATATTCGTTAGGTACATAACGTGTTTATTAGCGACGGCTATAAACCCGCCGGGTGAGGGCGGGTTAGCCGCAAAATGGGAACCGCGCGTGCCGTCTAAGCTCTTACAATGTTCTTCAAGCCTAGTACCGTGCTTGACGACTTTGATTTACTTATTGGCTTAACTGCGATCCATGTAAATTGTGAAAATGCAATTTGTGCAGTTCATAAATGATTCCGTAATATATTTGCCGCGATAATAGCAACGGGGAGCGTTTTAATTTTATGTTGCGTTTGGTTGGAACATGAAAACATTTTCGGCTATAAGATTTAAATAAGAGATTTTAATAAGAGTTTAGTTTATGTTATTTAAAAATACTAAGCGTTTATAAAAAAAATGCAACTAATTACTTTGTCGTTAATATTTCTCAAAAGAAACGCAATATTTTCTATTTAAATGGAACCGTTTATATATGTCTCACTTTTTTTATAAATAAATGTTAAAATTTATAAACATAGATTTTTAAAGGTTTTTAATAATTTTTAACGATAAACTATTTAAAGATTTTTCTACAAACGGCTACAACGGCTACGTGCTTTACGAGGCACACGTTCAGATAAAGTGATGCTACTGCATCTCGAGGTTCTGGGTTATGTATATAATTATAACGCATATGTGGACAGGTGATACTCAGAAAAAGGTTTTATTTTGCTTGGTGTATATTGACCACACATTTGTTAAAATATTTCTATAATTACTACAGTTATGACTTTATTACATAAGTTAGCAATTTATCAAACTAAAAGAATACAAATGATCCAATTTAATGAATGGCTTATTAATATATTTTTCATCATTTTTATTCCATTTTATTATATGCTTTGTACAGTTATTTCTTGCACCATCTATTAAGTCTCATAGTAATACACAAATAAGTATTTATGCATTTCGATAATCGTTGATGTTATCAGTATATCAAGGCACAAGCAAACGAGCAAGGTGTGAAGTGTAGTGCATCAATGCCCTTATCGCGTTTCAACTCGATTGCACGCTGACCGGACACCCGCTCGTCCATCATAACGATATTGCGCTTACATCAACAATATTGTCGCTTATAGCCATCCAGTAACACACGATTATATACCCTATATGCTTCCATTTAGTTCTAATATCGTATTAAAGAAATAACGCGTCAATGTTGCTCTCCCTTACTATTGAATGACAAGTTAGTGTCCACCACCTAAACTTAAACTACGATTCAAAGATGACAAGCGGTAATGTAATTAAATGAAAGTCATGAATTATTTTTGTTTGTGTTTTTAGTTAAAAGTTATTCTATTCGTAACAAAATGTTTTGTGCTAAATCATGTAAGCAGAATACTCGATAAAAAGCAGTTGCAATTGTTGTGAAATATTAAATATTCTATTTTAATATTTTGTGAATTAATCTAATTTAATATTAAAAGTAGTTATTAGAATTTATATTATATATATATATAGAATTTTGAAATAACATTTCTTTTAAACCATTGTCTAAATGGAAGTGTTAAATGCTTGCTACCTTTGTACTTCAAAATTAAATAAAATTTTAAAATGGCTTATAAAAATTAGTCGAGAAGACGGATTACTCGTATAAGTTTGTAAACAATTTTAAAGAAATACTTTAGATGCATTATCTAATATTTACAGTGATATATAAAATTTATTAGTGCGAAAAAACACTTTTAATACATATACAAATACAATTAAACAGTTTATATTTTTTGTTGTTTTAAATCTGATTTAAGCCAAAATTACAAATTCTGTTGAATTTGAACTTTATATATCGTATAAGGATATAATATAAAACCTTTTTTACCGCTTTTCGCTGTACGCTGTACCTTTACAGCGTTTCTTTATATTAAAAAAACGGTGCTAAGATGTCGCCATCGCCCATAGCCATAATATTATAGCCATTCCATACATCAGCAATGCGCCACCAACCTCGATAACTGTTATGTCCCTTATTTCTGTAATAACATTGGCTCACTCACCCTTCAAACTAGAACACAACAATCCTAAGTATTACTATTTAGCGGTAGAATATCTGACAAATAGGTAACCTACCCAGGGGAGCTTGCACAAAGCCTTACCACCAAGTAAAGTATATATTCATAGGTATAAATACAACGTAATTGAAGAGAAAATGGTTGTTACAGTCGGTTTTATTGAAATAAATCTTTTATAATTTAAAAGGGGCGCTTTTTACAATAATTTAACAGTCATTCATAGAATTAAATAAATCTTAGGAAAAAATGTATTAACTAGAAGTATATTTTTTTAAATAGGTTAGATTCAAAGCTGATTTACGATATAGATTCCGACAGCCTTTACTTTTTATGTATATTATTGAAAATTATGACTTGTACAGTGAAAATCTCGAAGTTATTTTAGATTTATAATATGTTTGATTGAAAAGAGTAACTATTCAAGTTTCTTGCCGTTTCATCTCAGTAGAACTCATAAATTTCAAAGCTCTTTAATAAAATTAATTGTATAGTATTTAATTATATTAATTTAATAAAACCAATTTTAGAAGCATTTATAAGCGCTTATACTCGAATAAAAGTATTATTAATTATTAATATTAAGGGTTTGACTTTTATTTTTTGATTTTGTCCCACTATATGTATAATTTAAATTTGTATTGTTTTATAATAAACGTTTTACCCGCTACTTCACTCGCGCCATTACTCAAAGCTGCTAAATACTTATTTCTATAAATCTTTTTTCCAAAATTTTTAGATATTTTTTATTACCCTAAAAAATTAGAGTTCAAATTTTCATTTTCAAATTTTTTCCTTAGAACTACTACTGCCCTTTTACACATAAGGTGCTAACCTTAGGCCAATTGTAGTTCCAGCCCCAATAGTTTGGGCTGTGCGTTGATATGTCAATCACCCAGTCAGTCAGTTATTCTTTTACCTACATAGATAGGTCAGTTAATTGTAAGCTTAAAAGTAATAAACTATTTTTTGCATCTTAATCATACCTGCAACACAAATTAGGATTCCATCAAATTGTGATGTTTAAAAGTTCTCATTGAAATCGTCAGCGTGAATAACGAACGCACATGTGTCAATATCAGCAGTCAGGCCCCGAAAGGTTGTATTTGTTGTGTATCGAGCTAATCGGCTTAACCGTCGCTTCGACACTTTTCTATTGGGCTTTTGCTGCGACAGAATCGAAGGCGTTTTGAGAATTCATCGAAATTAATTCTCAGTTTGTTTGCCCATTGTCGTACTACCGACGGCGATCCCTTTGTGTTCGGGTTATTATTTATTTAATAAACGGCGACATCTCTTTGTGAGATGTGTACTCAATCAATGCACGGAGGCGTTAGCTCTTTGTCAAAGTAGGTATTTATCGGAATGTACACTCCTTTCAAATAGTATCGCGCATTTAAAAAAATAATGTTCAACTGTGTTCATCTTAAGAAAAAATAAACATACATAGAAAACTGTTTAATACAAAAATACTTATAATTTTTTTTAAGGAAAAAAAAAACAAATAATTTAAGTAGCTGTGCCCGAGATTTCGTGCACTTCAAACAATGTTACTTGCTTAACAGAAACTTTTAAAGACTAGAAAAAATATGTACAAAGTCAGGGAAATATGTATTAAAATATATTTGTAAAATAAAGCTTTGCTTGTTTCGAGTATTAAGTGGTTTTTCTAAAATAGGCCTGTTATAATAATGTTTCCTTTTTAACAAAATTAGTAGTAGTGTCATCATACATGTACATCAGGGTTCCTCGGGTTGCATATAGGGGAGTCTATGCTCCCCGCTCTATAGCTCGAAAACCAGTTAACTCTCAACGCGTAGCATCTAGGCCTGGGCATTGTTAATAAGCACAGCATAATATAAACTGACTAGGTACATGCTTAAGACTGAATAACATTATTTATGTAAAACAAAACAACAAAATTTAAGAATAAAAACAAACAAAAAACTAATAATTTGAATATATGTATATCAGTGAGTACGTGTGCGTGTTTTTGGGTATCAACCATGTTTAAACTAGAAGTACCTAAGCATTTAACAAAATAGAGCAGGTGTAAAGAAAACATATCGTAACAAGTATGTCAGTAATCGGGTCGCGAGCTATCGGCAGCCGTGATTAGATAAATGACGGTGCCGCAAATATTTGACGGGTAAACAATGGTCACTCACATATCACATACACCTCTGTAGGATTTGCTATACGCAATCATTTAGTTCTCAATTAACGAAGCCAAAGAAAAACCTGAGAAAACTTTAATAACTTTAATTTTCACTAAAAGCTTAAAAGCATGTAGACGTAAGACATAAAATTTAAATTTAACTTAGTTTAATATTTACCAAACCCTCATATTATTCCTTTTGATAATGAATTATATAAATCAAGGATGTACATCCTCTATTTAATGTGACAAAAAAAATCCAATACCTACTCTTCTGTACCTCTAATTCTCCTTATTTAGGGTATTTAATATTGTTAAATAGCGAGAAGGATGTATCTGTGTTTTAATAAAACTTATTAAAACAATTAGTTTCTCACAGAATTATAATATTTTTGTTTCTGTAACTTTACCATATTACAATGACGTCATGAAAATGTTGCATAATTATGAAAAAGTTGTGTCATCGTGTATGATGAAAGGTATGTAGGTATTCATTATTTGAAAACTGCAGTTTCACAGCAGCGGACAGTACCGCGCGTACAAATTGATATAGTATAGATTGCACTCTCATTTACAGTATACCTGTGTTTGAGTACTGTTCATTATGTTATTTGTTATAAACAAATTTCTGTAAAACAAAATTCTGAAATGCAAGCTAAAATAAAATTTTAGTTTACCGATCTAAATGTCCACTTATTTAATTCGTTAATAACTTGGTTCACATTTAAGCTTAAATACCCTAACAATATTATAACCGTTAAAACTCAAAAGAAAATTGCGTTTTTAAAACGTTCCTCAATTATTTTTCAAATTTTATACTTCGCAGCGTATTTTTTCTTTAAATAGTGACCCCTTAAGTAGCTATTTGATAACGGCTCTATAACGGTGATTTATTTTTTTTCTATTGAAATTGATCACAGATAGTTCTAAATATATTTTCGTCGTATTCAGCCTTTTTTAGAACCTCGGAAAAACCATTTTAAGACAGCTAAATTAATGTACACTTTTCATAGTTTTTGTATGTTATTTTGGGTAACGAAATAAAACAAACATTTAAGCGTCCTAGGTGGTTAAATTAGCTGAGCAAGGTCGTTTACAAGTATATAAAGAAAAGTTGTTATATTTAAGTCAGTAGCGTGATATGTTTTTTAATTATAACTTATTTTACCTAAGAATAAGGTTACAATTTTACTAGTAGGATATCATAGATAGGATTGTTTTTACTGATTACTTAAGGAGAAAAAAAATTTTTGATATCACCAATCAATTTAATATTCACATAAGTTATATACTTAGTATTTAAACATTTATACAAATTCAATATACCGAATAGGGTATTGACGAAACACACTTATGTTATTTTTCGTTGGAATGTTTATGAAGTATAATAAAGAAATTATAAGAATTACATAAAATATGTAATGTAAAAAAATACAAGTCTGGTAAAAAGAAATATTATTCTTTATCAAACATATTTCATAAATCAATATGTACACAATTTACATTTCCTAAATTCTACGCTATGTTTACACTATGAAATTATTTTATAAATATATTTTTTTGGAATATACATAAATAACTATTCACTAGGCGTATTCGACTATGATAATACTGAACCTTACGTCTAAATATTGCAATCTGATAAAATCTGGTCATTTTCATAATGATATCTTAGATAATAATTGTTGCTTGCTTTTTACAATAATTTACAAATGAATACTAAAATGCAGTTCACTCAATGACTGAATGAAACTATTAATGTTGTATTTTTCATTCACCTACAATCTAAAAGATTACATTAAAACGGTTTAAACATGAAGTTGAACTAAAAAATGATCTTAATTGAGAATAAGTTTTGGCAAACATTTAAAAAAATATATGAAAAGATTCTATGTGTTAAATTCTTCAAAATAGTTTGGAGTCCTTCTTTTAAGATTTCTTATTCGTTTAAGGTATTACAATAAAATAGGAACCAATACCTTCTATTTAGCAACTAAAAGTAAATGTGTCACACCATCAGTATTCGAGCTGGTAGTCAAAACTAATTCATACATAATTCATATAATATTCTCAGAACGAAAAAAAATAGCCTTAATTTTTTTTTACTTATGTAGTAAATAAATATTGCGATGAATTTGCAAAATTATTTAAAGAGACCAATGCCAGTATTCTGTTTCTATGTTACCTTCACACTTATCAGTTTGCTGTAAACCGATTGCATGCGTCAGACAGATAAGCGCGCCGTTGGCACATACTGAATCTCCACGTATACATAAATGTACTCACATAAGAGCAAATTACATCGCTTAAAGCAAAACCGGTCTTTAAATATTGCAAAGCCTTCGCAAACGGCTACAACGACTAGTTAACCACTTCTTAAATTAGAAAAATATTCACCACCAACATCCACTCGGCTGAGGACCGTGGCCCGTGACCGGCGGCTGATGATGCATCGGCTGATATGGAGGAAGAGGCATTCCAAGTGGAGGCAGCCCATCTGGTTTTCCGATGCACGGTCTGCCGTCCTTCACAAGTACCGGAACCGCTACACGTCTCGGTGAATTCAAACCACCAACGTTCAAGTCATGCGCACCTTTTTCTTGAACGGCCCGCTTCGTTTTGTATCTGTGGTTTTGGAACCAAATCTTCACCTGTGTCGGCGTCAAACGTATTAAGCTCGCTAGGTGTTCTCTTTCTGGAGCCGATAGATATCTCTGTTGCCTGAACCGTCTTTCCAATTCATACGTTTGGGCCTTAGAGAATAAAACACGACGTTTACGTTTCTTGTGTGAGAGACCGGAATCGTTGCCTGTCGGTGGTTGATCGTGATCGTTGTCGTCGTCGTGTTCTAAGCTATGGTCGTGGTCGTGGTCGTGGTCTTGGTCGTGACGGGCGTCGACGACGGTCGGAGACGAGGCTGCTGGGCCTATATAAGACAGCTCAGATGCACGAGACGTGCTATCCGGACTTGCTTGTTGCCCAATAATACCTATAACAAAAACTCTATTTAAAATTGACAATAATATAAAGCATTAAAAATATATAAAAATATATTATATATCCGTTAATATTTATTTATTTAAGTACTATTTAATTATCCTGCAGGCTTCAATCGATTTTATTAACTGTTATACATTTCAATTACTTGTAGTTCAAATCATATACAATGTTATTCGCATCTAAATCTCCACTTAATCTGTTAGGGTCGCTCTATTTAACTCCAACTAGAGAACGTACGCAAGAGAATAATGGGACATGAAAAAATCACCGCAAATAAAGCATTGTTCATTTGTTCTCCATTTTCCCCTAACATATTGGACACAGTTTCACACGGATGTGTCAGAAGGCGGGAGGAGGCTGGGCGTGGTAACGGTGGGGAGAGCGGGGAGACACCCACCCATCGGCAGCTGTACTATTGTTCTGAGAACATCTATAGTACTAAGCGTAGCTCGCGAAGACAATATGTATTATTATATTATGTGTAGATATAGAAAACATGCAAATTATTCTGATATAACGAAAGGTTATTAATTTTATCTTCTACAGTGTTATAATATATACTACTACGTAAGGATGTCACAAAATTACCTATATAATGTTAATGACATATGATGTAACCTTAATGAATGAATATTATTATTGAACTATGATATCAATAAATCGAAAATTCATAAAGTATTCATGTATTTATATCTCTCTTCATGTTGTTTTGTCGTTGTTTTAGTGAAACAAAAGAAAGTTACCGGCGATTTCTAAATTGGGTTCATATCACGAGTGTATCTTTGCACTAACCAAGAACCATTACCGGAACAACAATGGAATCTATAACTGTCATCAAATAATGAACAAATAGCATCCCTAACAGCCGCAAACACTGTAATTGATAGCCAGCTGCCTCCCAATTCTCTATTGGTGACAAATTCGTTCCGCATCGCACCCCTCTAAAGTTAAACAATCGGTTAGCCCCCAATCTCAGGGCGTGACATTATGCTCCCTATTTAAAACGAAATTCAATAAAACTATCACATTTGCTATACATAAGAACTTCCTTAAACCTACATATATCGACAAACCAAATTTTTTCAGAGTTAAAAATAAAAAAAGCCCATTTAGAAATAAGAATACCAAAATATATACTTAAATCTCCGTATAGCTATGATTAACAGTGATTGCCTACCTACGTATAAAATTATATATTGGTATCGTTAAAATTTTTGACTTATGACGAAATTAGATAAAAGTAAATTTAAAATTTAAAATATTTATAATTAAAATAAGCTTAGCTTGCTTATGATAATGATGATAAAAACAAAAAAAAATGTTTTTAAATAAGATAATATTAAAGAACAATGTCAAAAAACGGGTAATACTCCTCGCGGCAGATATGCCTCGTGAACCATTTACCGGTTTTATTTAGTTTATTTAATCACGAAACGTCGGATTAGTATTTTTGAACAAGCAATCAAATATATCAACGAGTGCCGAAATATTAGATAAGCGATAAACATAATTAATGACAACCACAGATTAGCGGCTGAAGGCACTCGATTGGAGGAGCATTTCAAAAAATAATCTCGCCCTCTCGACGCCGACTACCGAACACCTATTACATTCGAGTGGGTCAATATATTTGTGTATGATAATTCGTCTAGGTACTTGTCTTCATTGAGAGTGATAAATTTGAAGATATCCAAATTGAAGTTTTATCGCTAAAATGTGTATTTGTAACGTCCTTCCACTGTTAACGTTGAAATTATTTTTAAATACAAAATACAGTGTTTTATGTACACGCAGCGTATTGTTGATGGATTTTTCCTATGTATTATATGTATTTCTTATATTACACAGGTGACATTCTACATAATATCGCATTTTATCTGTTATCTTCGGATAAATATGTCATTTCGTAAAGACAAGTTAAAATATTTTTCCCTTATAGTTAAGCATGATATCTGCAAGAAATACAGTTGTGATAAATATTTCTGATAAATAAAAGAATATTAGTTTTGACCATCGAACTATTATTTTCAAAGAGTCAAATCATTTTATCTCCTGACTATCATAATATACCGGATATTCTAATTTGTAATTAAAATTGGCACTTAACTTAAGAGGACGCTTTATATGTTATACGCTACATATATTTTATACTTTATACGTTTACAACATTTTATATAGCCAAAACATGCTGCTGTATGTTGTATTAGTATTACAAAATGTCTGTACAGAATGTTATAAGAGCTACTTTTGTAGAGTTCTGCTTTTGTGTAATATTACCGCACTTGTTTAATGAAAAGCTGTTATAAACTCACGCTAAGCATCATTATCTAAAGTTGCTCTTCATAGAAAGCACTGACAAAACACTCACAAGAGTAACCTGAGACCATTTCGACACACGATTTTATATTTTTAAATTATTAAAAAAGTTTACTTATAACTGACAAAAACTGTCAAGAGACTGTGACTTTCATTTTTTTCATAGAAGCTGGACCTGGATAGAATATACTTTTCATACCAGGATTTGAAAATAAAATAGTCTCTCCGTATTCTAATCGTATCCTGACATACGAAGTTGCGGGATCAAAGACTTATTTAATACTATTAAACACTGTGGGTATAGTTAATATAATAATATAGTATATATACGTTTAAATTGTATTATCATGGCATGTTACTTACCGGTGCCATCGTGTTGATCCAAAGATAGCCAAGGTTGATGATGTCTCATTAGTTCATGCGAATAATGCTGAGGCGGCGCATAGGGCGGCAGCTCTAGCGAGCTGAGGCTACCCTGCGCTGGAGCTTCTAAGCCTTTAGCTTCATTGAGGCCCAGAATATCAGATATTTGAAAGCCTGGCCGCTGACCCGGCATCTTCATACTATCAAGTAATCTGCAACAATAATATTATTTATATTATTATAAATTTAATTATTGAAAATGTTCGTTTTAAAATTTTTGACTACGAATATGTAAATTACGCTTGACAAAGACTTAAACGCGTTAATTCTAAAAGTTGAATAATTGTTAGTATTTTAATTTTATTATATCGGTGTTTATTATTGCTGGTGCTTAATAATGTGGTTCCGGCAGAGTAGAGTTGAGCTAGCCTTTCTCTTTCTGTGTTGTGAGAGCCGGATAATTTCATTTAGAGCATGAGTCAATGTCATCAAACATTGAAACGCTTTGACCATCCGTGTGGTTAATGGTTACCAATCCGCAAATAAAAGTATATTTATATATATAAATGGTTGTTCAGTGACAGGCGACCAAAGTCTGCCCAACCCTAATTCATGCAGTGCTATAACGAATGAACTGCGCCAAAGAAGTGGTATAACGGCCAGAGAATTATGTATGATTTATCTGCTAATATGAATACCAACATTTGAAATAAAAGATTCACGAGTAAAAAGATATTTTGAAAATTCGTATCGTACATACGTATATTCCAAGAACGTAAATCTATCAATAAATATTATCTTTACACATAACAAAAACGACTCAAGGGCATATAATTGAAAAGAAACATACACAAATTCCGTCATGAATTGATGACCGTACTTTGTTAAGTGTAAACCTCTCCAGAAAACGTGACCTACATAAAAGACCGACCGAAGACTCAAGAAGGACTAAAGAGTCAGATGTCTATTAAAACATCAAAATTACATGTAGCTGTGAAATGTTCTAGGGTGTTGTACGTGACGTTATGAAAGAGCGGCTTCATAAGCGGACGGCGGCGGCCTTTAGCAGGTTGTAAACATAAGTATTAACAAGCTCTCACTAGGATGCAAGGAAACTGTCACATGTGATGGTTCAAAGAAATGTAAGAATAAAACAATTAAAAAAAATTTCGCATTGAATTACTTGTTTTCCAAATATGATAATAATTTCCAAAGATGACCTAAAAAATAATTTCGAAAACATATACTGAATTTCCTTGACTCGAATCGCACTTTTAAGATCGCGAAATAGCTCTTACCCCGGGAAAGCGGAACGAAAAGCCGCCGGATAGAGAGCTGGCAAGAAAGCAGGTCCCCATGGCGGAAGCAAAATAGGGCTCCATGCTAACAAGGAAGCCGGCGGCAGCAACGGCGGCGGCGAGCGCGCACTTTCACCCTCCTCACACTTCATCTCCCGACCGGGAGAACTCGCCTTCGGAATAATCTTGGAAACTAACACGAAACACCCGCGTGAACACGTGCTGCGTCTCGCGACGCTGCGCTCGCACTAAACAACCCTCGAGTGGCCCTCGGGGTGAAGAACACCCCGCACCGCCCTCGTACTTCGACAGCCTACTCAGCTCAGTATGAGGGTGCTCCACTGACCTCCGCCAATCACAGCTTTCGTTCGACTGGGCGGGTCGTAAACAAACCAATCGCGACGCTCCCGAAGCCTTCCCAACAAAAAAACTGGAGTATACTTTTGAATAGAGGAGCTTTCGACGTAGCGTTACGTTATGTTGCTTTTGTAATGAGTGCGCGCGTTAAGCCCATTGTTGAGCCGGGTTCGTTATGGACGCCGCTCTAAATGCCCGGATAACGATATTCATTTAGAGTGTTTTTAATAACTTGATGTAAGCTCATGGTGATTTTTTTCGGCTTTTTCTGTTACAATATGATGGGAACGTATTTATACACTGCCTATTTATCACATACCATTAAGTATTGTAATAGTATTTTTTTTTCAAACTGTGGAGTTTTTATCAATTTTGAATTTTGTATATTTGTTTTTACATAACCCCCACAGTTTTTTTTATTTAAAAATAAATATACAATATACAAAATTATTTAAAAAATCTTATCTAAGTTTAGCAGGTATTTGAACAGATGAGAATATAAAGACACTACCTTCAGTTCCTTTGCAAAGTTGCACATGTGCTGATACTTAGCACAATGCCTCTCGGAAAACAATGCAAAGTACGATGGAGTTCCATGAACAGGTACAAAACCTGCATTTATCAGTTAATGACTTGCACGTGTGCGCCGACGCATTGTTTCATCTCCTGCCCGTTCTAGTTTTAGTTATTGTTTATATTTAACTAAATTACAAAAACTACGACTCTGAGTAATGCTCATTTAAAAATAATATATCAATAAGTAATAAGATATTTTATTGAATCTAACGGCACATTTGGACATATTTAGATATAATGAATACATATATCATTTATTTTTGTATAACTAAATATTATACTTCATCTAGTTTCATTGATTGCAAATGTGGATGTTAAAACATTCTGTAACCCTATCTTAATTTATAACTTAGATCAAATAAGAAAATAAATAAATATATGCTTATGACGATATCATCCGCCAAAAAGGCTTGTATATTCGACGTAATTTAAAATCATTTTGGTTTAATTATGATGATTTTCCAAAAAATATTGTTGTGTTCGAAACACGTTTCTCAATAAAAAATATTTTTACTTTATATTCTGTCAAAATTTAAACTTACCTTAAAAATACAAATACAAAACTAAAACAATTAACTTGTTAATTATAACAAATATTAAGAAAGATGTTTTTTTTTCGATTACTCAACTCATGAATAAGTACTCGCACAACGTGACACAACTAGAAATCCTTTGTAGAAAATTCTTGAGCATCTGTTCTTTATTAGTATGTAAGTAATCTATTATCGAAGGGGATGAGCAGATGCAGGTATGCAACTGATAATAATGAGTTTAAACAATGCAAAAGAATATTATGTCCAATTCTACAAAATAATTAACTTCGTCTGAAGAATACAATTTGACATAATCAATGATGAAATAGAGTTTGTACATTATTATAATGTTTTAATAAAAAAATATATTACTAAAAGCGTAGGTAAAGCTACTGTTTTCAGGTTCATCCTGTGAGACGGACTTATTACAAAATTATGATTCAAAAATTCTCATTAACCTACTTTATTTATTGCATTTAGTAGGTACTAGCTCTTAAGCAATATCTGGCATAAATTAAATTTTAACTATACATAACTGACATTCACGTCAAATTTTATTAGACTTGAATAGTTTGAGTAATGAACTTTTTTGTATTAGTTTTTAATGTAAAAAGAGTTTTTTTTTTAATAAACACCGCGCTCTTGTTATGATTTGGGGTCTAAGGTCTTTAATTTGTATATGAACAAATATATCTATAAATATAAAATAACAGTAATATAAATTAAAAAATTTAATTGCTAAGAAAGTTTACACAAGAAATACGACTATATTACCCAAATACAAATTCACTTCAGCTCTCCCGATCCTTATCTTACAACCACAAAAGTCCTAAATGTCCTTATTGTTTAAAAGCCATTTAAGGGTTTTGAGAGTTCGTCGCAGTCCAGGTGTTTATAATCCGTTCCATATGTTACAATTTGTTTTTGTAACTAGTATTTGTCTTCAGAAATAATTATGAACACAGACAATATTAAATATAATACTTGGAATTTTTTTATAAATAGGGTTCAAAGTCAAAATCTTTATTCAATAAATGCTTACCGATATGTAGGAACTCATTGTCAAAACGCTACTACTACTAATTCAGAATGAAACCTCAGGCCTGAGAAGAACCGGCAAAAGAAACTCAGCGAGTTTTTTTTTTTAATTTTTGCTAACAATATAAATATTTATATTTTAAACAGCACCATTGTTTGTTTTATAATATCCTTTAACACAAAAACTTCACGTAACAATTATTTCTTTTTATTTAATTTTGAACGTTTTCTGGTATAAACTAAACTCGCAAAAATTACTAATATTAAAAAAAAAAATGTTTTAAAAATATTACGGTGATTTAAAAATTGATGCGCTTAAAGTATTCGATGCGTTAAAGGGCAACAATAACAAAGGGCAATTATTCATATTGGGAACCAACCCCTAAGTGGCGTGCAGCGCACCGATGTAAAATGTTTAATTGACTTATTGAGAATGAGTTTTTAAAATATCTACCCATCGCTTTATAATCGACGTTTTTCTTTTTTAGAGTATATGCGAAATAATTAGATAATGTACATATTTTAAATAGTTCAGTTAATAGCAATCGATTTCGACTATTCAATAATACACATTATTTGTATATTATTAAATAGTTACCGCAGAGATTGGTAAAAGTATTAGTAGTACGCAAGGTTTAATAATTTCACATATTCTATGTAAATTATTAAATTTAGAAAATAATATATATAATACTTTTAAGCTAAATATATAACGCTGATAGGTTACTTTTATAATTATTATGTTGATAGTTTTTTTATTTTTATTTAATGCAAATGAATAACACAAATATATATTTATTAAAAAATATACCACGCCGCATGTAAATTTTGTCTATACTACACTGAGGTAAGCTGCGAGGGCCAGATTTGTAAGGGGAGGGCGGCAGGTGCTCGCGCCCTCTGCTACTTTTCTACAATCATCAGATACTACTCGTATAACTAAATATATCTTAAATTATAACTGATATTAAATTTTTGTATTCTTAATCATACTAATATTATTAAGAGGATTCGCCGCGCATTTTTCAGATTTATATGCAAATATAGCAATGTTTATGTACCTACATTATGTTAGCTTACATATAGTTTTAGTACGGACATCACTATACATCTTACTATATATGATAAGACGTTTTAAATTTGACATAAGACAAAGCTATAACTTTTTATCGAAGATTTTTTATCTTAAAAATATGTACTTACTCTGAATGTATCAATATTTTTAATACACATGACATGAACACATAGTTCATAACTCATATTAATTATTAAATAAATATAACGATGCCCTCTTATCAAAATAAATGACATTGCAGTTTTAGCCTTTAACTATTTCCCGTTAAAATGTATTGTCGTGTACTTTTTACAATATAGACAGTGCGAGCAGAGAAAGTAACTTTATTCGATATGATATCTACCATATTACACACTCATTAACTCTAAATATATTAACATGATAATGCTATTAGCAACTGATACTTTAATCAATACAGTAGGTCTATGTATAGTAACGCCGCAGTAGTAATTTAGAGCAAATGTATAGTATCGAAGTTAGCTATAGATTGTAAATAAAAATATAACAATAACTAATTTAGGTATTTAAGACAAGCTTCGATCCAACAACAAACAAATTTAAGTGAATGGTGCTACGGCAAATACTTACATCTAAATGCCACATACAATTCTAAAATACCAGACATAAAACAAACTACACGAAAAGTACTACTGAGTGTTCGAGCCATTTCAATACATTAGCTTACAAAACTGATGAAATTGACTCACGGAATCGCTGAAGTGAACTAATAGAAAGATATATTTCCAATTCCAATAATACTTGCTACATAATATGTATTAATTTTGAATAACCAGTTTTATTGGTATAGACATACTATAAAAATTTTTACATATATATTTGGGTATAATTAACATTTTACCCAAAAAGGTTTTTTTACCTGCATTGTATGATTTATTGTGTATATATTTTTTATAATTTTTTTTATTCTAGAATCTAAAGATAGTTAAACCCATACAGATTTTAAGGTTGACCGAAAGAGATCCCTTTTTAGGATAAGCCTGCCTTTTAACTATGTATAATATAAAATACAATTTAGTATATTTTTGTGTATAATTATTTTTCATGTTATGTGTACAAAAAGAACATAAACAAACATACAAACATACGATGTCCAACAGTTTGTTGGCTTGAACACAATAACCTTTTCTTTTTTATGTTAATATACATTAATTTCATACTTTGCATGTACTTCAAGTACCTATATTTTAATATGTACGAAAATACCAATTCAAATTACATGTTGCATAATTTTTTTTAATTTAAAAATATTATAAGGTAGGAAAGGTTACAGTTATTAAAGTTCTAACATTAATTACTACAGACAGAGTTAGACAAATTATATGCTTGCAGAAAAGACCTAAATTGCCAAATATTTTAGTAAAAACGAGGTAAATATTAGTTAGTTTTTAAACGTAAGGTTGTATATTTTTATTAGACTTAGAAAAACCTTTCCTTTGTATAATACTATATTTTCTTTCTTCTGTTTTTTTATTTTTACAACTATAACGAAAATTATATAACTACTCTTTAAAACAAAATGAAATGTTATTTGTCCATGTACTGTTAATCCGTGTTTATTCGACCAGGGGACCAATTCTACTAACAAAATGGCACTTTATCGCAATCGAATCGAAGCGTGATCGTTGCCGTTTTTCCTTTTTCCTATTATTTAGTTTAATTATCGACTATTGTTATAAGAGTTAAGAATTAAGTTTGGTTTTGACACAACGGCATATGTTAACATCATATCGGTTCGCTTACGATTCGAATAAATACAGATGATTCAAAGTTGGATCGGAATTGAATCGGGAACGAATCGTAATCGTTATAAATTAGTAGAATTCGGCCCCAGGTGCCGACAAACAAATATATATTAATGCTTGATTGTATTGTATTGTTCTGTAAAAATTATTTATTGAATTTTGGTGCGTACAATATAAAATGTACATTGGTAAATAAAAAATACTTATAGTACCAAATCTAAAATAAATACATCAACTACATAATGTATTTTATATCAATATCGAAACCTAGCATTATGAGCTAAATTCGAAGAGACGATCATTTTATATTTGCAATGGTAATGATAAAATAATAGGGGCTGATAGCCGACACGATAGGAAAGTAATTTGTGTAAAAGTTTAGACGGTATATTATATTGTACCGTGCCCCCCGCGCGATTCGTACCAAGCGCCGTTTATCGCGAGAAAAAACTACCCTATGACCAGACTGTCATTACCTCTTTGCCACAGTACCGCCTGACAAAACAAATTACATGACAATTTTCGTACGTAATGCCTCAATTACAAACAACGAAGCCTGCTAAATCAAGGCTACTGTGGCTTTTAAGCCGACAAAAGCGTAACAAAACGAATTACTTCCAGTATTCGTGACAAAAACACATCATACATAATATTCGTCCGTCAGCACCTATTCTACTTATAGAAAATTTACGATGTACAAAGTTTCCCAATAACGAAAACTTTACTACGGCAAGCGAGAGTAAAAGTCGATGAGATTTCTTGAATATTTTGTTATGACAATCTGGTTAGGCGTATTGGGCCTAAATGATCGCAAGCACGACAAGCCGCGAAGAGGGCTTCCGAACCAATTAAGGGCTCCACGAAGGCATGGGAGAAGACACAGCTGACGGATTACGAGTTCGATGGTACTCACTGCGATTCACTGCCACTGGAACGATTGGCGTAGAACACGCAAGGAACGCCAACCAACCGAAAACATTTTTTATAAAGTTCAGATTTTTATTTACTAAAAAACATGTAAAAATAGTGAATTTCCATAAATAAATAATATTTTTTTTAGCGTGACCCTATTGGTTTTCATAATTTGACCATGGCATGGGTCTACTTATCAAGTTATTTATACATATGATTCATAATTCCTATAAAATGATGGAGTCATAAGTAGAAGTGGTTTGATTACTATCATTATATTGGAAGCAACACTAGACATATTTTTAACAAAAACAATTTAAAAAAAGGTTTTTTATAAAACTATATAAAAATATCAGTATTTTTAATTTTTCGTGCTCCTTTTTTAAATTTACCACAATGTCAAATTGCCAATTGTTCTTTATTTCAATATTATAGTGAAATGTAAAGTGAGGTAGCTTTTGTGTGCAATAAAGTTATACGCCGTGCTTATAGTCAATTTCTATGCACTCAGGTACAATAGCGAGCTATTTATATGGTATTTCTACGATTATTACATTTTTCCAGTAACTGGTAGCCTAGTATCACGTAGCTGTTTTTTAATATTAAATATTAGAATTTGTACACTTTATAAAACAATGCCTATCTATATTCTACATTTGTATTTTATAAGGAAATAAGGTAACGAATTGATAAGTACATGCCTTGTGATTTTTTATTTTGTAAAAAAAATTGTTAAACTAATACAACGTCATATTATTAAGTTTCTAATAAAGGCATAGATTTTGCAGGTATTTTAAATTTTAAAACTAAAATAAGGGTATGAAACAAGTAATATTCCAAAAGACTATATTAAATGTAGATTAGGCTTAATCAATCCTTGCATCGCCCTGGACTACAGGATTATTTGTATATATTTCCTAATTTTTAAACATTTTACGGTACAGAAGTAGTTTATTTTAATGAACGTATTTCAGGTTTATTTTATCTGAAAGAATACACGCCCCGTTTTCATTAGCAACCGTCGGCAAACTGCACAAGACATAGATACTGCGAGTCATTTAATGGACAATCCCGAGAATCTATACCATTCCACGGAAACTGTTAATATTTAACGTAAGGATTACGCTATAACGTACCACTGCGACTTTCATACAACATATTATGTTATTTGCATAATGCTCGCACATCGACGTATTGTATATCTATACTCTACATAAACTTTTAGCTTCCATCGATAACAATGGGGATATTGTATTTTACAGTATTGCCTAGACGATTACGCGAAGACGATTTTTGAAAAATGTCTGAGAAATTATTGTATTTTTTAAAAGTTAACAAAACATACACTATAATAACTACTTACGCATAAGTGCCATAACGATAGTCTTCTTCGACCTGCGGTTGTCTGTACTGACAGTTCGGATCAGCACCATAGTCCGTAGGAATAATAGACCAGTTGTTGTCGTAGTTGTAATAGTCACCGTAGCCCATCTCACCGTCGCCCATCATTCTCATTATACACCAACCAACACGATACACAATGAAAATCGTAAAGAAGTCTAATTAACTTTAATACTTAATATAACATTAATCAGTACCGACGAAAGAACATAATCCATTTACTGCCTTAAATCTCTGTCGATAAGATGTGTGATTATTATGTATAATTATTATTTATTGAACGGTCAGTTCCGTACGACAAACTGCAAGCGATCATATCGACTGATCGATGCCTCAGCGAGCGTTATCAATAAAATTATATCGTTATCATATCTAGCAGCTTTCCCCAACGATACGGGACTTTTATAATGTGACAACTCGCACCGACGCCAATATTATAGCAGATACCTTTATCTCTACCTTACCTTCAGATGGTAAAACGTGCAGTTGTCAACGCTGTTATAGAATCCTGGAATGACAGGTTGTCGTGTTAAGTAGAAATATGATAAAGCGCGTTGAATTAAATTTTCTATGTTCATGTATTAATAAATAGTAATTTTGTAATACGATTATAAAATTATTATTATTTACAACTATATTGTTACATAAAACTATCAAAAACTTCATTCCTTATTGTTTATAAAGTATTTTTCGAATAAGTTGGACTGATTTTTAAAATTTTAATTTTTCAACCAACTTGCTTGTTTTATATTTATATACAGATACGCGTGATCTTTTCAAAGACTTTACAAGCAATTTTTATGATTCTTTAACGGAGGTTATTCTTATTAGAAAAGTTTAAGTTGATATAATAAAATAATAGCGATAAAATATTTTTGCATATCAACAACTGTTATCCTTTTATTTGTTTTAATCTTATTTTATTATTAAATTTAAAAAAAAATCGGAAAAATAAACAGAAACATTTTTGTTGCTGCGGTAGAGAACATACCTTTATCTTTATTACCCAAAACTATTTTAATTTTTATGTGTCGATTTTATTAAAAAGTGGTTGGTTACCTCTGGTGGGACTCGAACCCACAATCCTCGGCTTAGGAGGCCGATGCCTTATCCATTGGGCCACAGAGGCGTGCGGCTGAGCGGCGCGAGAGCCGGCCTATGTTCTACCGGCGTCAACGACGTTGCGTCACACGAACACGCGTCACGCTCGCTCACTCATTCTACATTTAACACTCTGATAAATTAAGTATTCCATAATAATTCATGTATGCAGCATTAGGTTTCTCAGCGTCTTCGACAGTGAAGATGGAGTAGTTGTGGTTAACATTGTTCAACCAATATTGCAAAATGAAAGCTAAGGTATATTTAGATATACTAGATAAAAAATACTTCACTTAATGTCTAAACTAAAACTGCCTATTTAAAACAAGTTACATAAGCTGTACATATATGTCATTGCTATAAAGAAACGATTTACATTAGTGTTTCTTATATAAAAATGTTAAAAATGTCGTAAGTAACAATTCCTTTTTACTTTTTAATCCATTGCTAAACGAGTTATTTTAATATTTTAACGCTCATATTTATAACTTAATAAAAATACTCTTAGCCTCCGTCATAATAATAAATAAGGTATGCATATAAATGTTATAATACAAGTGACTCTTCTTCATCTAGCTTCAGCTTCTCTGCTCTGGTACAATATCGCTTGTCTTTTCGGGCATGTCTTCTCATCGCATGACACAAAACCGTTTTAGCAGAGGTCATAGTAAAAGTATCTTTCAAATGTACACTTTTTTTATTTATGATGAATTTATAGCCTAGTCTACCTAGACCTGAGACTTACAGCAGATTTGTAATATCTTACTTGATCGAATTAGCACGTCGAGTTTAGATATCGTCAAATTAAAAGGCGTTTAATAGGAATTTTGTGTGAAATGAAAACTGAAATTCTTACAAACATGGAAATTTTAATTCATACTATAATCATAGTTTATAGACTAAAATAAATTTATGAGCGATGCAAATATAATATATAATACAATATAGTATAAAGGCGGGTTTTGAGCTAAAATTGTAGAGCCTTTAGGAAGAGCAGAAAAGAACATAAGTGGGTTTGTAAAAAGTAACAAATTAAAAAAAAACATTCATACTCATTCTCTTACATACAAGTGATTTATGGATGTATTTAAAGCGAGCACAATACCATAGCTGCTTCATACCCTTTTCCTTAACCCGTTAATTGCCGACCACCTAAAAATAAGTACGTACGCCGCCACACATTTGCAAGCGGCCGCCTAGGCTTCCGCGGAATCTCTGTATTTGTAGGTGATTGTCTTCTGTGTGATGCATATAAATTTGATGTAACCTTATAAATTGACAGTTTTATATAATCGTTAAATACAATACAATATTAAAATTTAATAAATTACACTATTGTGTGCCTATTTATCTATTTTAAGAACAAAATAATTGTTTTATATTTTCAATAAATATATTGAAATTGATTTATTAAACAATATAATATTTTCCATTTACTACGCCAAGTATAAATTAAATACGTTCTGTAAATTATGAAAATCGCTCCAACAAACAAAATTAAGATTTTTACGAAATATTACTTTTAATAATCATTTTGAAAGAGATTTTTCATATTATATATGTATTTTCAAGATATATTTTTCTTTACTGATTCCAAATAATGTACGTTAAATATATTTAGTAAGATAATAATTCCCAAAGTATTCTTTTATATACTAACAATGTGCATAAAAGACGACAATTTGATACGGTAAAAACAAATATTTTTATGTAACAGGCAGACGGACTGGCAAATGGGCCACCTGATGGTAAATGGGCACCACCGCCGATAGACATTGGCGAAGCCGATGTAAGAAATATTAATCAATACGTACATCGCCAACCTTGTGAACTAAATATTATATCCCTTGTGCCTTTGATCAAACTCGCTCACTCACCCTCCAAGCCGGAACACAACAATACTAAATATTGCTTTTTGTCGGCAAAATATCTGATGTGGGAGGGTGGTACTTACACATACTGGCTTGCACAAAAGCCTACCACTAAATGAGCTGTCTAAATTTTTACTGGTGGTAAGGCTTTGTGCAAGCTCCTCTGGATAGGTACCAGGTAGTACCCACTCATCAGATATTCTACCGCAAAAGAGCAGTCCTTATTTTATGGTATGTTATTGTTGTGTTCCGGTTTGAAGGGTGAGTGAGCCAGTGTAATTACAGGCACAATGGACATAACATCTTAGTTCCCAAAGTTGGTGGCGCATTGGCGATGTAAGCGATAGTTAACATTTCTTACAATGCCAATGTCTATGGGCGTTGGTGACCGTTTACCAACAGGTGGCTCATATGCTCGTCCGCCTATCTATTCTATAAAAAAAAATCATCTCCATTATATCAATATTGACCTGTTCTGGTTCAAATCACGACGAAAATTAACTCATATAAGTGTAAATATTTTAGAACTAGGAGTAGATATTTAAAAAAATTGCATAAATGGGGTTAATTAAGAAAAACAAATTGTTCTATATTTATGTAATGTATTGTAATATGTAGTTTATACGTGTATACATTGCTTATTTTCTTAATACAGCCATAGTTAAATATTAGATTAAAAGTAATTTATAAGCATTTACTGTACAATAGCGCTTATTTCAAGATAAGATATAAAATTCAAATTAATTACAAGTTACAATTATAGCAAATATCATTAGCTATTAATTAAAACCATATTATAATTATATTTTGATCGACATAAATATAATTATTATTTATTTTTACTAAAAACTAATGATACAAAGTTTTACTTAAAAAAAAAATAAGAAAATTTGGAGAAAATCTACTATTAATAAAATCTAAGAAGTGCCAGTAAAAGAATATACGTTGTCATTCTAAATTTTAGATCCCTTTCTAAATTTATAAATTAACGTGGAAGCTAAAAAAATCAGGCAGTGGAAGGTAACGTTACTAAAAAAAAATATAAGCAGCACTCTTTTATTAAAAAAACCGCATTATAATACATGTATCAGACATATAGAGATCACAAGACTACTCATTCTATAATATATATATTAATATAAGATTATAATTCATCAACGACGTTCACTAGAAATTTACGACATTCAAATGTAATACCAATATCATTATATTTCACGCACTTAAATTGAAGCATATGGTTAAAGGTTTTGTTTATTTAATTGATTTCACATTTTAATAATTTGAGAATATTTAAACATCATAAAAAAAACCAAATAAAAAATATTTTATAATCCGTGCCATTAAAGAAAATATTTATAAATGGTGGCTATCTTATATCTATTCACTACACTTTTATTTGCAAAGAATGGTACACGCATTTCTGACGATTCGAACAAAATGTTCCCTAATATAAATCAAATTGAATATTCATCCGAAATATTTTTACTGCTATAATTAATTTACTTTATTTTCCAGCATGACTTCATTCAATAACGCCAACTAGTCCAAATTAATTTCATTACATGATAAAGTCAGGCATACACTTATTGTAGTTTTAATAGTAAGCTTAATAACAAATTACAAAATGTTTTTCCTGTCCATACTAGCAAAGGTACTGTCTGCATTTGTTTTTTTCTTTACTGGCACGTGTTATACTTAATAAATAAATAATTTTCTTAAGATATTATAAGTTTTTTTTTTTATGATGTTCAGAAATACTTATCAATTCTACAGGAGTAATGAACGATGTCTCCGTTGGGATATCGCACAAAAGCGCTTTGATTCCCGAAGCGCTTCTTGCAAACAGGACATACGTTGTAATCATTAATCACTATGGTTTTTGATTCGTGGAATTGCTTTAGTTCTTGGACCTGTAAAAGTGATTACATTTATTGACAATGTAGAAATCATAATAAAGAAAGAACTTATACATGTCTTAGTCTACATTATATTATTTCTTGCAATTGACAGGTTTTGCTCAAAAGGCATTAAAGAGCTTCTATAATATTTTAATGTCAGGTACACACATGATCTACGTTAAAACTCTTCATGCAATTGACGTGATTTTATTTTAAGAGTATACATCATAATTTTTTATTTATAGACTTATATTTTGGATACAAAGCTATATTATTAGTTATGTATAAGTTATAGTGCATTGGAAAGTAAGCATATTTAAACTACATTAGTGTTTTTATGTTTACTAGTATTTACGCAGTATTTAATTGGACAGAGGAGAAAGTCATTAAAAATCATCTCACCTGCAGATGCTCGGCGTAGAGCAGGCCCTTGAGCAGCTGCGTGCGGCGCTTGAGCGTGAGCTGTCGCTGCAGCGCCGCCGACAGGAAGCGCTCCAGGCGCGCCAGCGGCACCGTGTCCGGCAGCACCGACAGCGCCTGAGGCACACAAGCGGTCAACAACACTGGCACTGCCAGGAGCATACATCCGTAACAACTTATACTAATATATAATGTATCTTGTGCCTGACTCCTCTAGAACTGAACTGTAGTAGGTGATACTTACCCAAACGATCTTGCACAAACGCTACCACCAGTAAACCACGAGTATTTCCATGGTAGTTCCATGGTAATGGAATGTGATACAAATATACGACAGTTCACCTTTCGAAGACATTAATATAAAAAAGGTTTAAGTTATTTAATTGTATGCTGTATATTTATTTAGGTATCACAAAATGTCTTAAGGGTGCTGCTACGTCTAGTCATATGTCTGTCGGATGAAATTCTGCCTGGTGTGTGCAAAATGGAATAACCTGTAGACTCTTCTCCTTGAGGGAGTTAAATAAGGTCTGCAGTTTATTCCGCCTTTATATCCAAAAGTTATAAATTTACATGATGTTACTGTACTGTACTGATACAAACCTTTATGGGTGATATTTTATCCGCATGTTTCTCTAATATACTAAGTGCAGTCTCAAGATCCGGAACGGACGACTTCGGATGTCTTTGTACATTGGACAATGGTCCAATTAGTGAGGTACACTGATCGGGGTTCAATAGTATGCGCATTAAAATAACATAGACATCGACATTTTTGTCGTTGGACTTTTCGCCAATAGTTTCGCAGTATCGAATTGCTCTTTCCACGTCACCTTAAAAATCAAGTTGCAAAAGCGATTAATATAAAATCGTTTATAATCGAACAGATTTATTGCACCATAAAATTTATGGTTTGTAAATGGTATTTATTCAGATAAGTTTAAAAATATTGATTGACTAATTACCAAGAATCTGAACATAAATAGCCAAAGCTTGTTCATGTCGCCCAAGTTTCCCCAAAATAATAGCCCTTTCTTCAAACAATGTATCGTTTGGAAAGTGTAATAAAACCCTTTCGGGGGTGTATTGTGTTGATTTTTCCAAGAATGTCAACAGTTTAGACTTTAGATGTTGCAACTCCTCTTCGGTCATATTCGCCTTTTTAACTGTGATCTTGTCCCTGTACATACTAATAAGGGCATCGTGGAACAAGGGATTAGTGTCGTTCCACGTGTGTATAACATGTTCTAAGTATGGAATCGCGAGAGGGTCGTGTTCCCTTAAAAGGAAATCCAGTACTTTAGCACGCGGTAAATTTTCCACTTCAACTATATCTTCCGTAAATATCTTTAGACCTTCTTCTGGATGTTCCTCTAATATCCAATCACAGAACTTGAATATTAAATTAATATGATCACCACCTGAAACCATTAATTTTAAATTATTACAATTGTAAATAGTAATTTAAAAAATATTCTTATATAAATAAAAATTTACATAATTTACAGAACAAAATAGGATATTATTTTATGCTAATTAAAAATATGCTTTTTATATGTATGTTACTCTCTCAAAGATAGCTCTTGTACAAACAATTAAAATGTATATAACACTTACCTAAATGCTGTAAATAATTCTTAGTTCTATGATAACCCTTTAAGCTAGAGTCCGGTTGTTTAGCCTGCTCTCTTAACAGCTGCAGCGCTTTCGTGTGTTGCCCTTTAGTCTGATACAGTATGATGAGCTCGCTGTGCTTGCCGTGCTGCAGCAACGTTCGTTCAGCTTCTTCTAAACGACAGTTGTTCAAACGCAAAAGAGGAGCTACGAATGCATCATTTGTCTAAAAATAAAATTAAGAAGATAATTTTAATCATTTCAGAAATATGTCATCAGATATTTATTCCGTATGTCCTAATTGTACACTAAATAAAATGTATAATGTCATGTTACATAAGTTATTAGTCATACGAGAATAAAAAGTATATGGGACCTGTAAGTAGCACTTCAATAGCGTCGTATCGATCAACTCTAGCTGTTGAGTTACGTTTCTTTGAATAGCTTGTGCCCCCTTACTACCGCTTGCATCCTTCGAACTTTTTCCAATTTTCGATCTTAATTCCACTAGATATTCTATCAGGGCATTCAAAGCATTTTCTAAATCTTTTCCTTTTAGTTTTTTTTCGCTATCAGAACCCGGTTTGTTATCGAGTTCTGGAAATAACTTTATGACGTCAGCTGGATCGGTGTTTAACTTTATGAACTCCTTCATAGATTGCGAATACTGCTTTATATCAAATAGCTCGAGAGCGAATAGCATCTGAATGGAATGTATTGTTTGCTTCTTTTCTTCTGCAGAATACTCTGACAAATTCTGGTAATAAAATTATATGTTTAATTACGAGTAAGATGATAAAATCAAGATTATAAAATTCAAATATAATATATATTATTCATTAACCTAACCAGTTTTTTTTATATTCAATAAAGACGAAATCTATTTGCTTTGTCTGTATTCGTGTTGAAGGAGTAACAAAGGCTATTAATTCCATTAATAAAACATATTTATGGCATAATCTATCTATACCACATATAAAATGTTTGTCCTATACGCAGTCTTATACCATTCATCCTATTAAGTTTAATCTTAGGAGTTGTTCACAATATTGTAAATAAATTGGATATATGTTTATTGTTCAAGGCAACTTTACTTTGCCGACTAAATTTTAAAAAAATATAGTAGAACGCCACGTTGCATTGGTATTATATAATTAAAATCTTATATCAATAATATTATTTATATAATATTTTATAATAGTATAGTTATATATTATGTGTAAACAAAATATATAGCGCTTATGATGGCGATATGTAAATATACGCATTGAAAAATATGGTCCACAAAAACATAACAAAATCGAAACACGTGTCAAATATTTATATATTTTTTAAAGTAAAATTAAATTATTTTAGCAAAATATAGCTTGGGAAGTAAATACCGATATCCCAACCAGGGTTAGATCTTAAGTTTAACTTTAGTAGCATTATCGTCACTTACCTGAACTAATAGGGCCATAGTCCCTTTTCTATTCTTAGTATGAACAGCTCGAAAAGGCATGATTTTATTATAATTTCACACTGCGAAACTCTTTGACAATTTTTTAATATGTAAAATACAGCACTAATAAAAATACTTACATGCAAAAGTTTAATTATTTTTGCCTGTCGCTTTTTTCCTTTAAAATGAAACATTTTAGCGAAAAGTTACGACGACTCGTTTCACTGATTGCCGTTTAACGTTTCAGGATAAAATATATATAGCAATTAATTTACGCATTCTGATCGACTTTGATAAAGTGCTGATTAAAATAGTTATTATGGTTTGAAATGATATTAGTTATAAATTTATATACATATCAAAATATTTAATGAAATGAAACAGAAACATAACTTTGTAACAATATATATTAAATACTCTTTAAAAGATCTATTTTGGCAGCTAAACATTTAAGTCCAGTATCTAGCCAAATGTTTAGACAAACTAACAAAAAAATAATTTAATTATGTACATATTTTAATTTCTTATTGAATGAGTTTTGTAATAAAATTACATAAACAAGAAAGCTTTGCGCAATTCAAACACCTACCTTGGATTTGGATGAATATGGTTTTTTTTGTATTTAGTTATGAAGATGTACGCTTACAAATTTAAAATCCTAAAATATATTAGTGCTGTATTGTACTCCTGTTCTCTATGCCGGAATTTCACTATTTTTTTTTCTTTTCTTAACAATTAAACAAACATTTAAAACCCTGTAGGTCAGTAAACTTACTTATATTATACTTTGTTATGTTAGTTATTTGTATGTTTATAAGGAAAAACCTAAATGACTAATTTTATATCATATACCACAGTTCACACTGGAATCTAATTGTATATATTTATATACTTATAATATAAACAGGATAATTTTGTTGACTTATTAAAATGTCACCTAACAGCAACTTTCATAAGTTTGTGCCATATATACAACTAAGTGTCATAAATCTATATAATATTTGTTTTAGATTTAATTGAATGACTTAACTATACGATAGCTTAGGGCCGAGACTGACAGATTTTATATTAGTAATACAATAAATACAAAATAAGCATTGCTTACTCGGTAAGTAAGTTAAGCAAGTCTTAATAATAAGAATTACTGGCGTGATTGTTGTTTAGAAAATATGGTAAATTTTATTTTAAGCACTCTCGTCGTCGTTTAATGCTACTGATCTGCCCCAGCGTTTGTTATAAAGTCACTCAAAAACAAAATTGCAAATTTAATAAAGCCGACCGACAGGGGCGTGTAAGGGACTCAGCGCACTCTCTATAAATGGGCAATCTATCTAACACATTTTTTTTAAATCGTGCAACAAACTCTTCGGCTTATTATTATATTAATGGATTAATAATGCGCTTCTCCGGAACAATTTCGATCATGGCGGCCATTGACAACTGATACTAGCCAACGCAGGAGACATAGTATACAGTGCACAAGTGTGTGAGAAAATACAATAAATTTTCTATTTCTATTGAAACACCAATATCCGGTGATAGGGCTTTGTGCAAGCTCGTCTGGGTAGGTACCACTCACTCATCAGATATTCTACGGCAAAACAGCAGTACTTGGTATTGCTGTGTTTCGGTTTGAAGCTTGAGTGAGCCAGTGTAATTACAGGCACAAGGGACATAAAATCTTAGGTCCCAAGGTTGGTGGCGCATTGGCGATGTAAGCGATGGCTAACATTTCGTACAGTGCCAATGTCTAAGGGCGTTTGGTGACCACTTACCGTCAGGTGCTCGTCCGCCATCCTATTCTATAAAAAAAAACGTCAGGATCTACAGGCTTCTACTAGGCCCAGGTTCTTAATTTATTAAAGTTATTAAATTGCTATTAATTTTTAATAATACAGTAAAAATTTATTTTGTACTAAATTTTTCCCATTACTTCTACGCCTGGACTCCCTACGCTCGCGGGCGTGCGCAATATCGTCCAAAGTACCATTACATTTGGATGAATAGTATAGGCATACAACCGGAATAAAGAAACATTAATTTCATATATTGAAATATTATTCAACATAATTATATATTAATTTCTACTAAATATTCAAAACTTAAAACAGAATGAACATGTGAATGTATACTATACACAGTAGCAGAAAGAGGAAAGGAATTAGCTATATTAGTCTTCACTAATGGTTTCATGTGTGTGTCCTATGTTGGAGCCTGATAAATATTGATCCCTGAACATTAAGAATATGAATTTAAAATGTCGTTTGTTACCGTTAAATCTATAGCTATTTGAAATTGTTTGTCCTTCAACAATTGCTGCCTTTGTTTAATAACATCCACGGAGCTTAAGCACCACACCTGCCCGACTGATGATACAAATATCAAACCACGCTTACACCTGAGGATATTAGTAAATCATTATTTATTTTATATTTTTATTTGTTATAAGTTAAAGAGTTTCAATGCTTTCCTTATAATATTTTCAAATTATATTTACCTATACATCAGTCTTGCTTTATTCAAATCAGGTAGAGTTTGTATAAATAATGCAGGCTCAACTGTTTGAACGACAACTTGGTCTTGCATCAAACCAAGTACAAATGGCTCATCCCATACTGAAAGATTGCATTATAGGATCAAATTGATTATTTACGTAAATTATAAGTTCAAAGTTTAAATATAAGTTTAATGTTAGCCTACCAACAGCTATTGGGGCCTCTTTCCACTTGATAGTTTTCTTAATCTCAATTTCCTGAGCTTCCTCTACAAGCACTGATGTGTTATCACGGCCAAGCAAAAAAGATGTTTCTGAATATTTTGCTATTGTTGGTTCTAATGATTTCGAACTGCTTGTTGGAAATAATTCTTTTGGATCTCGTGAAGACAACTGAAGAATTAAATGACAGTCAAATGAAAATTTTATTTTAAATAAAATTAAAAAACTTAGCTTCCAATCAAATTCAATGCTTTTAGTTATATAATAAAAAAAAATGTTTTAGGATGATGTAAGAATTAAATAATATCAAAAATGTACTTAAATTCAAATAAGAAAAATAACCTGCTAATTGACATAAAGCCAAGCATAAACTAATCTGTAATGAAAGGGAATACTAACATCAAACAAAGTGTACTCGCCCTTAAACCCCACACATAAGTACTGTTGTCCCCAAGCCATTACTTTAGGGACATCGGGTATGGTAAAATCAAAAAGGTGCTTCTTAAACTCTCCATTCTTTCCATAATATAACTGCAACTTTCTTCTTACTGCTACACAAAGATGAACCACTGAATTTGATTCACCAGTCATTGATGTAGCAGACTATAATAAAATTAAAAAAGAAAAAACAATAATTAAACTACCTTTTATAATTATAAGAAATGAGATGTATATATTTTATTAATACTTTGACAGATCTAAAAAAGATATAAATTTAAAATCACCTTATTGTCTAATGCAAAAATTGAAGCACCTTTAGTTTCAGAAAATGTCTTGATCAATGGAAAATTGACTCCATTTATATCGTAGGAAGATAAAACATTGTCAGTAAGACAAAGCAGTAAATTGTCCTCTGCAAAGAAACATAAAATAAAATGATGTGTATCATGATAATTTCAAATATATTTTCTTTGAATTTTCTTACCTGGTACAACTTCAATTTGCTGAATAGGTTTTTTGCTGAAGTTTTTACAATACCTGCGCAGCTGTAGTTCATATTTCTGATTCCCATTGTTTGATGTCAAGGAGTACATAAGCAAATGCCCTTGTCTTGTACCCAGAAAGAGATTTCCATCTAGAAATAAATACAAATTCAAGAGTAATTTTTAAGCAATTAATATGTGATTAATTATTTATATTCGTTTCCAATCTCTTACCATAGGCAGCAATTGCTTCTATTTGAACTGTAGCATTAAGTAAGTGAGACACTTCATAAGCCTCATGCATGATTAAAACAAACTTAAACTACTCAAACCGGTATTAAATATGACTAGTCTGTTTAAAGTTATCGATTATTATCATTTCGCCATTTACTTTTTATAGAAAAACATATTTTGAATTCAATTATTAATTATTATGCACTTAATAAATGACTTTATGTTATTTCAGTACCTAAGTAAAAAATATACAAATATACAATGACAGTGACAAATGTCAAATTATTTTTTAGGATTACCAGCTTATCGGTGCTCTGAGTTGTATCGTGAATAAAATTTTCTTTAACTTGATCGTATGGCAAAGTGTAAAAATACATAGATACATTATTGTTGTTTGTTAACTATGTTGTTTACTTGCAGAGTATGTAAAGAAATAAATTATCATACATTTAAACAATAGAACAAATCTAAATGTGTTTTCGGATTAAATACAATTATTAATGTTTTTTAATGTTATTACCTATCTATAAATACGATTTACATAGCTTTACTTAGGATTAATTATTTTAAAACCAATGTTAGCGACAATCATTATTTTTAACTATATTTAAAATCTTCTTATCCATTTCTTAAAAAGGGTTCATGGTCTTTCAAAATAAGTTTATATTCTCTCTGTTGTCGGGCCTAAAACTTGTAATTATAATATTATTAGAATTAAAGATGGAAATAGGTTTTTTAAAGAGTTAAATCAAAACAACTATACAACATTAAAGTAAATGTAGATCGACACGTACAATCACAAAATAAAACAAAAGAATCGACACTGAGCAACTGAAATATTATTTATGATATCCCCCACAACCGAGAGTCCAAGCAGAAGTCCAGCCTGGCCGGCCGATGAGCTCGACAGGGCCAGTCCCCACCACGATGACCATCACGTGATCAATTCGAGCATCTAGGCCACGCTCCTTCGGAAGATATTTCTAACAATATGGTTATATATCCTTTGGTCGGATCACCTGACTCGCCTTCGTGTCAACATTTCTACACCACCACAAGTCGACAAAAAACACAAGTATTACATATATTTTGACTCGATCACAAATTTAGAAACCTAAAATAGCCTTGAACGTTATGAACTATAATTTGTCATTTGTTTTTAATTTAGTGTAATAATTATATCGTACTCTTTCTACTTACTCCAAAATAATTCTTTACTTTGTAAAAAATTGTTCTGTTCGATCTTTGAAATTATCTTCTTATTCTTCTTTAGGATTTGAAATAATTAACACTATAAAGGCTACAATTCTATATTTTTTTAATATCATTTGCAGTAGGTAACTACTACACCTCGATATGTCTTTCTGTCTATACTAGATTCCACATCGCAACTTAATTGGCTAGAATAAACAAATTTAATTTGTGACTTTAAAAAAAGAAGGTTATTAATTTGGGCTTATTTTTGAGTGTTTCTCAAATGTAAGGATTGTGAACAGATTTTGATAATTCTTTTCTCGTCATTTGAAAGAGTAATTCAACCCTTACCAATATTCGCTACTTGCGTCCTATAAACGGAATGAATGCCGGTGACAGCCATGCAAGCACTACAAGACCTACGTAAAGCTGAAAGATGATATATTGTCATTGTATATACGCTTCCTCCCGAAAAAAAGTTTACACTAAAAGATAGAAAAAACACCTGTTGACAAATCTAAATTGGCTTGCATTACGAACAATAATTTCAATTTGTAATTATAAAGGAATTTTTAATAAACAATTTTTTAATGTAATCTAACTAATAATGAAAATTTATATAAAGGTAGGATTTATATATAAAATAAAAAACCATATTTACTATTCATTTAATATTTACTTTTATAATTATGTTATTTTCATTCATAACTAACAACGATATGGGTGTTACGATGTATTCAAATTCAGTAAAACAAATTAAAACAAAATACAAATTTCACTCACTATTAAATTTAATATTACAGTACTAGCAATAAGAAAACTCTTTTACTTTAAATAATTTATATAAGTCAACCCCATTTCGAAGTAATGTATTTTACGGGAAATTCTCATTTAGTACATGTGCACGCAAATCGTGAAAGTGAGAATTCAGTGGGCTTAAGACGTTCCAATAACATCGCTTCAAACATTCAGGTCACTAGTATGTCTTAACTTTTTACACAGAGGGTCTTTAGAAGCAACGTCGATTACAAAAATCATATTATATAGACTTAATAAAATATGCGTATCTAAACTATCGTAATACCTTACTGAATTCATACGGTCTCCTCCGCTCAAATAGTACTGCACGCCATCTAGCGCACGAAAAGACCGCGGGAATTGTAAGAGCGAGCGCGTTACCGCTCTCTACCGATTAACTTTATCAGAGTCATACCGTAAAGATAATAATTATAATATATTTACACGAATTATAAAGGTGTGTCAGCAAATGAATAGCCGCAGGGGACGACAACTAAGCTCCACTATGTGTGATTTGAAATCGTGCGCCGAGCGCAATATATCTCTTATCATACTAAAAAATTTATAAGTAAGTAGTACATACAAATATGTAATAATACGAGCGTATATTATATACGTTACCGGGGCCAATTTAATATTACTTGTTTCAGAGAGATTTTGTAATAGCTTGGCACGCTATAGATGCGTTATTGAAAATGTGATTACGTTATATATCGATGCTTAACAGAATGTGTGGTTATTATGATAAAGTCCAAACCAGACCGTTGCAAACTCGTTACGCTTACCAGCTGCCTAATCTGTGTAGGTGCTCTATAAGAATTAGTGCAAATTATTTTACACCAAAGGTTAATTTTTAGGCTACATTTAAACCATGAATAAAAGATTTTTTTGTTACTCTATATTTAGAGGTTTTTAATACCTTTACCTAATAACTGTACGCCAAGTCGAAGTGCAAAAAATGAAATAGCTAAAATACTTAAAACTATGACAATGATTTTCATTATTTTAACATCGTTTTTTTTTATAAATGACTACTATTAATGTGTTCTCAATGACATTTTTTTACATAGCAGAAATATTATTTATTGAATATAGAATACAATATTATCGAAAAAACTATGACGTTACAATAGGACACCGACAGTGCTTATTAAATACATTACATTTATTCAGCGTTGGATAAGAAGGTACACTGCAATATAAAGTACTAATGTAAAGTTGCCCGATTAAACAAATATTTATAATGTAGTAAATCTAAAATTTAATCCATTGAATTGTTTATACAAATACATAATATTCTGAAATATTATTAAATATTAAAATTATCTTGAGAGATCAGTTTACGCTAGTTATAAAAATTTACAAGTATGCTTTTTATTTGCAACAAAATGCTCAATCTGATAAGTTCATAATTGAAATATGCAACAACAGGCGTACGCTGCGTACTCGTATCGCAAGTCGGGAATACGTTCCCGTAGTAAATATTCTAATGCGCTACTGTAAGTTCCCTACTGATTATACGGCCCAAGCAAAGTTACGATCCACGCTATATCATGTGGCTACCTTAATAGGTGATTTACGTGAAACAAGCATGTGACTACTTCGGTTGTATATGAAGGTTAAGTTTTAAATTGCTGACCTTTTAGGGAAAAGATGATAAAAATTCAAAATATTACACGATTTAATAAATTGTAACATACAAATTACCGAGATGTTGATCTGTCGTTAATCATTTTTAAAAACGCAGCGTTAAGGTATATACACGAGGAAAGAATTTGAGCTTACAAAAGTACAAAGTAATCACATTGCGACGGTTTAGATTCTACAGTGGATTTACCCTTCTTACCGACTACGACAGCTCAAGCTTTATCGACAATTACACTACAGTATCACACGATTACTCGCCGAAAACACCTATTATGCATTTAATTTTTCCCGATGGCCAACACGAAAAGTACTATCACTAAATAGCATACGACCGACTCTCGATTTAAGAGCGGGGAGCGCCTGAATGCTGGAAGCTCGCAGCGAGCACTGCGGGCGCTACGCTATCCGACGCGACCGTCGCCCCGGCCCGACCCGGTCAGTCTCGGCCCGACCCGGCCCGACGCCGCAGACGCCGGCATCGCCGCTCGACGAGAGCGGTCGTCGCTACTCCTTCGCCAGCGCGAGCGGCATCGAGCTCGAGTGACGCGGGCCGTCGCTTCGGGGCGTCTCGGCGGGGCGGGCGGAGGACTCTACGTGCGCGGGGGGCGAGGGGTACGAGAGTCCGTCGGATGCGGGACGAGGCGGAGCGGGGCGCGGCGCGGGCGCCGCCTACGACGCGGCCGGGGACCCGCCGCTGGGCCCGCTCGCCGCGTTCTCGCCTGCCGCAAACGTTAGGATATAGAATGTGCGAGGAGGGCGGGGCGGCGCTACACGGCGGGGCTCGCACCTGGCGCGTCGTGCTCGGGCGCGGCGCCGGCCACGGGCGCGGCGGGCGCCTGCGCGTCGGGCGCGGGCGCGGCGCGCGGCTTGAGGAAGTCGTTGAGCGACGGCTGGATCGCCAGCTCGTACTCCGTGAAGTTGAAGAGCGGCGGCAGCGGGCGGCCGTTGGGCAGGCGCGCGTTGGGCTCGCGCAGCTCGTCGAAGAAGCTGTGCGCGCACGCCTGCAGCGGCGACAGGCGCGCGCCCGGCGTGTACTCCAGCAGGCGCGACACCAGCGAGATGGCGTCGGGCGGCGTGCACGCGCGGAACACCTGCGCGCGCGGGAGTACAGTAAGTAGGTCGTAGGAAATTACTTCTGGTGGATCCCGTTTGCGAAGAACTTCTTCGCGAAATAAGTAGCAGTCGAGCTTAAATTTTTATCATACTCGATTATATTTGCTGAGTGGGTGACTTTAGCTTTTAGAGTTATCAGTCGATCTGCCTGAACATTTTCAACGAACTCAAAATCAAGCATTTGAATAATTACATAATGTAAATCATAAATGAATTCTTATTGCCTATAATGGAAATGTGTCATAAATAAGTAAAAGTAATAAATATTAGAAACAGCCCGTGTCCGACTGCTGAGCCAAAGCTTCCTTTCCTGCGACGGACAAAGTTTCAGAACTTATTTCACGCTGCTACACTGCGGTTTACCGGATATAAATATCCCATAAGTTCTTTCGACACATGCAGATGTCTCACGATGTTTTACCTTCACCATGAATATAATACAAATAATAGCAAAAACTATGTACAATGTTAATGGTTAGAATTAAATGTACAAGGCGTTGACTGATATAGTTGCCATGATGATGAAGTGCCGTTTCAGACTAGCGTATTTGTGACAGGAACACTACATTCTTAGCACTGGCAAGTATGCACACTGAACACCAACAAACAATACGAAAACATGAGTTATAAAAATTGTTTTAATCCAATTAGTCGTAACCTCTAGTTAACTCATGCCGAATTTAAGACTGTAACTCTGAACCGGCCGACAAATTTATTCGCATTACTTTAAATACAAAATAACATTATTTCGTTAATTAATTTAATAACTTACGTCATTTAAAAAAAATAGACGTTAATATTAACGTATTATGATTGCTTATAATGCGAACAAAAATACTAAATGCCTTCGCTTAAAGTGCTAAAAACTATGGAGACGTGTCAAAACACTATACGAAACAAAACGGGTTTTAATGACGCAATTCCTATTAAAATTAAAACTACGTTTATTTTTAACTTTAGAATTAATTATTTTTTGAATAGAAAAATAAATTTTACTTTAAAATTAACGTCGAGTTATATATACATAAGAGTTTTTGTGATTCAATATTACGGAACTGAGTAACAATATTTCGCTGTTGTACTTAAATTGGCATATTGTTAATAATAAGATTTATTTGAACATTAATTTCGTTATAATATAATTTACGTGTTTAAAATTTTGTAAGAGCATAAATAAAATGAATATTTTTGACAATTATTTGATACAACTTTTTATTATTGAAAGTAATAGGCCGAATGGTTCATGGGCTACCGGATGGTATCTGGACACAACCGCCTATAGACATTTGTACTGTAAGAAATATTTAGAGATTTTTATAGAGCTTGGCCGCCGTGGCCGAAATCGGTCTGGAGGACATTAACCATCCCTTACATTGCCAATACGCCACCAACTATAGGAACTAAGATGTTCCCATTCAAACCACGAACACGACAATAAATTATTGCTGTTTGGCACATATTCTAAGTGATGAGTGGGTGTTACCTACATAGACCTAGACTGGTTTGCAAAAAGCCCTACCACCAAGTTTAGTATACGATCGATATAAAAAAATCATCGCATTGTAAATATTTACCATATACCGCGTTTTTATTTCGAGTAATATTTGTATAAGTACAATGTTAAAGCGCTGCGTGAAAGCAGGATAAAATATTGAAAAACAACTACACTTTCATATTACTTTATAAAATTAGTAAGTATATCTCGCCATTCGTTAATTAGACTTAACCGTAAAAAGCTTTAGTGTGAATGTAAAAAAAATATCAAAATATTAAATTAATTGATAACGATTAATTACACACCTGTAAAATAAAACCATGTGACTAGTCTTAAAATACAATATGTAAATTTAAAAATGGATACATAATTAATTTTTGTGGCACATAAAGAAGGCACTTAGTTCGTTTAGAACAGCGCTCGGCAACCGTTGTTTCGCGGCCACTGATATAGACCCTAAAGTTTTACATTTAAAATACACTAACATATAGAAAATTTCTAAGTAACAATAAAGTCAATTTAAGCTATATTTATAAAGTAAAAGGACATGTTAGCGTGAATCATTTAGGTATTAAATAATGCTTAAAATCTTCAAAGTTAATACTGATAGAATAAATTGTCAAAATCGTAAACGAATTTCTTAGTGGTCCGCGTGATGTTAAAGGTTGCCGACCGCTGGTTTAGTGAACGTAATCTTACTCGTATACGCTGATGGTCAGTGGCAGACTTGGGCATCGTCAGTCTCTCCAACATTAACTGCAACCATTGGGCGTTATCGTCAGACATTCACAATTGTCAACTTATATTGCCCCCTTAATAAATGTATTTTTTTAAATTTACTCCGATCAAGTTTTTAGTTTGTGAATCGTGTTGAAACATTATTTGTATAAATGTTACTACAATATTACGAAGGAGCATATTGTATGGTATATATATATAATTGATATAATAAATAGCATATTTAAAATTGATAGATTAGATAATGCAATGAACTCGCATTAATTATAGAGTAGGAAGTATATAACAATGATATTATATAAAAAAAAATGCTTTACCTTTGCCCATGGATGACTTTTGATATGTGGAAACTTGAATTCTGTATAGTTCGGATTCATTTCGCGTATTTGTTCTCGAGTTGGAGTACCTAGAACCTGTTTAAAAAATCATATTATTACGATATTGATTCGATTAAAAATCAACGTTTTAATAATAACATTGCATGCGTTCATATACTTATGTATTTAAACCGGCCAAGGTCTATTGAATCAAATGTTTATTTCACACGAAACATATAAAAATAATGTATGAATATAATTAAAATATAACCGACCTTGATAATTTCAACGAGCTGGTCCACACCGGAATCTCCGGGGAATATCGGCTGTCCGAGCAACAGTTCCGCGACGACGCAGCCTGCACTCCATACGTCTGTAAGTATTACATTACTCGTTATTCGTTTGACCCTATTAATTGGATTCATAGCACGTTGTCATATCCAACGGAAGAATTTACCAACTACCCTTGAAAACAAAATATATAATTAATACAAATGAAATGTATATCTGTGATTTCAAAATAACTCTCTCTTTTTAAATGAATATGACCATACACCATATACCAAAACCAATTCTTTGCTATCTATTTATTTAAATATTTTACATTTATAATTCAAACAGACGTTATATCCGTTAAAATAGCAGCTTTTAAAGGCTCTTTGTCACAAACTTAAATGGCGAAGCCGCGGATTTTGCTAATTTATAATAAGATAATTAATAAGTCTTAATTTATAGTTTTCAAGCGTAAAACATTTTGATTTTATTTTTAATTTAATTTTGTTTATTATTCATTTCCTAAAGCATTAAATAACTTCCTTCTAAATTGATTTGTGTAAGTCACGTGACATTCATAAACATCATTATCGACCAAGTCTTTTCCTGTCTAATCCATCATGACGACAAATAAAATGTTTTAAAATGCTAGCATCAATGAATACGTAACGTATTCGCATCGTAGTCAGGTTGTCTCACCAATTTTCGTAGTGTAGTCTATGGCACCGAAGATGAGCTCCGGCGCGCGGTAGTACCGCGAGCAGATGTAGGATACGTTGGGCTCGCCGCGCACGAGGTGCTTGGCCGAGCCGAAGTCGCACAGCTTCAGCACGCCCGTCTTGGGGTCCAGCAGCAGGTTCTGCGGCTTGATGTCCCGGTGGCAGATGCCCAGCGAGTGGATGTACGCGAGGCTTCGGAACAACTGGTACATGTACAGCTGAAAGTAAACATATGACGAGTGTGAAGACACTACGGGAAATATTTACGCCTAAAATTGCATTACATTCAACTTCAGTTCCAAGTGGATAAAAAAGCCTATTAAATTTTATTTGATAGTATGTCAATTGGAATTATACAAGATATATAATTATCCTAATTTAAAACACTTCAAGACAATAACAAGTATCCTATATTGTGCATCATTACCAAGATTTAAATATAATGTGGATAAATTATTTTGCCTGAAATTCAATCATCATTAAATAAAATCAGAGCCAAAGTCATACGTCAATTGTTCATCTTTACATGACACATTGTCTATTAATCTGAGAATGCATTACGAGTAAAGACGATAATTATTAAAAAAACTAAAAGAACCTTTTATATTTCGCTTTTGATTTTCACACATTAATATTAATTAAGTACTACATGGAATAATAATATATTCCAGTTTTCGTTTTTACATTAGCTATTCGCACATTTACATTCTTACTCAAGTAATTCGATACATTAGTAGTAGTGTGAGTCACGATACTTTTTTTTCTAAAAATAAATAATATATGCCATTCATATAAAATAGAATCTCTTTAAAATGATTTCGAATGACTATGACTCGGTTAAGTTAAGGTTAAGCATCAACTTGTTACATTGAACTTATTTTTTGTGATCACAGATTTTCACTAATTTAGACACTATTATATAACTCAAGTGTGTCTGACGTAGGAACCATACACTTGCTTGCCACTCATTTGACGTGTATAATCATCTGAGCAGGTCTCGTATAAGTAAATAATTATGTAATTTACAGAAACATTTGAACTGTCTATGATTTTTTGTGCTTAATAGGAAGATCATAAAAGTTTTAGTTTTATTATACAATACAATTTATATTTTGAGACTCTTTTAAGGTTAATATTGTTTATAACACTTTGATGTGACAAAATAATAATACATGAAAATGAAAAAAATTAAGTAGAATTAATACTTTTTCATCTTAATAATTAGCTAAACTTCATCTGACAATGAACTATAATATTACTTTTTTTTTCTTATCATTACACATTAACAATTCAAACCGTTTGACCTCCACACTTGTTTTAAGGAAATAAAACAATATTTGTCTTCATTAAATGTATAAATGATCTTAAGTTTTTCCGCTTCATCATTATAAACATTACCTTTATAAAACTAATGGGTATGGTTTGTTCATCTTTGGCGTAATGACGTGCAACTTTATACACTGTCTCTGGTATGTACTCCAGCACCAAATTCAGGTACACTTCATCTTTCTGCAGACAAAATCTTATGTTATTATCATTCTTCTAATAAAAAAAAGAAACTTTTTATACTTGGGTAGGATTTTAATAAACCAAATATTGGTTGGGTTTAGCAACGAGTGAGTTCAAACTAAATCTAAATACATACATAATGCAAAATATGAACGTGAAAGTTTTAGAAAGTAATTTAATATCTCCTTAATAATAAGTCTTTATAATTACGTAAGCGAAATATATAAATAAATTAAGATGTATAAAATGATGCAATAGAAAATTTATGCTATAAAGAAAAAAAAATTGGCTTCAACTAACATATTACATTACAATTTCATGAGTCATTGTGACAGTGTGATATTTTTAAATGATTTTTTTTCTAAGTTTTGTACATCTAAGAAAAGCGAAAATATATATTTACATCATAATATAAAGAAAAGAACTAGTAAGGTATACTTCTTATAGTAAGGTTACTACTTCTCTTACCCACTTTAAATATGCATGTAAAAGTTCAACTCCTTATTTATTGCAGTCATTCTTATGTAAATCTATAGATTTGCTAGAAGTAGGCTTTGCCGTATTGTAATATATATATATATATATATATATATATATATATATATATATATATATATATATATATATATATATATCTTTGTAAATGTTAATTGAAAAACAAAACAATTTTTTGATTAACAGTTAAAACTTGATGTTCAAAAAAATGTAGGTATTCTTTTGTAACATTTGCAAAATCGTAACTGGTTTAAGTGAAAAAAACAAATTGAATGTAGCGCGTAGATAATAACTGACAGACTAAATTGGCTCACGTCCAAAGGTTTTTGGCGCTTGGAACTTAAAGAAACTACTAAGGATTGAGTCTTGACCTTGAACTAATAACGTGACTCTTGTATTACATTGTTTTGACACTTAGATTATATCAATGACGATGTAACATGAATACGTAGAGAAGGCGGATATTTCCTAGAATATAAATAAATATATTATATGCTTAAATAAATATAAACAATTCTAAGCTTAATAATATGGTTACAACAGCAATAAGCGATCAATATAAGATATCAGCTTCTACTAAAAATATGTTAATGAATATTCCAGGAATATAAAACCCTTTTTATGACATTATAATTAACTTTTGTCGAGGAGATTATATAATACAACCATATAGTGATTACACCTAACTTTAAATTAAAGGTTATATATATATATATATATATATATATATATTATAACCATTATGTTTGAGTTGAATTTGTAGGCAACTTATTATTTTTAAGTTCTCACGGCTTAGTGATTGATAGACAAGGTTATTATAATTCTATTCAAATTACAAAAACTATTTTGCAGTAATTATAACTATCTGATTCAACATCGAATACTACTGACCGAAACATTGTAATTTCGATATTATAATTTAAAGTTTATACTGAAACATGCCCACATGTCAATATTTTCGACATGAATCCGAGGTTAGTAATATCTAACATTAGTATAGACACCAATTACAACACAGTTTTGAAGCGATTAGTTTTGCATATTTTAAAATTATTAAATTCTATTTAAGTCGCGAACATTGGAATTTTATGAATGTTTCATATATACATTTGTGTCCGAACCTAGACTCAATTATGTTGTTGCTGATGGAATGTGAATATTTTCTACCGTTTCAGTGACGTGTAACATATAGAAACCGACATTGCAGTAACAATTGACATAAAATAAAAATGCAAAAATGGCAATGAAAACTTTAAACTATTCCAAATAACAAAACACAAAACTCAAGCGGAACTCAAGTTTCTAAAGAACATTTAAATGGTAAAAAAACAAACGATCATGATAATGGCAATTCGAGCCTCAATCGACTTTAAACAAAAGCTCATGGCTGATGACGTGATTAGAACTCGCTTTCGATAACAAAGTTGCATCAACACACAACCGCACAAGGTTTCGGAGGTCACCGACCGATATTCTACTAATTCAAGTACGAGTGTGAGATGATCAATGAAATATGTAAATCGGTAACCTTTGCCAAAAGATTGACCTAAATGTGCGTTAGCACACTAGCTTAATAATCTTATTTGTTCATTAGACATACTGCGACTTCTAGAGACTGCATTGCGTTTAGCAGAGAGCTAACTGCGTCGGGCACTGCCACCTTTCCCCAAATAAAACATACAAATAACATACTCTCATTAATGGAACTATAAGCATCACATGGTATACATAATACAACATAAATAATGGTATTCATTGAACCATAATTTAACATATATCAGTACTTGTTAATAAACGCAGAGATTAGTCAATTCAGATTTACCCTTTCTCCGCTTGAGTAAAAGAAGTATTTCAACTTGACGATATTACAGTGCTCCAGTCGTCGCATGATTTGCAGCTCTCGATTCTGTAATTGAGTTAAACAATTTAAAATAAACTAATACTACGTATTGTGTACATGTGAAAACGTGTCATAATACGTTGAATAATAATTCAAATGCATGATTACATTAGTGTATTCGATGTGATTCATTAGGTATACTTAATTGTGTATTATTCAATATTAAATTTTACTATCACTAGTAATTTACTGACATAATTATGAATATATATTTAATTAACAAAATATATATAAAATATCTTGAAAATCTTGATGTGGACCCTTAAAATATCATATATAAATAAATTATTAATATTGCACTAACCTTAAACCTTTTGTCCTGGAGCACCTTCTTGATGGCAATGAGCTCGCCAGTGTCGCACAGCTTGGCCTGGTAGACGACGCCGAAGCTGCCGTTACCGATGAGCTTCATGTCGGCATAGCTCACCTCCTGTGGCCTGTCGGGGCCTTGCCCCGGCGTCGCTACCACGGTCGTCACCTTCGAGCCGTCCTTGCCTGGAAAGAGTATTATGATAAATATCTATACCACAAAAAAATAACTTAAGACTAAAAGTCGTATAAAAGATTTGACAACTCATGTTTATTAATTTTACTTATTAATAATTACATTTGTTATTTGTGAGTTTAAATATTTGTATAGGCATATAAACTTGATATACACACATAAATTACAATATCATAAATAATATAACGGTTAGACTAGATGATATTTTGTAAAATCAAATAAGAATGCGATTCAAAAAAGAAATCTCAAGAATTTTCCTAATAAAAAAAGACTCAAATCTGTTATACTACAATAAAAAAGAGGTACGGTAATTTACCTAATAAATAAACCAAAAAATAGAATAAAATTTAAGAAACAAAATTGTTAACTAAATTACATTACAAGATAAAGAAAAGTATGTCATGATATATTTTTCATTTTCATTCAATTTTTCATATTTGAAGAACATATTTCAAACGGTCTCTTAAAGTAATAAATACATTAATGTACCTAATTAATCATTAGTGATAAAAACGTGTTACGTCGATAATACCGATAAATATGGTGCACTTTATTGATTTCCTTATTAATGCATACATTAATTCGTTTTTTTTTTTAAATATTTTTATACTAAACATTGACGAGTATTTACTATCTCATAGGAAGATGTAACGATGATGGAAGTTATAATTACCTTAATTATCACTCTTGTCTGAGTTGTACTAATTGTATGTGTTGTATTATATTCATTTCAATGATATATTGAAATGTTTTACTATACTGCCTTCGTTACTTACGTAAAAAATAATTGATCGAGTGAAAATTATGCAAGACTTAGGACCAATAAATATTTTTCGTGTAAAAATGTAATATATATTTTTTCCAACAAATTGCTTATACAGTGATTGTAATAAGATATTAACATCAACGTATGATTTTAAGGCTAAAATTACCTTCAAAATTTATATTGTTATTTTTATTACTAAAACATGTTTGAAGATACATAATTTTATCCATCATTTTGGTTTTCACTTATCATGAATAAACACGACATAATTTTAATAAAATATATATTGTGTAAGAATAAATTGAAATTGCACTATGACAAGAAAAAAGCCATCGAGAATGTATTCCGATATTTAAAAAAAAAACTAAAAGTTTACGTTACAACACGATATCTCAATAAAAAATTCTAAGCTGTTTAAATCAATATATGTACACTGCATAATTCAATATATTTAAAAAAAAGAACAATCCTTTGTTTGTAATATTCAAATAAAACTGGCGATACTATAAATGTACATTATTTTGACACGGCGACGTTTAACGATGATCGACGATATTTGTAAAACGCAAAGGAAATGCACAACAAAGAAATAAATACGATGTATTTTTAAAGGTAGTTTTATTTATTGAGCGGAAGTTATATTTCATGTTATTTAGTCATCGTTTTTGTTAATATCATGTTTTGTAAAATAACTAAATATTCGAGGTTGAAATGAAATACGATTGGTAAAAACTACATTTTCGGAAAGTCAATTTTTAATAAAACACTCCAGAGAACACGTACATTCGGCAGGTAGGTAACATAATGTCTTGTAATGTTTAAAAAGTTGATAGTGCTAAAAACTAAAAAAGGTTTCGTGACGAAAATAATAATTACCATGTGGTAAATATAGTCTTGAACTTAAGTGCCTACAGCTTAACATGGATATTTTGGTCCCTTACAAATTGACCACTGTTCCGTGAACATGCGTGCATTTTACCGCCGTGTCCACGTTCCTACAGCTATATGAAATGTTATTTATTGAGTTTCGGATAGCTAAAATTATTTTCATCACAATCTTTTTTTATTTATTTTTTAGGCTATACTTCTATATAAACTTCGAAAATAATATGTTATATTAACAAAAGTTTCCAAAACCAACAAGCTTAACATCCTATTAATTCGTTTTTTTTTGTGATTTTACGTGAAAGACGCCATATAAATAAACTTAAACAGCAAAAGTTTATCTAAACATAAAATTTGAAAATCCGAGATACATTTATAGATATTAATAGATATGTATTTCTAAAAATTGTTCATTTAATATCATAAGATAATAAACGTACACAAATATAACATATAAAACTATGTCACGTGAATTTTGACCTAATTAAAGCTTTTATTTTTATCTTATTTCAAGTGTACTACAAAAACACGAGTAGATAATTTTACAAGTATAGAAAATATTAATATAGATTATTTATAGTACTAATACCCTCAAGACGGCCGTCATAAAAGATGTAAGTACTCTGCCGAAGAACAAAAACAACGGACATTGTTTTTTTTTTAGTCATTACAATAGACAAAAGCCAAAATTAAAATCATTCTTTACAGTACAGTCTCATTATGCAAAAACGTCCGAATGTTTATATTTCACTTACCCTATTTAAAGCCTGACTGGAAGTTAGTCTAACATAAACATTGATTGTTATTACGCGGAAGAATTTCAATTTACAAGTTTGCAAATATTTGATGGATATCAAGTAAATTATTCGTATTCTAGTATTAATTTCTTTGTTTACTATCACCTATTTGTATCATCCCTATGGAATCTAATAGCGAAATTATTTTATATTACCAATGGAATAAGGCAAAATAGTCACCGAACCCAAACTAAATTAAATAAACACTAAACTCTTAAAATATTAAGTACTAAGAAATTGAATATTCAATCGAATACGACGTTATTATTATATCAATAAAAATATATATTATAAAATAAAAACTTAAATATATAATAAAAACACGTTTTGTGATAATATTGTAATTGTTCCGTTTGAGTGGTTTCCAAGAGAAAATTAAACACTTCTTTACCGACTTGACTATACAAAATTCATTTATTTTATACTTTAATATTTACTTTGGAAACCTATATGACCGACATGGATGAGTAAAGCAACAAAACGTTTTCACGACAAATTTAATGGTGCGCAAATTGTCGCCTTGGAATGACCGACTTTAGTTTATTACTACGACTATACAACTCAGTACACATTTCAGTTGTACTTTTTATAAATATGATTTTATATAAAAACTTGTCTAGATCTTGGCACAATTTGGTGTCTTCATTTGATACCCAACCATACTGTTTAATCTACCTTTGACATTGATCATGACAAACATACATAATGCAGTATAGAAGGCTGATTTTTGGTCAAACTCATTTCAACAATATGAACTTTACTGGCAGTTGAAGCCATAGTTTAATTAAAAATAAAATTCTAAAAAGGGATATTACGCGATAGATTTGAATGATAAAATACGCCACCCCCGTCTATGTTACATAATATTTTATTAAATGTTATATATAATATACATTTCGATAAAAATAATCGCTGAGTATTTATTAATAAGAAAAATTGTTATTAAAGTATATTAATAGGAAACCGGAAACGATTGTTATATAATACACACAAACTATCCACACACAACACACTGATTTTATAAAATCACACTCGAAATATGTTAATTACACAAAATGTGTAATACCGAAAATCACAATAATTAAAATATTTTCTAAATTACAAGTTAGTAAAGTATTTTAATTACAATCGTGTAATATTAAATAACAATAACCAAAACAACAACAATTGTTAGTCTTAGTAGCCGTACGTAAATAATTGTTACGGTTACGTATTCTCGTAATTTATAGCTTTTACTACCATCGCATAAAATTGTCGGCTCCGCTTTTTAATTTTGTCACAACACCATATTAATATATATAAAAAAAACCTATATTATTTTTCTAACAGGATCTTTCTTTCATTATAAACACTTGGCACAACTAGAAATAAATACACAAAAAATTGACTTTGAATACATAAACAGACACTTTCAAACCATCGTTGTAAGGAGATTATAGCAATTGAATTAAACCACATTGTAGTCTTATTAACGATACACTTATAATGCAAGATTAGGTAACCTTTCTGAGCTGCTATAAAGGGAATAGAGTACATTAGATTAACATGATGATAAACAAGGGTAAGGACGGTTGGGCTTGCGTCAATAAGAGTTGCTAAGGGTGTGGCTGCAGTCTTTCAATTCGACTTTGATGGAAACCATGCCTTCAAGTCAACGAGACATCGACAAACATAGACAGACATACATATTAATAATAAAAATATCGAGTATTATGTATTTTAGTAACGCAAAAATATTACTTATAAATTAAACTAACTATATAAATAATTTCTTTAAAAATGAAAAGGTTTTCCTTTTAATTGATATTTTTAATAAACAGGCCTAAACTAAATATCTTGACTGGTAAGGTAACTTTAACGTTTTATAAAATTGGATGAATGCGTATATATCTTTTCAAAGCCACCGGAGTTCGCTTTTGACCTACAAAGTGTATACTTTTGAGTCTACATCCATAAATATAGAATGTTTTATGTGTACAGGATACAAGTCAGCGTAACTATCAATAGTATTTATATATAAACCCCATTTAACCGGATAGTTCTGGTTCCAAAGAATAAATTACCATTAGTAGGAACAATTTAAAACAAATTTCTATATTATTTTGTTATGTAAATACCATAACGCGTTAATCTAAAAAAATCTTTGCAAGCTATCTTTAAAACCTATGGTTTTGCCACGTTTTGGACTTTAAATTGAATAATATAGTACACTAATACAGTAAAACTTATAAAAAAAAACATTAATCCGTCTGTTTGACCTGTCTCTTAGTTACGTTTATCTTAGTTATTACAAAACCAATAACTAAAGTAGATATTAGTAGATTTCTTTGAAAAAATATTTCTCTTGAATGAATACTCTACTATAACTAGCGATTTGAAATTTCGATAAAACTTGACGAACGAGTGCTATAATTATATATTTGAGGTGAACAAATATTTTATTTTCAGTCATCATATTATTTAAATAAAATATTATATAGAACGTTCGATTTACGAGTACGACATCCATTTTAATAATCACTTTAACAACGTAGAAAAAAAATGGCATACTTACTAATATTTTTTTAAATACGATTAAAAGTAATTTAACGGTGCTATAATATACGAATGTTTTAACTATTAGATGAAAGCGAGATGTTAATTTACTTTTACTACTTCTAACTAAAGCTTCTATTTTTCCTTTTTTTTACGTTTAATTGTATTTTGTCTTTAAAAGCAATATCCTGTATATATTCCACTGCTGGGTTAATGTCTCATTTTCTCTTGAAGGTTGAGAGCTTGTTTTACCACGCTGTTCCGATGCGGTTTGGTGGATACAAATGAGGAATGGTGGAAGAAAGTCATTCATAATTTTCTCACTTTTTTTTAGCAACGAACACAAATTAAAGGAGCATTAGAAAATTTAGTGCTGCTTACCCGATTTTATACCCGCAATTTTCGTTTAAAATTCAAGTGGTCTAGTAATTGGGCCTGGATCTTGGCTCTTTTCGGATTTTATCTTTGAATAAATAATATTAAGACAAACTAAAATTTCAGATGTAGAAGTCTTTCCATCTTCGATAAGATAATTTTATCTACGTCTATCGATTGAGAAATTTACAATCACTAAAAAAAACGTGATTTAGTGTAAACTAAATAGGACATTAAAAAATGCAATAATACAAAGAAATTAATTTGTAAGATGAAAAATATAAAAATTGTACCGATTATACTCTAAGTAAATGAAAAACAACATCCAATACAAATTTAGCTACTAAACACGTACACACAAACACATAAACCAAAAATGTATTAGGTGTGATATGAGATGACCTTAAGACGAATTCAGGTAACAATCCTCAACCCAGATGATTCAATTAATCTAATGTGATTAAAACTTGGAGGATTATTACCTCCATATAATGTGATAAAAATATTATGAAGTTTTGTAGAAATGTGATAAAACTAAAAACTACAGCCGAGCTAATTTGTGCGCCACATCTCTAGCACTTACGATGCGAGGCGGCAGTTTTCTTTTCCGAAGCCAGCTCGGTCTTTTTAGGTGTATCCACGTCGCCTGTGTGCCACGGCAAAATACAAAAGCAACATTAGAACACTGAAATGGACATACATGTATGAGACAATAAATGAACATCATGATGGTTGAATGATACAAATGTAGGCATGATAGGTGAACTGAGAACAGACTGGCTTTGATGTTTTTATTTTTTTTAGGGTCACAGCTAAACTCACTGATGGAACGCCGCAATTTCTTACAAAAAGAAGAAAGGCGATCACGCGCACGGCTTAATTGGCCGCTTTTGTCTGTGTCAAGTAAACGCAGCAGTGAAGGCTCGGAGCGGGCAGCCACCTCGCTGACAGGCCGCAGGGTCATAGTCGCGGGACCATCGGAAACTCTTAAATTGTCCAAGCATATTGGGCCACCGGGAAACTCCAGTTTGACGGAGTATCGCACGCGAGCGCGAGTCGTAGCAAACTGCCGGTAAACAGTGTGACACCCCGCCCCGCCGTCTTTTACTCGGGCCTCGCTAAAGTCATACGACAACAAACTATTCTAATTTTGCGAGTATTTCTGGTATTTGTTGATAGATCGTTTAAACGATGTGTCATATTCTACAACAAAAAAAATATTGATATTTTTGTATGTAAGTAAATAAATCGAAAGAACAAAGATTAAATCAGATGGACGTCATATGATACTGTGTGGCATATTCGTGCCGAGCTTGATCAGTATCACAAAGCAAGCGCGCGTGTTCTTCTCTTTATATTGTCGCTGATAATTTCATTTCAGTCATGTGACGTCATATATTTTTAAATCACACGAGCGTTAAAAAACAACGTAAACAAATTTAACCGCTGTCAATGTAGTTCAGTCACTCTTTTTTTTGTAAAATATTTTGATTCTGATGAAGACAATATCATTTTTGAATCGTGTGTTTGTCTCAAATATAGAACTAAATACCTATCAAAAACATTTAGTAAGATTAAATATTGATCAATAGCATCCATGAGTAAATAAATTAGCAACAAGAAGGCCTTAATTAAAAAAAAATGCAATAAGCTTGAAACCTGTTAGTTTTTATTAAAAATAAGATGAAGTTTACATCAGCTCGCATCCAAACAAAGTTCAAAGACTCATCATTATGACCCTTTTGTGTGATATTATAAAATCACATGGACCATACAAAAAGTGCAAAGCACCTTGCCTTTAAACATTTAATAGACTAGAATATAATACTTTTTATATAAATTTAACTTTTTATATAAGACCATTAGTCCATAACAAAAAAAAAACACAAAAACATATGTTAGTTATTAAGAAAACATATAATCGTTGTATTATTCATTAATAGTTTATTTAGTATCAACTTTTAAATTAAATCTGAATCGTATGAAGCCGCGTATAAGTTTACGGTAACAGAGAACGTAAAAACAGCTGCTTCAGGTCTAAATTACTGTGTTACTTATATTCTCTAGAAATGTTCACAGACAAATTATACAGAAACAAAAACCAAATACAAACTTAGTGTGAGTTAATTCTGATAATGTTTTAAGGAGATATATACTGCGCGATAATAAATATTAAACTAAATGACAGAAGTTTATTAATTTGTGCAACGTGGCCTAGTTCTCTTTAAGTGTGCTGATCCGAATCGATAACTGGTTATGATGATGACTAAAATTGTAATTTAAATCAACTCCATCTTATAAGCATTAAACCATAAAAACTCGTATATTATATTAATATATAATTATATTATTTAATAAGATAATTTATCAAATTTGCAATCGGTGATTTTATCTTTTTAAAAATCATAATACTTTAATGATAAACAAATACATTTCGAAATAAAATCAATCTTTGTGTAGTAGTAGCAAAAAAAAATGTATTTTAGATATCTATGACACATATAGATAATGTAACAAAAAAAAAGATCCCATAGAAATGAAAACCATACTAGTACAAGATTCCTACGCATGGCTTACAGTTACGAGTAATTATTCTATTGTACGGGTTTAGGTGACAGATGACGTCATAGTGACAGAAAATTTTTGTGCATTTAAAGTAAATAGTAATAATTCAAAGTTTTAGCATCTCCGGTTGAAAAAAATTTTAAAGTTTAGGTTAAAATACATTAAGGTTTTGTGTAAACTAACTGGCTGAAATGTGACGATGATGAGTAAAGATGGAAAAAAACATGCAGACTAGGAGCTTTACTAGCCTGCGCCGTGCAAAACAATAAAGTTATACGTATTACGATATAAACGTTCCGAAGCCGGGACTAGTAGCAAATATCTAATAATAATGCCAATTGCATTAAAAGAAACAGAAAAACAATTTCTGTTTTTAAACATTTTTTCAACTAAATCCAACGATAGGTAGTCACGACAAATATTGCACATAGGCGAGACAACATTCAGTTATATTTGATAAAAAACTCCATTAATTTTTCATAATTCTGTGCCCAATAAAGTGAACATGTGAAGCAAATTTTGTTTGTTTGTTTTCAGAAACAAATTTCCCAGAGTACTAAGTATTTTTTTCGGAACATCTAGTAGATGCCAGGTTATCCATTATTTACCGAACAACATGTATATACGGGTATCTTAATACATTCTTCAGCGGATGTAGGTGTGCATATTATATTATTTTACATGTTTCAAAGGGCGATGCCTATCACTGGAATGACGATTCGAAAAAAGTATATTATGAACATTTATTTTAGATATATACATGGTCTACAAATTTTGTCTTTAATAAGAATCTTCGTGCTCGATGGTGTCAGAAAATTTCGAGAAGAAACCTGCAAGTGTCGAATGAAAGTCGCACGTGTATTCGCCAACCCACGTTGGAGCGTGGTGTTATATACTCCAAACTTTGTCTCAAAAGGAGAGGAGTCATAGCCTATCAGTGTGTATTTACAGTGTTTACTTACTTTTTTTTATGATGACACTCAACACTAACGAGAAATGAAAAAAAGGTATCACCTTAATTTTTTTTGACGCGTGGAAGTTAATATCAGAAGTAGGAGTAGCATTAGTAGCAGGTAGTAAATTATTAAGTTATGTAAGTTATATTAAATAATGTGAGTGTGTAAACATTCATCATTTCTGAAGTAAAAAATATGAAAATTAGTGTTTAGGCCATTTTTGAAGTTAGACTTTATTTATACAGGCTGAAAAAATACCGCACCGCAGCGAAATGTCAAAAAAGGTCACCGGCAGAAAAGATAGAAAACTAACATTAGAAATACATAACTGTTCAAGAAACACTACCGATGGGAAATACTATCCTGTCCTGACTCTCTCGATTGCAGGGCTAGTTATATATAAATAAATACAAATAATGTAATGTTTCAAGAAAATTATGCTTCCATAAAATTTAAAAATACTAACGAACGTGTTTTTAAAATAAGTCAATTATAACTAGCGGGCCGTCCCAACTTCGTAACCGTAACTGTAACAGCCTGTGTATGTCCCACCGCTGGGCTAAAGGCCTCCTCTCCCTTTTTGAGGAGAAGGTTTTGGAGCTTATTCCACCAAGCTGCTCCAACGTGGGTTGGTGGAATACACTTGTGGCAGAATTTCTGTGAAATTAGACACATGCAGGTTTCCTCACGATGTTTTCCTTCACCGAAAAGCACGAGATGAATTATAATCACAAATTAACGCATGAAAATTCAGTGGTACTTGCCCGGGTTTGAACCCACGATTATCGGTTAAGATTCACGCGTTCTTACCACTGGGCCATCTCGGCTAATTCATCAAAACGATCAACTACGTAAGATTAATAATTCTTCTCCAACTTAAGCCCCCGTCCAGAGATCCATTCAACAAAAAAAATCGTAAATTTATCCAGCCATTTAGAAGTTCAGGGACCGTGTGTATAGACAAAAGAATACAGAAGAATTATATGTATAAAAGACATGACATACAATTTAACGCAATATTATAAAAATAGAAAGATTTAGATTAGAACATGATTAATAAATATATGAATAAAAATGATTAATAATCTTAAAAATTGTGATAAGACATTCAGTAGCACAGTCAGTAAATAAGCTGCAGTTTATTTTATTACCCCAAGTAAGGTATAGAACCATCAAACCGATATATGTGCAATAGGTAAAACATAAGACAATTAGATTATAACTTTTGGCGAAGTTAGAAGGATTCTGTACATGTGAGAATACACGAGAATCCGTTAATCGATACGCTTTCGCTTTTTAGCTACGTATTGATCTATCTGTGGTTACGCAGTATTAAAACACTAGTTAATCGACGCATTGGGTTTTAGAAATTTATCTCTCATAGATAAGTGTTGCGACTGCTAATCTATTGACAAAACTGTTTACTTCAATAGAAATACTCATAATATTCAAAATGACTGATATTATTATTTCAAAAAAAGTAAAAGAATAATATTTAACTTAGATTGTTTTTTAATTCGATTGTCATACTTATATAAGCATTATATAATATTGATCAACAACCAAAATAATATTATATAACATTATGTTACGGATTAACTATGACTACTAAAGGCAACATAATTATATATATTCTGATATTCAACAGAACGTTGTACAAGACTAGTTCATTTCCTAGTCACACTCGGAGGCGCATCCATTGTTAATGTAAAGCGACACCGAGCGTAGGCTGCGTGGCATACGTATCTTTACAATACTGCCAAGGCGACTTTGTCGAAACACTATCCGCGCATAATAGAGAAACTGGTCACACCATCTCTGACGCATGCCGTACGTCAGAAAATGCACTTTTAGTTACTACGCGGCCAGTCGCATCGCAATTCCAATGCTCCAAATTACAATTAATATCGGTAATCGTTTAATTAATAGAACAATGAATCATATGCTAAATGATGATACAAATTTCAAACAATCATTTCTAACAAAATTTATTCCTATAATTATGTTTTTATATCCGTACACCCATTTTATATTCTTGAGTCTTAATATCTGAGACGGAATGAGAGGATATTTTCTCTTGATTATTAATCTTCTGTATAATCTTACTTTTCAATTCCCTGCCTACTGATATATTTTATCAAACAAACTTAACATCCTATCCCAGAGACATGTGATGAGATTATGTTATCAGCAAGTTATACAATATTTATTGATGTATCTGTGATATATCTATACAAAATAGGATTGTTATTATTTCACAATAATTTTAATATCTCCTTTTCTTTCATAATTATTAACATTAAAATAAATTAAAGCAAAAAAAAATATCTATATTACAGGGAAAAACGTTCGGATTTTCCCAATCGACTCCACATAATAAGTAGCTACTGACAGCAATATCGGATTAAATTTCAAAAGTGGTTTGACCGGAACACTTTGTATTTCTTTTTATACCTTGCAGATTATTAAGTATCATGAAAAAACGATAGGTAAATAAAAGTTTTAAAACATTTTTAGGCAAAAATCCAACTCGAAACAACATCTACATATACAAGTACCTATATTCTACGTAACGTACCTAAAGTCATCTGTGACAAAAGATTGCAACACTTATACAAAATGAGTAACGAATTTTTTTAATATTTGTCAGTGTTCAGAGTTCTGAAACGTATGTAAAGGAAAATGTCCGGTGGTAATTATTGAAATTATTTTAAACAGATGTCGTGCAGCCGATGCTGATGATGATACGCCAATATTTCTTTCTACTGACGTATGTATATGTATTGTAATAGATATTCGATACATCGTTATACTTCGTTCTATATATTACAAAATATAGTTGCATGTTATTTCCAAATCATATTTTGAATGTGTATATTCAAGTCAGTCGAATTAAAATATCAGGCATATTTCGAAATCAAATGACTACTATTTCATTCATCTCAATGATGGGAAAATACAACATCCTCATTATTTATACAAAATGACTGCTTAAAGTTTTCATCTTTTGAGTACTGTAACCCCTCTTGACGCGTGCTTCACTAGATTCTCCAGCCATGATTGGTACTTGAACTTAGATTAGCTACAATAACGCCCTTTGAAAGCCATTTAATGTTAAAAAGACTTAATTTTTATAAATTTATATTAATAATAATTAAATTGAAGCTATAAATCGTTATTTATTAAAATAGCGCGTCACGAGGTTTATTTATGATCGTCTATGACGTACCAGGAGGGCGCTTAATTATGTCAACCATTTTAAATACGCGCTAGTTGGTCGAGCTGCGATAGATTGTTGAATAGTTAAAGGGATTTTATCTTCTACGCTATTGAAACCATATCTGATCTTATCACAAGTAAAAACGCGTATCGTATAATTTCGAATATCAGCCATAAAATTGTGATGACAATGTTATTTATCATACTATAGAACGTTGTATGTTAAGACGTAATTGAATAATACTCATAAATCGTCATCACTTGAGACAATACAAAAAAACTGTATTTGATATTTATCGTTCACAAAACTGTTTCATAATATAATTTTTTTAAATGAATTTACTTAATTACATTAGAATCAAAATACCTCTTTCATAAAACCCATATGACTTGTCCAGATTTATACAGAACATAAAACGAAAAAATACGAAATTTAAAATAAAGATTACAGTGACGAAACTCGTTAAGTAAAATTTCATTAGACGATGTGATAATCACTATAAACAAAAAAAGTGTAATCTCGAACAACGAAACATTACGTTACAATTACATTATAGAATGTAACCATCTCTCATTAGTATGTGCTGTTAAACCACGATCGCATATGATCTCCTTAACCTGTTTTATTACTTGTACAGTTACTAACATACCAACTCTGTCAGTTACAGCTGTAGTTAGCTCCGTAGTCTTAGTATGTCCATGACGTATCCCAGAATCAGCATTCACCGTATAAGTACCTCGACGCCGCAGCATGATTATTGCAAACCTTATAATTCTTACTGAACATTAAACCACTAGCACACACTGGATACTTAATCATATTCTTTCACTGTTTATTAGAAACAATATGGTAATATAAATTGACACATAACACATAACGTCACTTAAAAATCAATGAACTTGTCCCGAGTAACAGAATTGTGTGTACGAGAGTGCATTATTTCGAAAGCTTCATACTAGTATTAAACTATTTAAACATTAAAGACGTTGCAACATGCACCATTCGTGGCGACCATGTCTGCGACGCAAAAATTTGTACGGTTGCCTGAGCGAAAGGCGAAAACAGAGAGTACGTTGGCACAGTTATGACGTGAATGACAGGATGGAGCGCTCTTGCCTCGACCGCGAGATAGCAAGATCGCCGACACTCACTGATAACGCAGTCGATAACGTTGACAAGTGGTCGCGCTAACTACTAATAGAAACTAACATCGATCACCTTTTTTTTTCAATCGTTGATGATTTTTAATTTAACAATTTTACACAGAGAAAGAACATATGGCTGGTTAGGACATATTTAAAAAAAAAAGGTACCGCGATCACTACGCGATTAATTTGGTATCAGATCAATCTTTGCCCTTAAGATATCTGATGTTAGATTATTTATACATATATAGTATGAAACTAACGCTTCAAAAACATCAATATACTTTAAAGCACAAAGTTAATTTCTATAAGATTGACCTTGTGATTACCGTTGGTCGAGATCGCAGTTGATATAATGAAGAAACTGGACGCTTTTTCTTTATGTAAATTATTGTGTATTTTCTGTATATAACACATTTCATTTTCATTTCGTTAAGTAAGTCTTTTAAATTCATATTATTAGATGTAATAGATAATAGATATTTTTATTCTAATAATTCTCAAAAAACGATCATATGAAATAAATTAATTTTTTATAGCCTTTATAGCTTCTTTTATGTAGCCTTTTAATAAACAATTGCAAAATATAATATATCTTAGATTTCTTCGTATCATTCGATCTTAAATAAATTGTCATTAAAGTAATTTATTGTTGCAGTAATCGCTTAATCTCGTTGTTTTTTTCTTTTTTTAATATTACCATTAGATGCAATATTTGAAAATTTTCTTTTTTAAATTTCAGCGATTTTATACAAAATTCAAATAAACTTTTGATTTCAATAGAAATACAAGTTTATAATCATTTACACGTTCAAAAAAGTTTAAAATCGTAACAGCGGCCTCATTAGTAAGCCATGAATCGTTGCGCCAAGGTTGCGTTGCAACTTTATCAAAAATGCAAACCTCGCGCCCCACGAGGTGTTTAACCGTTACGGGACACGACATTTTTACTTACGTACTTAAAATTTGTCAATGTAAATAAATAATCACAAGTATGTCTAAAACAAAGTATGTTTCAAAGAAAAATCGAAACATTATTATAATATTATAAATATGATAATTATTTTCACTTAATAAATTGAATGATAGTTGACACAAATAACATTGAAAGTTATTTTATACGCACGCCATTCGCGCGCTTTTATATGACTTCGTACGCATAAACTATTTTTAGATAAATACCCCATACATAAAATAAAATCATAACATCTATGATCATCGTCGTATTTGTGATGTTATAGTTAATAATGATACTATATAAAAGAACAAAAACATATACATAACCTTTAAAGTACCTATAATAGGAGTGCAATATATACTTCTTACTTGTATTTAACTAGGCCAATACTCATGCATCAATATATCTGTTTTAACAGTTTATGAACAAATAACTACAAATATTTAAAAAAACTATGTATTTCTCACAAATAAATTGAAACATATTGTTAATGCAATTCTATGAACACATATTAATATACCTATGAAATATGTATGAAAGAAGAGGTTAATTCAGTTGGTTGTGTTGATATTTTAGCAAAATTCAATAAAGTATAATAATGCTTTAATAAATATGTAATTAATAAAACAAGACAGACTCTTGACTAGTCTACAAATAAATCAAATATTTATGGTAGCACTAAACAAAGCAAAAGACGAGAATTGTTTCATCATAATGGTTATATTAAAAACAGGTATACAGGAGCTCTGAGAGATTTTAATTCATGTACATTACTAGCTAAATGTCAAAACAAAAAGCTTTGTTGGATTACCTACGAACTAGTGGGTACATTGCATATAATTACAATTTTAATACTTTAAATAGAGTATAACATTTATTTATTTTCTTTTTATCCCAATATTATAATAATATCATGATCTGAAATATGAATATGAAACAAAAATGATCTTCCAACTGCAATGATAGTATATAAAAAATATATATACACCAACACCATTACATTTATTGCTAAACTACATTATACAAAAAATGAGTATGCTCAATATTAAAATTTATATTCATGATAAATAATTACACAGTTAACCTTTACCATTTCAAAAATGTAATTAATTGTATTGGTATATAATGTTATGATGAATATATAATAATGTAATTAGGAAATCAGTTCCCTTAATAAAGTGAAGGCTTTATTCGAGAATTATTTAATAATTAACTTATAAGTCTTACAAAAATCTCAAAAACATATCATTTCATCACTGGGACATTTTAAATATATTTTTAAATATTTGTGGAATTCCCTTCTTAGATATGTATGCATAATTCATGCATACCATTAAATTATGACTAACTCAGTATTATATTTTATACTAAGGAAAATCAAAAATAAAAGCGAATCAAAAGGTAATTGACAGTATTAACAAGCACATCAGTTAATATAATGATTGAATTAAAAGTGTTTGCTTCTTTGTCTAGTAATATGAAACTTACATTATGATTATTTTCTAATTGAATATTTATAATTGTTTCTTAAGTGCATATGATAGAAATAAATTAAAATATGGCATTTATCAGAATTAAATTTTTACTGTGTAATTATTTAAATGAATGTTTACAAAATTAATGAAATAAAACAAAACTTCTAGGTTTTATGTATAAAGACTGGCTGAGGAAAAATATCCTAAGTATGGTGTGTTCATTGAAATACTGCCCACATTTTACTGAAAGAAGTGCTGAAGGTGCTAATAAAAATAAACTAAAAAAATATAATTAGTGTACCTATCTTTAATTACGTCATTAAAAAGTAACCTCAAAAAGACTCAATTTGAATAGTATATACAAAATTTAATCTATTAATAAAAGTATTGAATTAATTACTTTAGAGATTAGAACTTGAAAAATGACGTATTCTGAAAGATAATCCAATTATTATAATATCGAATATTATTTTGACGTGATATCTGTCACCTAACAACCAGGGCTTATGTGGCAAACCTAATCCAAAAGCTGTAGCCATTTTATAGGTACACTAAAATGATGTGGACATTTCGACATCGATATCGATTTCATGTAAAATGTTCGGGTTAAATGAAATCTACGTCGATTTTAATACCAGCCTTAGTTAAGTGTCAGTACAGAGAAATGTCATAGTCTAAGAAATCACGATGGCCGACAAAGAATGGTTAGGTGGTACTCACTGCTAATTTTTACTCCTCCTAATGGTTTCGGTGGTTGATTTTCGAATGTTTTTCGAACGGATTTGCTGCCCTCGGCGAATGACGTGGTCCTAGGGCGTCCGCTCATTATTATAGGTATAAAATAAACGGCCGAATCCTGAACTTCATAGATACTACTTCACATTTCTCGTTACCACCCTTGCTTGCACTCGCACTGAACTCTCTCACTTTGCCGACGAAATACAAAGTTAGGGATTCAATAGTCAAAACTATACCACTACGATATTGTTAAAATTATAGTAAAAATGTCTTAATAAGATTTTACAAGATCATTTTGTTGGATTTTTAAATTTTACATCAATAATGTGAACGACAAATTTTTAGTTTCATTAGGACTTCACAGACTTTATGCTCGCTCGTTCGTTCGGCTAATTTCGGCTTTCGCTCGGATCTTATTCGGACCTTCGATCAGTGACGTAATGAAAGACGTTTCGTTAAACGCAAACCTGTCTCTATAGCGGATTATTTAACAATATTTAAAAAAAAAATAACTTGTTTACGTTTACGTCTTTTTTTAAATAATATTTCGCAATAAACTGTCAGCCATGAAAAATATCAAATACTTTTTATTTGAAAGTTTAAAGATGCCTTATAATATACATTAATCACTGTTCTGATTCTCTTTTGTACATATGTTAAATGTTAAGATCGAGACCTTTTAAATTGATTAAATTGAGTACTGAAGTAATTGGCTTTTATTTAAAATATATAAATTATTGCTAGAACAGGAACGAACTAAATGACATCACAATAGTAATAAAAAAATTGATTTAAGCACCATCTATTTTACACAAAGATAGTCGGTAAAACAGTTACGTTTTATTTTTCTTTAAACAGATAATTAATTCATAATTTTCAAATAAACGATTTTTTTTCATTACATTTATGTTCATTCGACAAATAAAGAACTCAACATCTAATAATAAATAATAACACCATTTGTTTTTAAAACTATTCCAACTAAATTCAAATTGATCCATGCGACTATAACAATATAATGTATACCTTTATTATATTCGCAAACGTTTATTAAGTTAATATTAATACAAAATAATTATGTAGATGTATAAACATACATTTTTTTACTGGTATAAGCTTTTATGTATAATGGAAAAGCGTAAGGAGCCTTAAAAAGATTTTTTACTCAAGAGTGCAATGTGTTGCTATGAGATACTTCATACTACGCAGTATATAATTCTGTTATCGGTTATCCGTGTATGTGTTTATGTTATATCATGAATGTGTGCACACAGCAGCTTGTCGTTTCACAAGAAGAAGGCAAAAATCACATCAGTTGCGCGTGCGCCTCGAAACGGGCGACTGGCCTGTTTGTAGCTATAGTTAGGCCTGAACATGACGTAAACCAAGTAAAAAATTAAATCTAAAACTGTTATTTTAAGTGCCTGCTTTTTACGCAGTGCAATAATGGAGTGTTATACGTCGGATAGTTGCGATAGCGACTGTAGAGAACAAAAAACTCTCGACCTCTCAAATCGTTCATTGGACTGTGAGACCATATCATCTGAATTGAAGAGCTTATTAGATGAAAAGGATTGTGCGGATGAAAATTACGAAATATTACTTCTCTATAGTAATCGTATTAAGTCTTTACCAGACGCTATTAACAAATTTAGCAACTTAAAGATCTTGGATGTAAGCAACAATCGGCTGACCTCACTCCCTGATATACTGAAAAATTGTCCACTTACGTCGCTAATAGCTAAACACAATGAGTTAACTAATGAGTCGTTACCAAAGTCCTTCTATTCAACGAAAAATACATTAAGAGAGCTCAATCTCAGTGGAAATAAGCTGAATTTCTTTCCAGAACAAGTATTACAATTAGCGTCACTTAAATATCTTTACTTAGGTGGCAATAACATTATCAATATACCAAAGGATATATGGAAATTGAACAGGTAGGTCTTTAAACTAATACGATAATTAAAACAATAAATAAAAATAGCATTCACAAATTCGCAAATAACATACACCTAATAAAGCGGGCAATATTAGTGATAGATTTTCAATTGATTATCAACCATAACTTTTGAATAGTAATTAAATTTAAATTATTAAGTACTAATAGGAATATTTTAACCAAGACTTAGACCAATGAGGTTAGGTCGGGTTTATACGGCTGCAAAAGTAAAGGTCCCATATTCGAATCCGGATCAAATCGATTAAACTGAATTACTTTATTTTCAAGAAACTTTCGTTAATCGCTCGAAGTCAGGAAATTGGCAGTATTTAATTCCGAAAGGAAATTGTCATTGATCTGATTGCTTTTCCATCGGATTATTAAAGGAATAGAGAGTGCACCTGTACTTGTACATGTAATAAATATTTTCTACGCAATTATCTAGTCTTTGTTATTGGCCACCGTCGTCGAAATATTGTCAGGAGAATGTTGTTATGCAGTTTATTGTCGAATGCCATTTATACTTTGTGATTTGATTGGCGTATTTGTACTATTTGTTTGCTCAATCTTTTATTTACTCGAAACGTCATGTAAATTTTTGAATTTAAAAGAATTCAATGGAACAACAGCACCATTTCCGTTTAAAGTAGGTGTGTTCAAATCCAGAGTAAACGGGTTCCTTCTGGGCAGGCGCGCTCCATCCTAGACCGTGACTATGCTTAAGATCAGGCAAGTCAACGGTCAAGCGCTTGCCTATTAACGGTAAAAAAAAAAAAAAAAAAAGTTTATTATGTTGTACTTACATTTTATGTTTTTATTAAGTATGTCAACGTAAGACAATAAATCGTCTGTCTGGCAATTACATTTTATCTTAAGCATGTTACGTTCTACAGAATGAACTTTAGATAGCATCAATATTGAATATATTTCTTACAGAAGAAGGAATTTCTTCTAAATTATTTTTGCGTTGTTATTAATATTATATATATATATATATATATATATCCATAAAATATGTAGTTTCTCCTGAAAAATTAGATGACACAACGTCAGCCATAACAAACTTGGTTAAAAACGCAAACTAAACAAATTATGTTTAGTTCCTGTTATGTTTAAACATAATAGGATATTACGTATACGTCCCATCAGATTATAAGCGTGAAGGATTAGAGTAAATAGTGCACTGCGTATTAGGTAAAAAAGTTGAAAGCGTAACAGACAAATTGTTACTTTCGCAATTATAATATTAATATAGATTGATAGATTTCCGTAATTACATTACATAATATTCTGTAATGTATGTACAGAAAATATTAATGATTTTCTAAGAGAATGTATGATTCATGTAAGGAACAAACTATTTACTTCTGTTACTCGACTATAAGGTTTTAGAATAGAATTCCAGGGACCAAACGCCTTTAAAATGTATTAGCTGCTAAATTAAAAAAATATATATATGTAAAGGAACGATTGGGTGCAAAAGGTACAATTAGCGAGTTCATGGATGATACCTTGGGAATGATACGATCACTTCCTGGCTATTTCTTTGTTATATTTGAAATTTGTAAACAATAATAAAATCTGACATTTTTCGAACCAATGGTAGTTTTTAATTTGACAGTTAATAAGTATGTGTATTGCTACTTACTATAATAAATAAAAGATTTTATTTTTCTTATAAACGTTGCTTAGCGGGTGATAAGTTAAAAAATACCTACTGCGTATTTTCTTTCGTATGACAAATCAATAATGACAAAAAGAGTAAGGTATATTATTACCAACACATTGAACGACATCAAAAATAAAATAATGTTGTCACACGCTGATGTAAAATAGCTAAATTAAAATTATTTTATGCTACTCCACAAGGTATTAAGGTAATCAATCGTTGAATGGATGTCGTATAAACAATATCAAAAATGTTACAGACATGCACGTGTTTTTAAACATTCAGTTGTTTAATTTTTTCATGCAATTATATATGAGTCGTAAGGGTTCCTTCTGACTGATCTTAAATCCAGTCTGGGTACGGACCTCGGGGTTATCCCCTTTACCCGGGCTAGTTCCTCCCTAGCAAGTTATCTTGCCGTGCCATAAGTTTTGGCCCGGCGGGCCAGGGTCACACTAACCCAATTGTCTACGTTAAAAGAGATAATAGAGCTGAATTATTTCAATAGAAATGTGTAGATTGAAAAAATACTATTATATAGGTATTTACAAAAAAAAACCCCCGAAATTGTTAAGAATAAAACATAGGAATTAAGTACGTAATTAAGTACGTAAATGTTGTTATTTTAGTCTTTCAAATTCATCAATAATCTTTCTAATAAAAAGCAACATACAAAGCTAGTTTTTTTAAAGATATTAAAAAGTATTCCTCCATTTTTTTTCTTCTTTTTACATATACAATATCATTGAGGCGGTATGATCTTATGTACGTCCATATAATCATATAAATATATAAGTTTTCGAAAAGATAATTAACTATTGCAATAATAACAATAAAATCCATAAAAGTAACTTTTATTATATTAATCTTATACACAGTCTAAGTAAAATTCGCTAGTCAGATACGGGTCAAAGAATTGTAACATTAAATATTAAAGATTAATATATTACACCGGAAGTTGATAAGCAGCAGATAAACTAGCCAGATCAGTAAAATAAGATTCTAGTAGCTTAATCCTTACATTATACATAATAAAACAAAATTATTATAGCATTGATTAAACGACATAATTTGAGAAAATATAAATAAACAATAAGCACTATTTATTAATTGCGCCGGAAGCTGACAAGCAGAAGGCGCCATTAATAAATAGAATAATATATAATAAAATGTTCCAAGTATAAACAAATATGAATCAACTATTTATTTGATTATGAAATTACTAATTAAATTGTTAAACAGAAGTTTTAATCTATACTTATAAATAATCATCAAGATGTACCCGAACTAGCCGTATATGTAGGACCGGAAGTAATAATTGATAACAGAATGTTGTTTTTGCTTTAAGTTTTATAAACAATGATTGCAACTATCTTAATGAAAACAACTATATAATTGAACATTGTGTTTTATAACATATCATTAAATTAATGTGCAAAAATTACGTAACAACTACTTTTAGAATTCCAATGACTATATTTTCATTGCTTTTGATTTCTGTCTACTATAAACTATTTGTCTTATTAAGAAGCACTTTGCTCCATTGGATGACTAACATAGATTCAAATTCCGGATCGAGCGTAAGAAGTGAACGAGAAAAAATTCTCAACAGCAGCTCAGAGTTTGGATGTTGGCGACGTTTACAATCTTGTGTCTCGGAAAACACGCAATATCGTTAGTCTTGCGCCGGAACTCTCTTCGGTCGGATTGACATTCCATCGTGCTTTCCGAGACCCAGTTGTGTACACACTTCTAAATTTTAGGCTCCGGGCTAATACTGAGATTCTTTGACATAAAAACCCAATAACTTTTTATTGGCCCGAACTGGGGTTTGAACCAAAGACCTCGCGGTTTGCGGCGTAATGCCTTTGCACTTGATAAAGTTTGGCTTATTTAAAATGAAAGAGAATAATTGCATTACCTGACCAACAGAACATACTCGGTAGTTTCATTTTAAAGTCTCACAGTACTAATACTACCGGTCACCGGGTAACCCCACACAATATTTGTTTATTTGTTCCAATTTGATACCTTATCTACTCAACCAATCAAAATAATGTATTAAGCGGTTTTTACATTATTACGGTTATTGATTTATTTTTGCTGGAAACGAAAGGCAAAATTTATAAAACAGTTTAAGTCATTAAAAATAACCCATTATATTTTTTTGTATTTCTTAAAATAAACAACATAACATAACAATAAATGTTATTAAGTTGTGTAGTAAACTTACTAAAATTACCAATGTTTTATCAACGAATGTTTTAAATAGACGTGCTTCATGTTCATGTTGATATTTTACACTTATCGCGGTTTGTTTTGATAAACTTAATATGGTTCATTTTAATAAAGCTTCCAAACAAAATATTTTTTCATATATTCCTATAATATAAGATACTGCGTTGTCGTTTTTAGGGAGTAAAGTAAATGTTTTTATTTTAAGGTTAAAAAACAGATTCTAAGATGTAAATATTCTTCTTATCATGTAAAAATAAAATTTTCTTATGTTCGAATTGTTTTTTTCTTATAATAGAGTGTAAGAACTGTGTATGATAATAGTTATATAGATATATATTGTATGATGTAGGTTTTTAGGTACAAATTATGCTAAAATAGTGTAAAAATTGTACATGTAATGGCTCGGGGACATTATTAAAAACATAATTTTAAGCCCTATGTACTCTATTTGATTTTATTGTTCAATGTAAAATCTTGTTGTTTACAGCTTGCAAATATTGTCAGTAGGTGCTAACCAAATAACCGAGGTGCCTGAATCAGTTGGAGCTTTGACATCACTGCAAGCGCTTGTGCTAAGTAATAATCAAATAGAACAACTACCAGCTAGCATTGCAAATCTTAAGCATCTAAGATCGTTGTTGATACATAAGAACAAACTTAAGACTTTGCCAACACAAATTATAAAATTAAATGGTTTGACTGAGGTGAGTTAAAATGTTTGTAAATAGAGAGACTAATTATAAATCAGTTTTAAAATATGGACTGCATAAAAAAAAAACTAGGGTTGTGTTTACAAATAATTAAAGTAGTACAAATATGGTTTTTTTTTTATGAACATGCACCACCATTTTACCAGAATCTCAATACTCAGAATCTTCATCTTTATAAGTTAGCCTCTAGTGACTAGACTAAGGCGGCAGTAAATGTGCTAATATTGTATTATGAAAGTAATATATTTCTTTTACAGTTAAGTCTTCGTGACAATCCACTTGTTGTAAGATTTGTGAGGGACATGTCCTTGCAGCCAGCTTCACTGCTTGAACTGGCTGCCCGTGCAATCAAACTTCACAACATTCCAATACAACCTGGAGATATTCCTTATACATTGATCAAATATTTAAAATCAGCACAATGCTGTGTCAACCCAAAATGCAAAGGTAAATTTTACAGAAACAATTCATTCCTTTGTCAAATAAATTTAAACCAATAAGTTTATGTCATATTCAACCGTTATAAATATATTTTTACTAGCAACAAATTTTTTATAAAAAATCAACTCACATTTTAAAGTGTACTTTTCGAATTTTAGGCGTATTTTTCGACAATCGTGTGGAACACATCAAGTTTGTCGATTTTTGCGGTAGATACCGGATTCCCCTTCTACAATATCTATGCAGCTCTAAATGTATCACAGGGAGCTGGGAAAGTCGTGAAGTTGATAGCAATGCACCTTCTCATTTGATGAGGAAAGTTCTCTTGGGCTAAAATAATTATTATATAAAACACAATTACATATCAAATGTATCATTGCATATTTAAATTGTGTAAATCAATATAACTATTCTGATTTTAATTATATTTGTTTAGTCGTTATGTATTTAACCTGTAAAATATGTAATAAGGGACAATTTTAGAATAAAAGATGTCATCTTTGTTAATTAAGAATATTATCTAATGTTATTGTTTACAAACCAAAATATTTTCCTATTCTATATGTTTCAACTGTTGTTTATAGTAAATGTTTGATAAAAATTAGAATCTTTAACTGTTCTCCTGCAAAAATTTCATTCTTGCTTCTTTCCCTCTTGTAATAGCAGCTTTAAACAGTTTACAGTATAATTCAATAGCTACTGGAGTGTCATCATTCCCAGGAACAGGATAAGTTATCAAATTTGGATTACAGTTGGAATCCACTATCCCAATAGTAGGTATTAATAATTTTGCACTATCTCTTACTGCTGTGTGTTGATTAAGAATATTATTTTGGGTATTCAAAAATATACAGAGATCAGGTAATCTAGTAATTGCACCAAACTGGTGATTAGCATTTGTAAAGATGCCCCCTCTCCAAAATCTTGTATGAGCATATTCACCACATTCCAGTGCAGTTTTTTCTACTAAATGAGCATTTAATGCATTTCTATTAAAAAAGCAGACAATTCCTCCTCTGTATGCAATGTGGGCTGTAAAATTAAGTGCTTTCCGCAAATGTTCTGCAGTAATATCTAAATCAAATATTATGTGTCCTTGTCTGGAACCATAAATATAAGGTGTCATAAATTCATTAAGTGATCCTTCTTTATGTCCAAAATGAACTCTTGCATCAAAAAGATCTTTTACGGTAAAGAGGTTATGAACTTGAAAGTAGTCCGGGTGATCAAGTGGATTTTTTGCTGGTGTATTGCCTGGAATTAAAAGGATGTTAAAGTTAAATAAAATAAAAAGCTTATTTTGCAATGTCACAGACAACTTTTATCGTCATTAAATTTTATACAGCACTGAACATTGACAAAAACTTTACATAATCAATTCAGTTCTCCACTTAATATAAAATATAATAAATAAAATTACAAATTAAATAATCATAAATTGTTGACTGTTTTCTTCAATTATATTTGTATATTTTTACACAATACATTGATTTACATTTATGTTACTCCAAACTCACTTTCTTGTGTCGACTCCACTTGTTCAGGCTGAGTAGCAGTTGAATTGTTACGGCAGAGTGTAATACCATTCCTCAGCGGAAGAACTAGAAGTACATTTGTTATGGTTGTTATATAAGTGTTATAAGGAACAGTAAAATAACTAATTGTTTTACTTACTTAAGCATCTTCGAATCATAATTAAATATAACTAAGATACGGGTTTTAAAATAACACAAATTTAATTCACAAATAATATCCACATGACAATTTGACATTGACAGTACAAATTGAAATCCAAACTGACAATTTAATTTAGTTGAGTGATTTTTTTTCTTTTTTAGCGTACCTTAGGTAGGTACGCCAGTAAAGAAAAAAAAAGGTAGGTACCAATTACCATTTCATACTTTGGGACAAGTTTATTTTTAATTTATAGGCTTTTTGAAATGGCATAGTGATAATTTGCTTACAATTAATTATTCAGAGTGATGGCCTTTTTTCTCCAAATTTGTCAAGTGTTATTGATTATATTGCTAGTGCTGTAATATCTAGATAATATTTGAAGAATATAACAGCCTATTTAAAATGTTTTTTTTTTACTATTTCATTAGAAGAACTACTTTACAGTTTAAGCTGATTTTATAACTAATTACTAAAGCACTCTAAGTAAATCCAACTACGATTTTGATTAACAAAATGAACATTTAGTTCCAATAGACATAAATAATTCTTGGTACCCAATGATGTTATACATATAAAAATTACTACTATTAAAATTGGTTCTAAATATTAAAAATACTACAAAATTACCATTTCCATAATATTATGTTTAAATATTATCCACATTTCTGTGCGTAGACAAATTGTATATTTTCTTCTACGCTTCTTTTAATCTTTTAACATGACTATATTAGTTTTACATCAATCATTATTTTTTTAGGCCTAGCAACAAATCAATTGTAGTATCTATGAAACAACATTGTTAGTTACTCATTACTGTCATTCATTTGTCAATATCACAATATTAGTATTAACTATTTACAAAATAAAAAAATATTTTTAAGAAATAACTAGATCTTAAGTAAAATGGCCAAGACAAACATTGAAGATATAGATCTATACGGATTACTTGACATTCAGATTACAGCCACAGAAGCTGAGGTATTTTGATTTATATACTAAGGCATTTGAATATTTAAGTACATTTTCTTAAACACACCTCAGTTTTTTTGATAATTAATAATATATTACTTACAGATAAAAAAAGCTTATCGAAAAAAGGCTTTACAATGTCATCCAGATAAAAATCCCGACAATCCAAAAGCTGCAGAAACCTTTCATGAACTATCACAAGCTTTGGAAATATTAACTGATAAAGCAGCACGTGCTGCATACGACAAGGTATTAAAAGCAAAAGCAGCTGCAAAACTAAGACATCAAGAATTAGATAGTAAACGACAAAAACTTAAAGAGGATTTAGAAAGACGAGAACGTGAAGCAGTTTCAGGTGGTTCAAATGTAAATTTGACTGATGAACAAAAACTTGCTGCTGAAATAAAAAGATTACAAAAAGAAGGAAGTAGACTTTTACAAGAGGAACAACAGAAGATGAAAGAGGAAATTCAAAGAACTGTGAAAAATCTTAATGAACCGGTATGGGATTCTAGTTTGAATCGAATTAAAATAAGCTGGAAAGTTGATAAAAATGATCCTACGAATGGAGGGTACAATGAAGATAATTTAAGAAGATTTTTTAAAAAGTATGGCAATATCACAGCATTAATAATGTCACCAAAAAAGAAGGGGAGCGCTCTTGTGGAATTTTCATCTAAAGAAGCTTCTGAAATGGCTCTTGAATTTGAAAAAGGTAAGGATTTGAAACAAACCCTGGCTTTATTCTGAAATTATTGTATTTTCTCTTTGATTCTATTAGGTAATGGCTAATAATTTTCATATTTAGTGATTTTTTTATTTTAGAATAATGTGATTAACATTTGTTTTCTTCAGGTCTTCCAGATAATCCCCTTATTTTAAAATGGGTTAATGATAGACAAATTTTAAGTATGAAAAAGGCAACAAATGTTAGTTCCCTAGTATCAGATAGAGATTATGAATCAATGGTTTTAACAAAAATGAGACAGGCTGCCGAAAGGCAAAGGTTAATAGAGGAAATGATGAAAGAAGACCAGCAAGAAAAAAATTAATATATATTTTGAATAAATTTAAAACTTGTTTTCTTTTACTTTGGGATAACATAATTTCTCAACTCACATACATACTTATATATATTTTGAATTATTTATTTATTATATATTTTATTCTTCATATATACATGCAAAAATCATCTTTCTAGTTTTGACTTTTAAAGGATTTCTCAAAAGGCTTCCAATCTTTTATGAATTCCACAACTTTCTTCCTCTGTAAATCTCCATATTCTCTTTGAGGGTTCTTCCATAAAGTATGATCCAAATCCAACATACCACCAATAATTTCCTAAAATTAAATATGATACTTCATTAAATTGTCTACTCCTATTAAACCATAATATTATTTATATAGAAAAACAGTTGAACAAAAATTCACGTAGACAATATTCTACTAGTATTTTATTGTGTTTGAATTTGTTGTATTGTTATAATGAGTAATTATTATTATTACTAAATGTCCTTATTTTGACTTCTCTTATTTTTCAAAAAATGTTTGATATGATTTGGGAAGACTGGTTCCCATCATCATATAAATAACTTGTCTAAATCACCTCACCATAGTCCATAGTCTACATTAAACATGTAAAGCATATAAGTAAATAATGTAAGTGAAATGAATACATTTAATCATTTTTATGACATAAAAACTAGCTCTATTTTTTTAGTAATATAAAAACCTTTAATTACCTCAGCAAATGTTTTGGGAAAGAGCTGTTGGTCTTCTATGACATGAGCAAAACCTGGATCCATTCCAAAATCAATCCAGAAATATGGTAAACCTTTAGGAATACCTTTTCTAATATTTTTCCCTTTTAAATCAACAACTTTCTTATTCATAGACCATTCAGCTTCACACTCCAAGAGAGCTTTTTTAAAATAAATTGATGCCATGTCTCCCACATCTCGTGGTAATGGGACACAATTTATTACCATGTGTGGACTTCTGTGTAGTCTTGTGGCTGTTTCATAAAAAACTACATCCTTATTCTGTGTATGGAAAAACTGAGTGATCATTTTTCTGTAGTCCTAAAATAATAAATAAAAATTAGTTTCTTAATATATATAATAAACTATTTTCTCAAATTATTAAAACAATTAAGCATACCAGTATTTCATTCCAAATATCTTCATCCAACCCAGTTACACATGTAGTGTGTTGTATAGTACTTAAAATGCAATGCCCTTTAATCAATGATTTTGTAGGCGGTAAAGCCAGGTATATTTTATTCCCACAACTAACAATGAGATGTTTTAACATATTTTTGGAGTCAAAACAATAGTTACAGCCTTCCAAAGACCTCTCTAATTTGACACTTTGGTTGATGGCACGGTGTTTTTCCTTTTCACTTTCCTTCGCCATATTTTTGTTCTTAGATATGTCATCCAAAAATATATCTTCTAGATCATCATTTGGATTTTTACTTTTACTTGCAATTCTGGCTAACTCAGCATCCTGATCGTAGTTTGAACCATATTTTTCTTGTTCAAACTGAAAATAACAAAATTAAAAAGTAATTACAATATTTAATTGTAGTTGAGATTAAACTATTTCTTCTATACAAACCCACCATTTGTGCTAAATTATGTTTATCATCATTTCCAAAGTATTTAACTCTTCCACAGGCATCATGTGTTTCAGCTTTCCGTTTGCCACCTTTACTTCTTGGGTCGCCCTGATAATTCATTAATGGTCTACTATTACCACTACTAGATGTTGACATTAGAAGGACTCTATCATCTTCATCCATCTTTGTAGCATCAGCATTATTCTTTCTGTACTCTCTGGCTGCTTCCAATTTGGCTTTCAATTCTTCAACTACTTTCATATCACCCATTATTTCTGCCTTAACAATCTTTGAAGCAAGCTTATTCATCTTTTCATCTGAAAGATATAAGCTATTTTTGCCTTTGGCTATACTTTCAGACGATATAGAGTTATTTTTATTTAAGCTATAGCTAGTTGAAGCATCACTAGTTTTACTTGTACTAATTTCTTCTAGGGATTCTTTTTGGTTTTTTGATTCTGAACGCCAATTAAATGATTTTCTTTGATTTGAATTATTATTTTGTGGAATATCCTGTTTGCTTTTGTTATATGAATTGGATTTAGAATAAAAATCATCATCACATGATGGTTTTAAAAATTGCTTGGATTTTCGAAAATTTTCTGCAGTTAATGGTACACCAGAACCACCATCTTTCCAATAAGGATTTAGTTCTCTGGTACTCGTAGATGGATTATATGAATCAATGTGTTTCTTTTCTTTCAATTCTTGTTTCGGTCTGATGTCTTCTTTAGTATATGTCTTTAGCATTCCAGTCATCGACATCCATTCTTCGCGATCACCCGCAGCGTTCTTTGATACTTTTTCCTTTTCAACCCATTCAGATGAAGAGTCAGAACATTCTGACGACTGAATGTTATGGTTATAAGTTGAATAATTTATTTTAATTGTAACAAAATTATTAATTACTTGAATACACTTACCGTTCTTTTTACGCCGACAGTTTTTTCATGTTTTGAGGACTTCTTGTGCTTTTTTTTATGACGCTTTTCTTTCATACTTTTAGAGAAAAATACTAGATATATACAAATAAAAAACTGCTTAATGTACTTTATTTATTTATGTACGAAATCTACAGTTAGTAGTTAATTCGTAAGTTTAGAGTATTTACACAACAGCAGTCAGCAACACAGTGATGCCAACTCCTACAGAATGTTCCCCCTAAGTAGAACTTTAAATTCAACTGAATATCTATTAAAAACCCCTAAATTTTTGTTGTACACTCGTATTGAGAGGTAATTTCAAATACAAATTAAAAATACATTCAAATAGTATAAAATTGCTGTTGTATTTATGCGGGTGCATTTTACACATTACATACATTAATTAATAATGAATAATATTAATGATGATATTAATGGAATTAAACGATTTTATTTTTCATTTAGTGACCAGAAATCGAAGCCTGGGTCCCTCCTACGTGAGCACGCTGAATATTAGCTCAACGGGAGTATTTATTTGAATCTCAATATATTATAGTTTTGTGATATTTCAGTTATAGCCTTGGAGTTTATATTTGGTTTAGTTTGTTGGTTGGGTTCGAGGCTTAATATAAATGTAAAGAGTTGTGCGCTTTTTTTAAGAAAAACAAAAAAAAACTTGAATTATATACTCTAAAAAAATTCCCTACACGTCTTGAATTCCCCTAAATTTGGGGTGAAAACCCTCAAGTTGGCATCAATGCAGCTACACTTAACACATTTTAATTTGACTACACCACCCGCCGTACAGATAAAACAAAAATAAATGTCAAACTAACTTAAGGAAATATAGATAAAAAACTATGACTTTTCACACTATCAATACTGTTGTACCTAAAAACGTTTTTTTTTTAAACAACAAGGCTGTTTATATAGATATATGCCTTCAATGGGACACATCTTTTATTTGATGGCACCACTGGTGTGGGATGGAATTTACAATATTTTAGTATTCTGTTCTCGATTGCATTCTTGAATAGTTTTGTATGGTATTCATTTGGGTGAGGTGATGTGTTTGTAAAACAAAATTTTATATAGTTACATCAAGCAAACTTTCTGGGCTACAAGTATTATTTATTGGAAGTATTGATACATACAATTTCTTTGAAACAATTTGTTTTATTTGGTAATATTGTGTATTTGACATGGCTACTAAGAATTTCATGGAAGTGAAATTAAATTAACAAGGTGTGTTTGGTGCAGTGCAAGGTAACTACTTAGTGATTTGTATTGGCTTTACTTTTGATATAGAACTTTCTATAAAGCGTGTAATGTGCATAAACAATTTTAATCCAATGATTATTCACGGTATTTGGCTTAGAATTCACTTTCCTTTCGTTGTAGTTGTTGTTGACATTTTAACTTCATGCTCGTACTTACATCTTATAATTACATTATATTCAGTAAAATTTAGAATTTTGCAAGGTATAATTGCATAATAATATTATTTTTACTGAAGCCAATAATCGTAACAAATAATTTGATATTTTTTTGTTATAGATAAATTGTATGCATTATGTTTTCCAAAAAAAAGAAGAAGCCACTAATTTCTCCACCAAGTAATTTTGAACACCGAGTTCATACAGGTTTTGATAAAAGAGAAGGAAAGTTTGTTGGTCTCCCACTTCAATGGGCTTCCCTTGTTGGCAATAATCAGGTAACAACAGTGATGATATCTCGTTTTTCTAAAATATAGTTTTAATTTAAATATAACTTTTTAAATTAATTTATATTTAAAATTTATAAATTCAAACATAAATAAAAAAAACATACTATCTAATATATTTATTTAGTTGTAACTTTTACTGTATTTTCAACTTAAACATTTTCAAAGCTTACTTATCTCTCAGATTTCCGACTTTATTAACCTTTAGTAATCATTTATGTTTTAGATATTAAAATCCACAAATAGGCCATTGCCATTAGTTGACCCCTCTGAGATTACTCCCACCGAGATATTAGATTTGAAGACTATTGTAAGGGGTGAACATCGCTCTTCCTCAGTAGCTGCTTTGTCGAGGCCTGTATCTGCAAACCCTTCAACACAGCCAGTACAGAATGGGGTAATTTTGCCGAAAACTTCTAATGTTGCAAGATCAAACTCACTCAGGAGTATGAGCCCACCAAGAATTAGGAGAGATCTCCGTAATCAACCAAACATTCCTCCATCAGTACCTGAAGAGTCCCCTCCTGTTCCTCCAGCTCCACAACAGTATCCTACTCTAAGACGGGAACAAAGTAATTATGCTTTGAACAAACCTGTGTCTGATTCGCCTGTTGAGTGGTCTCACTCTCACGAAGCTACAGTGAGACCAGTGACAGAAATAAATGACAATCAACTGGCAGCTATGACATACCAAAATATACAGAATGCTAATGTACCATATCAACACAATCATCCTCAACCCCAAATGGTTCAAGGCTTGCAGCATGGTATGAATGGAAATAACAATGTTGGTGAGTTACTAGACATTTTCACTAAATACATACAAATCATTGACCGAAAGTAAGGGCACTTAGATTTTGTTACAAATATAATTATTTCACTTAGACTATTTCTGTTTAATATTTTATCCTTTAAAAAGTAAATAGTTTTTTTTTTCAATTTTAAAAATGATTTTAGTAATAATTTAAGTGATTAATAGTAATTGTATTTGTTGAAAAAAACATTATATAAAGAACCAAGAATGATGCAAATAATATGATTGTTCATACAATACAATAAGATAAATTTTCTAGTTAAAAACAAAGATGTTTTGAATAATATTAAACTATTGAATTGGGGTTAGAATTAGTTTATTGGTCTTCTAATATTATGTAAAGCCATTAAATTGTGTGATCTAATTTTTAAAATATGTTAATTATTCAATATGACTCACTACTATGTTAAACAAGTTATGATAATATGGTAATCCTTTATTGCCGTTTTAAAAATATTTGCCCCATATCATCTGTTTTGTAGTTTTAACATGATATACCTACTGCCATAGATATATTAAAATAATTAATTGGTTTATAGTTTTTAGTTAGTGTACTGTTAAAATGCTCATAACACTGTACTGTACTGCAAATTATATATTTTTTTCCAGGTGACTCATATCCAAATACGGTACGACACCAACAGCCAGGACCGTTAGTCACACCTCACGTACCCATCACTGAATCCAAGCACGAGTTGCGTTTGACGCATGAACAGGTAATAATTAATTTAAGACCTGCTAAATACCTTCCAAAATACCAGTAAAATTGTTATCTTACATTTACTAATATTAAAATGTGAAAGAATATATGCTGTGGATACTTGTTTTCCAATTAGGCTTTTACAGCTTCATAGATTCTATGAATTTCAAATTTATCATAGAAGTTGTTTATATTTTACTAGACAATACATTTTATTTATTTATAATATGTTTTATATATATTTTTAAGAGTAACAATATTCTTATCTAAGCCGTAACCTAATAATTAATATATAGGGTTAGTAACATTTCTTTTAATGATACATGAAAATAATGATAAAGAATTTATCATTTAAATGGTTTCATTCAATGACATATTTGACCTTTCTGCGGTCTTTAAACATGATCTTAACTAAAATATACATCAAAACCAAGGTTATTTTTTTGCTATAATAATGATATACAGTACTAAATTTGTAGGCGATATATACATAGATATATTATACAGTTCATTATTAAGGGAACTGTTTAATCTTTGCATTATGGCATAGTTTAAAAATGTGAAACATAGAAACAAAATGGTGTCATATTTTTTACCCGAAATGGGAAATGTTAAAGGTGAACTAGGACATATGAACTACATATTCTCTTTGAAGTGGCGTCCTGAAAACTACCTTTATGTGTAAGCTCCCGAGGCTATAGCTCGTGACCTCGTTAGTCCTTAGGTTTGCTTTGTTGTGTCTTGAAAAACTGAATATAAGATGTTTTAGCCTCATATGTCGTTAAAAACATAAATATTTAGAAAGCCATATATATATATTTATAAAAATACGCAAAATAATTTTCTGGTTAGTATTTTTTTATATTCTCAGACTATTGTTTTCCCATATAGTTCCGAGCCGCTCTCCGCCTCGTGGTGAGCGAAGGCGACCCTCGCGAGACGCTGACCGGCTTCAGTAAAATCGGAACCGGTAGCACGGGAGTAGTGTGCGCCGCTACCGATACGAGGACACGACGAAGAGTTGCAGTCAAGATGATGAACCTTAAAAACCAGCATCGTAGAGAACTTCTGTTCAATGAAGTTGTGAGTATAAAATTCAGTTGTATGAGCATTGTCCATGAAATAGAAATTTTAGAAGAGTCAATGATGATGAAGCTAAGATAATGGGACTTGATATTTGATATAAAACTCATCTGAGAGAACTTATTTAAACAATTAATAGAGCATAAAAGTGCTGCAAAAAAATTTAATCAAAAAATTCTAACAAAATTTTTCATTGCATATTACATACTGGGGCATACATTAATGACAAAGGTAAATGATTATGTATTGCATAATATATATCTTAACATAGCCTAATTAAATTGTATAAAATTAAATTTTTATATATTTAATACTTTTACTTTAAACAGGTGATTATGCGAGATTATCCACATCCGAACATAGTAGAGACGCATGCGTCTTACTTAGTCGGGGATGAACTGTGGGTAGTTATGGAATACATGGCTGGGGCCTCCCTTACACAAATAGTAACCCACGCAAGGATGGATCCGGAACAGATAGCCACCGTCTGCAAACAGTGTTTAAAGGTAAACCAAACCTACTTCACTGGATTAGGAAAGCTGTGTTAGGAACATAATTAGTTCTCGTTGCTTGAGTTTATTTTAAAATGTTAAATACTAGCCAATATCGTAAAATGTAGCTCATCTAGATGATAATAACTTTCTCACATTTTGTGATCTAGTTCTATGTCGAGTTTAGACTTAGATATTACTCTATTCTTAAAATAATAATAAGGAAAAATATACAAAAACATTGGCGTAAACGTATATTTATATATAGTTATGCATTATGAATAGTGTTAGAAGTGTCATGTCATTTTGTTTTTTATTATTCTTTTCTTAATGTTGTCTGTAGGTTTGTCTTAAAAATTGCTTAATCGATTCGAACTAAAATTCATAATAAGTTATATCAATAATTAAAATTATATATAATAAATTTCTTTTTACAGGCATTGGCATTTTTGCATAGTCAAGGTGTCATTCACAGGGATATCAAATCGGATTCAATACTCTTGACAGAAGACGGACGTGTCAAATTGTCTGACTTTGGCTTCTGTGCTCAAGTATCACAGGTATAAAAATTATACTTAATCACCATTTCAGACAATTAAATTAATTTGTACGTTACAATTAAATTGAGAATTTAGATTCTACTGATACAAACCAGGTCTTAGTCAAACTCGGTAATTACCCTTTGCCTATGATTACATTTCATAGGTATTTTAATTTAATACAATTAAATTAATTTATATCCTGTTTAAAGACCATGAGTACTTAACTAAATTCACGTTTTTTTGCATCAATTTACTATTTTATTGATTCATAATATGCTAATGTAATATGTAATGCATTTTTTGCATTCAAGATGATATTTATTTATAAATAATACATCTATAGATAGCTATAGATCAAGTATTTAATTAGTTTAGTTATAATATAGTTGATATTATTAAAATAGGTTGATCCTACATAATATCTACATTAATATACTTGTCGATAAATATGATGCTTTGATGGTCACGCACCGAAAACTAAACAATTGTGTGGTATTGCATGATCACGCGACATTCAGTAGGACATTCAGTAGATATCAGTCTGTTTGAACGCACGGTTGCATGATCATTTTCGTTGGACGCAAGTATCATCGTGCGAGCAATGGCCATAGGATGGCGCCTTATGCATATTTAAAAAAATAAGCTCAAATAAAAGGAGATTTTAAGCTATTTTATTAACACTTACGGTGTTGGTATAACTTATTCAAGTTTCAGATTTAAAACAATCTATTTATAATTTCAGGAATTACCAAAACGTAAATCCTTAGTCGGGACGCCATACTGGATGTCCCCGGAGGTGGTACTACGATTGCCTTATGGCCCCGAAGTTGACATTTGGTCTCTGGGGATAATGCTTATAGAAATGGTCGATGGTGAACCACCATTCTTTAACGAACCACCGCTACAGGTATGTACCATCAGAGTAGGCGTCAAGTGCCAACCTAATTATATAATGTAATGTGAGACATGTAGGTTCCCTAACGTAAACAACGTTAGGAAAATTTTAAAAATATAATATATAGGGTAAACACAAATTAAACACATAAACTAAATTTGTATTAGTTTTTTAATGACCCGGAACGTCGGTATTGCAGGCCATGCGGCGCATCCGCGACATGCCGCCGCCGCGGCCGCGCGGCGTGGCGCGCTGCCCGGCCGACCTGCTGGCGTTCATGGAGTGCGCGCTGGTGCGCGACCCGGCGCAGCGCCACTCGGCGGCGCGCCTGCTGCACCACCCCTTCCTGCGCCGCGCCGGCCCGCCCGCGCTGCTCGTGCCGCTCATGCCGCGCCCCGAGTGAGCGGCTAAACTACGGCTGCACGTTGGATTGTCGACCGTGTCGATAATCTTGTTTAAAACGTTCTAAAATACCTTAACTTCTGTTTGATCTATCGGTCGTTTAAAGTTTAAGAAAAAGTCTCAAAGCTTTACAGATTGAAATCTATTCGATATACTCTTTTACGGGATACAGAAAATGACAAGGTTATAATCATTACCTCGAAATTAATACGAAGAATCCTAAAATTGTAAAAAGAATGAGAGGAGTATTCTATTTCAGATTATATGGAAGCGACTATATTTTTTAAATAGTTGCATGGTATTTAATTTATCATTTCAAAAGTAATAGACAAAGGTAAATACGTCATATTTACTGCCCCAGTGACAAACATTCCACCTCTTAGCACTATAATACCTAATATTTCACATTTCTTTGGATGATTAATATTATCGCTAGTGTAACTTATTGCCCTTAATGTTAGTGATAATCATATCTTTCCACCCCGTCCACTATTACCTATTTTGTATACATTATAGTATAATGCATACAAATTATATTAACAAAAAAATCAATATACACTTTTAACTTGTTGTAATTATAAAATTAATTATTTAATCCTTAGTATGTATGAGTGATTGTAGAATGGTGATTGAATCAGTGCTTAAATAAAATATATTATGACAGTATTATATCCAATTAAAAAAGGCTAAATTGAATTCGTACTTATGTGAAATTTATTATTATTATTACTAATGTTAAATATTATGAATTGATAATTAAAACATTTTCAAATGGTGTATGTGGGTTAAATATTATTATCAATTGTAGTGCAAATATTTAAAATTATGTTGTTGTTTCTAATGTTAGTATATTAATCGTTTTTGTTTCAATTGAACATTCCAAGATATTTGACACAGACTGAAAAATGTATAATCAATTATTATTGTGTGTACGATTGTGTACCATCACTGCATTATTACTTCAATCTACTAAATGCCATATAATATGTTAACTGTTCTTAATATGATATTAAGAAAGAACCTGCGTGAAAATGTGCCTAGTGTGACTTTTTTTATTATTCGATTGTGTTGACGACAATTGCGATTTGTATGGAATGGAAACAGCGCCATCTAGTTAAAATATCATTCTACAAACGCTTCACACTCGTTTCTATCAGATTATGTTGCAGCGCTTCTTGACAAAAGTAGAAAATTGTTTTAAGCTTACAGCATGTTAATATCTTGTATTTGTATTGAAAAAAATGTTTTAGGCACAGTAGTCACAAAACTACTTTTACTATTGCACATAAATTAATGACAAAGTCATATTACAAATAACACTCATGTTCTTTGTAACTTTACTTTAGGATAAAGTTTTACCGCATATAATGTGCCCTGAGTAGGTGTCAGTTTGTCTCATTATACAATTCGTCTTATTTATATGACTTACTATACTGTATTGTAACAAGAACAATATTATATATAGGTACATATATAGTTATGTTTTACTTTTATAGTATTTTGAGAATAAGAACTGTCGTAAGGACATTCATAAATGTCAACTCTTATTCCAGAATAATAATAATTATTAAAGTAAATAATAATCCAGTTTCGTGGAGTTAATTGATTAATTCTGAATCAATTAGTTCGTTTTAACGTTATCTCTATTTCACACATGGCATAACATATGCGGTCAGATTTTAAACAAATATACAATGAAGATTCATCATTTAAATAAAGAAATGTTAAAGTAGGCAGCTAGATGTAGAAATTATTAATTTATTAGTACTTAAATGTGGCATACTTATTCAACCTCAATCCGCCTTACTTTTTATCTACAAAATATACAAACAAATATATAAACAAATACAAATTAATGAAATGTCAATGTATTTAGAAAAAAAAACTAAAAAGCTTTTTGGATATTCTACACCTTACCAGTACCTCAGTGCCGACAAGATCGTATTAGACAATTATTTTGTTGCCTTAATTAGATTTAAGTGCCTTAACAAAGCCTAAAATATAGTTCATTATAAGCACGTATTGCACTTGTTGTTTGTTATTTAATCATATAGATGCCTTAAAGTGTGATGTATTCAATAATTTCACTGTAAGAAAGATAATAATTATTATTGTCAAATGTATAATTATTCATTCGATATACAATGGTAAATATTAGTGTGGGATATTTGAATAAGGATTATTAAAGGAGAATGACCAAAAGTGGTCCAAATATCCACCACTAACGAAACCTATGTTGATTTATAGTCCACTAAACAGAGAGTAACTTTTAGTATGAGACAAAAAAAAATAAGCTGTCAGTAAAAAGTTATGAATATATGATAAAAAGCTTAGCTTTTTTTTACTTCACTATTTCTTTAAATCCATTTTAATTGTATGCAGGTAGCTACTCTTAATGCCGCGCTAATGATTATCTACCGATAGCCCTGCGTAAATTTAAGATAACACTATTTTATGTTTTTGCACTTAGCAAATAATGCGCTAGAGTACTAACGTCATCGGTTTTTATCTGAGTACCTGGTATCCGGGTATTTACGGTAATACTTGAAACACGAGTTGTGTTTTCATTCTACCGGGCGTTTAAACAAAATCTATTTCAGTGAAAACCAAACACGGGACAACAAGCGGCATGACTTAACATGCGCATTTTAGTTCACAATACCGATGGACAACGATGAAAACAACGAAAAATAACGACATTTCGCATAAAAATGTAAAAAACATGATTTTCATTCAGTTCTAACTTTTTACTAACTGCATATTTTTGCTATACTAGGGATGTAAATATGAAACCGAATAGAAATGAAAACAACTTCGAAATCAATTTAATTTAACATATAATATTCAATAGTTGAACATGATCATCACAAAATACTTTCATCATTCTCAAGTGACAAATTAGAAGACTAATTATTCATAACTATGTGTATCAATTTTCATAAGGTATATGCCAAATATATTGTATTATCACATCGTTAAATAAGAACTGTTATAAAATATAGATTTTGAAAAAAATATCGTTTTTTTACTATGTATTATCCCATATATCATACTAACATTTCTCAAATTTTTATTAAATATCTGCTACTAACTAACCAGACCCTAAATATAATAATTTAATAGTAACAGTTACGTATAATGGAGACGTGGTGGTGGAACGGCTCAGTACAGGAGGCAGTTCGAGAGAAAAAGACACAGTTTAAGAAGTGGCAAGAGACCAAATCTCCTGAAGACCGGGACGCGTATAAAGCAGTTGAATGTGCCACCAAACGAGCAGTTGCAAAAGCCCGTTACCAGACGCTGTCACCTCTGTATGACACGCTCGAGACAAACGAGGGCCAAAAGACTATCTTCCGTTTGGCAAAGGCTCGAGAGAAAACGACACAAGACATAACAAAATGTCTTTGTGTCGAAGACTCTAATGGCACTTTGGTTTGCGATGCAATTAAGGTGAAGGAGAGGTGGCTCGGCTACTTTAACGTGTTGCTTAACACACAACACGTTAATGTGTCTCCTCCAGAACTGCCTCCTAATCTCGGACTTGTTGCACCGGTAACACCTGACGAGGTACTCAAATGTCTTCGTACAATAAAGAACCGAAAAGCCGTAGGTCCTGACGACTTGCCGATTGAAGCGTGGAAAGCGATGGGTTCTCATGGTGTGAACCTACTTACCGACCTTTTTAACCGAATACTTACTAGCCGGAAGATGCCCAACTCTTGAAGATTGAGTATCATTACTCCAGTATATAAAGGCAAAGGTAGTGTACAGGACTGCGAAAGCTACCGCGGTATTAAGGTTATGTGCCACACCATGAAACTCTTCGAACGCGTAATCGATTCAAGGCTTTGGCAAGAATGTACCGTCTCGGAATGTCAATATGGGTTTCGCCCAGGCTGTGGAACCATAGACCCCATCTTCGCCCTAAGAATACTGACCGAGGCCTACAGAGAAAAGAAGAAGCCACTGTACATGGCGTTTCTAGACCTGCAGAAGGCATTTGACTGCGTCCCACGCCAAATTATCTGGTGGGCTTTGAAGATGAAGAACGTGCCACAAATCTATATTGACATTATCCGAGACATGTACCATCATTCGGAATCAATAGTAAGGACCGCCGTTGGTGACACACACCCTTTCCCGATCACAGTTGGTGTCCACCAAGGCTCGGCCCTGAGTCCTTTTCTGTTCAGTGTAGTGCTTGACGTTGTCACAGCGAAAGCCCATGAACCGTCTCCCTGGCTCATGATGTATGCTGATGACATTGCACTGGTAGATGAGGACAAGCAGGTATTGGAGCAAAAGGTGAACCAGTGGAAGGGTGTGCTAGCGAGGGGTGGTCTGATGCTAAATGTTGCGAAGACCGAGTATATGGCCTGTGGCAGTACGGACCCCGAACCCATAAAGATAGGCGGAGAATCCGTTATCAAGACGGAAAAGTTTAAATACCTCGGGTCCGTACTGCACGAGTCTGGTACGATCGACCACGACGTCAGAGGTCGAATAAACGCAGCTTGGCCAAATGGCGGGAAGTCACCGGGGTAAGCTGTGATCGCAGGATACCGGTGAAATTAAAGGGCCTTGTGTACAAGTGCATCATCCAACCAGTCTTATTGTACGGCAGCGAGACGTGGCCAGCTCTCGCGAGACATGTTCAGCAACTTCAAGTCGCGGAAATGAAGATGCTGCGGTTGATGTGTGGTGTTACGCGACTAGATCGTATTCGTAACGAGCACATCCGTGGTAGTCTTGGCGTGTGCGATGTAGCGGATAAGTTGCAGGAAAGCCGTCTCCGTTGGTTTGGCCACATTAGCCGCAAACCGCCAGACTATGTTGGGAACCGATGCCTGGACTTTGTTGTCGAAGGTCCTAGATTACGCGGCAGGCCCAAGAAGCGCTGGCTCGATGTTGTGAGGGACGATTTGAGAGAACACGATCTCACTAAAGACGACGCTTTAGATCGGGCAAAGTGGAGGCAAAGATGTAGGAAAGCGGACCCTGGCATAACTAGGCCGGGAAAACGCTAGGAAGAAGAAGAAGACGAAGAAGTTACGTATAATAATTAATAATAGGTATATCCTGGTATATCAGAGGCCTCTTAAATTTTTTTTTGTCGTGGCTAACTCAAAAATATTTACATATTCATCCATTTTAAATGTGTTTGTAACCTTTAGATTAATAAAATAATAAAAAATATCACAATAACCAGACATCATTTTCTGTGACAGAAATATATGTATATATGTGTCTACCTTTTCTATATATATATATATAGAAAAGGTAGACTTACAATACTTAGTGTTTGTAAAGTATAAAGATATTTAGAAGTCGGGCTAGAGATTAAGAAATCCCTAGAAAATATTGTTAGTGAGGTTCAGCATAGTGTTCCAGGTCAGACTTCCAGGCTTAGAGCCTTAGAGTCCTATTCATGTCCCCGTACCAGATTTTCCATCTTGATGTATATATATATAAGGTAAAAAGGGTATAGATTTAGCTGATCAGATGGCAAGCTATAACTCTTCTATTAGAAAAACCATAACATAGTATAAAAAGGTTGATATAGACTTACTATTAGTAAACTCTATGAATATACATAATGAGATGCACCCCAAAAGGAGAAAAAACCTTAACATTTTAGCAGGACATGAAGCCATTGTGATAAAACTGTTGCAGCCCGAATTTGCAAACTGATCATGCAGCGTTGTCAAGGTCGTTAGGATTAACAGGACCATCGGGATTACCATCATCAGGCAGACTGCCTTCTTCAAGTTCGAGTACGCCGCTGAGAAATACACATTGTTTGGACTTTTTGGGCAAAAGTTTATTTTTTTGTTCCATCCGAAGACGATGCGCAGGATGCTACCGAAACCTGAAGATGATAAAGGTCGACTTGCTCCATATGCACAGGCCAAAGCTAGAAAAGGTTTCAACGCAATGTAAAATTTGTAAAAAGCATACATACATTATTTTGTGTTTTTTTAAAGTTCCAGTTCACCAATAAAACTTTGTTTATTTTATACTAAGTTGTTTTATTTTGTGTTGTTATAGCAAAAATTAAAAAAAAAAACTTTCTATTTATCAGGTTCTTGGCCATTTGATAAGTCCGTGGTCCGAGGGCCCGTAGAGTAACACGGGGGTCGTGTGCCTCATGGGGTATAAGAGTTCGGCAGAGCCGCAGCCTGTGTACCACATACGGTAAACCGGACTGTTACAATACCTACGTTATGAAAAAAATACCTAAGTTACCTGTTGCACATACGTAATAGTTGATTTAATAAAAAAAAACAAATGTTATATTATTAGGTTTAATTTTTTAATCAATTACATCAAAATATTACAATTAAATACTTATTTGTAGAATTCATATTCACATTCATCTTTCTTGATATTGTTTTTATAACCTTTTTCAAAGTCCTTGGGGAGCACAATGTACCTAAAACATGACATTATTTTTATTAGTATTAAAATAAGTTTCTAGTTTCTAATACCGCATTTACACATTCGAACAAGAGACGAGGCGAGTGGCGAGGTATATTAATAACACGCATATGTAAACGGTGCGTCGTCATTTGGCTCGTGTCTCACTTCGGTTTTTTATACAAGTCAAAGAGAATTGAGTGGCCAGGCAAACTACAAACTAATGTACACACATTCACTTTCTCGTTCATTTCGTAAATCGTGGCAAACGCGCAGTTATAAACATAATTATAACACAAAATATAATTATTAAAATAAAAAATTGTCTATGGACGACCAGGTTTTTTCTCTCATATAATTAATATCGAAAGGTTACTCAATTTTGAAATTAATAAAATGTTTCACAACTGAGCAGTTATTTTTATTATTTAGATTGAATATGGAAATAAATTACTTTCGTGTAATTGTATAAAAGCATAATAAAACATAAAACGAACCTGTTCTCCCTCACGGCGTGCATACCGGCCTCTTGACAGATCGCGTTAATGTCGGCGCCAGACACGCGTTCGGGGCGCGCTACGAACTCCTCCAAGTCCACCTCTTCCGACAGATTCATCTTAGCCGTGATGGTTGAGAAGATTAGACGTTTCTGACGCCTGAATACGATAATTTTCTTTATGAGTATATCGTAACGATAATCGTTTATCACGAATTTTAATATTATAATGCTTAATTTTTAGGACACGTTGATTTTTGTAATATTACCTGTCAGGGAGAGGAAATTCAATCTTCCTGTCAAGACGACCAGGTCTCAGCAGAGCAGGATCCAGAGTGTCAGCACGATTGGTAGCCATTATAACCTACAAGTTTATGTAATTGTGTAAACAAATATAAATATCATATCTTTTCTTAATGTTATTTTATAGTGTTTTTTACGATATACTTACTTTTACATTAGTAGTCTGGTCAAAACCATCCATTTGATTCAGTAACTCCAGCAAGATTCTCTGAACTTCTCTGTCAGCTCCTGTCTGTGCATCAAATCTGAAAGAATTATGAATAAAAATGACATAAATTTACTAGAACATCATCATCATTGTTATAGGAATTACGAATTAAAGTACCTCTTAGTAGCAATGGCATCAATTTCATCAATGAAAATGATAGCAGGACTGTTCTCTTTCGCTAGGCGGAACACATCGCGTACCATACGAGGACCTTCTCCTAAATATTTTTGTACGAATTCAGATCCCACTACACGTATGAATGCAGCTGTAAAAAGAAAAACATAAGTTTTATAAAAGTCAGTTACCAATTTATTATATGTTATTAAATCAAAATACCATATTATCAATAGGTTTATTTTTTATGACGAGCAGTTTATTTTAATTATGTAGGTCATTTCACTTTGGTACAAGTAAGGTAGAGGTAGTACTGAACTAACTAAACTAGTTAGGTATAATTTCTTTTAAAAATATTGTTACTAATATAAAATTATTTCTAATTATAGGTGTGATTAAATTGAAAGCAAATAAAGTTGAATTATTATTTTGTGTTTTAGAATATATATAATTATTATAAAATACTTTATTTGTTATAATATTGAATTGATTAATAGTAGATAACTAATTATATAGCCATAGCCGAGATGGCCTAGTGGTTAGAATGCAAGGATCTTAACCAATGATCATGGGTTCAAGCCCGGGCAAACACCACTGAATGTTCATGTGCTTAATTTGTGTTATAATTCATCTCGTGCTTGACGGTCAAGAAAAACATTGTGAGGAAACCTGCATGTGTCTAATTTCATTGAAATTGTGCCACATGTGTATTCTACCGACCCGCATTAGAGCAGCGTGGTGGAATAAGCTCCAAACCTTTTCCTCAAAAGGGAGAGGAGGCCTTAGCCCAGCAGTGGGACATAAACAGGCTGTTACTGATACTGTAACTAATTATTTCTTAAAAATGTTTATAATTATAGTTATCAAAGTTTCAAGTTAATTATGTAGTATAGTTTGAACTGATTTTGATAAATTGTTAGTTTCTTTATGTCAATGACATTATGAATTCCATTATAGAAAATTAGTTACCTGTTGTGTGATGAGCAACAGCCTTTGCCAACATGGTTTTACCACATCCCGGTGGACCGTACATGAGTACACCACGTGGTGGCTCAATACCGATTTGCCTGTAAAGCTCTACATGGGTTAGCGGTAGTTCAACTGCCTCACGGATTTCCTGCTTTTGGGTGTCCATACCTCCAATATCTGAGTATTGGACATCCGGTTTCTCATCTGTGAATTAAAAATATTTAATAATATAAATAAATATAGAAGTCTAGACAAATTTGTTAAAAAATAATTTGTGTACATTATAGTTCAACATACTGAAATTTTGGCAAACGGAAATTTTGAACGTTTTTGTGGATTTTTCTTTTCGTTAATATTGTGAGTTTATTGTTTAATTTTATTTTGACATATTTAACAATTTATTAGTCTCACTGATAGCTCAACTCAAGATGTTAAGCATTTTATAGTTATATTATTATAAGTGTGGTAGTGTGTTGGATATACCTGCTTGAAGCATAGAAATGGAGCTATCAGCCTCTGGAGGTAAGACGTCCACAAGGGCATTTGAATGTTTGTGCAGAGCTACTGATGCAGATGGCTTTAATAATTCTCTGTCTATTGTAGACAGAATACGTACATAGTAATTTGAGCCAGTTGTACTTCCAACTGTGGAAAAAATATTATATTAAAGAATATTACATCCAAGGCTATCAAATGATAGAAAAGCTACACATGTATACTTACAAAAAATTGACTATTATTTAAATATTTTAAATTTGATTCATGAATATACAAAGAATTTTTTTTAATTTTGCTGTTAAAAGAAAAGTAAAGTATATATATAAATAAAATATAAATATATATATATTAAAAAGTGAAAGTACCAATTCCAGTGTTTTGATCAACTGCTTCGAGAAACTGTCCTATAACAAGTGGAACTGATTGAATTCTTTTAACTTCCTCTTGGGCATGCAGATATTCTTTCTTCAGATTCCTTTGTTCGTCTTTTATGTATTCTTCTTGCACTTCCAAAAACTCTAGCATGCGTTGCAATTTCTGTAATCAATTAAAATAATTAATATTTAAAAAGGCAAAAAGGTATAGAGTCGTTAATAAACGTTTTAAATTTATGAAATGGTATTTTTTTTTAATGTTTATATTTGTCTCTTATTTTAATATATTATATTTAATAAAATATATAAACTACCATGATTAAGATGTTATTGTTTTATTATAAACGCACAAACTATAATGGAATGGCGTCCTGCGTCGTATAAGACGTCGAACAAAAAAGCCTATTTTCTATTCAAAATTGCTAATTTACCTTATATTTAGTATATAAATCTTCAGATTCCAATTCTTCAAAAGATTGGGGGCCTGCAAATGAAAGTCCTTTTGTGTCGGTGACTTGTTCATCCTATAAAATAAATATTCAAAATAAAATAATGTAATTAGGTTAACGTAATGAATTGTTTAATACTTATACCTTTTCAGGTAGTACGATGCCAATCTCTTCCATTTTTATTATTAATTTACAATGAATAACTAATAATGCTTAGACTTCACAGCAGATATATTTCAATTGTCAAAATATTACGCCGTCATGGTGTATGTCCTGTCAACAGTCGTTCAAACCACAGATTAAACGATATGCAATAAAAGACAATATACATGTTGAATAAAAAGTACTTTAATTTTTTATTCATTTAATAATAATAATATCCTGGGAAATTATTCAGACACCATCTGATCCTAAATTAAGCAGAGCTTGTACTATGGAAACCAAACAACTGATATACCACATATACTACTTTTCTTTTGTAAATACATACTATATAGATACTCTGGATGTATCCAGGTTCAGGGCCTATTATTAAATTTTACTTTTTAATGTTTAGTATACATTTTTTTTAATTAAAATATATTTTTGTTTTCCAACTACACCCAAAAACCGTCTGAATCTAATAATATTATAAATTCATGAATAATGTTAAATAATGTGGTCGTTAGGAAATTATAAATAGGAGAACGAATAAATTAAAATTACATATTTACATATAACAAAGCATTTTGGGTTATTATTGGACTCCGTATTTTTTGTTTACATTGTCGACGAGTCAATATATTTTATCGAAAATCGGGGCAGTTTTTTAGCTGACGCTGGCAGCACTTACGTGATAAATAATTATAGGTTATGAATGATAAAAACTGGAAAATCCTATTATCTTCAGGATTTTTATGCAATATAAGGTTTCGTCATGCTATGGCATATATAAACATCACTGAGAAACTAAATTAAGGGAAAAAATAGTCGTACTTACACGTGAATACCCACGCCGGCAATTTTCTTATAGCTATCGCTTTAACATGAAATAATACGACAATGCACCATTGTATAACCTTCGATATGATATAAGGATTGTTTCTCGGCCTTTTCACTGGATTCGAATCGTTTTGTAACATAAAAATAAGCGAAAATTGAACAAAAAAACACATTGGATGCACCAACTGTCAGGTTTATTTCGCTACTTGAGTAGCGAAACAAACACCAAAACTGGTTACGCGATAAGGGACAAAAGATTTGATACTTCTATCTCTGTCTAAGCCATTTGTAACATAACTTTCTCTTTCTTGTGTAAGCGAGAAGGAAATCGTCATTGCGTCTATTAGTTTCTCTGTCTATACTCAGGACAAAGAGAAATGTCACACAAATATCAGTCTTGGGTGGGAATCGAATCCACAACCTTCGGCGTGAAAGGCGAGTATCTACCAACAATGCCAACCGGCTTGACAAATTTTACGCCTGTTATTTAATTATTTGATCGACGATTGTCCTGAAGACGTACCAGAAAATAAATATCTGGTACGTCAGCAGGCTCCTCGTAACAATCGGAAATTATCTGAAGTGAAGGCATCAATTGAAGGAAGGAGATGAACTCAAAAAATAATAGACAAATTTTAAAAATTCTTTCGCCTACAGAAAGCGATATTACTAGCGTAAAATATAGGCTATTTTCTTTTGTTTTCAAAAAAATACAGATCCCCATGAAAATTGTAATTGTATAATAATGAAATTCAAGGTATCACTTTTTTCACAATGCTATGTGTAGCCATAGATAGCTCCACACATAGAAGCTGTACACATAGATAACTCCACACATAGAAGCTGTAGATAGAATCTAAGAATATAATAATAAGTAAACTTTAATTAAATTTTGCAGGTCGTGTGCTTTATGTATATATATTATTATTGAGAGATAGCTGCGTTGAGCGCTTTCTATCGACTGTATCACGGCGAGTGTTCCGAGGAATTATTTTCCCTAATTCCTGCTTCCCCCTTCCTTCACAAGTCTACGCGTGCTGGCTCTCGATGTCACCGACTAACTGTGACATCAATTCCATCGCGCACAAAGAAATTTGGCAACTCCTTTCTTTGTCGCACTTCCAAGAAATGGAATTCCTTACCAGCTCACGTATTCCCCTCCTCTTACGACCCGGGTTCCTTCAAACGAGGCGTGAAGAGGCATCTTGCGGGCCGGCAAGGCGAGGGCGGCTAGTGCAGAACCTTCTTCCCGACTGTACTGGCCGTCCTTGCGTCTGGACTCTACTACCACTTAACATCAGGTGGAGTAGAGTCATTTGCCCTATGCAATATAAAAAAAAAAAAAAAAAATTTGCCCTTAGCACTTCACTCTATGGGTGAATAGATCGATTGGCTAATCTTTAAACATTATTGATTAAAAAATGTACTGGATAAAATCCTTATTTTACCCGTACGAAGTTGGGGCGGGCAGCTAGTTATTAAATATTACTGAAGAGTATCTGTCATTTCTAATATTAAATAATAATAATATGCATTTTTAATCTGGCAACAAGAAAATTGACAGATAATTTTCATGGCGGGAAATTAAATTTCTTTTAACTTTTCTTACGGGCATTGCATGGTGAGATCAAGTTCTTTCATTATTTTATTAACATATTTACGCTGATAACATGCAGAATTATCCACTTTCTTCTATCGATAACGTAAATAATAAATAATAATTATATTATTTCCATACGCATTGACAGTTCATCAAAGCATCAAAATGTCAAACTATAATGAAATCGATTTATTTCTTCGTAAATTTTACTACATCCACTTTTCTTGTGCTCTCTTTTCTTACTTTATTTTTCTTACACTATTATCAACCATTATTATCCAATATACCATTATTATCCAAAATATCTATATAAAATAGAAATGTAATTTTATTGTTGACTTCTGCTATAGGTCCTTCTGACCCAGTGAAACACTAGTATTTTTTTCCTTCTGAAAGTTTTGGTCTATGGACATTTTTCTATCGACTGGAACTTTTTGCCTATTGTTATTAGAAAAACCCAGGATGTATTTTAGAGGAAGTAAAAAAGGTATATTATTTTTGAAACGATTAGCGTCTGGCGAATAATTGCCTCTTAAAAAATTACCATATGTAATGTCATATAACATATGACATACCATATATATGATTTATAAATAATATGTATTTTTATAATTAGATTAGTAGATAATCAAGTTGCATTAAGCCCAACCCTTTTTTATTTTGTTATGCAATCATATCGTATCAATCTATCATAAATTTAATCTCTACTGCTGTAATCATACTCATGTACTCTGGATATATACATATTGGTATTTACAAAATAATCATATGCAAAGATAGTTGTAATCGCATTTATCTTTAGAGTATTTTAATGCTTGTAATTAGTTTAGGTATTTAGAAAAAATTAAATCACCTTCGTGCACTTTGTTAGCATTTTATTAAGAGTTATCGGTAATATTTTAACTTAAAGATTTTGGTTAATGAAATCGAGGTATGACGTCACTCTGACGAAGGCAGCGGGGAAACCAATTTCACAGCCGAAAACAGATCCGAAAGAAGTTACACCAACCTAAAAAAATGTTTAAGCATCATGACGAAAATATATTGTAAACATTTATAGAAAACATTTGTTAAAGTAAATAAATGTGTTTTCTTAATACTGGTTTATAATGATAAAATAAAGTATAACATTAACAAAAGAAAAATTTTCATGAAATTCTACGCAAATATATGATGTAATTTTTGTAAATATGCGTAATTTTAAATGTTTTAATTTTAAATAGTCAATGCACTCTTACCAATACTGGTTTGCCATTCCTTTGAACGACGAGAGGACCACCAGAGTCTCCTCTGCAAGTGCTAGTTCCTCCGAATGTACGGGTGCAAATATTTGATGGTCGGATAGCCAATGGGTAAGCCAGTGAGCACGCTAAATTTGGAATTACATTCATGGTAACATGACTCAAGAACTGATCGTTGGAAATACCACCACCTGAAATTTTTTTATTAATAGAAAACATGTTTCAAAAATATACTTAGCGGAAATCTAAAAATTCATTTTGAAATAATCAATTTGATTTTTAATCGGTTTAAAATGTAATATAAATATAATTATTTGAATGATTATTTTCTAACTATTCTTCTTCTCTTCTTTCACACATTGTAAATGTTCTCACCATCTTTAGTTATTCCGAAACCTGACGCAGTTGCAGCTTCACCGACAAAGTCTTCAGTAATAAGAGATCCAGTAGGTAAGGCAATAGGTTCGACAGTGTCTGAAATTGTTATTAACGTACCATTTAAAATATATAACCCTACAAGGTGGTGGAAGCCGTTGGATGCGGGCAGCGCAAGACCAGCCAACACGGAAATCCTTGGGGGAGGCCTTTGTCCAGCAGTGGTCGTCTTTCAGTTGACATGATGATGATGAAAATATATGTAATATCGCTCCAAGATTGAAAAAAAAACAATCGAATAGAATTACATAAAAAGTTACAAGTTTTAGAAATAACTACTAATTGAAATCATAGGTAAAATATTTTAAATGCTATAGATATGCTATAGCATAAATAACCTGTTCTGTTATGTATAACATACACGCAAACAGTATTTCAAACATCGATCTACGCAGGCAGAGAAGTGAGCATTTTTGAATGATTGCAATAAGTAAAATCGTTCATTAATATAATTTAGAAAATATGTTATTACAGAATGTTTAGAATACCTCCGACAAATTCAAAATCAAATTTCTTTAATACTGAAGCATTACGCTTATTGATAATCAAAGTAGAAACTGCAATCCGAACCTACAAGGTGAATGTGATGAACATTGATTTCTTTCATCAGTTAGATACCGCCATGAATTACGGCGATTAGGCCATTTGATACGTGAACACACACAAACATAAAGCTCACTTCTTGAATATTTAACTACAAAACTAATTATACATAAAATACATACTGGATATTTGTACATTTCCAGTCAGCCGGATGACAGCAATGTCATTTGCAATAGGTAGCGGAGACCATTGAGGATGTGTTTGGACATCGGTACTTTCAATTCTTGTACCACCGCTGAAGAGGAGGTTAGAACCAAGAACGACGGTTACTCTCCAAGCTTGGTTCCTGCCATCGTACCAGCAGTGAGCAGCGGTTAGGACTCGATTAGGGCTGATGAGAGAACCGCCACATACACCTCTGCCAGATATGCCGACGATATCGGTAATCAAACCCGCCTTTTTAATGCAAAGAAAACATTTTCATTATATATAGATTTTTCATATATGTAAAGATTAAACAAAACCATAAAAAATAATATGTAAAGATTAAACAAAACCTGATATTTAAATTGTCCAATAGCAGCAGGAGATCCACCAGTTATTTTTGGAGACGGTGACCTTAAGAATTCTTCTTCGGCCTTTTGGATCCTCTCACCCTCGGGGATACCGTACTTTGTTAAGTATCCATAAGCGGGGTTTACGTCAGACAAGTCATGGAGGTATGACTTGGCTGAAACGTATACGAATAAGGACACGAGAACCACTGCTAGTTTCATTGTGGAAGGAGTAACTTCCCTTCGTGTAATTCAACATCCTTTATATACCTTGGCCCCTTTAGATAAAAATTTTCGATTATAAAAACAATTAAACAGATAAAAGTGATAAATGTACAGCTTAGTAAATAAAAAGATAATGATATAGAAAAATAACAATATTGTAAATTTAAAATGAATGAACTCGGCCACTATTTACTGTTAAATAAAAACCGTCAGTGACACAAAATGTTTGTACGTATTTTATATATCGATAATTTTATCTAGATTAAAGTTAAGATAAAAATGTTACTTTCATGTCTCATTTTTGCCAAAATAGATAATAAACTAGAGAGATAGTAAAAAAAATGAATTTTAACTACATAGATATATTTAGAGGAACGATAATTTATTGATTATATTAAACAAATAAATAAACCAATGCAGATTTGGTTTTATAATTTTACACAATCAAAGATTAAATAGTCACATTTGGTATTTAAATATTTCAACATTTTTATTATTGTTACTTATTTTTTTTAATACTTATATGAAATCTCGGATTAAATATTGTCGTCATTAAAACGATATTGCATCAAGATTTATGTGATTAAACAATAGATTATGTTTAATTAATAGATAGGGATTTCCATAATTAAGAATGGACATATAAAAACTACTTATAGCAAATAAAATAGATTAGATTACGATTACGTAATGCATCCAAATAGAATGAATAGGATCAGAAGAACTCAATGTGGATTTAATTATTATTCTATAATAATTTGTTAATTGTATTGTATGTAGGTAGATATCTTATTTATCTATTTTGCCATATTGTCAAAGGTAATAATTACAAAAGCGTCCTTTTCCAACGACTGTACATTACATTGGAAGCCATTAGCTGTAAATATAAGCAGTGTTTATTGTTTGAAAATTGCTTATACAGATGTTGCAGAGTTACTTGTGGCGATTCACTGTTTAAATTTGCTCTTCCCGACTTCTATCACAGTCCAGCATCTGAATAACCATCACGAAGTCAAAAGGAGTGCTAAATTTTTTTTTCTAATTTTGGAGTAGGTATAGAGGAGAAAGTGAGTTAAGAAAGTTATTTTACCCATTATACAAATTACTTGTAACTAGGAGGTGGTGGGTACTCTAATTTTTGTGTGATTGAACAGAGAATAGAGATCGGCATAGATTGGGTGGCAATCCGACACAACTCGAGTTCAGGTGCATTACCACAAGGAAAGTTACGCACTTTCCGAGGAACGGGAGTGTTAACACTGCTCACTTCCAAATTGCGGGATACTAATGAGAATTTTTTGATAGAAGAATTCAATCATATTGTAGTGATCCGACTCAGGGCTTGAAACCAGTACCTCGAAGCTTAGACCATTAGACCAACGAGGCAGTTGAAATACCGCATAATATAAAAAAAACTAGTCCAAATTGCTAGTAGTAAATTATTATTAAATTAATTTAATATTATTAAATTAATATAATATTAAATTTGATGAGAATTAATTCTGTGTTTCAAATAATTTGTACTTAAATTATCGGAAAGCGGGTGAACGTCAGTAAGCAATTTACATCACTATATTGTATGTATATTAAGCACCTAGAAATGAAACTGATTTTATTTTTCTCACCTGGAATTGGTATTTTTAAAAATAGAATACCAAATCATATAAATTGATGTAAATAACTCACTCAATTACTCATAAAAATCCAAATAACACATTTTAGCACAGTTAACAAATCACAAGTCGCGCCAATAATTAATTAGTTACTTTACCAGTTACCTTTCTGAATTACCATTAACAAAATGGCTGTTTTAAATTAGTGCGCGTCTTTCTACTTTTTTTTTTAAAGTTTTGGATCAAACTGATTGATGGATCAAGGAATCTCCTTACTATGTACATAATATAAGATAATACAAAACCAATTTTATTTAAAATATACATTATATTGTAGTTTTAATAATAGAAATGGGTTGTACGTTATTGAGAAATAAAACAAAATCTATTAAAAATATATATACATATATAAAGAAAAAAAAATTGTTAGGTTGTTCAACTGTATTTTCTATAAGTAGGCAATTACAGTACAAACAGAATATTTGATCTTGAGAGATCAAGATTAAGATGAGATCATATATATTCATGTTTGTACGCATTTTCACTTTACGAAAATTTTCCGTTTCGAAAAACCGTTTTCCATTATGAAATGAATGCTCGGGAATCTATAAAACATTTAAATTAACAATTAATAAATAAACATATATTTACAATATTGATATTTAACTTACTATGTATGTATATTTTGTTCTTTTTTTTTAATTTTGTATTTTATAAAAATAACTACTATTTAATAATTTAATTGGTAAATTAAAATAAAAACTCTTATTAAAAATATATAATAAATATTAAAAAGTAAAATTTAAAAAAAAACTTACTATGTTTCACGTTTTAAATACAAAACTGCCTCAATATAAATATTTTTACCACGCGTTCGATATATTATTAGTTATTTAATAAAGTTATTTCAATGTTAAAAAATGTTTATTTTACGTGTCTGCTATTTACGATGAGCGTCACAAACAATGATTCAGTGCCCTATAATTCACACAAGGGAGTGTCAATCAAACTACCATTTAGAAGTCGAACCGCTTTACTGTCTTCATAACATGATCTCTCAAATATTCCCGACTCGACTCGACTCAGACTATACCCCCTACGGACTAGTGAGTGGTCGAACTGGCAATATAGGTTACCGGTTATTAGACTCTGTTTTTCCTTATTTGCTTTAGTTGACAACGTGGTAGATTTTGTATAATGAATAGATACTTACATATATTTCTTAATTTTATATTAAAAAGCAGAAAATATTATGTCTAACTATTTATTGGTCAACATATATGTATTATTATGAAAAAGCAGTTATTCATTTATTTTTATCCTTTTACATAATTCGACCTCAAATGTTTTCCTAGGATTAGAATACTTTTGTTCACAAGTTCACATTTATGAGGGTGTTTATGTCCATATGTTTTTAGTTATATAACATAAATTTATATGTAATTTTTATATAATATATTTTAGATTATATTTAAGAAAAATATTGATGTATTTAATAATTATAATATATTTAAAATATGTATAAATATCTTTGGTTTTTTTATTTAGTTTCAACAAAAACATTCAATATGTATCGGTTTCGAAGATTTCGTTTTCAGAACAAGGTACACTATCAAAAATCTAAAACCAATTTACAACGGAAATCGTACCTAGTAGTGTTAGAATACCGAGATATGTATGTAAACACTAGTTCTAGTACATATCTAGTCCAGCGCTAATAGTTAGTCTCTCGTCCAATATATCTGAATGACGAAAGTACAATGAGCCTTGATTGGCACCGGCTGAGGTTGTCTTAAAGGCATGTTAGCGAAGGCTGGACGTGTATACAACTATCGATATGATCATGACGTCTGTCGGGACGCAATTTGAACACCACGTTATCAATTTCGATATCGATCTTTAATGAACTAACGGTGACATTGATTATGAATTTAAGTTTTTTTTTTTTAAATTCATATTCAATTCTTTAATAGTTTTAATACGATTGATTAATATATAATTTATTTGTTAATTTAAAAATATTATAAAGGCGCAGTTTACGAGTGCTGATCGCACTTGACGCGAGCACGCTATGAACGTGGACGGATTTTAATAAAATTTGGTATAGTTTTGATGTCGATTAGATTTTTGTATTATAATTTCTGCCAGCTTTATTTATAAAAAAATGACTAATCATTAACTTATAACTACTTTACTCCTTATGATAATGACTAACTATTTATACTTACGTTAATTAAGGGTAAGTTAGCTTTTGAATTATTAAGGACAAATATATTTTTTAACGTTGTAACACCTGAAACGTCATTAATGTCATCATTCAGTCATTCAATTAGAAAAGTGTAAGTGTAATTATGAATGTTTAGATTTTTTTTAAATAAAGTTGTTAATGTCGAATTTGATGAAGTTTTCAATTCGTGTTGATATAAAATAGAATTGGAAAAGTCTTATACAAAAACAAAATAGTAATAAATTAAAGAGAAAAATATTTTTTAAAATCTTTTTTTTCATATACCTACAAAACAAAATAAAATACATATAAAAATACACATATTACAATGAAGTTGAAAAATTATGTCATATAAACAGTGTGTTAATAATATAAAGACTAATTTTTTTTAAATATTGTGCTGCATAAATCATAATAAATATAAAATAAAATACATATAATAAAATACAAATATTGTAATAAAGTTAAAATCAAAGTTATTTTAAGTTTAAGACAATTTTTGTTATTGAGATTATTTAAGAATACACAGTCAGTAAGAGAGTTCCAAGACGTGCGGCAAGTACAATAAATGATTTGCTGAGAAAACAATCGCGTGAAAAGGAATCTTTTCAAATTTTAGTTGTTCATGAACTTACAGGTCTCTAGGAAAGAAAGATCACATCTAAAAGCGTTGTAGGTAGAGGAGCTCTGATAAGCATTCTTTAAAGTATATTTTCTTTAAAAGTATATTTTATAACGCCTACAAAATTTACGTTATACGATTAACGATAACACCGATATTTTAAAGCAAATTTGCTCCAAGATGCAGAAACTTTAACACTAAAATAGTTTAGTGGGCAACGTGCCTAAGTCGTAATAAAGACTGGTTGTTACGATATTCATGCAGTAGGAGTGCAGAGCTGTGTATCAATGATTTTTTAAAGAGCGACCAGTACTGTTCAGCGCTTTCTCGTTTATTGATTATTCGGACAGAATACATAAATACGAATAAAATTTTACCATAAAATCTTTTAAGCGTTTGATATAACTGGCAACAATTTTAGGTAAAACTTAGCGAAATTGGAAAGCAATAGCAGCCTACTGTCGATTTCTTCAATTTTTATAATATTCTCTGCTATTTTTACAATACATTTTAAATTATTATAATTACTTTGATATATTTCAAGTGATTCTTAATACTTATTTCAATATAAATGATATGCGAGAAAGTTAAATGCAAATGTTGAATCAATAGAAGATACGTTATTGAAAACTGTATTGAAAAACATTATGATAATGGAAACCTCGACTTTTTTAAAAACTTAAAATCACAATGCATTCTTACATATATGTTACTGTTTACCTTTAATTTCAATATTCTTAATAACATACATATATAAATCTTAAATAGTATATTTATAGACAAGTCAATATTTATAAAGTATGGCACACTATTTTGAACGATTAGCAGTTAAATGAATATTATTCAAATTTATGGTATTTTACTTTAAAATAGTTATGCTATCAATAGTCAGCTAAAGAAATTTCTTTAAGCAAGCAGAGTTTTAATAGGGGCGTACATTGCTCTATGGCGATTAAAACCCACCCTGTGCGCCAATTATCGCGCTAATTAAATTTACGCTCTATGACTAATTTATTCGATAAAATTTTTAGCGACCGACTGGACTCGCGGGGCTAAAATGTCACCAAGATTATAAATATATATTTACAAAAAGAAATATTAAAAGTAATAATTGCATCAAATGCTAGAATCTTGATTCTCCATGAATCTTAAATTGATTATAATCAAACTAGTTTCCTTCCGATCCTACCCTATGTCCTTTTACGTATCAGCGCGTTTGCAAAATTTAATGATGATCGACTGAGTAGTTAAAACATGAAAGCGTAACAAGCAAACAAATTAACAAACTCACATTCGCATTTACAATTTTTAATTTCAAAAATCATAGAAATTTTAATAACGAATTTTAATATAATCAACAATTATTATTATTAAGTAATTCGATGTTTTATTCTAGAAATAATCGTAGGATTTCTTAACTGCAGAAAAATAGTTTCACCTCACCTTTAAATTTAATTCGTTTTATGCGTCAGAGTTGGCAATGTGGCAATGATGACGCTGGGTTACGTGCTGATTCTAATTGGCGCCGCTGTTCGGTGGCGTCGGCCCGTGCCGCATGCGAACCCATTACCAGCCCTAGTGTTAACTAGTGCGCTTACGAGTATTTTGTTCACACCTCCATCGCTTATTTTAAGTGAAAATAATAAAACCCCAGACGATTCTTGATCTGGATTACCTATATATGGAGCCGTAACATGATAAGTGGTTTTGGAAATTATTAGTTAATTTTATATATGTATATTAGTATAACGCTTGAATGTCGTAGCCATATGATATTGACTGATAAAATTAAGAATATGATATTAGAACAGTATTTACCAAGTACAGGTACACCTATAATTTTGTGTGTATTGTGTAACATACTAATAATAAGAATATTTCAGTCAAGCACTCGACAGCTGCAAATGCATTGAGTAGTGGTGAGCTTAAGCATTAATCGAATTTCGCTCTTCCAAGTACGAGTATGCGTTCATGTTACTGGTGCGCTCGAGTTTAGTTCGATACTTGCACGGATTACTCGATACTCGATATCGACTCGAGATAACTACGACTGCACGATGTCAAGAGGCTGTGAGGATCAACGCAATGCGATACACGTTCGGTACATGGAAACACTTCATTGATGAACATATTGGTAGATTTTGGGGCTCGGATTAACCAACTTTGATCCTCAGCAACAAAGTAAATACACTATCGATAAACTTATAACTATCACGTCCAGTAATTGTGTCAGAATTAAAAGATATATCGAACTTTTATAATAAACATTCTGTATAAAATATTCCTACACAATCTTTAAAACGCATATACCAAGGATAGATGAAAAGCGACCAACCAATTATAGTGTACCAATTATATATAAAACAGAAATAAAAAAAATGGCCAAACTATATTGAATGGTCAAACTTTTGTTTTAAACTCGAATAAAAATCTACATATGGTCGAACAGATTTCGGATCAAATTCACATCGCTTTTCGAAAGGGTATTGGTATATTTCCTATATGAAGGCCGTTCGCCGTCATCAACACTTTGGAAATTTTAAACGTATTAATGTGTTAAAAGGATGTCCATTAGAGGATTAAATTCTTTTACCTCTTCCATTACTGTTTTATGAGGTGCATCTAAAAGCACTTAACTTGTCATTTCCAAATAAGTATATATCAGTTCTTATAAAATTAATCGATTTTTTATTAATTTGGTTAAACGTAAGAAGTTTTATTTCGTCATTACGACATTAATCTGAAAAATATTTATCGTTGAGTATTATATCAATTACATTAAATAGTGAAACTGAGCGTCATAGACTTTAAGATTCTTATTACATATGTTATTTACTATCAGGATTGTTTCACTTTTTTCGTCTCTTTTTATCTATTGTTCTTTGAAAATACCCTGTAACTTGACCACTGTTTCTTTCAGCGGTTCTTCTCAGTATATCTTTTCCGAACTGGTGATAGGTTTTAATTTGAAAATCAATAAGTAAGTGTAATCTGACTGAGGTCTGACTTATTTGATGAACCGGCATATTGCAAAGTTATTTAACGAATACGTCAATTGTCTTTTTATTCGGTTATAATAGATATGTGCTACATTATATAGATCATAATGTACACGATGGGAGTGATATCGTGTGCGTGCTAACGTTGTCGCTGCAAAGCTTATCCCGACGTGAACCCGGGCTTACCCATAGTTTACACATAACTGTATCGATCCCATGGCATGTGACTGACGGCTCAGGGGATAATTGAGTCAGACAACGATATTTTGTTGACGATTTTGACACTCGAAGTCTGCAAAAAAAACATATCTGATTTTTTTGCGGGAGACAAGCAGACCGAATAATACGCCACTCCACAGAGTATTAATATGTTTTACGAAGCTTATTATAAATTTATTCGTATTATTTACTAATTCATTGTTCACTCACTTGATTCTTTTATGGTTTTAAAAACTAACAATGCTATTTATAACTAAGTAGATCAAGGTTAAAGGTAATGATAAAAACTTATCATAAACCCATAGATATAAATGCTTATTGTAATTAATGTTAATTCACGTAAGATCATGATAAAATAAAACACATTAATTACTTTATATTATTTTGAATAAGTTTAATTGTTTATTGTTATAATAAAATACGTTTAAACATGAGGTATTACGATGTTGTTGTACCTTGTTGTAAGTCTTGTTTATAAATATATTTTACGGAACATAAATGGGGCTAATTCATTAAAAACTTTAACTAAGCGTATATTTTTAACTACGTGAAAAAAATTGAAAAATAATTTTATTTAAATGTAACGAACGTGACACGGTCGCGGACATTAACGTAGCCGAACTAAATAACGTTAGAGCACCCTTGTTACTGCAATTACGCGCCAGTTTAAGCTTATCGTCTACTTAATACGACACGATCGCACATTCGACACGATATTTCGCGTTACTGACTCATGTTACTGCGATTATAGACTACTTATATAAACTAGATGTATAATTCTAAACTTTTTAACACTTTAAATTTATAATAAAAATATAAATGATACTCTACTGATATAATAGGTACTCATATATTTGGCTACCATCTTTAGACAGCTCCGAATATTATGATTATTTAGATACACTTCCTGAATATATACTAATGTTAACAAATATTATTTACATATATTCTAACAGATTATGTTATCTGTGATAATGTCTCTTCGCTCTTACCTAACAAGTGAGTGGGGATACATTACAGAAACTATATGTAGATACAAAAAAAAGTCCATCATACATTCATAGCTTAAATTTTGTTTATTACATATTTAGGTAATAAATCAAGGTAATCTAATGCTTATAATATTAGAAACATAAAAAAACATTATGATTTATACGTACTATTTTATTTAATAATATAATAGAGATTCGGCGCTGGATCATAGATTTTACGCGTTTACCGTGGCACAGGAAAGTACAACTTTCTAATTCCGTTCTCAAATTTCATCAAAATCAAACCTAGGATTTCGTGATTTGCAGCTTCATTAGCTGGCCAGTAGAGCAATAAGGTAGTTTGATTCGAAATATTTAATAAAAGCGTACTAATTATACATATTTATGAGCAAAATGTAAATATAACCTATGTAAATATATTTATGGTATTTTAAATGTTTAGTTATATAAATGATAAGTAAACTAAAGTTCTTTAGCAATGACATCGTTAAAATGACATTAGGTAGCGTAAAAGCTGTCGGTTTAGCTGATGTCTGGCTGACTTAAACAAGTTTTCAGTGGACTAACTGCCTAAATGTCCGGCCGGTTAAGTATTCATCCGGATTTAGCATCACGCGACAGTTAAAAACATCAATCGAGCGCCGGTCGCCCCTTCTGGTTTTTTCGTCTGGGATTTTATGTTATTATTTTAAATGTTCAATTACTACATTACTTTGTTAATATGCTTTAAAAATTAATTATGAATTAGTTTATTGCTATTAATGAAAATACGAATTCTGATGAACCCATATATTAAATTTCTTATTCTTGGATTTTTTAAACGAACAAACCTTATTTGTTAATAATTCAGTTATAATAAAGGCAAATCAGTGCTAAGAGGGGTTCAGAACTGTGTCTCTGGTCTCCCGTGAGTGCTTCCACTTGTCTCGCCAACTTAGTTCCGACGGCAACTGAATTAAATAGTTTCCTATGGAAACTGGGTTGTCGTAAACAATTTGCTTCACATTATACATGGTAGGTGGCACGATGTTTATATATATGTTCCCACACACATGTATCTATATATATGTGTTTGACACTCATACACAGCTTAGCTTTTATTTCGCAATTTATATGAATTGAATATTTTAAGGAACAATTTATCGAAAATATCAGTCGATTTGGTCTAGTGGCTAGAATGCGTGAATCTTAACCGACGATCGCAAGTTCAAATACAGACAAACAACTGAATTTTCACGTTTGCTTATAATTAAGTTTGTGCTCGGTGGTGTAGTAAATCTTGAATAATGTTAATATTCATCGCTTCATAACTTTTGTAATTGCTTGGAATGTTTATTTTAGTTAACTATAAAGGTAAAACATTATAATTACAATATATTTATGTATAATATTATATGAAGTATTCCTTTGACTGTATTTCTTCGGTCTAATAAATTTATCGAAATTATCTCTTTTAGTATATCACTCGTATCATATTGTTTTATGAGTAAAATCATGATCTAAAATACTCTTCACGGCTTACTAGTGTACAGCACAGAAAATACAGTCTATTCTTCTGCACCTTTACCCGTAGGAATATTATTTGGCTGATCTCTAATGTTTCAAAACCAGACCCATTAGCGAAGTTAAATTAAAGGCATATCGACTTGCGTGTACGGTATTACCGCTGAAGTTGCTCGATTAAATAATTAATGACGTCATAATCATGTAACTACGTATGAACATTTATTTCGTTAAAACGTTACGTGATGAAAATCAGTATCTGTTTTGAGATATTTTAAGAACCAGTACATTTTTGACATTTCTTATATTTATTTATATTATAAATAAGAAGTAACTGTCTGTCTGTAACGATTTCATAGTTAAACCACTGAAACGATTTTGATGAAATTTAGTTTGAAGCGAGTCTGAACCCCAAGTAAGGACATTGGCTACGTTTATATGCCCGCTGCTATGCGGGCGAAAACTACTTATTTATATAATATTGATTGCCTCCTTGAGTTGTATTTTAATATAATATTATTATGATTTAAAGTTCGTAACTGATCAAACTCACGTATTTTCTCCGTCATATGTAACATTGACAGAATATTATCGGATCGATTAATAGGAACATGTTTCTTAAGCTCCCATCTCTACCGGTGGCTAAAGCAATATGTTGTGATGTGTGTTTATCAAAGACTTTAATTTAAACCTTATAAGATAGTTTGATATGTAAGGTAGTTTAAGATACTATGTGTTTGACATGCTATAGGCATAAAATACAACTTTTTTTAGGAATCAGAAGCATTAAAGAAAACACAGATTTAATCACAAAATGTAATTTACTTCAAAGTCAACTCGACATTTGTGTTGATCGATGCTGCCCACAGTACGTTCAAAATAGATTTAAAAAAACATTTATATTATTTTGTTCTGTATTTTTATGACAATTTTTGGATTATTATTTATTTTTCGAATGTAAACATTTTATAAATTTTGTAATAGATAACGGCTAAAGCTTTGAAAGTTACGCATTGTAACCCTTGAACTTAAACCCTTTCCAAATCCGGTCACAGGAGACACGCGCTTGATATATCGGGGGGTTACTAATGAATGATGATAAATTGTTTTGACGTTCTATGTTGCCTGTTTGAAGTACAGAACTAAGTTTGTGGCCATGTCCTTAAGTTAAGTAAGTAATAGACTCCATGGAGGCCAAATTTATCGATTTCATAATACATTTTATTTGAGCATGTAGGTAATAATTTCTGTGGTGATCTATTTTATTTGTCATGTATTTAATCAACGAAAATACCTACTAAAAATTGAAAAAAGAGATAAAAATTGATATAAAGCCAACCGCTGTTAAGTAGGATAAGAAGCTTAATCCAACATGAGGCTGTACTATGGGTCAGCGGATATAGATGTCTCATATTTATTTAGATTCATGCAGGTTTTCTTACTAATGTTTTACCGTAAAATGATGCGTTATTAATACGAATAAAACAAGTTAACCATTAAAATTAAGTATTACTTGTTTGGTATTAAACAAGTTTTTTGGTTAAAGTTATGTTTTTTATATTGTCTAGTCACGATTACATCTCATGATAATTAAAAAAATACGTATAAAAAATACATTTATCTCCTCGTAAAATGTATATCCTCACATCTGTGCATTTAGCTTGCACCGGAACGACTTCCGACATTCGAAATTCAAAACGTCCCTCACCCAGTATATCCCATAAGGAAGTTGGTGCAGTGCTCGCATGACTGGACATTACCCGGGTAACCACTTAGAGCGGAATAGTTTTCAATGAGTAATGACGGTAAGGAGCCCGGCCTAGGTCAATAGATGACCGAGGGAGACATTTCTTAGTCGTTTATGTTGCAAGCAATGCACTGTAAAGATAGTAAAAAAAACCAGTTGATATTCAATGTTTCGATGTGTTACTGTTGTTATTGTTTACTTTTCGATTGGCACATATGTGTTGTTTAAAATATTAAAAAAACATTCACACGGATCTCTGTGACCACAAAAATATAAATAAATAAAACTAGCATTATGCTGAGATTAATGTTTATAGAAATCATATTAAATTTAATTATTGAGTAGATGTAGAAAGTAAAATAAATACTTATATGAAAATGAGTCAAAGTCACTACAACTTTATACTTTTTAAAAACCGAATGTTTTAGAAAAATACATTATTATATATTATTGTATCGTTGAATTTGTGTTTGTTGAATTATATTTTATTTGTTGAATACTATTATCAGTACCTAATTGATTTAGATTAGATAATTCATAACGGGGCATATATATTCGGCGAGCCGGTTGGCGTGGTTGGTAAATACTTGCCTTTCACGCCGAAGGTTGTGGGTTCGATTCCCACCCAGGACAGACATTTGTGTGCATGAACACGTCTGTTTGTTCTGAGTCTGGGTATAATTATCTATATAAGTATGTATTTACAAAAAGAAAAGTAGTATATGTAGTATATCAGTTGTCTGGTTTCCATAGCACAAGCTTTGTACAAGCTTAATTTGGGATCAGATGGCCGTGTGTGAAAAATGTCCCAGGATATTATTATTATTATTATTATTATATATGTATTACGAGCAAAGCCAGTACTAACAGTTTTAAGATACAAGATTGAAGTTATAGTTTCGTTTAAAAGTATTTTTTTATAATGTTATCTTAACTAATATTCGATAAGTGATATATTTCTTTTACTGTTTTAAAAAGTAAATGCTTTGCAGATGTCAAAATGAGGCCGTCACTGACGATGGATATAACTTCTTGAGAATTTTAATTTTTCGCCATTAAAATTATACCAGACGTTGACTCTGGCTATAATCTATTAGATTTCGAAGTTTCATTAATATTATTTTCTTGTAATTTCTACTTATGTCTATTAAAATTTATAGCTACGTATTATTATGTAGATATACTATGGTACAAAATATATCTTAGCATTTCTTGTCACTTCCGATGATGTGATGCGCAAATTGGTCACGCTTATCTTCACAGTAAACATCGCAATGACGCTGTCCACGCTTCATCAGATAAACACCCGCATAGGGACAGGAAATGACATTCACTTGTGATAGAACGTCACTATCAGATTTAAGGGACTGTGATATATTTATATCTATATAAGTTAGGTATAGCAATTTTAATTAGACAATTGTTTAATAACTGTTTTCTCATCAATATTTTCTATTTCAATATCTCCATTGATATTTGAAATGTGATGAATTTACATTTTTTTTTGTTAAGCAGTTGTTGCTGTATTATTTATTTTATTTGCCTATCAAACGCATCGTAGACTTACCTCACGTAATGGTATGTAAGATGTACGAAAAACTACCACCTCTAAATAAATTTAATTTTGGTGGGAATTGGCAGGGACCTATGTACTCTAAAACTCATTTTTATTTCATTCGTTTGGAGTATTTGAACAAGTTCTATTTTGTCTGTAAATCATAATATCTAATATACATAATTGAGCTTTGTTTCTATATTTATTATTATATAACAATATTAAAAATATGACATTGCTTATAAAGCAAATATGCAAGCGTTTCTAGATTGTATACACCTTTATAAAAGTTAAGTTTTATTATAGCATTGGCTTAGAGCGTGCACTTAGAGGAAAATTCGCGGCGCAACGTTCCCGTTTGTGTTCAAACGCTGCAATACTCAGAGAAAGGAAATAAAATAAAACATAGCCGTCTTTAAATGCAGGTGTATAGAGGAAGTTAATAATGGACAAAGCTGTAGTGGAGAGCCTGGCTCATGTTTTGTATACCGGTCTCTTCTCCCTAATCTCTGCCGTGCTATTGTTCGCTCTAAGTCACGTGAGATAGTCGTGTTTTTGTTATTATTATTTTTAAATACTTACCAATTAATTTAATTCTACATATATGAAGTTTTTTTTTAAGTAAAATGGAGACAGTTGCAGTGTATATTTTGAAAAATCTTTTAGTTATAAATAATGTTTTAATTATGGTAGTAATTAAATCGAAACGTGTAAAATAGTTTTTTTTTTTTTAATTATTTTATATAACTGAAACAAGTTAGGTTACAGTATGTAGTACAATTATGTGTACAATTAATAGGATATTTCAAATGTGATTTATGTAAAAGTTTTAAATAGCGTTAATCACGTGAACCGCACCACGCAACAACAGTAATGCAGAACACACAGCACTCACGCGCCGCGATTGTTCTTTTCTGCCGAGAATTAGTAAACATTTCCAAATGCTTTTTAATACCGCACTCGAAATGTAGGAAATGTAAGGAGCTTTTAATGTTATGTGAATGTATCACAAGTTGTTTTGTTTTTCGCTGGTTAACTGCGATCGCGTTCATATTTACCTTCTCGTAACTTGAAGCCTTGAATTTCATTTTAATTTTATTCACACTTTACATGATAACTCTGTGCTTTGGTGCTTTAATAGAATTTATTTTAGTGTTGGGAATGTTTTAGTAGTTATTGCTATTGTATGCTTTTGTATTAGTATAAGACTTTTTTTATGAAAATTTGGAATCGGTTAATAGTGACTTCGTTACGCTACTAAGCAAGTGTAGTTAGCTGCTAGATTGTTTTGCCAACAGCAATAAAAGTGCGTGCAAAATTTCAGCTCAATCGGTCGGATGGAACTGGTGTATAATATACAAGAATTGAATCACACCTAAGAACCAGTGAAGTTAAATAAAATAAAGTTTTTTTGTACAATTGTTTCTAATTTTTTTTTCAGTTTCAGTTCATTTTGTATTATATAGTATAATCGTTAAGAGCGAAAGACCTCAATTACTGTAATCGAAACGAAGTGGTTCTATTCTCGGACTAATGTCGTGTGAATCACCTAATGGCATTGATTCAGAATACTCTGCATCCATCGTATATCGGTTTTGGTGTTAGAGCAACGCGTAACGTTTCAGATACGATATACGATGTGTGTTTTTTTTTAAATGTTAATGCCTAATTAAATATTAATATGTGGGTATCAATAACTTAAAACAATTTGTGTCACATATAAAAAGATTGTATTATAAAATCGTCTATACTTATAAAATCGTTTATCCTGATTGACTATCAACACATAGCCTAGGAAGCTTAAATTTAGAACATAGGATTATTTTGTAACGTAAGCATTTGCTAAACAAGGGTTTTTGTAAATTTTAAATTTAAGGGGTGAAATTAAATTTTACCCGTATGAAATCGGAACGGGCAGCTAGTAGTTTTAAAAGTCAAAAATGGATTCAGTCTTAAGTGAAACAATTAAAATCCGTCGAGCAAAAGCTGTTAAAATCGTTAAATTTTTCTACAACTCTTATTGCATCTATACTTTCTTGCAAATTTATGACGTTCCCGTTATTTACTTTAAAGTAATTAGATTATGATTTCATTTGTTAGTCGTATCGTCGTCGTGTCGCATAATATGACGTCACAAGGGACGGTCGTGTGGCATGTGCGGTCAGCGGTGAACATCGCGTAACAACCACAATCGTAACCAAACACCTGTCTGAAACGCATCCCGTGCAATGTATGCCTGCCTCTAACATAATTATGGAATGTTAGATGGCATGTCGACCGTATTACGAGCACAGAATTTTATTTTTATTGACTTATATCGTCGAAAAATCAATTATTGTGTATATCATATTCTATAAATAAATTATTTCAATATGTTTTACAAGAAATAAAATTTTACTATCGATGTTACAATTTTATTTATATACAATAATTAGTCATTTTATTAAGCCTTGAAATGTTTATGAATAAAATTAATTAATTAAGTCTAGCGTAATATATCGCCATAGTTATCGCCATAGTCGCATTCGTAGAATGACTACGACTATATTATAGCGTTATTGTAAAACAATTTCTTTCCAGGAGAAGTTTATTTGTATTTAGTTAACAAAAAAAGAAAAAAAACTATCAATAGCGGTTGCTAAAAAAAATATGATTAGGCTACGAATACTTTCATGAAATTTTTAAGATGCATTTTTTTTGCCTTAAATTCTTAACCTGCATTTGAGTAGGACGTTGATAGGGCTAGACTTGAAAATTAAGTGACATTAGGTTCCTTACCTACAAAAGTGTTAAAATAGTAAGCGACGGAACTTAAGGAGAAAAAATAATGTTGCAGACGAAATTGCGAGGAACAGCTAGCATAAGACAAAATCTGTATTTTATATCTAAATTTGTGTTAGAAAGAATATAAATGTAAAAAGATTTACAAAGGTACATTTAATTTAAATTGAACAAAGAGTTATTAAATACCATTTTACTAATTCCTTTATCTATAATTAAAAATGAAAAAACAAATAAAAATAATTTACTTATTGTCTAATAACTTAAATTACCCCAATTAGTTGATTTAGGAATAAAAACGGATGCTACATTAAAGGATCAAAAAAATAAAATTAATTATTATTTATTCATTAATTATTATATTATGATTTATCTTTACTTTTTCCTTTTTTTATAGGAAGATGCAGGAAGGCGGGCAAATGATAGTCTGAAAATCTGATGAATGGGTGGTACCTACCCAGACAGGCTTGCACAAGACCCTACTACCAAGTGGTATTGTAAGTAGTACAGAGTATTGTAAAGAATACACATTAGCTTAAATTGTAAGTATGATTCTGCATTCAAGAATATTGTACATATATTATATGTTAAACGTGACAGTTTATATTGATATTTCTATATCTTATATCGACAATAAAAAACAGACTGTAAATAACAATTAGGAACAATTTTTATTATAACCTATTGGTGTTTAAACCACTAATCCCCTATGACAAGGCTGAGCGAACACAATCCGCTTGAATATTATATAACTGTGGCTTTATGTCTCCTTGCTTTAACCATAATCCGATCACATATGCACCATTGGAAACGAATCAAGTGTATATAGGGACACCTGCAACTGTGTAATTTTGCTTTGCGTATTGTAATCTTCACACATTCATCACAGTTACAGACTTAAGGTTTCGAATTAAATATTGTTGATTATCGAAATTAGTTTTTTATCTGTGTCGTTTTTATATGCCTCGATTGTCTATTGTTTAAAAAAATAAGTAAAGTTTTGGCTTTTTGCACTGCGTCTGTAATCAGTGCGTCGGACATCTTAATAAGTTTCTTTTTCTTAAATTTAATCGGATATTTTTTTTTCACGTAGGTTAGCGGATTATCAAATGAGTAGTCATTGGAATCCATTACTTATGTGTCCTTATAGTGACACGGGCTCACTCACATATGTATTGCTTAATATTATCTTATATGGATGTGGTTTGCAAGCTTATAAAGAATATTACTATCATCGCATGTAGTTAAATTTCACAACACTTTCCTTTGTGTATATCTATGATACCATTGTATCGATATTTTATAATTTTAATCTTTATACGTAATAACATATAAATACTAAGCTTTTGTACGACATTCATCAACCGGCATTAGAGCAGCGTAGTGGAATAAGCTCCAAAACTTTTTCTCGTAAAGATAATATTACACTATTACATACTTATATAATAAATTATAAATCACCGTCTTCTACATACAATTGGATACATCAGTAAAAAGTTACGCCTGTTCATAATAAAAAAATGGCTAAAATTGGGAACCTCCTCGTCTTATTTTCGTTGGATAAAATGCAATCTTTAAAAGAGAAATATATACTGTCTAAAACATTTCTGGTGACATTTCACTTAAGCAACTATCCCCTTGGATTTAAATCTTGATTGACACTAAGCTGATTAAATAAACTTAAAAGCATGGCTGTAAATGTTTAAGTTTAATTTAAAATGATATGTAGCTGGAAAACGTAAATTTAATTTATATATTTTCGAACAAAATTTAATAATTTCATTGAACTTCTTGCTATGTATTTGTATATTTATATTTATTTATTCTGCGTGTGTATGCCGCGGAACTCCTAAAGGGCAAGACCGAGTTTGATAAAAAAAAATGGTGTATGTTTGAATACGTACCAGGGTGGTTTAGAATAAGCCCTTTTGATGACACTGCTATCGATTTCCAGGATTTTTAATAACAAAAAAAAATTATTTTACCCGTATGAATCCTAATGTAATAAAATATTTATTTGTTTGTTACTTTTCGCCTGTGTTTAAAAAAATCAAAGTTACAGTTAAATTCTGTAATATAAAATAAATTGTATAATTTGATTATTTTGCAATAAAAGTTTCCCGTTCGTTGCTTCTGACTAAATCGGCACATTGAAAACAGAATGTAACCCTTGTCCGCTGATTAACGAACTCTATACAAGATATACAATGTATGGTAATCGAATTACGCACACCAATCCGCTCCTTGTTTTTATTTGATTCATTTTGTCGCTATGATTTTTTAGGGTTATGTCGTATAGTTTTTTTTTCTGTAAAATAAAGTTATTATTTTAATTTTCTTTACATACTTTATCATATAATCATATATTTTTTTTAAATTATTTAGGAATTTTATAAGACACATAACACGACAACCTGGGCGCAATGTTTCATCAACAGGGATTGTATTGCAAATGCTATCGAATTAATTGTACAAGATTATTGTTTGATATAACAATTTTAAGATAACAATTCTGATGTTTTATTAGATTAGGTAAGCGCGTGTCTTATTTGATAAGTTTAGTACGTGTTGTTATGTATTTTGAGATATGCAATCACAGAAAGTATTATTAAGAATTTAGATATTTATCTAAATTAATCTTTATTAAAAATAAATCAATCTTTATTATATTTTAAGGCTACTTAATGGATAATAATATATGTATATAAATTTAGTTTTTTTTTTAAATTTTGTTTAAACTTTTTAAAACTTTTATTTGTTTTATGGAGTTTTATAGTGCAGAAATAGAGTGCATTTGTATTCGCATACACACTAGTGTACTATTATATACACTGTGCCGTTGGCTAGTCTTACTTACCCTTGAGAATGGCTGCTGCACCGAAATCCACCAGGTTAATAATATACAGAATTACTGCTGCAATATTGTATATCCGAAGCTCGCGCGACTCGTCGCGGTCCCGACTCGTCATTAGCTGGCCGCTGAGCGTGACTGTTTATGGTCCGTGACTCGTTCAACCCTTCGCCCTAAACGCAGACACGTGTAGGATTAATAGTGATTTTTCTCCATTTATTCCAAGTTGCCATCGTACTGTCGAATGTTCAGTTTTGATTGAATTCCGAATCCAATTATAGGGGTGATGGTAAAAAGATTTAAGAGGGAAATTTGCATTTGTAATCTTTCTACCAAAAATAAATAAATATACAATTTACTTAAAAAAAATGATCATATTAATTTCAGTTTGAAAGTAATATCAAAATTCATTCATAAAAGCAACTTGGATAATTTCCAACTGCTAAACACCGTATGAGTGAATTAAACGACCGTTGTTCACTAAAAGTCCGTGATTCATAATTACAAAGTACGACGAAATTCGCTCCTGTCGGCTCGAACATTACTTGTTTGAGCATTTTGACGAGTTCACATCCTTCATTACTCCGGAGTGGGGTTAACAGGTTTTATGGGCAACAATACATGTTTATAAAATTTGCATACCTTCATTCGCACTCTTCCGCGACCATTACCTTTCCATTTGGTAAATAATTTAGAAGTCCTCTAGGACGCCGGCCAGATATTAAAAGTGATGGGTCCCCGAGGTTTAATATTAGACTCCCCTCGTATTAAATTCTCTGTCACGCGAAATTCCCAAATGCATACGCGAGATATTTTTTGCACATGTTCATATTCGCACTTTTGTACTCGCATTCGATACAGAATGTCACTCCTGTCGCGAGTCCGATTTGTTCTTCGCATTTCAAATTCAACTTCGCTAGCGCTTGACTTAAATTGTGTGGATAAATTGAAATGGATAAGTTTGGAAAGCAATTTATGAAATATGGCGATTTTTACGACCGTCGTTGTCTTAAATGGTATTATTGAAGAATATAATACTATACCAAAAAATATTTACCATTAAATTAAAATGTTCACATAACATTACACATAGTTATGATTTTTGGATTATTAAGAATGTTTTTTATGAACACAAATTAATGAAATTTTACTATAGAAGTGTTTTAGCAGATTTTCAGATGTAAATATTGTGATAAAATAAATATTTTCCTCAGCAACTGTAGCGTCATATGGCATTTTAAATTCATATTACAATACTAAGCAAGTTGCACGGGGCGTTGAATAATCGAGCTCATTGTATATGCATCAAATTCACAGAACAAAACTAATCTAGAGCTCGGGGGCAATAAAAATGTCCCACTTCCAGCCGCGGCATTTAAAATAGATGAGATCAAGGTGTAATCTCAGCGATCCTTATTATAAATTCTTGCATCTTAAATATTTCACATTTTTCACCACTTAGCTTCGCGCCGCGAGAATAATGTTGCTATCACTTTGTATAAAGGAGGCAAATTGCACGTCATATTGTATATAACTTCATAATGGAAACCTTATTCTCTATTAATAATTTCAATATTATTATGTATTAAGCTTCATATACTAATAAAGTATGTTTGTTATAATTATTAATGAGGTACTTATATATATCTTCTCCTTTTTTTGTAGTCGGTTAAAACATCCTCTACTTGGCTATATCTAAAATCTAACGGTAATCGAACAAAAGGTGACGTCGGGTATCCCTTAAAAAATGCTTAAAATGCAATGTTACAAGAACAGGTTTTCTAAGTTCCAATAAAATAATTGATATAATATTACACAATTGTTCGAATCATAGACAAATTTGTTAAATAAATAAAAAATGTAAAAATATTGTTTGATTCTTTTGTTTTTCTTTTTGTTTGTTATAAATCAGGTTATTGAATTCTATTTATCTCACAAAGAGTGAAAGGCAAACATACAAATCTCACTAACAATGAGTGTTGATTTATCAAAATGAAATCTCTTTGTCAAGAAGAATAATCAAATTTATCAGTGATTCGAATCTTCATTTCATTCGAAAGGGTCTTTTAAACGGCTCTATTTACTTTATTAGTAATAATTAACATTGTTAAAACGAGCGTTCGTATCCATTTTATTATATTTACAAATAAAAATGTAAAAACGATATTTATAATCACGATATTTTATTTTGGTGTACGATTTCCTTATATTTATGTATATTATGACAAACAACAACTTATTAGTGTAAAATCGTTACTTTCTATGTGGTTATATTAGAACATGGATTCGGTTCCTTTTTTTTTATGGCCTATTTCTTATATCTGTTCTAGCACCTTCTTTTGATTGGTTGATATTTCAATTTCACCTATTAGAATGTGTTGGTCTAATTGTGCTGCTGCACTTTAAGGCCGTTTCAACCAATCAATGAGCTTCATCCACCTTATCACCAACATGATGAACAGTCAGTTACTTTATTGTATAGTTTTCTGTTCACTGCGCAAAAACGATATACGTCTAACATTTATCGAATATTTATATATGTTTGTCAAACTAAATGGTATTTCAATATAAATAAAAACATAGAAAACCTTGTCAAACACTTACCTGAGTTCCGTACATTAAAATAAATTTAAGGATCCCTTTTGATGCATCGCGGTCGGATAAATACGGTCCGACATCCCCTATCATAAGATACAAGAACATTGTTTGCTCTTCGTATTTTTATATGCCCCAGCAGTAAAACGTTCGCATTTTACATTTTTGGGGGTCATAAATAAAAACTGTTCTTGTAAAATTGCATTTTAAGCATTTTTTAAGGGATACCCGACGTCACCTTTTGTTCGAATACCGTTGGATTTTAGGTATAGCCAAGTAGAGGATATTTTTAAGTACCTCATTGTTAATTATAACAACATACTTTATTAGTATATGAAGTTGTTAACATAGCTAAGTGAAATATAATAGAACATTATTCGGTTTTTTAATCTTTTATTTATTTTTAACCTTTTCAAATAGGTTAGTTTGTTCAAAAGATTATCATTAATAGTATTGAAATAAACCTAGCAGCTTTATTTATAGCGTTTGTAATTTATTGCATACTATATATAATATTATTTTATCTTTGCATTGATTTTTATATTTATTAAAGAAACAAACAGTTACAAAGACATCTGCATACAGATCATTTAATAAACGGATTGAAGAGATTATTTAAACCAATGTCCGGTGCTGTCCCAAAGTTAGAATGTCGACTTGTAGCAGGGGTTCAAGTGAAATTAAATTACATGTTGACAAAATGAGTTACGCCCTTTCCTGCAGATTAACAAACAAAAACTGATGATATAAGGGTCACGACGTTAATATTATTAGAGGCAAATGAGTCTATTCTTCATCACATTCGGTTCGTTCACAATGTTACAATTTAAGCACGGCATTGTTCTTGTTCATTCGACTCGCGATTTAGTTTTGCGCTTTTATCGGTATCCATTTGAATAGTGGGTGCGACGCCGACTTACACTCACTTCAGTGATTTCAATGTATGGGTTCATATCATAACGTGTATAGGTATATATATTCATGTTTTATATAGAAAATTGTAAACAATTACAAAAGACAAAAAAAACTATTAAGTTTCTTTCGCCGGTTATTCTCAAGTCAAATTACGTCATTTTCTTTTCCGAGCTGGTAGTTTTATTTTGACTTTCAATAAATAAGTGTAATGTAACATTTAATAAATTAATTTGAATTGAAATTTTGAGTAATTTGTGACTACACCAATGTCGTATATACAAACATAATCTAAAATATAATGGTTGATATATCATATTAGAAACTTTAAGTCTGTGTTATATTCCTAACGTTAAATTAGTTACTGTTAATTAATAATTCTCCTTATTCGTTCTATACATTTCCTTAATAACAATACATACATTCTTATACATAACAATAGAATGTCAATTAAGGTCAACTTATGATTATTGTCCAGATTAAAGGTTCAAGGTAAAATCTAACCTGCGGCTTTAAACATCTGACTAACACAGAATCAATGGCATTTCACCTCTCTCACCCTTTGCGGCTAGCGAGGGGGCTGCACACACTGAATTAAAATGTTTTCCTTAGTTGGAATTAACATCATTTTCATACGTTCGTGTTTCTCAGTGGGGAGTCTAAAAAGGATGATGTCTAAATCAAACCAGACATTATAAAATAAGCTGAAATAACGCTTACCCCCATCGTGCACAAAATGTATTTGTTGGTTGGTATAATTTGCATGAATGTATTTGTTAATTGTTTAAAATTAAATGACGTGGTTCGCAAATATAACAGAATATTTATTTAATTGTTTGTAAATTTCGAAGATCTCGAAGAATTTGAGGTAAGGTGAATATCATATAAAATAGGTTTTTATATGAAAAAATATAGTGCGTAAAAATGTTTCTAGATATATGGTTAAACCAAAAGCATAATCTATCATTATCGAAATCCATGGTGTCTATGTTTACTTACAATTTACAATACTGAAAATAACACAACCTATTATATTTTAAGTTTTTATCAAACCGGAATTTTCACGAGTTTCAAGCTGACCACAAAATTATGGAATACAGCGAGGGGAATACAAATTTTCTACGGTTCGCAATCCAATTAATTTTAAAAATCGCCATAACGAAAGGGCTTTATTGTTATGTAAATTTGTGCAAACTTCGGCAGACGTAGGCATGACTAATTGTTAATTCGGATAATGCGCTTACGAGAGTGGGACACCACAGCACCACGGAATATCCTGCGTTGTAATAAAGGATTACACGCCTGACCTGACCGCACTGCAGTCTACGATGCCTTCTGTTTATTTCTTAGGGTTGTGAAAACTATAGAGCAAGGATACTGTTGAGGACTGTCTTACTTTAAAACTTCTTTTATAATCATTCAAAAAGGGTTGTTAATTTTATGTAAAATCGAGAACGTGATGGTTTTATAATTATTTTAAAATTAACGGTATAAAGTTAGTTGTTGAATATTTGTAAAAATAATCTTAGAGAAAAAGTTGTTAAGTCCTTCATGTCAAATGTGTCTAAGACATGGACCCTTGTCTGGCGACATATTGGCCGGAAGTAATTTCCAATAAAGATTTCAAGACCCTCGCCGGCAGGATGTCGTAAGAACAAATTTCATAATTGGCTTCAATTTTAATCTGACCGTTGATATTTAGTGAAAAATACGCAGTAATGTTGATTACACATTTTGATAATTAATATACGTGTAATAATACACGGTATTTATTGTTTGTCGATAAAATAAGATTCAAGTTGATAAAACATTTTTAAATAATTTAATTTTTATGTATCGAATTTGTTTATTGTTATTTTTATTACTAGGGGGCAGCCTAATTTTTTAAATTACATGTGTAAAATCACTTACCAAGGCTTAGCATTTCCTTGTATTCTAACGAAAGTAATTATTTAATGGAGATGAAGTCCGCAGCGGGCGCGCCGTGAAATATAAGATTACACGCCTCGCATTCATTGATCACAGCGATTCGTTATGGAGAACTTAATATAGTTCTATTCTCACATTATCTTTACTATCTTCGCAAATATATAAAACATTTGATGCCTTTGTAATTTTTGTTCAAATCGACGTTAGTGGTTGTGTAGTTAAATACTAATTTCTTTCTTTCAGTCATTAATCTGACATTCGGAAAAAAAAGTCACACCACTATCTAATTACTTTCTAAATATATTTATAGGTAAAGTCAGAAGTCTTTACGTTTCATAGTTACATTGTGTAGTTTAAGTCACAAATAACAATTTAATAAAACATAGAACTAAAAACTGTTAAAACATGTACAAAGTCATTAAAGCCATTTAAAATGTACGAACAAAACAGTAATAATAATTAAAACTTTCCGATATCTGCATAATTTTCTTAAACATTTTCATTTTTGCATTAGAAACGGGGCGAGTATATAATCGCATGTTTATTGCTCTACCCGCAGTCTACCGTCCGCACTAATAATTCCCGTGCATTATTTAGAACTTAAAAGAACATACACGAAGTAATATAACTTACGACGTACTAGAACTCCAGGCAATATGCAGTTTGTTACGTATAATAGTCGTATGTTAGTTAAAGTTGTTAGGTGGTGTTGCTTGACAAATTTACTAACTTTCCCCCGGTTATGACGCGATTTGCAATCTAATCTTCGGACTGCTTCCTGAGACGAACTGTTAAGTTGCCGTACGATGCTCGAATTTACATTGTGTTGTATAACATTGAAGTTTTATACTATAAGTTTTTGATGTTTAACTGTATGCGTTTGCTATAATGAATGGTTTGAAAATGTATATATGACAAATACAAGTGAATTATAGCTTATAGTCTTTTCCTTGTGCAGAGCCTTGTGCAAGTCCGTCTGGGTAGGTACCACCCACATTAGATATTCTACCGCTAAACAGCAATACTTAGTACAGTTGCGTCCCGGTTTGAAGGGTGAGTGAGCCATTGTTACTACAGGCACAAGAGACATATCATTTTAGTTCTCAAGGTTGATGGCTCATTGGCCATGTAAGGAGTTGTTAATATTTCTTACATCGCCAATGTCTATGGGAAGTGGTGATCACTTACCATCAGGTGGCACATGTGCCCGTCTGCCTATCTATAGCATAAAAATACAAAACTTTATATAACTGTAAATAATACAATAACGCTATATTACACTACAAAAATTGCTATGCCATTTCGAGCATAAATAATAATAGTCAACAGAGCTACGAATGTGAATAATTTGCGTTAACATAATGTAATATTAGTAATTCATACGAAATAGCAAATAACAATAGTAATCAGGCGTCCGAAGGCGAAATCACATTTCGTTGGCAGGCGAGGCGGTGCCAAGCACAGATTTTGTAGGCAATGTATCGTGAAATTAGTTTAGTGGCACTATATAATTACGTGCCCTCACTTTTTATAGACCCTCGTCCGTGGGGTGGGCCCCTACCGCTGTTATGACGAAAATGTCAACCCGGTATGCGGCTTGATGAATTGACACTATTTTAAACATGCCTCCATTTTCTTGAACCTCTCAATATCGTTTTTCTTGTAATGTATTTGACTCCTAAAATACACTGTTATGAAAATAATAAATGGTACATTTAGAAAATCTGTGACACGGTTGAATGTATATTTATATTTTTTATTCGTACTTCAACAACGACTACCTTGTTGGTCTAGTGACTAGCTGACTAGTGACACAGAGCACGGGTCCCGGGTTTAAAACCCGGGTAGGGCCATAAAAAATATTGGTGTTTTTTTTTGAGGAATTCTCAGCAGCAACCCGGAGTCTGGAAATTGGCCAAGTTTACAGTCTTGTACCGTGGTAAAGAGTAAGGAAATAGAGATTGCATTTGTGTTTGTGTATAGATTTTCTTTTAAATAACTAAATTGTAATGTCTTGAAAATTGTCGTGGCTGGAAACTGTCAGGATCATTAGTATTATTTTATTTGTAATTTCATTTATTTGCGTAAAGCGTGATGGAGTAATAAGAATCAAATCAAACTTATTTAACTGCTTGTTCAATAAAAATATAAAGAAAATATCGGTGCGATAAATAAAAGTCAAACTGCAAGATACATTTCATAGATTTATTATATAAAATCTTAATTCTACATTTGAAATTTAACTTACATAGTAGTAACATGTGAAATTTACAGAGCTATTCCAATAGTTCAGACAATAGTAAGTATTTAGCTATAATTATTGCGCAAGATCATCCCGAAGTCTGGGATATCTTTAGTTTTATAATAACTAAAATTCTTAAGTACAATATCTTAGGTAATACATAATTCAATAAACGACGAAGCTCAGATATTTACTTCTATGTTATAACTATTTCGATTCACGTATTTACATCATGATATGACAGAAAATATACGTATTTGCAAACACAATAATAATAAGCACCTAAGTTTACAATAATTATACTAGATGGCGGAATAAATAAGTAAACGATTATTTTATTAGTTGAGCTTTTCAATTTATCTATAGAATACATAAAAGATTTTTCATAAACGAATAAATCGATATATCTGTATAAAATGGCCGGTATAAGTTTCATTTTACTACGATCAAAACAAATGAATCGGTTTCTACAGTATTCAAGATAAAAGTTAAATAATTTCACTACATACGATAAACATAGCTGATAACGCTAAGGTATTTCAATAAAATACTAGAAAATATATCTTTATGATTTCATAAAATGCAATTCGTTTGTATATTCTATTCGACTGCGTTATAAATATAAATTGATGACGTAAGTACAATATGATACAAGCTCTTATGTACTCGTAGTAAAAATGATATGAAGTCGAATGGCTTCGTTTACACTTCCGCGCTCTCGTTATGTTCTTTGAATTGAATTGCTATTTCTAGTTTGAGAATTTAATTTTGCAGTATGATTTTTTTTTTGTAAAATAAAACATTTTCATGGCAATGTTAAAGATTATATATTTTATGAGAACAAAAAAGCGTAAGTGTAAACGTAACAAAATATTTCAAGACCAATGAGAATGATACGTGATAAACATCATTACATACTAATTATCTAAACACATTTAGATTAAATTTTTTGTACAAAAATATGCAGAGTATTTCCTAAACACTGGCTACGTTACGCTAATATTTCATTTTTCAATTTATATTTGAATATATATTAATGATGTAAATATGTACGCGAAAACATACTACTATTAAAAGTACAATCGGATTCAATATGTGCAAGTAGATTTTTTAAGTTAAATTTGCATGATATATTTTATGTTATAATATAATATATAGTTTAAATTTACTTTTGAGTTTATTGTACCCGAGATTTTATGAGATATGGAGTCTAATATGTTTTTGTTACGTATGTGTAAGCGTACATATTACTCAAATGAGCAAGCTTTGCTGAAATTTTAGTAAAAATTATTGCTGTTTTATTACGTCAATTATTACGGTTGTACCGTAAATATCTATTTTATATGTTTTGTGGGTTAAATATATAACTATATTCGTTCCCATCTAAGGACAATGGTTCAATTTATTTAAAATTTGAATGAAATATATAAAATATAACCCGTCATAATTATATATCTATACTTACATGGCAGTGGCAAAGGAATGTGACATCTATTTTAATCTATACTAAATCTGTGAGTATTATTGTAATCTATTAATTCTGTCATGTCAACATATTATTATATTATTTTTAAAACGTCCTTATTATCTAAACTTTTGATAATTTTGATTTTAAATTATATATTCTTGATTACAATACCAGTGTATGTTTGAGTAGACACTTAAAAATTATATCACCTAAACGAATTTCTTATATATCACAGGCTTAAATTATATTCATTACGTTTAGGGACGTGCATTCTATAGTACACTTACATTATTAAAAGAATTAGTAACTATTTACACGAAAAGGGAAAAATAATGAGGCGAGCCACAACCCTCGGAGATTTGAAAATACGAAACGATACGTATTATTCACCCATTAGTGGAGCAGAGAGCTAACTTCTCTTGATCATTTACTAACAAACTTAATTACAACTTGGATCAAGATACATGGTATGTTGTTATCGAGAAAAAAACAGAAAAGTTGTTTGCAATTATTGTTGTGATGTTATTATTCAAATAAATGTATTATTAATTTCCAAATTTATGTCCTCAGTGAAATATCAAACTTGGACATAGTGCATTAAAACTTTCAACGTTCCGTGCAATTAATTTCGTCGGATATTAACCGAGCTTCACAACTATTGAATTTATTTTATTTCACTTATTAAATCTAACGATGAATTACCATTCGAAAACATTAATTTAAAAGGTAAATAATATGCAGATCGCTAGCGGAATAGGAAATAACGGGGAATAAATACAGTAAATAATTATGAAATAGCACTCGCTCACTACAGATATGGCGCATAGCAATTAAAATGCGCTGATAATTTATAGTTTATATCCAAAATTAATACCAATTTTGATTACTAACAAACTCTACTTATTCAACGAAAGAAGCGTACTTACATTACAATTTAGATAAATCCTTTTTTACATTCAATATTCCAACAAAGCAACGCACGACGCTAGGAAACTGTCCTTAATTTTAATAAATGAGGTCCATATTTTTTTTTATCCAATCGCCTTCTCATGTTCTGCTGTGTTGTTGAAACTGTTCTGTCACAGGTAACGAAGAGTTCACAAAATCTAACGATACACTAAGTTCACGATATCAAATTATTTTTTTCTCTGCTATTTAACATTTAACACTAAAGTTGTGATTCACTTGAGCTTTTATTCACTGATTTTATATGTATTTTAGTTATATTTGAAGTCAATTAATACTGAATTGTTATTTAAGTATTTGGTCTTCTTATTAATGCCCTTTAGTAACAAATCCGTTTCTGAGATGTTTTATTGTTATTTATCTTGATTTTAGTGCTCATTAAAATTGTTATAGTACAGTTATTTCATTTATATGGGGCACTTGGTTCACTACGTTGAGCGCTTGAGTTATTAAACCTGGTTTATTTTAAAATTGATTTTTTTTTCCTTTGTCACTGTATTTTTATTAGTCTTGGCATTATTGGGGCACTATAGTCATTGAGCTCTTCACTGATAATTGTGAATAATTCACGAGAATATATTGAAGTATTTGAGGCCCGCTGAGACGTACGGCACTGGAATCGCTCCGGCGTAGTAGTTGACTGATTGAAACATGAGATAGGCGATGTTCAGAAGCTATCACACAATCTCATTCGGATGAGTGTTCTGATTCGAGTCGTTCTGTCTCGAGCATTGCTGAAAAATAAAACAACCGAAATAGTACAAGTAGCAAGTTACAAGAAAGAAAAAGGGAGAGCCTAAAATGAAAGTCTTGTCAAGTTTTCATGGACTTGCTTTGCTTAATTTCTATTAACAATTCACCACGTTTTCGGCGGCAAAAGAAATCACCGTTAAACTACCAATTCGCATTGGAACAAGTGGGATAAACTCCAAACCTTCTCAACGGGACAGGAGGCCTTGCTCAGCTGTGGAACATTTTAAGGCTGTCACTTGTATGAACAATGCATAAGAATATCGTTTATGACTTTTCATCTTTTTCGATTATTATGTTTCGCGATAAATTGTCTTGCATTTATCGCTATGCCGAGTTCTAATACAATTGATATTATGATTTTGGCTTAGCATTAAACACGAAGGTAGTAAAAACTTGCAATCTAGAATATTATATATTCCAATATATTTATTTGAATATAAGATAAAAAATTATAAATGTTAGATAATGGAAACCCTTATCTACCTCTTGTTTTCTTTCCCAAGTCTTCATAGCTGTCTTGTATTTTTCAAATTCGTGACACCAGTTCGAGTAGATCTTCTGATATTCGTTACTCTTTTCAGGCGGCGAGCATCTGTAAAATAATTTAATTTAGTAATTCTTAAATACGAAATTTAAACTAAACGATATTTTACGTGTGCTAATATTACTAATAATGTCCGGTTGCTACATTCAATAAACGATTTGTTTTGCTTGCGGTAATGATGATTCAAAAACGTTCTTTTAAAAAAAGTTTCGTTTGTAACGACTTACACTTACGATTTGTTAAATATAAGAAGCGTATATCACAATGAACCGTAAGTATTCTTATTATTATTAATTATTCCGGTTTAACTTACCTACGTTATTTATCACGGAATGCTCCACATATTGCAGGAACACTGCGGTTTCCATACCATCATCATAAAACGGACGCGGGAAAATCACGTCGCCAATTATGCATTCCTCGATAAATAACTTATGTGATACCGGTATAATTAATTATAATAAAAATTTAAATATTTTAATTGAAAGGGAAGAGATTCGAAATGAACGCAGTTTATGAGGAGTTACCGAACAAATAGGCACAAACCACATACGATTTTCTTTTATAATGTATATTATTTATATATATAAAAAAATTGTCTAATTTATTACATATCAGTTACTTTGAAATTTCCATATTATAATTTAGGTTTCGCATATTATTATAACTTACTTTTGACGAGTTATACAAATATAATTAGCAATTAATAGAGACGGATATGATAAAATAAACATATTAACAATACCTAGACTAAACGAATCTCTACCTGTGGGTATCGACAGTGATGTTGTAGGAGCAGAGCAGGGACCCGCCAAGCCAGCAGTCGTAGCGGCCCGCGTCGGCTTCCGTCACTGATATGATGAGCAGACCGTGCTCTGATGTCTCGATGTATTTTTCTGGTTTACTATTAAAAAATAGGTTTAAGAGGGTTAAACATCATTGTCATCATGACGTCATACTAAGCAGAGACTTGACTAAAGTAAGCGAGTATTATTAACAAAAATATATAATACACAATCCTGGTCACATGTACAGGAGACCTCTTTTTCTCATTATCATAGACCTAAGGGGGAAATATGTATCTGAAAAAAATGCATATGAAAGGAGATCAGACGCAGTACTAATGCGCTTTCTATGGTACGGGTACGGGTATGGTATAGCGTTGCCAACTTCCTGACTTCGGGCTGTTGCTGAGAATTTGATGATGATGATGTACATATATATGAAGCTTATTTCAAAAAGCTTGAAAAATTGTATTAATTATAATATAAGTAGTATAGGATAAAATAAGATCATTGTACGTAATATAAGTAAACATTTAAATTGTAAATAAACGAATATAATTCGTATGTAATTGTCCTTTATAAACCCTTTTGTATTTAACCTTAACGAATTTGATATCCTATTATCTGTGTGTTAAGAAATAATTACAGCTCCGCTAACGAAATAAACCCTCGCTTAAAAACGTAAAGGATAGGACTAGGCGAATGTAACAGAATCTCGAGTTTCCCTCTGCATTTTAATTACTGAGGAAGTGCGATAATGGTGGTTTTAGAAGCACTTTAATTAATGTTGTTACACGCGTGTTCACTTCGCACACTTCCTTGTTGTTATTTTTATAATTTTAATTGTCTTTTTAAATTCGAATCAACGTTATAATGAAAAAAATCGCTTTGTTAGTATTTTATATTTTTTCTCTTTTGAATTTGGAACGTAGCCGCGCTGATTTTGTCGACCATTTTGTATGATCTAGTTTATAATCATGATAAGTTATTTCAATCGTAGCAAATAAATTAATAGCTTTTATGCAGTGACTACTAGTTATATAGAATTACAAAAAAAAATGTTAATTTCTAATAATTCTTGTTACAAAATTTTACCGTTTCACATCGCTGACTACTATATATACGACTATTAATATAATTTATTATTTTAAGACAGCTCAAAAATAAATATATTATTGATCATGGACATGGGATTTGTATTTTTTAATAAATTAACTTACTTAAAAGTAATAGGATGCCTTCCTTTATCTCTGGAGTAGTGAAACCACGTGACGGCTCTAGGTTGCAATACTTCTGGCATCTTCACGAAGCTGCCGAGGTGTAGGCTCTGACCCCAAGTCGCAGACACACTTTTGCGGGCGATGGATGAGTCACATATGTCTGCTGTTTCGTTTGCCACGTCTTGTATTAGCCTGTGGATTGAAATAAGATGAGATATTAAAAAAAAAACCATTTTAATGTGTATCTAAGTAGTTGTTTAGGTTAAACGTAGCCGGGCATGTATAACGCATTCACCAATTCGTTTGTGTTGATTTTGTTCATAAAGTTAAAGGGTAGTCTTTGCAATAGCTTTAAATATATAAAAAAAAACATTATAAACAAAATATTTAAAAATCAGAATTGTGTTTCAATTCATATAGTAAAAAATATTAATACGGTTCTAAATTGTAGTCCGTATGAATAGAACAGCGTAGGCCCAAGCCTGGTTGAAATATTAGAGAGAGCTGCCGTTAGGGAGGGAAATAACTCTTTGGCCCGACCTGGGATTTACACCCAGGACCTCCGGGTCTGCGACCTTACATGTAGCCGCTAGATCAACGAGGCAGTCAATCGAATATACTAATTATGTATAGTAAGATAAACTTACCCGGGCATGTATTCCCTACACACGCCAGCATCCCGGTCCCATCCACAGTAAGGATCGCGCGCGCAACGCACGCATGCATCGTAACGGCGCGCGCACAGTGCAAGGCGTAGCTGTAGCACGCGCCGGTCTGACGCTGCGTACAGGGAGCCGTGCACGCGGGATATCGCCATGGCCTGGTACAAGTAAAATTATGTTTTTTTGATATCTAACGTAATTAGTCATTTCGAAAGATTATGTAGTGTTTTAAAACAATTGGGTGCAATTGAAGATGATTGCCAGCCCAGCCAACATATTATTTAGTACCTGTGTGTGCGTGTAAGTACAAGCGCATTATTTATTTCTTCACTGTCATTATCCGATGGAATAGCATATCCGATATGACCGGGAAAGAATTTAGCCGCAAGACAGAATTTAGAGCAGTCTTTACATGCTTTCAGAGTCACGAAAGTGTAAACACTGCCAACGTTACCTCCGGTCAACCGATAATTTATTCATTGAAAAACAATAGAATTTCATTAGCTTGACCTGGAGATTAAACACAAGATCTCGGCATCTGCAGCTTTATAAGCTAACTATAATAACAATAACCAGTTTGACATTAAGCTACATATTAGATAGTATTTATAATAAACATATAAAAAAATCAAAATACTTTACTCAAAATTGAAGTTTTGATTACACTTACTTTTTGATAGTTAAACTAGAAACTACCACGGATTCGGATAATATAACAAATAACTTCATTAAATGTTTTCTTGGCTTGTTAGTATATTGGTATAATTGTTTAATATGACAAAATAGAATATAACAATTTGTATGTGATTTCAATATATGACACATTAATTAAGATTAAGTAAATCTGAATTATAATAAATAAAATAGAAATATCTATTGGCGAGTTTCTTTTTATGTTTTTGTTTTATGATTTTATTTAAGCTATATAACATTTGATGGTCAATTAACATAATGTTTGAAGAGCTAAACAATACATCGTATTTGTAATTGAATTATTGAATAGTACGTGTTCAATATTAAATAAATAGTAAAGAAAAAAATAATAATACGTTTCTATAACGTTAATTTATAAATCAAGTGAAATGGGTTGAAAAACGTCAATAAACATTTAATTAAATAAAAATAGCATTCAATAAATTTATGTAACGATTCGATTGTAATCACTAAAAATCGAGTACTTGTCCGAGTAACAGCACTTGAAAATATTTTTGTCATCAATGTTAAAATTTCAGCTTCAATTTTTATCACGTTCATACGTGAAAAGCGGGTGTTAAAATGCAATTTATTCTTCACATACCTGAATTGGTTCGCCGGGAGTAACGTCGAAGATGTCAAGTAAAGCTGACTGGCTGTCGCCGTTCCGAGTCCATTGCACGATTTTATGAATTTTACCTTCATCTGTAACAATCATGAATATATTGGAATGTCGTTTGACTTATTTCGCTTTAATATTATGATACATTGTTTTTAACTTTTAATACTAGCAAGGCGATATCCCCTTGCAGTGTATTAAATTGAGAATGCAGACTTTCTACACTGTCATTATTGAATTGAAATTATAAAATCACATTTATATTAATTGTGTAATATTACTTAGTCCCATTAACTTCCCAGCGAATAAACTTTTCGAATATTAAGTTGCACCACTAGATTAAGTTCCTCATGGCGTTACTTTTAACATAATCATAAATAAATTGTTGCTTTACCGATAATAATGAAATTTTACACGTTGTCAGTATACAGGGTCATGTCAGATATACATAGACAAAGGTTACCTAAATATCTGTTCTGTTATACCGAAGGCGGTAATTAGTTAAATTATAATCATAATGCTTTTTTATCATATGTTCTGTGCTGAAATATTTCTTAATCTATATGTAATCACAAATGAAAGAAAAGAAAATTATAAGCATTGAACATTACCGTATTATGTTTTTTACATAGTATAAATATTCCTATTGTCTGAACGTTCAAAAAAGGGATCCGAGAATTGTGATTTGATACTTTTTACGATGCCTTTCAATTAATTACAAGATAATTGACAGAGCTATGAATGAAATTTTACGGGGTTTACATTTCAAATCTTGATGTTGTTAAAACGTATAATATAATAAAACATATGTGCGTTTTTAAATAATTTATTAAAACTTTTAAAAAGTGAAATTCTGTTATGAAATATAAATACGTTCATAACACGAGAATCTTAACCGAAGATTGCGGGCTTAAACTCAAAATGTTTCCTTAAGGAAAGGGGAAGCCTCTGCCCAACTGTAGGACTATAATATTATAATATATATATAAGATATAAAAGCTTGCAAAGGTACTCTTATTAAATAAAAATTCAAATTACATAAAAAAATATAAGCATTATATCCTTAGTACAGCAACATTTACTAGTTAGAGTATTAAAGTGGTTTAGTTTAATGTATAACATGAATAATAAGAAGCATTATAATATTAAACCCCATTTGATGTCCTTGCCTTCAAGATATAAAACCATCTTTGTATCTTTTTCATCCCTCCCATAAGCTCGTTCGTTGTAATTAGGTTTTGTGTAATTGTGGAGGCAGCGTCTAGCCGTAAGAGAAATTACAATGGTTCGTTACATCGGGGATCAATTAGCAAAGTCTGCAAGGCGGCTGTTTATTGTATGTATTATGCCCTTTGCCCGTAAGTAACGTAGGAAACGTTTACTTTCATAATACGTTTTCGGAGTAAATTAATTTGGTTGAGGTACTAAACTTTTGCATTTCTTCGTTTTCAATGAAGCTTAGAATACAAAGCAACGAAATACTGTGAAGCAATTAAACCAACGAAATGACAATGAAATTTGCCTCTGCTATTGTGATAAATAGTATTTTATTATACTTTAATGATTAAACGTCAAATTAATAATCTATGTAAATAGTATAAAGGTTTAAAGTTTGTGTGTTAGAATGTTCTAATTTCTGGATCAGTTCTGCAGCTGAAGTTATTGAATAATGTTATTAGCTATGTAACTTATTTCATGCTAGATATTAAAGCGATATTAAGCGATCTGCCAGATCGCTTTAATAGCTGCATGAAATAAGCATCCAAGTTTAAGAGATTTGAAATTGGCGGATACAGCTTGTTTAAAATAAATTTATAATTCATCACATTTCAATCAATAATACATATTTTCTGAAATTAAATTTTATTGGTTTAGGTTTTTCTTAAAAAATAAAAATGCCAGACAGCCGAACCGGCGGCAGCAGATAGTGTGCACGAATATCGCTATAAACTCAGTTTTCGATTACTTAGAATCAGTCATTGAAGCGTTTAACAAACCACAAGCCATTAAACGAGGCATGCAACGAACCAATCGCGATTGTTGGTTTGTTGCTTTTACTAAACATTGGCGAATGGTTTAAACCACGCCGAGCCCCAACCGCGAACTGCACTGTACGAAACTTGATACCACAAAATCTGTTAAAACAATAGTTGATCATTTATTCTAACGGCAGCGAGATCATTTGGAACCAATTAACACCAAAATTCGCGTGTGTGGTCACAGTTTATATAAAAACATCAATACAAGTAATTTTGAAGCTTTATTCTTAAATAAAATGTATTTAAAAATACCATATATTCTGAATGTGTTATAGACCCTATCAAGATGAATCGGCAAACTGTAGTTACTCTTTTCCATCAACCTTACCCAGGTTTGAACTTGCAATTTTCAGTTAACATTCTCGCCTTCTAATATTATTCGGATAAAACTGTTCATTTATTATTTTATAATATTAATAAATGCAGTACGGAGACCAATTGAGTTTGATACGTGATCAGGGTAAGTGCCATCTCTATTGTTAACATAAGTTCGTAGAATGTAGCCTTACAAAACGACCATCAAATTAATATTCGGACCACGAATCATAATAGCTAATTGGATTAGACATGTACCAAAATTACCTAACACAGTTACGAACAGTAATATACTGGGTACGTGTCATACTTAGGGTGATCAGCTTTGCAATGTTGAAGTAGGATTTGTTGAAGATGTTGAATTTAATATTGGAATTTTGTCCAGTAAAATTGTTGCATTCAGAAGGAATAAAAATGTATTACTTTATTAAATTCTAAAAAGGATATTCAAAATTTACACACTTATTACATGATATTAAAGTAGTTGTAATATTAATGCTATAATGTATGTTTAATTTACTAACTATATAATTATATTATATTTAATTTCCACGTGGTCACGATTTAAATAGCAACTAGTTTTGATTTATATTTATATTTATTTAAGTCTTTAATGTATTTACGAAATGAAAGTTAAATATAGCAATGGCTAGATTTCTTATTTCGAAATAAAATAAATGTTAGGTATTTTATTATTTATTTCATTCATTATTTTTAAAAACATTTAATTCCTGTTTCAATAATGAATATATTATTATTATTATTATATAAGTTGAATTAAAAATTATATATTATTACAGTAGTTATTACACATTGAAGGGACGATTAAAATTTCGATACACTTCTATCTAAAATCGTCATCCCTAGCGTACCGTCTGTTGTACTTGTAGTTCACACTGCCATCCCAAATCCTCATTGTTATTGTGTTCGTTAAGTTATAGTAGCTGCGCTATAAATCAGTTATTGTATTACGGTTGTTCGTTATGAAGCATAGACTGATTGTGTGCTGAGCATGCGCGACTTAGATCAATATATATTCTCTATTTAATAATTATATCATATACAACATAGCTATAAATGTTAAAATATTTTTAATGGGGCGGTTGGCGTGGTTGGTAGATACTTGCCTTTCACGCCGAAGGTTGTGGGTTCGATTCCCACCCAGGGCAGACATTTGTGTGCATGAACATGTCTGTTTGTCCTGAGTATGGGTGTTATTATCTATATAAGTATGTATTTACAAAAGAAAAGTAGTATATGTGTTATATCAGTTGTCTGGTTTCGATAGTACAAGCTCTGCTTAGTTTCGGATCAGATGGCCATGTGTGAATAATGTCCCTAGATATTATTATTTTAATATGAATTATATAAAAATATCCATGATGCACAAAAACGCGGTCGTATCGCTAACTTGCGATCTCTTCCAGGCAACTTTATGGTCTTGAAACAAAGTCAATATAAATTTAAATGTGGTTCGTGATATATACAATACCAAAATTTTAGTATCATCATTTTAATATATATTACATAGTGATGTATTTATTAACTTTATTATATAGTTTTATTATTCACGGCCGGTATTTATATTATATCTATAATTCGAGGTGTTAGTAATGTATTTAAATGTAGCATTTATTTATTTTTATCATAGTAAATATAAAATAAAATCATTACGATGTTTCAATCGTAAATTAGTAATTATTCTTATTTATGTTAACTTGGGTGTCAATAATAAAATATATTTAAAAGCAAAGGTGAACGAAATAGTTTAAAATTGACGTCGTAATCGTGAATCAACAACTCTTGCTATTGCAAAGATATTTTGTTAAAAAAATAAGATACCAATACGTCGATAACTGTTATTGCACATATTTGTGTAGAATTTTCAAAGGTTATCGTCGGGTAATGCGTACATAACTAAAAGCTTGAACTATGCGTTCACTTCTTCTTTTTCTATTGTTTATAGTTTTATAGAGATTTTTCTTAATCATTCAAAAATTTTACATATATTTCAAACAAATTATTTAGATACGCTATAAGATGAAAAGCGATAGCGTAGTGATTTAGGATTGTCACTTTTGAATTTTTAATAGCCTATTAAATCTGTATCAATAGCTTAAGTTGTATGTGATGAATTATCTAATATATATATTAAAGTTAGAAATGTTTCGACGTCACATTAGTTTACGGAACAGCTACAAGTCAGATTGACGTGAACAAGCACTAGCAATTATGTTCCTTGAATATTGTATGAAGTAAGTTAACATATAGAATTTTCGTTCGAAATATGTTTGACAGATGAAATTGCTATTTGCATTGGTAATTAGTCAATTGTTTTAAATTTTATAATCGATAGGCCTAAATAGAAATAAAAAGGTGATAGTAATTAAATTGTAGTGAAATTGATCCATCATGTAAGGTGGTACATGGTTTAATATAAGTATACATTACCACGTAATCTTAAATTGCACTGTATGTTTACAAACTTTATTTATTATTGTTTTTGCAATTTAATATAAATACTACTAATGACGAGATTAGATTTATATTGAGATTCAGGCGATCCTAAACTATCCGCCCGATTGACTTCAAATTCACAGTCACAGCTACTCCTTCCCCGACGAAGGCGCTCACTATGAACGGATTTTACGCAAATCCTATCCAAAATACATTTTTCTTCTTATCTACCCACACGAAGCCGGAACGATTAGCTAGTTTAATATAAAATAATTGTTTTTATTGTAACCAAAACGTTTACACATGTACTATATAAAGTTAATAATCATATATTTCACTATAAGATTGAATCGCAAGACAATTTAAATGATGTTTAGTTATTTTTTAATTGGAATTTAATTAGACATAAATCAGTATACTACAATATGTCGTCTTGCCGACTATCAAGTAAATCACTTTGTAGAGAGAATATGTAATTATGTGTTGCCGGGTATGGCCATAGCGGATTAACGTTCCTAGTGTGGCTCATGAAGTACAGCCAACAGATAATATCTGTTAATTTAATCAAAATAAAACCTTATTTACCGCATCATAATGGAATTACCGCATCATAAGTCCAAGAAAGCAATGGTTCTAATTAATATGACATAAATATTAGTTTATTAAAATTATATTCAAATTGAAATTATGATAAGGTTTCATTTATGAGATATTTTATTTAATATATGTATTTCATAAATGGTTACTATTTTGATTGTGAATAGTCTGTAAATAAAAAAAATATCATTTAAGCTTTGTAATTTAAACCTACAAATTATGAGAAATATATAAATTTGGTAAAATGCCTACAAACTATATAGACGTGAACAGTATAGATTAGGCTAGTTTGATAAGGGGACAGTTATCATCAAGTGGTAAATTACTGATTTTAATATTTTTTTAATTAACAGAAAATATCTCGAGAAATTTGAGATTGAAATTTTAATTAAATTTGTTAAATCGATTTAAGGCTTTAAAGCTAAAGCCCGTGAATATCTCACTCTTGGGTATCATCTCTATTTAACGAGAAGATTTGAAATGTATACTCATACGTTACAAAAGTTCATCCAACACATGCAGGTTTTCTCACTAATATTCCGTTCAAATTAAAATTATAAAAACAAATTAAGTACATAAGAAACATAGTGATCGCGAGGTCTAATATGGATAAAATGAGAAAAACAGAGTACATGACATATCCCAATTATTATCCAATAAATTTTACTAACCTTCAGTTTCTGAAAAGTCAGATTTACTAATCTTACGAAACACTGAACGCTATTTGGTCGCAAATTACGTCATCGGTTGTCATCGACCAATTACAATTCAGATCATGGTAAAATTAGTTAAATTAACAGTTACCAGCGTTTTAGAAAAAGTAGGTTTGTAATATTTATATACAATTACTATATATATAAATAGAGTGGTTTAAAAGAAACAACATTAATTTTGCTAATCTGTATTCTACCGGTCAGAATAATTTTCAGTTACGTGAATATTTCAATATTTTTATATAATTAGGTTCTAGTTCGTTACGTCATTGTAACACGTAACAATGTAACGTGAAAAAAATACCACATTATCGAGTCCCCATTAAAACCAAAACACGTTCGAGATTCAATTATAGTCGTTTCATATGCAATTGAATGTGTGATTAGTATGGGGTATAATAAAGGATAATGAGAAACATATTCAGGGCAATTGTGCCAACGTAAACCTGCCATAGAAGGTAATTACCCGATACCTTAATATTTGGCCTTCGCTAGCGTTGTATAGATCTAATCATAGCTCAACCCAAATCACCGCTTTAACTGCGGAAAAAGCCTGAAATTAATATTAAATGAGCTCGTTTTAGTGTTTTTAAACGACTGAAAATAAGGTATACAAAAGTTTTACAAAAGAATGTTAATTAAATAAAAAAAAGCACAATTTAAGTACTGTAAGGTGATCGTAACTTGTTTAAACTTCTAAAACTACGAAACGGTAATTGTAGATGACAAAATAACGCGAATAATTTTATCTGTTAAGACAAAAAGATTCTGAATAAAAAAACGTCAAAGATAAACAAATTGAAATTTTGTTTAAAATAATATAAAAAATACTTACAATATTATGCAGAATTAATTAAAATTAGAACAATGAGGGACAATATACATACGTATATGAGCGTAACATTATTTTGCCGCAAACCTGAATGGTGGAAAACAAGAACAGATTTTCCAATAAATCTCTGAGTAGGCACGGGGAGGCTTTCAAATTTAGTTGTAAGTTTGTTAACTACCTATTTTACATACATGGAACTTTCATTGACATTTCTCGCATAATGTATAAGCCTTGCTTCATGTGAAGATCAAGTTGATGCGATAATAGAGTACAAGGGAAAGCGTTCAGTGTATTTGTTAGTAAATACGCGAGGTCGTTTTGGGTAGGAGGCGCAATTCGAATCTGTTTATGGCAACCCCGTTACACGTTTTAACCTTTAAGACGTGACATGTACTAATGTGAACGAACAACAATTCTCCGATGGCAACATTGTGTAGAATTTTATTAAATAATTTTGTTTAAAATAGGTACTATAAACTTGTTGTTATGTATGTCAACATTTGTATTTCATATGTTTTAGTTATCAGAATTCACAACGCAGGTAATGATTGCGTTTTGTGTAAATTGAAGTAACAAGTGTAAAATATATAAATACATGCTAGTATTACACTGTCTGTTGTTGATGTATTCTGTTCGTGAAACTGCAATATTCATTATTGCAATAATATAAATTAAATATAATCGAATAAGACAGATAATTAAAAACCCATATATACAGAAGAGTAAGAAATTGAGACCACATTATAAAAGGATAATACTATTATGTAACAATTGATAATCTATTAAAATCATCTGTATGTAACTAACAAAGTCAGTATATAAATTAATCTTGAAAGTCGATTTTAAACTATTTTTAACTGCCTGAATTTCTGAATTGATCTATAGATGAAGGTGATCTAGTATAGTGATAGTGTAACAACTACGAGTAGGTAACCACTCAAAATTTGGCTTATTTCGTTTTATTTGAAAGTCGTGCAATGTAATGACAAAAGCTCGTTATTTAATTTTCTTATTTTTATTTTATAAAATATATAGATGGCTGACCTAAACGGGCTTCCACAAAGTTCTACCACAGAGTAAACTATAATTTATGTTATTTTTTATATCAGACAAGCGCTTTCTCGTCTTCATACGACTTACTAATTAAGTCTCGAAGAAGCTAATAGGATTATTGTACAAAAGACTGAAGCGATAATTTAATATCCTCCTCACGGTATATTTGAGCAAGGAAAATTAATTAGATTCAAACATCGATACTGTATGAATGTAATCCGTGTAACGTTAAGGCTTATAAATTCCCTTACTTATAGTCATTAATTCCGATCACAGTCGTTTCTACCAAAATAATTAAACAATCCCACATCGGTTGTGTTTGGAAAATCCCTCAGGAATACCCGTCTTTAGTAACGAATTAGGTACATAAGGTAACACGAGGCACGTCTCACCGTAAACTCTTTTAGGGCCGCGTCAAATGAGATACCTACAATCAGCGATACGAGGAAATTGCGGTTTTTCAGTATACGTGTGCGTGTTTGACTGGCGATGTAAAAAAAATTTTTTTTTATAAAGAGATGAAAATGTACACGTACAATTTCATGACAGAACACGTAATGTCGAAACGTAATTTTGTACAAAAAAGTTAATGACTATAATGTATGACTCCTTATATCTCGTTTCTACATCAGAACAAAATACCTAAGTCTTTGTAACCAAGTATTCTCATAGACGCAGTGTAATAAAATAAGTTTATTTTCAATAAAATTAGAGTATTCGAAGTAAGGTAAGGGTTGCTGCAGATCGTAATTATGTTTTATATTTTCCTGGCCAATGATCAAGGAACCTTCAATAAAGGTTCAAAGAAATAATCCAGCAATCCAATAAAGATTTCGCTCCGACAGACCTTAAGTGAAAACTTTTTGCGATCCCCCGAACAATATAAGTTTTATTTCTCGAAGTGGTATAAATTCCCAAACACAAAGTAGCTCTAACATCTTTATTGGTTTTCATAAAAAGTCCCTGCTTAACCTATAGATTCTCCAGTAGCCAATTGGATAGGTTTTCCTTTAAATCCACCTCTCGCGCCTTGACGGTTTTACCTATCGACTTTTTCATGTTTCAATGCGAGCCGTCCTCATAGCATTTTTATCGTCCAACATCGGGAACTAATGTACGTTCATAAACAATTTAAGGTTGGATTGGATAAACTTGATTTATAAGTCACTAAATAATCATTTCTCGTAACGATATATGTTTTTATGGACTCCAAGAAAAGATAATAGTAATGTTTTAAACTAAAATAGAATATAAAATGTTAAGAAGCATTAATTATCCTAAGTAATAATCTAAAATATATTTTACAACAAAAATTATAATAGAGATTTATTAAAAGTATAATAAGTAGGTACAAAATTAGTAATTTAATTCACGCAGTATAATATAAATTCTGCGATTGATATCAACAAATTCGTGCGGACTTTTATCACGAATTGCAATATGTATTTTATAGGCACCGTAAATCGAAAAACGCGGCTTCTAACGTTTGCCTACGAGCTCTCCACCGACTTTTATGAGATTTGTCGTTAGAAATTTTATGTGATCGAGTGAGCCCTTTGACCGATTTTATACTACTTATGATTCGATCGATATGAATAATTTTCTGTATCGTGTCAAACTTCCCTCCGCGCCTATTAGCGTTTTGGGTTCGATTGTATTCGTCTTTTGAAGGACACAATGTCATCGAGATAATCGATAAAACATATAATGCTAGTGAATACCAATAAAATAACACAATCAACTTGCTACGATGAGCCATTTTGTTAATTGTGTAAAAATATGTTTGTAAAATTATCTATTTAAGTTCGTTCAATTGTTTAATTTAATAAATACTTGTAAAGGGGGAAAGCTGTGTACTTGTTATTTCGCATTTTATAATAAGCGAACGTTTATTCCAAACACGTTGCAAAGGTGTATTTTTAAAGACGGTTTTCGGTAGCCAGAGCATTAGGGATGCCGCGACCGCACCACCCCAAAACTTTCTCGCCCGTACACCTTTTGATATTCAATATACTGCGGGATCTAAGCAATCCTTTGATGAGATGTTTTATGCAAAAAACGTTGAGCGCCTTTAGCGGGGCGCGAATAAGCGTTCAAAAGTGAACGCATTAGTATTCCTGATCCCAACGACCACGGCCTCTCCCCTCCAGTTTTGGGGGAATAAAAAATCAATGTTTATTCTCACTGGACGCGATTTACGAACATACTAATTGTTTGTATTTGTTTAAAAGTGAAATCGTTTTTTATTAGTTGTTAGGTTTAAAATCTGTATTAAGCAGATTATGTGTTATAAAATAATTTTTGTTCGAGTAAATACAAAAAATCTTAAAATAGAAAAAATACAATATGATATAATAATATAAAATGATTTTATAATGTATATTGCATAAAAGAGTATCATATTTAGCTTATAAATACTGTTCACATTAATTTTATGAGCATTGTAAGTTGATGAACCCCGAAGCGATACTACGTCAGAGTAGTAAGTACGAGACGCTCGGGGAAGAATATTTCCTCGATTTTAGACAAGGATCGCAATATATGGCGTCAGAGGATACGATAATTTAACCACCTTCACATATCATTTTACCGAAATCGCATTTCATGTTTATGGCAAAACTTGGACTTCATGCACTCAGCAAAATGGGTTTCTGATACTTATAAAAGCGATATCGTATCGTACAGCTAAATATAATATACTCGTATATATATATGGTAAGTAGATTGCAAATTACCGATCCAAGCGTACATAAATTTGAATGTTAAATTATTACGTGCCGTTATGGAGCGTCCATATCTTTGTCGAAATACGGCAATGAATTCTTCGATATATGAAAACTGAATTTTGGACCATCAAAGGTTCAGCGTTTACGACTTCGAGTGTAATGGTGTTATCAAATGGCTATCATATTTCCAGTGGTGACTCGACCGTAAAGCCGACTGTGAATTTTAAATCGTTTTTAATAGCCCCCCTATCTCGCATGTGACGTCAAAGCTAGCTTAGGACGAGTTGCGTACTATTTGATTTCACAGTTTTTGGTAAACGAATCCGCAGCCATCTGCGTATGGCGTATATTATAAATAACTTTCTTTTATGTTTCGAAACGTTGTAATTAAGTTTTGAGACCGTTGTTCACACGAGAAATTGTCTGTGTGTGATATGTTAACATAAATATTGCGTTCGTTGTTTACAAAGGCGCCCTTGATACTAAAGAGTCTCAGTGTTGACGTCAACTCGAGGAATTTAATTAACTTTGTTAACTTCTAAATACTCTTAACGTCTTTGATACCTCGGCTCCCTTCCATTGACAAACAGGGGGCTGTGTACATGACAGTCACTGTCAAACTTTCATTAGGCCTACGGACTCGAAGTTGTGTGGCAACAGTGATTTAGGCGCGATAAAACAAATGGAATGAAGCGAGACGGGCCCGCATTGCGGGGCATCATACGCTCATTTCTCATTGTCTGCCGGCACCTCGAGCGCCGCTACAACTTTGCCGGTACTATAACGGTACCGCACCGATTCCGGTGCAGTTTAATGCATATTATAACGCGGTAAGCACTCGAAATGGGCTAAGCGGGGAAGTAATATTGCGGCAGACAACTCGGCACGAACGAACTCTTTATTGAAAGAGCAAACTGTCCTTTTACACGAGACGCCTCCAGGCTCTTTGTGATGTTGGAATTTCGCTCAACTTATTCGGTGCTTGAGTGTAAATAATAACGAACTAAGAGAGATACAGATTTTCGAATATTACCTACAACGAGTTTTACTATAATTTAAGTAATCATAGTAAATATTTATTTAAATAACAAGGAAAATGAGAGTTTTTCGTTAAGTAAAAGATTTCATTTTGACCGACTCTGTTTCTGTGCGCTTTGTAATCAGCGTACCGTTAACCACAATGTGTTAATACGCAGCAAAAGGCTTTGCTCAACTATCGAACATAGAAACAAAGTTACATTATGCAGATTAACTTAGAGTAATTATTACGGTACGTGGCTAAAGCACGAGAGGGAACGTCAAAGGTAACGCTTAAACAATTTAATATTCCGCACACAAGCATTTCAAATGCCAACTCAAACGTAGCTCTCCTTTCGTAAAAGTTGTTCCGTAAACGAACTCCCCCTTCGTTAGATATCTACGTGAGCTTAATCTATTCTGTAGTCTCGCGGCAGGGCTGTTCGTTCGAGAACGATTTTCGAGGAAAATTGGTGAAAATTGCAACAACATAGGCGAAAATTACCACTCGGAGGTGTTGTTTAGACCGGTGGTTCGAATTTATATGGCGTTGAAAATGTGACGTGAGGTCTCTGCGGTCGACGCCGACCTGCGAGCGCGCTCTACATTGCGCCAAACGACTACGAAAATGTGGTTATGTTCGCCGGAACATGTACCTACGGTGCGATTGGAGCTTGGTTTGCTAACATAACGTAGACGTGCCATTTCGAAATCATTTTAAATAATGATACAGTATATTGATTTCAAATTTATTATTTTATATAAGCTCCGTTGCGACCGTCACAATTTATATTACAACAAAACTGGCTCGAGAGTCGTTCCACATAGATGTATGAAGAGAACAATACAAGACCGAAACAGAATTTTTAAAGCGTTAAAAGTGAAATTTTCTCTTTGCAATGCCAGAGAACTAGCCAAACGGGCATACAGTTTAAAAGCTTTAGTGCAAGCTTTTAAAAGTTAATAAATTGAGTGTTGACAAAAAACGTTAAAGAGGTGTTGCACACGCTATTTGGGTACAAACAATGAACGTATAATCGGTTTTCCGTGTTTTGGACTAAATCCCCTGTTTCGTTGGTGAATGTGCGCCGGGAGGTAGCGGTGTTGGCATTCTGATGAGAATCCGAACGTCCAGCCGTCAGGGCGAGACGAATTATGGCCTTTGTGTCACTTTCACTCGCCGGTACTTTTTAATTTCCCAGTACGCAGGCATTTTTAATTCGTACGCTTTTATGAAATTTTATGACCTTTCGTGATTGTTCCCGGTGTCACCCTCGTTTTGGCCTCGCTGATTGTTCTCAAAACCTTCAATAATTTATTTCATACCGTACTCACAATTATATTTTCGTTCTTGATTTCTATTAAGTAAAATTTAATTTATGTATCAAAAATCTTCGTAACTGTAATATTGTTTATCATAAAAGTTTATACATCAATTCTATACAGTAAGGCCATTAAAGCCTGTATATATGTAATTTCGATGCTGCTTTGGATGCACGGCATCAATTGGATACTTCAACCCTTATCAATCAATATTATTGAATTACGTCAGTCATTTTAAATCGTTTTCAATAATATCATCGATGTTTATAACCTTTGGATATATTTCAGATATCTTTGTTTCATATTTATTACCTTCGCGCCGGAGAATTTATGTTGATATTATGAATAACTAAAGCAACTTATACCTGATAGCGGAACGGGAGAAGTGTAATGTATTCAGTTTATAGCCGAGTTCCCTAGGGATTGAATGGATTAATAGATTTTCAGCTAATATTATTCAAATAATATTCAGCTCGGAAGTTTATTGCGTTAATGACATATTAAGTGTATAAAAAACATACATAATATCATTTGATTGTTTCATTTTTTAAAGACTTAAACGAGACGATCAAATGGAACGTTCCAATGAAAGTGAAATAAAGATAGAAATATACGCCCTTATTATCAACGTTTACCTCATTCTGACATCATTGATTTGACATTCGAAAGAAGAAGAAACAGCATTGTTTCACTTATCACTCCCTAAATAACATTTATATGTATAGCTATAAGTGTACAAAAAAATGTACTTTTTATAACGAGTAAACGAAATAAACGTTCTAGAAGAATGCAGGAGAGAATAAGATAGATATACTCACTAGTGCCTGCGTAGTAGACTGTGTAGTCCAGCTGGTGTCCTAACATGTCCACCTTCACCCTGTCCACCACCAGGCGGGTAAAGAACAGGTCTCGTTTGTAGTAAATTGGTTTTTCATGTTCGTGTGACACTGCACTGTCCATCAGTGGATGCGACCTATGAGCATAAAAATATTTTTGAATAAAAATAGTTATGATTCTATAAATATTAATTAAAAGATTCAAAAACTTTTAACGGACTGATTCGATCATTACTAACAAGATGGAAATTTAGGATAAAGTATTATGTTTTCTCTATACTTTCGACATCTTCAGATAATTTTGTTTCAATTAAATATTTTGAATATAGAATAAATAAGTGAATGTTAGTCTTTTTTTTTATTTCAACCAATCATGTTTTTTATGACAATCATTATTATTGCTACATTTCTTTGTTTTTAACTTATCATCATGAAACTTTAATATAATAAAATAAATAAAAGGCTTAACCCTTATTAGTCTATGGAATCTATGGAATGAAAAGTATAAATAACTGTTATAGACCTAGTTTTAAATCTTCAATAAACAGTCCATGTGAAAATTAATAAATTCGGTCCCAAAAAGTTCTTAGTATATATGGAAATACAAATATTAGCTGAAATAAGGTCAGTCAAGGATAGGTTTTTTGTTAATAAATTAATATTTCTATATAATGAAAACGTTAGAATAGAATAAATAATCAGAGAAGTGACATATCGAAGAGACAGGAAACACGACGACAATACACGCAAAGCTGACGAGTGTAACGTGCCGCCATCACAGATAAAAGCCGTTACTTCAACGCCAACAACAGCATACTTCATTTAATTAAAAAAATTCAATCTAGCTCGAATAAAAATTTCTATGTATTATTTTCGCCCGACTGGTTCAGGTGAAGTGTTAAAATCTCAACGCTGAGGATTGTGTAAAAAGTGGAAAAAATAATAATTGAACACTCCCGGGGCGAGAGCGTCGGATAATTAACAGGACGTGTCGCTAGATAAAAGTGCCTGTGGATTTCAATGGGGGGCGGCACCCCGGAAAGACTAGTGCGCTGTATGCTCAAACTGTGACAATATTTAGCGTGAGCTTAATCTTCTGTCATGGAGCGTGAAACTGATTTTATATTTTAATTTTATAGATAAAATTATGAGAAGAAGAAACATAACATAGCCTTTTTTATGGATTTTAACAATTATCTCGTTCTATATAATACTATAAACAAAAATAGCAAACGTTTGTTACTTTCAAAATTTAAGACAAAGGAATAAAAAATCAAGATAATATCTTAAAGATAGTGTCAAACAATTTACCTTATAAAATTAAGCACTGTATCAGGCAGAGATGAGGTGTCATTGACACAGGTCCCAGGTCTTGGTTCAGGGACTCTGCTGCTAATGACGGGCAGCCATGCGGAGCTGGACGTCGCTTGCTCCTTAAATTTACCTTCGAATGCTTTTTGAATGTCTCCAATTGTAAAGGTACAAATTGCAGAACCCATTAACCCCGTCGAAGCTGTTGTAAAGACTCCGTAAAAACGGCTGTCATCACCAGGTACCTTGTAGATACTCTCTGTTGGAAAAAAACGTTATAATTTCATTAATATAAATTAAATAAAAGTAATATAATAAGTTTAACGTTAAGTATAGTCACGTAAATACATAAAATAATAATTTTTACAATTAGAAACAATTTCAATGTGAAAAATTAATTTATAAATTTCATAGAAACTATAAAATACAAAACATTTATTAAACAGTGATATTAGTAAGTCATTACTCCAAACTCACCCTTAATATTACATTCATAATAACCTTACGTACAAAGTTAATATTTCAGTGAAATGAGCGCGCTTTTAACGCCTCCCTTGAGATTCTAACTGAAATTTGTTCGATAACTTAGCGTAGTTATACTGGGTAGAGTATTTAATACCAGGTAATAGAAAATAGCCCAAATATTTATGATCTAAGATAAACTTTGTATCGTTACGGTTAAAAATATTTCAATACTAAATAAGTTATTTCGTAATTTTTTATATACTTATTCTCTATAGAAAAAAATTATATCGGAAGTCTTTTTACTGGATAATTAAACATATTGGGTGAGTATTGTGCCTTTTGTGTTATATTTTTATTGCATTGAACTATATTGTTATTTTTATTTAAAAGATTTATATTAATGCTTAATCTTAAATGCTGTCATGTTTCTACAAAATACCACTCAAATAATTCAAATTATCAGAGCTAATACAAACCTAATCTATGCACAGTTGTCAAAACTTACCCGAGTTCGCTATTAAATTACTGTAATTGTGGTTCCGAACTTTATATCTCCATGTCACCAGACGTTGCCACAATATTAAACTATGTAAAGCAATTATAACCGTCAATCCGCTTAGTAAAATTTATTTTAATACATTAAATCTGTGTTCCATAATATTCGACGTTTATATTATATTGTGTGAAAGATTTAAAAAAATCCATAAGAATGGTTTAGTCAGATCATAAATAAGGCTTGTACTAAATTTAGGTAAGGCGTAAAACGATGTTTTGGGGAAAAAGCAAACACATATTTTACAAACACAACACGAAACAGTTGTCAAACGAAAGCTCGACGCGTGCCGACTATAAATATATTACTCTTGGCCTTATTATTCAAATATGCGATATATGGAACACATGTTAGGTTAAAAGTTATAATGTTAACCTCTTTTTAATTAGACCAAAATCAAGATCAACTTATAATTAAAAATCATAAAATATTTACCATTTGTTTAACATTTAGATTTCGTTATCAATATAATGCAAATGGGTTTAATGTAATGTTAAATTGATGAAACTATTTAGATTCAAAAATAATTATCTTTCAACATATTTTATTGTTAAATATCCTACTTGATGTTTTATTTGTGAATATACTGTATGTTACTCAATCACGCAAAAATAGCTGGATGAATATGGATGAAATTTGGAAGAGATAGCTTATACTCTGACTTAAAACAGACTACCTAAATCATGATACACGCGAGAGAAGACGCTGGCGAAAGCTAGCATGTAATAATTTTTATTATTTAATATTTACATTAACTACAAACTATAAACGATATGTTACCGTGCAGAAATGTTTTTTTTTAAATAATTAGTGTAACTATTAATATTATATAGGCCTTGTTAATATTTATTTATGAGTTTTAAAAGCTTGTATATCAGTTACTTAGGTTAATAAATAATAATTTAAAAAAATATTGTAAGAGTATAAAGGCTTAACTGTCTCTATCACAAGTTATTAAGTCGCAAGCAAAAGCATATTCAACACAACTATGTCCTATCGAATGCATAGTAAAACGTACAATATAAACGTAGGCTTAATTAAAGGGAAGTCAAATCATCCGAAGTTTGCTTACGAATCTAATCATGCTTAAACGTAAATGTACACAGCACACACTCGAATGTAGCTATTACGCCCTCATAACTTATGCAGGAATGCAATAGGGGCGCGTGAAAAACCGTGGTGAAGGCTGAGCGGTAAACGTTAATATTATATGAGTGCAGTTGCAAGCCCCGGTTTCCGAGAGGAATTGGCTAGACTTTTGTCGTTTTAAATCTTCCTATGCACTATTGAATCGAAGTGAAATGTTTGCTCGAGATTGACGGTGACTGTTTGCATGTTTGGGATTAGGGTGCAGCGCCGGAGTTAGTTGTCGAACTTCGGTAAGTCAGTCTGGATACACAGAATTGTACTTTGAAGTGGTACAGAAAATTGCTATAATATTTAACCTTATATATGTAACCGTATAAAAGATACAATTTTTGCTTCGTGCCTTGAAATATAAGCAGATAAATGTTTTGAAATGCACTTCCACTTATGATAATATTTAGTGTATTTCAACAGTACTATATTGCATTGTAGATTTAATTTTATACAAAAAAAAACAATCAGCTTTCACGTTTTAAGCTGAGAAAGAAAAAAAGGTCTCTTATAATTAAATATATTTTTGACTGTAAGTTATAAGTGGGATTATGTTTGTCATCATGATTATAACCTTCTAACCTATTTTGACTACAGCAGCTATTATTAATGTACAAAATATATTGCAATCTCTATATCCTCATTTACACACAGAATTCATTCTGTGTGTAAATGAGAATGAGACAGAATATTCTCTACGGCCAGAGTACAAGCACAGGACCAACAGCTTTACAGACTGAGGTACGGGACTTCCACTCGGAGGTGCTAAGGAAAATTTCTTACAAAAACCCGATGACTTTTTATTGGCATACCGACCCTGGATTAAAACCCTCTGGATATGCAGTCTTATAAGCATAGATCAATATATATTAGTATATTGTGTCAAATTGTGTCGGTAAGAGCATTGGATTATTTTAGAATATTAGTTATGATTGTTTTTTTTTAAATATCAAAACAGATAAATAGTTATTAATTTTAAACTATAAATGACTGTTACAGTTGTTTGTCGTTATTATTATAATACTAAATTATAGTACTGAAGTTTCAAAACGTCATAATTGAAATAATCGTTATATTCATTCGATGATTTTTTTAATAAATAAAATAATAAAAATACTCGTTAGGATATCTATTATATCATCTATTATAGCATGAATAATTAAGAAGAGCTCAGCTCATTAATAACTAACGTGGCAGAGCATACAGAAGTCAAATATAATTAGTTATATCGATATCTGTTCACTTAATGTTAGATATTTTTGTCGCATTGAAAGCAACTATAGACTTTTATTGGACAACATTATTATCCATGTTTTTTCACAGTGCTACTTACGTATCTCATTGAAGTAGAACGGAAATTCTCCTGGTATGCTGCAGTTGAGACGAGCTTTTAAGTATGTAGCCCAATTCTGGCTGAGAATATTCTTCCCGCCCGTGTCTCGCTTGCAGACCCGCGCCACCCGCGAGTACACCGCCTTGCCGCAGTTGATATACTCCACGGCGGTCTCGCGGAAGAAGAACAACACGTACTCGCCGACTTCGAATGAGCCGACGAAGTTTGGTTCTAATAAATAAATAAAGAAATAGTATTAAAAAGAAATACTTTTTATTTTCTAAAAGATTTTTAATATGCATTATAACCTTTTTGTAATTGTAAACACATACACAGTTATATTGTTATCTATTAACAAAGTACTAATGAATTATTAATATATTTAAATTTAGAACTTAATATGTGGCATCAATAAATTACGCAACACACAAGCGTTAACGTTAATTTTAATAAACATTAAAATGTAAGTCGAAAGGTTTCGTTGCCATGACATTACATTTAACTGCTTACATTATATTTTGGTTTAATTACAAACATAAATTTTATATATTCGCAGCGGAGCGTTCCCATGTTAATACCATAGTATCAAATTGCTGTTATTCTCTGTGATATGCAATAAATATTAGATGAAGCCGTGTGTCAATTATGTCATATATGAGGCGTTCGCAGCTCGCATTAATACGTGCTCATTTGTTGGAAGCCGAAATGAAATCGCCGCGTGTTAAGGATTTAAGACACGTGACACTATCGCCATCAGGACAGCTAAAAGTCCTTATTCATATAGCATTGTTTCCATAGGTGATCCAGTATTTAACAAAGCTAAAGTAGCATTAAAATTGAATAAGGCTCAAAGCTTTTGAAATTTATGCCGCAATGAATTATTTGATTGCTATTAATAGAGCTGGTAAGCCGGTCCATTTTTTTATGAAAACTTATTCGATGTATAAATTAAATAACATTTTAAAATGCGCTTGCGAGAAGTTTAATAAATATGAAATGTAAAATTAGCGTTAGTGTAATATTGTGTTTGTTATTTTTAATTATTATTATATCACAAACAAGATTGAACTTTTAATTAAGCCAGTGTTATTTATTTGTAAAAATCATAGAATGATTATTAATAAAATGTACGTATACTTTTTATTTAAGTATACTTTTTTGTTATAATATCTAGTTTAGAAACAATAGTCCTAAATTAGGCTAGTTGAATTCTATTCGCTTGATCGAAGCGTTACGATCAGAATGGCTTTAATATACAATGGCACGTTACCACAAATACGGGACTAAAATCGGTCGCATACATTATTTAGTTAGATGATGTTGCTTTGCGAACTATACGTGATTGCACTATTGTTTTCTATAAAATGACCTTAATAATTTTAACCAATCTTTATGAGAATATTTATCTTACAATCAATCATGATTAAAATATAACAATGATTTTAAATCAATTCAATATCTTTATTGTGTTCTCGAATTTTAACAATAATAAATACATAGTCAAAACAATTGTAGGGCAAGAAAATTTGTCGCAGCATTTCCATTTTCGTAACTGCGCCACCCAAATTAACGACAAAGATTGGGGCACATTACAGCTCGTTAGAGCGAAAACAGTTTAATTTCCATTGTTTAGTTGCGAACAGGCCGATTCCAGTCTAATTCGTGTAAGCGCCGATAATTTGTATCAATTGTTCTAATCATTACCAGCAACCTACAGCTGATTGCTGATCAGTGATGTAGCGATTCACTGATTAACGAATTCATTCATCAATCTTTCTAGGACAATGGTTGCATCTATCATATGTTGTTTGTATAATAATTAGTTGGATAGAGCTGATATTTGAGCACAAATTTTGGCAGTTTCATTGATTGGATTATTTCCTAACTCCATGTTACTTTAGGATTGAGTAGGTTTAAAGCTTATTATGTTACAATAGTTTTAGTATCGGCCAATGAGTCCGTAAAATAAGTACACAAAAAATAGTCAACTCACTGTCCAGCCATTTGGAGTCGTATTTCAAAGTTCGCTTAAAAGAAAACTCCCGACGGCCCGTTGTCAAGTTATGCAGGTCGGTTCTGAAGATCACGGTGTCTGCTTTAGTGAACTCGGCGTTAGTTCCCGAGTACAAAGCGGGCAGGGCGCCAGGGTTGCCTTTTTCCACCCACAAGGCGGTGGAGTTGTCGGCCGGATCGTACGGACACTTGGCGACGCCCATGCCGATGCCCGGCACGTACTCGTGACGAGGCAGGTGCGTCAGGTTGGACTGCAACAAAACAACTCCATTTATTTTTATTCCCATCTAAACTGTTCTCCCCCTTGAAAAAAGTGGGTGCTAAATACGACCTTAGCGAAAATGTTTATAAAGTGAGTACTACCTTATATCTATATTAAGCAACTAATATAAAATTAAAATATATTTTTTACATTTCGATTTTATGTGCAATTAATCAAAGGCAATGCAAAAAAACAGTTATGCGTCTAGCGCACCGCCCTCCAACTGGCCGTACTCGAAAACACATCTGCGACTAATTTTTCCAAAAAAATCCACGTCCGTTTCACGTCCGGCGCGATTTATTGACCGAAACTTATTATTTGAAAGGAGCTCGAATATTTTCAGCCTCGTATAGGCGTTTTCTACCGAACTCCTCTATTAGTATAATGCGATGGGTGGCGGTACGGTTTTCGAAATTATCATAAAATTACTAAATGTAGCATAAACGTGGGGTGGGCAGCGAGGCCCGTCGCGGTGGATTGAGACTTTATGTAAATTTTAACGACGCTGCGACCATCGGAGGCACCTGTGACCCGCCTTCCCCTCCATCCCTCGCTTAGCCCGCGGCACCTGTCGAAAACCTATGTCGTTTTTATTTCAATAAGCCGAGGATTAAATTAGCCGTGCGAGGACGTGCCCTCGACGGACGCCTTGGGCACAATGGCCTTTCCTTATTCTTTACTTTCAATTCTTAAATTGGGTTAATATACAAAGTAAATAGTGTATTTACCATGGTAATAAAATAAATAATGATGATTTAGGGTTAATATTTTACCAGTATTTAATTAAATTACACGCTAAAATTAACCGACCTAATAATGATTTCGAAACAATTAAAGGGTCAGATTGGATTACGAATATGATCATAGTTTCCACAAATTATTCATGTGTATATTTTATTCGTGAAATAAATAAGCAATAATGTTTATATGTTAACTTAAATTTTTGATGGGTTTTCTAACAATCCGGCAACTAGGTATGTGTTGTAATAAATGTTGCAGATCGACTGATTTGGGGTTTACTGTGTCTAATTATATAGATAATCATAGAAAAGAAAAGCTTAACATTTAAAAAGAAAGTTAAGTACGTATAATATGAAATTAAATTAAGACAGTATATGGTATAAACTGGAACTAAATAAAATAAAAATATCGGTATTCTATTCATAGCTACTGGTACATCATTATTTTCTTCATCTAAGTGAGCGTAAGTCCAGAGTAAACAACTCAATGAATCGGACGGAAGAGCTCGGGGCCTTCCCTCGTAGAATAAGAAAGTTGTGGACAGACCCGCAACCTTCATTAGGCCTTTGCTTTGTTTGTTTACAAAATTAGCATCTTCGAGCTTCAGAAAGGAATCGTCCGCTGTGGCAATTATTACACATTGGGTGAAACTTTGTAAAAGGGATTTGCATCTTTTTACGTTGGGATATTTTAATATTGCTCTCAATTTTCTGTTTTCATTTGTTAGCAATTATATAAATAAAGAGAAGGTAGATTAAAGTTATATGCATGTATGACGTCTTTTGAAATTATTATCTGATAATAATAAGAACGTTTGAACGTTATAAAAGTTAATGCACTACACTTGCTTATGTTGAAGTCTATTAATCGAACAAATATAAATAAATCTCACACAAATATTTGCGAGATACATCCATTTTTATTAAACGATACAAACTTAAATAAATATACATAAATCTTACTAATATTGCAATTTGAATGATCAATTATTTTTAGGATTATAATATATTTATAAAAAAAATAAACCAACTTGCGATGGAGTAAATATTTATTTATATGAAACTATTGTATATATGTTGTTCAAAGAAGTTGTAAAGTGAAGCAATCTGAAACTCCGGAAAGGTCTTATAAAGGGAAACAAGCGAACTCAGGTGTCATACTGCATTGGATTGGATTGGATTAGTAAGTTAAATAGCTGTGTATGTGCAATATATTGATATTGAGGCTGCGACTATTGGAAGAATTAAAAAAAAAAAAATTATGTCATAAGTAGACGGATGGATAAATGGACCACCTGATCGTAAGTGTAGCCACGATGACGAGTGTGGGAACTAAGATGTTATGTCCCTTATGCTTGTAGTTATGCTGGCTAAATTGGAACGCAACAACACTCAATACCGCTGTTTAGTGATAGAATCATCGTGAAAATAATCGGATCTAACGACAATAATCGGAATTCAATACAAATCGCATTTAAGGTGAACGCTATCGAATACGAAAAAAAACTCGCACAACAAAAACTCGACGCATGCAGTCAATCAAGTCACTTCATAACCGGTAATTAGTTACCGTTATTATATTTCGAATGGATATAACGATAATCAGATCTTAACACAATACTGGAATAATATTAAAAAGGGTCTAGGGTTCGAATTCAGTCGAATTGGTAAAAGTTATTAATTTTTAATTTAAAGCCCGAAGTTGACAGTGTTGCAATCCTTTACTTTAAAAAAGAAAGAAAAATGAAGCATACAGGCTGTTGCTTCTGAGCTTGATAGTTTTGTGCTGGATATAAGTCTTATCAGATTATGTGAAAGAGGGGATAGAGAGCGTGTGTTTGCAGCAAATTTACTTAATTCATTCTTCGTTTCACATTTCATTAAACATAACCTAAGTTATTATCAAACGAAGATGACAATAGATGGTCAAACCGTTTCATTAAACATGCATTATAGGAAATAAAAATTATAATGTATAATATATTTGGTATATCAATATTGTATTTCCTCTGTATTTATATTACGTATAGTTTATGCATATGAGGTTATGTTTTAGCGTTGATTGAAACAATATGCATATATTATTTAGTCATCGTGCGTTATTGTGATGGGGTGGCTTTGAAACACAAAGGATCTTTAAATTACAGGATGCCGCGGGTGAAGTTTTGGCAACTCTGTCACTATCAGATAATGAGATCGAACGAACTTTGTCATATGAAATGTATATCGTAATGGTGGCGATGAAATATTATATTTGTATCAGATTGTATTTATTTATTGATATTTGGTAAACATAACAAGTTTATATCTATTGTGATAGTAATAGACAATTTTGTTTTTTTCAAAAGCCGTCACAAAACCGTTTTAATTTGGTGGATGCTACATATAGTAAAGCCTATGAGTAAAGCATCAGCTAATTATAAAAATAAAAATACAACCCATCTTAGTTTATTTAAATATAAATAAGGTTAAAGTTTAAACTTTATTAAACCCTACAACTAAGGAATAGGTTATCTTAAAAGTAAAAACACAACAAATTTAAAAAAATATATTGTTTTGGTTTTGGTAAATCGCAAGTAGCCATATTAACTTTAAAAGAGGCAGTTATTTTGAAATCATAGATACTTCAATTTTATTTATTTGTATAGATTATTTCCATCGCCAATGCGTCACCAACCTTGGGAACAAAGATGTTTCGTTCCTTGTGCTTGTAGTTTCACTCACTCACTAACTATTATTTCCAGTTTTCCTGTTCATGTTATCATAGACATTAAGTGTAATATGGAAGCTCAGTGGTTATGCTCCAAATTAGAAGACATTTTCTTAAGTTAAGTACTCTATCTATCACATCTCAACACATAAGGGGTTCTTATTCTACGAAACAAATTGAATATTCAGACAAATTTAAAAGAAACATGGAAAAAACTATCATTATCCTATATATGGATTCATTTTTTAAATAAATTAACTCAATATATCTCTGATACACGCTCGCATGTTAAAGTTTAGCTTGTCGCCGTACGATGAAAAATTACGACTATAGTGAAATCGATAATAGAAAATTCTAAGCGAGTTCTTATGAAATCATTTTTTTAATAAAACAATAATAAGCATTCGTTACAATTTAAACAAACAAAGTTAATTATAATATAACGTTTGTAAAATGTGCTAATAATAATTAATCGTTATAATGTTTTAAATAGAAGAATAAAGCAAACATTTCTGTAAAGGAAGTTTAAACTGTAATAGTAATTGCTCAACAAATTTCAAAGCATTACAGTGTTTACAATGGTACCTTTATGCGGCGCTATCACAAAACAACGTGCAATGAATGTAACAGCAGGCGATATTGGCTCCTAATTCTGAATGGGATAGATACTGCACCTGAGCGCTGTGCTACGTTGTCGCGTGAAATATGGGTTTGGATTGTACATGCTAACCGTAAACATGTATATACAAAATATATGTATCGAAAATATAGACATCGCACGGAAACGTCTTGGAACATTCAAATTTCGAAATTTTCAGCTGTTCCTTTTTTAAGTTGGAAGATTTCCAGAGAATATTTATATATTATGATAGAATATATACAGATTAATAATTATTGTAATACTCGTGACTTGAGTAGTTGTAATATCATACAAAACTTTATTCTAAAGGTGTTGTTAATTCTCTTACTCGGGCTATATAAAAGTTACCTTTTAAGAAGTATTCATAAGGCATTATGTAAAGCTCCGTAAAAATATAAAATTGAAAATCATTTTCGATTACGTTCACGTCTCCGAAGTAACTTTACAAAATCTGTACATAAATAAGTTTAAAAGCGAATATTAGGTTTGTCATAACTGATGTTCGGCAAAACTTCAATTTGCTGCGCTCCCACAGAAACTTTGCCCCGTGTTTCGCATATCAACATTGCTTAGTTCAGAACGAAGCATTCGCCGTAAGAAAACAACTGTACGAGCACTGAAGCAAGTTTCCTTCATAAACTCATGTTTGCGATCCACCCACTAGAATCTTAATGAGAGAAAACGATAAAAATGTTCGAGTATAACGTCTGAATAGCTACTGTTTTAGACGTAGTTCGTATTAAGTTTAACGGCTAGCGTAAATTCTAGTAGAAAAATGTTTATATGAGAGCATCTGCGTGCGAGCTGAATGCACTATATGGCTTATAAAGTGATTTTGCAGAGTGCTCTCGACGCGGCGGCGACGGCGTCGCGGCCTACACTCGTTATAATTGTGGTAATGACGGTGGCGTATGACACTAAACAAGTAGATCGCCGCAGCCAATTGAAATAAATATACGTTTAAATTTCCACATGAAAAAATATGGCTAGTGCAGCTTATTTCACTACCGCTACTACCGTTTATATGCGATTAATTTTAAAATTTTCATTACTTAATGAAAATCGAAATGCTTTTTAAAATAGGTTTGAAATTATCAATATATTCTTTTAGCGCAATTTATAATTCTTTTATGAAATATCAATCATCATCAATTTAATATTTTCGCATAACAAGACCATACCTTTATTACTTTTATTTCAGTCGTGTGACGAGGTACAGATTTAACGTTTTCAATTTAAATGGGAACAATCAATAAGCGGGGCTTATCGCATTTTATTCGAACAAGATGAATGCGATGTGTTTTAAATCTGCTAGCTATACAAATTGTTCTATTGTTATGCGGATGATGCAAAAGTACGTTTATATTATATCGTTGACGTTTTAAGAGTAACGATATATTTTTAAATACAATTTGATTTTTAATCACCTTTCACCACAGACCTTAGTAAAGATCACATTAAAAAAATATCTTTACGAGCTATTTTAAATCAATTATTGTTTTGTAGAAATGTCAATATTTAAAAATTTACTCGTTTGATTTTTTTTAACAATTTACAATAAATGAATGTAATCTTTTAAATGTTTAGTATGTTTAAATAATTGTATTTTAATTGGAGGTTTTTAGTTTAAATGTCGTCTCGTAAATGTGTAAACAGGATCTAATGGTAACAAACGATACCTTTGTTTGTTTCGAATCACTTTCGTTTTATTACTCACAGTGACTAATCTTTTCAGGATAACGATTGCATTTGATTGTTTTTTTTTATTCTCTTTCAGTAAGCAACGTTGCGGGTGTTTCAAGTCTATGTTTACTTAATGTTTTATTTATGCTGATATGCTATAAGCCTTTATTTTGAATATAATTTTGTGTAAATATAATTTATGATTTTTTTTGTGTCTAAATTTATTGTGTACTAAGATTCTTAACACTGGTTTGCTGTGGACAAAAAATGGCGAAAGATGTTGAAGCTCTAGGATTGTATTTAATAACTCTCACCGCATTAAATTGGTAAGCTAGTATAAAAAAGTATTGCTTATTAAGTTTTAAGGGATACTAAACACGCGTTTTTTCATTATAATTTAAAAAAAGGGGTTTAATAACTATGTTTATTGGAATGTTTCCTTGGTATAAGTGTATTATATAGACGTAATATAAAGTTAGTAGAAATAATTTGGACCGAGTGAGTTGCGAATTTTATTTGAAAATAGAACGTCTTCTCGCTTCGTATTCGTGGAGTATAAAAAAACGGCAGTCAAAGATGTGACAATTTTAATTAAATATTTTGTGACAGTATCTTCGGACTTATAAGTTTATTTTAACATGATAGAAATGACATTTATAAAAAAAAATAGTATTTTTATCATCGCCCGAACACGAAAATAAAACAATAAACATCAAGCGGTTGGAATGCAATCGCGTCTGTCATTTGTTTCCGATGTCCCTCCGATCGAAAACCGCCATTTGTAACAGAATAGATATAAATTGGTGGTTGCAGTAAAGCTACGCACACACTTTATGAGGCAGTCTTAAGACGGGATGTGATTAAATTTGAAAATATTTTACCCCACAAAAAGTAAATAGGTTACTATACTACTAAAAAATTGAACGAAGTCGTTGAATCAAAACGTTGGTTTATGCGTGTATGTGTAAGTGGGTGAATATATGTATGTGTATACTTCTTTAAATATTTCGTTCGAACCTAATATTTCATAGAGATTATGGATCATGCATCAATTCTATACAAAATAGTATGTGCAATCGTCCTGTAGCAAGTGCGTCACCGGTACTAGCCTATCAATTGCGTACATGTGATTTCACTCAATTTTTGAAACTGACGCGCCCTTACCCTAGCGAGGGAGTGAACGCATTACTCAAACCACAGATTATACCGCAATATTTTTGCCTTAATATTTATAATATGACATCTGAGAATAAATTAAATAAACCACATTTCGATCGCGAGATTAAAAATTAAATTACGTCCAAGCAGACCAAAGTTCGTTCGATAGTGTCGTCAGCTTTTTACAAACTTTTGCTGCACTCGAAAATTAAATTTAACCATTATAACAGGAAACCTTTTAATGTCTAATTAATGACAATTTCAATAACTTTAATCAAAGAGAAATATTAATTATATAATAAATGTTGTCTCTATTAGTATCTTGCTCTGTGCAATATATTGGCGGGCAAGTATCAACATTCGCATTCACTGTTTCCTTCCCCACAAACCTAATATATTTTCAATTTTCAACCACACTGCGTTGTGTTTCCGACTTTTAATAGGATTTATCGTTTTAGATGTATCGTATATAAGTTAAGGCAATAAACATTTTGTTATCTTGATATTTAATTAATAATAAATTGGATAATTGTGAATTCAAGACAACTAATATATTAAGAATAATGTACGTTTTCATTTTTAAAATAACAACAATTTTTATCATTCTGACAATGTATTACGGGAAAAGTGTGCGTTGGATAAAATGAAACCATTATTTTCGTTATCGGCGAGGACCGTCGAGGGCTAGCAGCGTCAAAACCGATGCGCTTTCGTGGCTTGTAATATCCTATTATCGTATTCATACTTTAAAAACGAAAATTTGCAAAACGCTCGTAAAAACTGCTATCCATTCGGCCTGAAACGCGATAAAACGTGTGAAGGGTCAGAACGACCGCCGATACATCATAAAATTATATGAAAGTCAAGAGCAGGGTAAGTGAGAGGTGAACAGATCACAGTGAATTTATTGCGGTCTGCTTTCGATACCTATTGTGAAAAGCTTTTTTTATGACTTTAAAAAATAATTTAATAAAAATTTCTCGCCTTAACGCCGCGCCACACTAGGGCCGGCTCGAGTGGTCGAGTCCTGTTAAAGTACGAGTACATGAAGCTTTGACATAAATATTGGGTAGGTTATATGAAATGGAAATTTTCCATTCAAAATGTTTAGAACGTATATACATTTCCACGTAAAATTTTCATTGGTTGCAAGCTTTACGAAGTCGTTCGGTTAGAAACTTCAACGTGAAGGAAAAATCTGCTCTCATCTTACGGCGTCATTTGAAATCAGTATCCGTGAAATTTGTCGCGGTTCCTGGCGCGAAGCTATTGCTATACGTTGCGGGTGCATTTGCACGAAGAATGGAGGCTTAAGTACGACTCGTGCAAAAACGTGCAATAAAAGAAAATTTATTATTGTGTTTTATTTATGTAACACATGTGCGGATATCCTAGGAACTGTTGCGTCTTTGGCTCGTGTCCAAGGCTCATGTTAGGATAACTTGAAGTGGATCTAAAGATAATAATAGCCTGTAATGGTATAGTGCCAAGATATCCGGCTTAAGATAGACGGCTTTAAGTTAAAGCTCGCGTAATGTCCATTCAATTAACGTAGTTTTGTTGCCAAGGTTTGTTTAATTAAATATACGAATTATTTCAGATATTGGAAATTTAAAAAAAAAATATTTTATCCTTTGAAGAGTTGTTAAGGTGAAAAAAACACTTAACAATGAGATTTCATCGTAACTATTCTTTGTTTTTGTCACATTGTATATAACGGGTAAATATAGTCTTAAAATTGTATACAGTACAGTATAAATATGCTACTTATGCTTGGCGTTAGAATGGCATTTGATTTTAGAAGTCGTTGGATCATTCTGAAAGACGAGAACTTCTTATTTAACTAGTGACATTGCAATGCATGGATTTTTGTCAATCGTCTTAATTTTAAGATCAGTTTCACTTGATCAAATCAATAAAACAATATAAAAACAATGACAACTGTAATATTAAATATGGTAACACTCACATAAAGTACCCAATCTTTAGGGCTGTGGGCATTTGTTCCGCAGACGTACAGTCTTGATCCATCCCCCATTGGCTGGATCACTCTGACGTGATTTCGGCAATCGAAGTGCTGTAACAGAAAACAATATTAACAAATGCAAGGGAATATATATAATTGCCAAGTGTGTTTATTCGACGTTCACTATTTTGTTTGCTTAGACAAAAGAGAAATGGTTTTTTGTTTTGCCCCAGAGAATCAATTTATTTCTAGAAAGTATCCTATATATCGATTCAGGCTATACGCAAATAGCCAACGGAGTTTCATTAAAACCTATCCAATGGTTCCTATGTGATTTGTCTATAGACAATATTCTCAATATTTTGCTTCGATATTGAATGCTCTATAAAAAATGTTACGTACAAACACAGCTTGGTTATAGTTTTATCTACTGTATTTTTTGTTTAGTGGAAACATTTATTAAATATACGATAACTTTGTAGGTTATAATTGTAACGTAAATGTATTTATTATTATAAATTGTACTAATCGCCGGTTAATTTAGGTAAAGAGTCATGCATAAATCAGAATCGAGGCTAATTACTGCAGTTAATTCACTCATTCTCTTACATTTCAATCAAAATTGGTGCAATACGGATAATTGGTTAGCCGATACGATAAATAAATGAACTGCAATGAAGGAATACATATTGGGTGCATCGAAAATTTTATCGAAATAATAGTAATTCGGGCAAGTGTGGGTGAGTGTTCGCTGGCTGTGATTATGCAAATTTGCGTCCAACATAAATATTGAACGGGACATTAATATTCCGTACGACAGGAATATGCGATGACCGCTTTAGTGAATAAAACGCGGCTCAAAATGAACGATTGCTCCGTGTTTGCGTTTATTAGATTTTGTTATTATTGAGTAATACGACACACCTGAAATAAAATTATTTTATTTTAGTCATACAGTAATATTTTATACCAGTAAATGTTACAGCCTGTAACTTTCTAAAAGTAAAGGTTTTCAATTTCATCGAAACTATAAACTAAGCGCATATCTTTTATTTTGATTGTGATATATAGAAAGTCAAAAATATTATAATTTAGTTACGAAATTGCAAGGAATAAAAATGAACGTATATATTAAAAATGATCATCTGAATCGTTCCATACATGTCAAAAAAATTAAAATCAAATTCAAAACACATTTTAAAAATAACCTCAAATCGTTTAAACGAAGGCGCGGTTACTGTTTGTATGCAATAAGGTTTAAAACCGAGATCGTTACGTCAAAAACTGTAAAATGTTATTAAAATCACCAGTTGTTTTGACATATTTTGAAAAGCAATATAGTAAGTTGTACGAATAGATGGGCCTGCGGTAGCCGTGGCGGGACGAGAGATTGAAACTAATTTTCTCTACGTCACGACGAGAGCCGTCCACGAGCACGACTATTGTACGGATATTCTGTCAGATTTTGAAATTTACGAAATACAGGACGGAATAGAAATACCACAAATGCTTTTTGTCCCGGTCGGGCTGTCACGTTGCTTGATTTAAGAGTTATCATACGAGTGGCTTTTCTATTTTGCTTACAAATTGAGATTTTAAACTTCCGTCATTATCTTAGTTTGTTGGAATAGTTTAGTATTTACGATAGGCATGGTATAAATGAACAAATAGTTCAAGTTATTTGTTAGTTCGTAAAAACTTACGCCACACTCTCTTAGATTCGGCCTCACAGAGGTAACTTTGCTGGAGATTGTTCTAAAGTAATTATCGGATTAATATACTTAGAACGTTTCAGCCGTTGTACTGACGTGAACAGAAGTGTTTTGCGCTCGGAAACAATCAGAATTAAGCAGGAGAACAATCAGGCTCACGTCTAAGTTTCTTTTAACGGCACTTAGCCGGGCTCTCGCATAACTTCATTCGGAACGAATGCTTTCGATTGGTCCATTTCGTTAATTATTCGCCACTTTGTACGTAAGTAGATTTACGGCGGACTTTACTTTTCCTCGCGTTTTTTTAACAAATGGTTTTCTCACTGAACTGTACTTATTTTTTTAACATCAAATAGCTTCTTGGTGCTGATATACGAACTCAATTTGCATTGCTAACGACGAATACTATACTTGTTTTTCTTGGTGACGATTCTTTAAGTAACTTTACATTCTATGTAGAATACTGTTATTTTAGACGCTGTTAGGTAAATCATCTTCTAGCTCGATATATTATTCTTATAATATAAATAATAAAATTGTATTTATAATACATAATACAGTCTTAGAGAGTATAACAATAATATAAATTTAAAGCAACTTGTAATTCTAAATAATTGTTCTTTATCTACCATTTTTCTCGGTTACTTTAACAAAGAAAGCAAGCAACTTAAATCGGTAAAACGAGTCGGTTCTGTGACCGCTTACAGAATATCGCCGTCGGCGTTTTTCCAGCCTCTTTCGTGTTACGACATCGTGTTTAGAGAAAGGAAAACTCGTCTACAGCGAGAAACTTTGATTATAGCTTTCACGAGTAGTCGTTCCTCCCACGATCAGGGTGATAGACTCGGGGATATTTCTTTTTTATGGCCCTCTTTAATACTAATAAAACAAATTTACTTTTTTCTTCATAGCAAGAGTTGAAGGGTAGCATGTGGTCTATTGCCTTACTTCCTCACTATTACTAAAGTTCGATCTTTTACTAGCGTAGCTTGTTCGATATATGCTCGTGTGGGAAAATGCTTGACTTTTTCTAAATTATTGAACACTCTTAGATATGTTAGGAATACGAAACGTTTTTATTATGTTATTTATTTTATTTAAATTCAATTCAGTCTGTTAACGAATAAAACAAAGAACTACTGGTAAATAAAAAAATTATCAAAAACGTTTCATAATGATAAGAAAACAGAATAAAAAATATCACTATTCCTTTTTTCGAGTTAACGGTAGACTGTAACGAGTGCCTTTACTTATTATAGTGAATAAAAACTTACATAAGTCTATAAATGGAACAAAATATCGTACAATAATAACATGAATAAAGACCTCGTTATATCAATTACAAACGCTGCAGTGCCCTAAAACTGAGGTTCAGTTGAGCGTAGAAATCACTCGCGTCTTGCGCATTATCGAATTAGTGAATCGTGCAGTGCGGTAACTCGCAACAATCACCCAATCTTCGGAGACGGGGAATAAAACAAATATTGCTTTTACGCCGCGATTGTAAATCAAAATTAACGGCCTTAATATAGCGAGTGGAACGTAGCTTTGAGCTCCCGCTATGAAATATGCCGCCGCCCGCCGCTCAGTTAAAAATGGGATTAATCCCTGATGGAAATAGTGCTAGTTGTGTGCAATTTTGCGCCGAACAAAGGAGTTTCAATTGATTTAATGAGGCAATAATGGCAACTTCTCTTCGGTTAAGTGCGCTAAATTTATCATGAAACTGGATCTAGGGTATTTTATTTCTCAGTTTTAGACATCGGATGAATTTACAATGTTGTTTTAGTTGCAAGTAATATTTAAATTAACACTGAAAATACTATAATATTATATTTATTGACGTAAAGCCAACATGTGTCTTTATGGCAATAATTGTAAATATGTAAAACAAAAATATACAATGAATTAAGTTAATTTATATTTTATTATGATTTTAAAAGTAGATTTATTTAACAATAAATACTTACTTCAGATTTTCCCTTGGAGACACATTGAGCAACATTGCTGGGTTCCAGATTTATCGAATCTCTCTGCGAACAATGAAATTTCAATTTATAGCATTATTAAAAAAAACAGCGACAGAAATAAAACCTTCTTCGTGAACTTTTTATCAAAAACTGTTTTTTCTTTACAAATATTATATAAAGATTACATACTCAATTTATAATATTAGTTTCATAGTCCAAGTCGTAACATTTCAATAATAAAAAAAAATTATAAATATGTAATATATATACATTAAACTTACATCACAGTGTGACGAGCTGATGTTGTTCATGTTAAGTCGATATAGTCGATCCCTGTAAAAAAATAAGTTTATTTAAGTACAGTGTACATATGCATTAAGTATAAAAAATATATATTTTAACTGTATATTTAAATTTAAAGTTTATATTCATAAAGATTATTTAAGTAGCAGAATACATAATGACGTTTAAAGTATTTATTGAATGATCGCTTTATTGTCAAAAATGAGTTCTTTTAACAAAGTCACAAAGTTTGCGTGAGACGATTATCAACGATTGTGTATTGAAAACGTTTTATAACAGAAAATGAGAAGTATATTACGACGGTAGTTTAACGTTCAATCGATTTATTGTGATACTATAATAATAAAATATTTGGATCGACTTTGTGTCTGGTTTGAGTTCTATCCAACGAATGAGTATTGTTATGGGGATTTGCTGTGTTCTGGTTTGAATGTTAAATGTGAGCCAGTGTAATGTAATGTACATGGGATATAAAATCACAGATCCCGTAGTTGAAGTCACAAGTGCTTTATATTCGTTACAGAGTAGTGTCTATGGGAGACCATTTACCAATAGGTTTAATTCTTTTATACTTCCATATATGCGAACAATGAAATATATATATTTATTTATTTATAACAGTAATTTCAAAGCTATTGACTACTTTATGTATCCAGAAAAAAGATTATAGGCATAGCGTGTTTTGAATACAAGTTATAATTAATAGCTGCTGGTCCCCTAATGGATAAAATGTAAAATAAGCCTTCCAGGGACCGCCTATTTCTATAGCCGTTTACATGTAGTTGAGTGATATAGACACGTACAGAAAAATATAATATATAGACTATAGAGACCTAAGATAGATCAGTCAGGTTCAATCAGGTTACAAGCCGTGTATCTAAATTAAAGATTGCAGGTTCAAGCCTGGCAAGCAGCACTACGTTATTAAATTATTTAATTCTGTATGTAATTCATCTCGTGTTCTACACGAAGAAAACATTATCAGAAAACATGCGTGTATTAAATAAAATTCTGTCATATGTGAACAAACTCCAAACCTATAAGAAGTTTTTCAAAGAACGAAGATGTATTTTCCCAGAAGGTTATGTACAGACGTTACTATAGGTTATACAATAATTCTACTGCATTGAATGTTTTAAATCCACCCATTATCTGCATGTATGTACCAAATAGCGAAATATGAAACTTACATCGCTCCGACGTAGAGCGCATCGCGTTTGGAATCCACAAAGAAGGTTCTATAGTAGAGTGTGCCGCAGGAGAATTCTCGTACATGATCTGAAAATAAGGAAATATTTCTATGAATTTTTGTATACTATATTTAATATTTAAGTTGTCGGTGATCAAAAAAAATTGGACATATTATATTAAATTGTCGTATATAAAAATATACAACAGAAGTTGTTTTTTTTACATCTATGTTCTAAAATTAAACATTTTCTATAATTAAAGTTAAAGTAACAACTATTTATTAGAATGAAATTAAATAGATTAGACGGAGCAGGTGGATTCGATCATAGTTAATACGTCAGATCAAAGAGCCGTCAATGTTCGCGTGTCAATATAATTTATGATATTAAATATATCAAAGACTCGATTTCGATTCGACACTAATCGTTTATGGATAATATTTTTATTATATTAAAAAATCGTAGTGACTTTCTACCTTCGTATAATTTAAGCAATCATTTCGTGCTTATCTATTATTAAAATATAATGTTCTATCCTTCGTTGGGGATGAAGGCAGAGGGGATGAAGTCACGCACCAATCACCCAATAGTTTTACAACCAATAGTGATTCAAGTCGTAAGAATATATAGGAAATCGTAAACAAATTTACCACGAATCGTAAAAATCACGTGATCTCCATATAAATGAAATGTCAGTTTTTAAATGAAGCCTCGTAAATGTTTATACATACGTACTTTTTTATCTATGACTAATTTAATTGTAAATGATATATGCTATACGCCTTGTTCCCTATTTTTTAAAAGGTACATCTAATGACAGCAATATAAGGATTGAATTCTCGAACACTAAAGTTTTGAATGTAAGAAATTTTATAGTCTGTATGAAACAGCTTTACAAATTCTCTTCTAAATAACGCCGAGAAATTTAAAAACCCAAACATCTCGCCTGACGAGTGAGCCTAGCTCGCGCGGAAGACTTTTCAATGTGCTTACCTTATTCGCTTGTCCGACGCCTCTATATGGAATATATTTTTCACGAAGCTAGCCGACGCTGTCTTTTATACTGCACGAGTCTGCATTTTGTGTTGAATAAAGAAATTAAAGCTATGACTCGTTCTTTACAATATTTCGTTTTATTACTTTGAATCTCTTGAATTAAATATCGTGTTAAGGATTTTTTTGTAGAAGAATATATCTAATAAAATTAAAGATAAAACAGAACTGTTGTTTATTATCTGTATTTTATTAAATTCGATAATGTCTCGTTTGACTGACTATCAAAGAGCTTTAACTGAAAGTCATTTGAAGATTTTCGTACCGTAATGAAAAAGTAACTAAGAAAGGATTTTGCAAAACTCTGATTTTAAGTAAACTCTGGTTCAACAACTCTGAGTTCAACTGTGGTGCGACACCCCCTCGGTTTTCGACATTCAATCGACTCGTTTAGCTTTTTTTAAGTTTGACATTATTATAAAAGTTTAAAGACAATGTCTTGTACGTGTACACAAAGCCTTTCGCTTAAAGCTACGACGAGTATTGCTATTTATATTTAGATATTTACGGTATTAGGATTAATATATAATAATAATTTTAATATGTAATCGAAAAATAACAGTAAGGTAAGTTACCTTGTTTCACTGACGCCTAAATAACAGATGTATTTGTTACGTTAAACAATACTTAATTACTATTATTACTTATTAAAATAAATCGATTAACAATGTAATATTTTTTTAAAGAAACAGTATTTTTAATATAAAACATGTAGTACTTGGCAGGCGAAAGTAAGTTCCAATATGCTAATACGGGGCGCAGGAACTTCGATTAATAGTCGCGATAAAGTGACAATGTTTCACAGTAAATGAAGTTAGAACAGGTAGTGCATTGGGTAGGGAATTGAGCAGGTGCAAATCAGGAATCGGTATTGCTGTTCGCGACGCCGCTGGGACGACAACCTTGTATCCTGAATTTGCATATGTGAGGTGTTTGATATTTTATTTACCGAGAGATACGGCGATGCGGTATTTGTGTATATCTAGTGTTTTGACGTTACATAAAGACGCCTAGAAGACAATTTTCTATCGAAATTTTTCAGCACTGTATTACGTAATAGAATATAACGTACGCTTCCCAAATACTTCCCTTAATAGGTTTTATAATAAAAATTCTGTCGTTCGTCAGAATGTTGTTGAAAAACTATATGACGTCACCACGTCATATGGTTTTTACACTTCAATTATTTTAATTAACGACACGTAATATATTTTAGACGAATGAACGTAAATTTCTTTAAGAAAGTAAATAAGTTAATACTTCTCCATTTCTCTTTTAACAGATTTACCTTAAAATGTAACTTTAAATTTTCAACAAAATGTAGTAAATTTTACACGATGAAATTTCTGAAGTACGACGCGGTAACACAACTTAAAGTTAGCACGTTTTAGTTATGTGACGGCGTTGCGCTATCTCTGCAAGTGTTCGTAATCATGTATTCAATGGCGATACATTTTTCATCACTCAATCTCCTTACACGAGAATTACGTTAAACTTCGTAGTTTTATAAAATATGATACATTGTATTTTAAGTTTGTGTTACGGGTTTGTTATTAAATTGTTCAACGAGCAACATGTTTTCATTCTATGTAATTTACTATGGATTTTTATGTTTTTGATTACATGTGATTGAATTTAACGATAACTATGGAAATAATTTAATCTATATTTTTATTATCTGTGACCTACTGCTGTGCTATAAAAGTATTGTTTGTATTTAATTGTTTCATTTCGTAGCTAATATAAAAAAAACTTATACGTTTTTTTTATATTAGCGAATGACTGAGTTTTTGGCAAAGGTTTAAATATGTATGTTGAAATAATTATCGATCTGTGTTTCAAGTACGACGTAATTTACATTGTCAGGAACTTTAAAATGTCCAATTCCGTGAGATTCCGAGAGATTCAGAGATCTGTTCCGATTTTATTCGTATTCAAGTAATAGCATAATGTTTTAATGGTAGGTAATAGCTACTTTTTAATTAGACTATTTATACTGATAGTCTTTACGATAAATCGAAGGTTTACTATTTTTCCTTTACTTTTAATACTCAAGTTTTTGCAACTATATCTTATTACAAGAATTTTCATGTTATTCACCTTATATTGTTGTAATGTTTCAGTTATATACACTAAGACATCTAATTTTTTAATGTCACTGAATACAGGAACAATATACATTTATAAAAACGGCAATTAAATATCAAGATTTAATAACATTATAAGCCTTAACTTTTGACGACGGAGTTTTCAAGTACTTATTTATATAATCCTATTAATTTGCTTGTTTATTTAAAAATAAACCATGTTATTTCACCACTTCAATCGTTTCAATCTTATCCGAAGCTGATTTGCATAAACATAGTTTATTTATTTAATGTTCTAACAAAGGCCTAGGATTCGGAGTATAATTATCGGGCGACCGTGCCATATCAAGATTCCAATGAGCCTTGTCGACACGCGAACCGTTTATCCCGTGACAGAAAACATGACCAATGCGTTCAGTCGTATTATTTTCATAAATAATTTATTGAAGTATAGAAAAAAATATGTAGCACTATGATAGCGATATGAAATCTTCACTAAGTAAAATTGCCGTCAAATACTTGATCTCCGCTGTGTTGTATGTTTTGTGTGTTTATCATTATTTGTTGCAATATTATATACATAGAAGATTTCTTGATGTAGACAACAGCGTTGTTAAAACAAGACGCGCCTAATTTAAAACCGCCATTTTGTCGGTTGACAGAAAAGTAAAGCAATTCATTCATTGGCGCGACTTATGTTTAACTTTATACAGATTATAAATTAGTGTCACTTGAAATTTAAACAAGTATTAATAATATATGTTATGTATGATGTTTGGTAGTTAAATTAATGTTAGAACATTTTAATTTTATTCAAAATAAAAGTTAAATTTGTACCGAACTGTTGATTTTCTTTCGTGAATGAATGATCTTTTAAATATATCTTTCATTTTTTGAACACGATATAAATAGTTACTCTTGCTTTTATTTCGAAATAGAGTAGATTTTATCTCTAGTATAAACGAGGTAGAACTTTTAATTAAACCTTATTATATAATTTTGGCCTTCCGATTTGTAAATTTTCGTGTTTCGGACTCGGTCGGGTAATTGTTTTATCGCATGAGCTCGGTCACTCTGGTCAAGTGGTTAAGAGGGATGGGGTCAAGCTCACAGCTGGAGTCGAAGAAGTTATACAACGCACGTTCCATGAGATGCTATCGTGCTAAACTATTTTGGTCAAGGATAGTTTAGGCAAACTCTAGCTATTTATTACATTGTGGACGTTTCCAATTTCTTAGGAAAGCGACAAACAATGTAGCACTATGTCTGAGAGTATCTTTACACCTATCTATACATATAATAAATCTGTAACTTGTCGCTGTCTGTACATGGAAGATACGCGTGTAAAACTGTTAAACTGTAAACTTTATCAACGCAATAGAACCCAAAACGATGATTGATAGAATGTGTGTCTGTTTATCTTTTTGTCTGTACGTTTGTGCACGCTAATCTTGGAAATGACTTAATGGATTTGAATGCGTTTTTCACAAACGTATTGTGGCTAACTTCACTTAAAGTTTAGTGTTTGGTTTAAAATAGCGTTATGCAATGAGCGTCTGTAAAATGACGATGATTGAAATTTTATTAGAACAAAACAATGTTAAAAAATGGACTATTTCAGAGATTTAGATATTTCCAATGTAAGTTGAACTCAGATTTATGTGATCAATCATATTAAATAGGGTTCAGCTTATGCTGGTCCAATAAATGGCCTTTGCGTAGATATATATATGTCTATCTTGTAATCAATTAATTTCTAAGATAATGCATTATTTGAAAAGTCGTTTTTATAAAATATTAATTCTTATAAAATATGTCAAGATCATAGATAGTATTTTAGAGATTTTTATAGTTTTGACATATTATAAAAACGGGTCTTTGAGAAGATTTTTTGAAAATATACATACGTATTTATTTTCGGTTTGTAAGTAACTTTGTAAGTCAAAGTATAAATTTTAGTTAAAGTATTCACTTGTTTAACCGACTAAGTATAAATTTAACAAAATCATGATGAAAAATTTATATGCGGCAACGAAACAAAATACCTACCTTACCTTTTAGTTTTAAAAGCACACAATTGACTGTGGAGGCATCGTTTGCAATCACAATAAATAAAGCACATGGAAAGATATATTATTTATTCAATTATGTCGGAATATATTTAAGCGAATGATGTTATTCTCATCTGTGATTCCAATTGTATGTTGCCTTAACTAGATCCGGGTGAGGCAAAAAACCGAATAAATACTAATATCCCACGAAAATAAAACTATAAATGTTGTACATACTGAAATATTATAAGTCTGCTCTTTGTGCTTTTTAAGTTATATGTGGATGAAACCGTGGGTACAGCTAGTTTAAAAAAAATATATATTTAAAAAACGGCACTATAAAAAAATAATTCAAATTTAGCCTGTTGATGTGACACGGGTCATGGTCTTGTGTGTCATAAAAAACTTAAAAAAAAAAACACATTTTTAATGTGATTTAATCGTAATAGTGAAATAAAAATATAATAAAACTGATTACGTAAATCAGTTTGTGAAGCAGCAAATTAGAAGGTTTCCTTGATGGATTACCAGGCGATTAGAGCCGACAGGATATCCGCGTATTTTTCATTTGGCAATTGTTACGGTCCCGATATCAGTGTACAAAGTACCGATTAGATTAACAGCACACAATTGGCTTACATGAAAACTTTGCCCCATTAGCCCTGTAATACCTATTTCGTGGATTGGATTAATTTAGAACGTGCCCCGCGGTGTTTGTGTTCCGTGTTATCGCTTCTGTCTTTAACAATAACACGACAAACTCCAAATTAAATATTGTATGTGCGTTGTGTTATGAACGTTTTTATGGCTGATTCCGTTGGGATTGTCATGTGATTAGGATTATTATTTTAACATGAGGCGATGGTTAAAGGGTTAGAAAGTTGTTTTATTAATTTACATATACAGATAAAATAGGCTTACATTGATGTTAAATAAAAGGTTGATTAAAAAGTTATGTCCCAGATTGTTAAAAGTTTTTATTATATTTCCGACATATTTTTAGTAAGAAAGATTCGTATGCGTTGACAGCAAACGGGATGATGCTCTGTTAGACATCCTCACCTCGCCATTTTCTTTCTTATGTTTATTATATACTTAATTGCCTCATATTATTCTAATAATAAGAAAATTATAACGAACGACGTAACGAAACTCTTTGTTTTTTCTCCATAAATATATATTTATTTTAATTATAAATTATTTGCGTTTTACATCTGCCGAGCAGTATTTGATATTTTTTTCTCCAAATAAATGAAATATATAAGTAACTATTTTTTTTAAATAAAATTCAACTCAAATAAAATATAGTTTTCATTTCATTCATATTACTAATGACTCCTAGCGTTCGCACGCCATCTCCGACTACCGCAGAACTAAATTAACTTGCTTATAATATGAGATTTCAGTCACGATCTCCTTGAATACACCGTTACTCAGACGGCAAGTCGAAGTGAGTTAAGCGAGTTAATCGCGACACGCGTCGATGTAATGTACCGACTGCATAAACGTTGAAGCGCTTTGCATCGACTTTATGCTCAATATTGAATATCTTATACCTTCATAGCTCGTGACGACTAATTTACATTTGATATTTTGTCAATTTTACATTTTTCGTAATTGTTTAATGAATATTGTAACCGAATTAATTATTCCAATAATACAAAAAGGTATATACATATATATATTGTAGTACGGTTGAATAAAATCCCTTGGTTCGGATATTATAAAATTTATAACTAAGCTAAAAAGTAGAAAAGTTGACAGTGTAATATTAGCGTGTCTGGGAAACAACATAAAGTTCTTCTCCCTGCGCGATCTCTTTCCTGTCATGTCGGGATACCGTCCCATCGGATATAAGTGTAAGAAAATAGACACTTAAGAACTGGTGCTGTGGCTGATTTCATTCAGTAAGAGTATTTTATTTTATTTTTATCATTCATCATGAGTATCATTAGAATATAAAATTTTATAAAAAAAATAACTTATGTTTAAAATAAATACGTTTTATATTTATTTATAAGTAATTTGATGATAAATTTGCCTTAAATAATATAAAGTTATTTTATAAAACTAGTAAATATGTGTGTTAATTAAAACAACTCTTTAACGCTTTTCATATAAAACTGTTCACTTTTCTCTTGAAAGATAAACATTTTGTCGCTCTGCTTCTGAACAATGACTAGAATGAGTGTCGCTTTATGCTTTACTGTGAGAACAATTGAGTGCATTTGTACAAGAGACGCTTAACAAAGGACTAAGTATTAGTAGTTTAAGTTATAACATTAAATTTAAACACGTCTTTTATTATATCAAGTAGATATTTCAACGGTTATAAACTTTGTGCATATGTATATTATATTTTTTATTATATTCTTTAAATTATTTTTTATTCATACTAATGTAACAAAGCTGATTGAGTTTGTTTATTTAAACGGGCAAGTCTTGTCAAATCTTGCCAGTCGGATTTGAAAAAATCTTCTTGCATTGAAGGACCTAATTCTTGAGGAAAGTAGGACTCAAGACCACGCTAGGGCTTCTGGGGCGGAGCTGGAGCGGTTTCAGCTTGTTGAACGGCGCGGCATAAAATTTCTTTTCTAACAACGTATTTTTTATATATAAAAGCATTTTCTTTTAATTTAACTCAAATATATGCGTAGTATAAAAACTAATGCACGTAAACGTAAATCTACTCTATTGTAAATTTAATATAGAATTAGTTATTCATTTTATATGACAAATAAAGTCTGTTTTGTAGTTTTTGTAGTAAAATTGATGTACCCACCGTAATATATCTTGATATTACGTTGTTCCTTCGCTGAGGTCAATGAAACTGAATAGCGATTAAAAGTCTCGTAAAATGAAACCAAGTAATCTCATACGAACCGTAATAGCGTATTAACGGAGACTTAAAAGACGTCGCTACACGACGCATCCTTATGACTTTATGAACAAACTGATGAACCACAAAATTTTAAGTGCATTATTATTGTATATGAGTTATTAAACACATAAAATTTAAAATTAAAAATCTCGTCTTGTTGCCTCCGCTGGTAATGGGGTGGCTGGTTCATTTTTTTTCAGAGAAAAGGAATTGCGATTCAACGGGGAAATGGTGCTAGCATTCTTTCCACAATTTCGCGTGGTCATGATTTGTATATACTCATTTTAGTCGTAAATATTATAAAACTGCTTATAAACTACGATGGTTTATGTAATCAATCGACATGTCATAATTGTCTTGTCTATGGTCTATTCATTTGAGATCGGCGCAGCGCTTCCAGCCGCTTATTTGACATCCGCTGGTAGGTAAAACTAATAACTTCGATCGATGGATGCGGTTAACAATAATCAAGATAGAAACTCCAGGTTTTTTTAATGAATTAATAAACAAAAATCATATGAATCCATCAATCAAATAATTGTTTATTCAAGTAGGTTTATAAGTACACTTTTGATCGTCATGTTACAGGGTTGAATTAAATGTAAAGCTACCCCCGATTCGGAATGTTGATTCTACCAAGAAGAATTCAATGACAAGAAACTCAATATCATCCCTATAAATAAAGAGTTAATCAAATACAATAAAATATATTAATAATATTATTATTATTACCAAAATACTGAAAAAATAATCAAGGTGCTTGGATTTTCATATCTTAATGAATTTATAAAATAAATTATTCCATTTAATAAGCGTCAAATACGAAAATACTGGACGAGACAAGTTGCGCGAGGTCTACTTATTTAATATGTCGCTCCTTATAAAGAGCTATGTTACTGACGGATTAGCTGAATTTCACCCTTCACTGTTTATTAAGATAACTTAATTAACCATAACAACTCTAAAGATATATTAACATGTAACAAACATTACTTGATCTTGGAAATATACGTTTTGATGGAGGTTATTTTATTTTTGTTTCATATATAAAATTATAATAATGAATTTAATTTCATTTATCTACATAATTATACAAATTCAGGTATTTACTTTGTAAAATAGCTTACTCGTTTCAAGTTTTCAGGGGAATGTATGAAAATGTTGACGAGAAAGCTGACTGTGATATCGGATTTATCTTAAAAAGTTCGATATTTTAACCATAAGGAAGGAGTTCAGTCTGTTAGTCATTGTAATCCTTTTAGCATTCATCTTTGCAGACACGAAAAGGCTCTCCCGTTTGCGCGGACTAATTCCGAATGCACCTCCAATCGTAAAAGAAGTCGTAAAGAAGTGAGACCCCTCTCGAACCGATGCACGCGAATCAGGGAACAAATAGTTGATTTTTATTGGCTTCCGCCCAGACTCAGATTGAAAATTCGCCATAAAGACATTGGGACACGCCTGGTCGGATTAAAGGGGGAACTAATAAAGAAAACTTTTGCGACACCGTATTTTTACCAAACGCGCTCTTAAAACTTTAGAGCCTTTATTACTGGATCCATGGTAAATGGTAATAGTTTGGAAAAAAACCCTGTGGTGTTTGGAGTGTTTCTTTCATCGAGGATAATGTAAGAACTGATTAAGTGATTCTGCTCAAATAGCCTTTTGAAGTTGATTAACTTTTTCAATCTTCATTTACGACACGTACACTTTTACAGCTTTTGTTTAAGAAAAAAATATAGTAATTTAAGTTTTCATTAAATTTAAAATGAGTTTTAAAAATTTGGCATGTTTGTTGTTGTATGTGTTATGTATAAGATGGCTTTCAGCGAGTGGTATTAACGTATGTGTGCTTCACGAAGAGTAGCAAAAAATATGAAATACAGCGCTGTGCCGACAGGCTGAAAATAGTGACAGGAAAGACAAGATAATAAAGACAAAACACGGCAATAAACGTGCTATGAAAACATGTCAGGGCGCGTACACGGCTTCGAATAAGAAACAGGGTAATGGGAATTTCATTTACATAAATTATCTCGCAGGAAAACGGTGTCGCCGTACTGAGGTAAGCTGCCTTCGGGACGCCTGGTAATGCGACATGCTGTTACCTCTATTGGGGTTAATGTACTCCAAATTTTCAAAAAATAACAAACATTTAATGCTTTGTTAATTTACTAAATTAATGTACTGGGCATATTCTGTTTGTATCGTAAAATACACAGTAATTTCTTGTAGAAATATCAGTTGTCCCCATACAGCGAAATACACTTAGCATACATTCACACCTCGGGGAGAAGTTGTAAATTTTGGCAGCGCGCTGAAGCTACATAATTTCACACACGCCTCAACTCATCGTTCGGTAAAATATTAAGGTGTATAAAATTTTATTACAAGTATTACCCCTACAATGTTCACTATAAACATTTTGCTTCGTTTCTCCTTCGCCGGCGGTAACATGTATGGTATTTTACGTATTACGTTGTTTTTATTTAATCTTTTTGTTTTAATAAGGTAGCATATTATATTTCAAATGCTCGTTTTGTTTGATTTTCAAACCCCCTAAGACTGCAGATTTTCTTTACTTTGCTAATGGTAAATATAGAAACTTGATACTTACTTTCTATGATTATATTTCCTTTCACTTATTCGGTGATTCATACGTATATAATTTAAGTGTTGTAAATACTTAATCGAAAAAAGATTTTGTATTATAAAGTCAAATGAGTTGTTTATTTTTCCTGCACTCGACGCTCAGCGTCAGGCAAAATTCAATGAACACACATTCGACACAAATTTGCTTAATCCTTTTTAATGTTATTTGCACAATCTATCTTTAATAGATTTACATTAAATGTTTCCAAGTGTGCATACGTAATTTCAGTTAACTGAAGCGATTTAACTTTTTTATTCGAAATATTGAACCATGATAGCGACTGAAACTAATTTTAATTAAATTGATTACTTTCAGTTTTATTCCATTTTTCCAAAATTATAGAAAAACTACATTTATGTATTTAGAACTGCAATATGCTTTATCGTCCTTCTTAAACTTGTTTATATGTTTATTGTGTGTACTTTGTAGAAGCGACAAGATCTCGAGCTCCAATCACAGGTTCAAACCTTGGTCAGGGCAATAAAAAGTTTTTTGAAGTTGGCAGTATTTCAGGCCTCTGGTTCCGAATCTTGACTATAGTTATGTCGGATTTACCCTCCCATTGCATTATAGGAATGAAGGAATAGAGGGTGTCTTTTATTTTTTATTAGATAGGTTAAGGATATGGGCCACCTAATGGTAAGTCAACCAACGCCTATAGACATTAGCATTGTAAGAAATGTTAACCATCGCTTACGTCGCCAATGCGCCACTAACCTTGGGAACTAAGATGTTATGTCCCTTGTGCCTGTAATTACACTGGCTTACTAACCCTTCAAACCGGAACGCGATAATACTAAGTACTGCTATTTTGCGTTAGAATATCTGATGAGTGAGTGGTACCTACTCAGACAAACTTGCACAAAGCTCAACCACCGGTAAAAGTGCAATAATTGCTTTGCATTTGACTTGTCTTCTTTCAATAAGAGCCTAATCATGTATATTATTATCATTACCATCTACAATAGGGAAGGATATGTTATTTAATAATTGTAATAATATGGTCTAACATTATGCGTAGATCTGTTGGAAGTTAAGTAAATTTTTAAGTTATGAGCTTTATTTGGTTTGTGCGATAGTGTTTTAAGAGATCAAATTCGCTAAACACACGCCTCTTATCTCGGCGTATCGCGTTTATTGTTGTTACAGCGTCAATTGCGTATATTTTTAATATTGACAACCATTTGTCCCACACAAACGGTGCCATTCAATTAAATAAATTTACCTTTACTTTTCTATTGATATAAAAAATAAGTGTACTTTAATGAAAAAATAATTTAAAAGTAATAAGAGTACTTTTATTGAAATATTTTTGTTATTCAAGTATATGTCTTTATTACTCTTGTTAGAATTCAAGTTTGATTTTATAATAACAATTTGTCATTATTTTAATTCAGTAGTACTAATTTATTTAAATGTTTATATCATTATATAAAGTTTTTTCTATTTTTAAAGTAAGTAATAAGTAGAGTATTTTACGCTCAACGAGTGATTTTTAAATTTATAACGTGTATTTTTATTAGAGCCTTGGCGTTCCAAAATAATTTACATAAAATCTTAAGCAAACGCAGTGAATTGAGTAAACTTCAATCACAGGATCGTCTTCCAGTCTAGTAGACACGATGCCTGTATTTTTCTACTTCAATCACGCTGTACTTTAACAAAGTGGAAAATAAATTATGACTGAAATTTATTTAAATTAACTCAATATTGGCACTTTTTTTATATACGATGTACGTCACATTAGGCAAACGTGTTTGAATATTCAATTATCCTTGTTTAAATTACTGCGTTATATAAGTATATATATTCTTTATGTTGGTGGTGGACGGTGATAAAGGTAAGTTGTGTTTGCTTTAAATTGGCTTAATATTAAACTTTAAGTCGGTTTTAATGTTGGCATATTTATAACACGAACACAAAAACCTCATATGTATGCAACGGTATACTATATATGGTTCATAAAGTTAACTAAAATCAGGAGTCGGCTTGGTGGTTTATAACCACAAGGAAAATATGTATACATACATATTTAATCTAGAGAAAGGCTAAATAATTGTAAGACATGGAACGGCACTCCATTTTTTTTTAAATAATACTGATTTGTGCGGATTATGTTTATTCAACCATAATGAGAAATGCGTTCACAGAGACGAAACTAACCGATTTTTATAAATATTTACAATAGAGAACTAAGCCCAGGTAATTTTTTCACCTCCTTGTCGAAAGAATAATTTGGGTCTATCCGTGGCATGGAATCCTATTGCAATTTACGCTCATTGAACCGGTAAAAGTGTATGGGGAGGCTAAAGTTGCTTCGATTCTTTTATTGCCATATGAAATCAATAAGACGCGTGACGCTGCAAATGTTTTCTGGGACGTCTCTTTTAATAAAACTCATGAAAGCTGCTTCTATATAGGAAATTAGTTGATCAATGTTTTCCTATATCTATATGTACAAATGTATAAATATATCTTTTGTGATATTGTTAATGTTTTATTTTATTTTTTCCTTGTAGAACACTTCGATCATGCAATAATAAAATCAAATACAATTATTCTGAATAGCTCGGATAACGGTTATTATAGAAGCTTTAATGCATTAAACAACATAACGTAAAGGTATGTAGACTTAGTTCATACTGAACGTATTCATTATGGCTCTGGGGGCCAAATTCAATCGGTCTCTGTACTGGGCACAATTATTCAGAATACGTTACCGTCGCCAAACCGGCCACGCAATAAGTCACAGCCTCCTCGAGGGATGAACGGACTCTCCTGGAACTCATAATTGGAAATTGAAATTTGTTTAGGACTGTGTCGGGCTCCTAATTCGATTATGGCAACGCCTCTCGTGCAATCTGCGTGCAATAACAATAAATATAATCCGTAGAGGTGAATCACTGCATACGGTACAAGTATTATTATTGGGTGTGTAATCCTATTTTAATTGGTTCGAGTTTTTAGCCAGTAACCCTTGTTTAATGTTTTACATTCTGATTAATATTTCGAAACACTTAACACTTATTTGTATAGTGAGAATAATCTGTTTTAATTATACCAGAGTTCACCCATTGGTCGAAGTTCGACCATAAAGACTGTTGAAAATTTGAGAAAAACTTAAATAAGATATATATTTTTCTACTCTTATTTTCAAATTTTATTCCTCTTTTATTGAAGAATAAAGCTGGTCAATAACTATAAAAAAATAACGAAAATCGGTACTCAATTGTTTTGTCTTCGCTTATTTCTATAATAATATTAAACTGTCCGTTCGATATCAAAGTTTAAATAAATCGAAATAAATTTCAATATCTCAATCCTTTAAATTATGAAATATTTTTTTTATGATTTTTTAAAATAAGGTTTTTTTTATGATTATCTTAATTAAAATATTAAAGCCATTATAACTATAGCACAATGGAAATTACATCTTAGTTCCCAAGGTTGGTGACGCATTGGCGAAGTAATGGTGACCATTTATCATCAGGTGGCCCATTTGCAAGACCGCCTTCCTACTTTGTATAAAACGAAAATATATACATACTATATTATATTGTCACAGACACCAAAATAGTGTGCAAGTTTAGACTTAATCGGTCGAGTGGGCCTGATTCAAAAGCGTTGGCAAGATTTGAACCACAAATGTAAATAGGTGAAGTTAAATAAAAAATATTGGAGTAAAGTAAAAATTGCTTTAAATTTTAAAAATAAATATACTTTTATACAATGAGTGATATAAAATTGTAAATATTTTAAAGACGATAAGTATAACCTTACTTTTTTATGTGCGCAAAATTATTATGCCTTTTATATTTTTGCATTTCGTTTAGACAGTATAAACATTATATTTCGTCATTTTAAAACTTCTATACAAATAAAAGGTCAGAAAAATATATGAGCATTAATTTGTATATGTCGTATATAATAATGAACGATTATATTGTATCGCGAAAAATACATCATTAACGATGATGTCATAAGCTTCTAGCGGTGCTAACAATATGCCAATGCAAATATTGGATTAAATATATCCCTTCAATAAAGACAATATTATTAGACGCAGCCGTGTGTGACACGCGCAATGACAGAAACAAAAGTACGCACACGTGAACACCCTATATTGGCAATATCCAAGAAATTCCAACGATACAATAGAGAGAGACACGTTCCGTTATTAGCTAGGGGGTACCTTAGTTCCTTTGCCCCCTCGCTATCACTCACCTAGCCGTATCAGTCGCGCGCCCCCACGTACCTACTAATCACAGAGGATGTGGCATAGACGCGCTATGCATATTTATTATTGCCCTCCTTCCAATTCTCACCGTTCGATCCGAGTGGGACGTGGGTGTTTTTCATTTGCCCATGTTATTTATTTAGTGGGCCCCAGGTAAGGGCTTAATGTTTGATGAGCTCAGATTCGGCCTCCTTAATTTCTATACGCACAAGCTGCTACAGCTAAGCCTAATGTCGATCACGTTTCTGCGGTTGTTTGTTTCCTCTATCTAGTTAATTAAATACAGAATACTGTATTTAAGCATAAAACAATACGGAGTGATTCCAATAGAAACTTTAATTTTCCTGAAATATTTGTAACATTTTTTGTTAATTCTGTTACAGTGTTGCGTTTTATAATAAATTGTGTACATGTGACAAACATTCGAGACAGAATGCGAATAACAGAGATAATGTGACCACGCCAAATAATTGGTGTTGAAGCGAGATCCGAAAGAGGAGGCGCAGTTTTATAAAGCACTGGTCCACGCACCTCCCGCTCCGCAGTAATTAAAACTTTTGTAGCGAAAAGAAAATCCAATAAAAATTAATTGCTTTCCCTTTCTGGCATGCATGTACATGCGGTAGGGAGAATAGAATAAATGTGAAAAAGTGTAAATAAACATTTTTCATTTGCACGAATTAAATTCCTGACGAATGCTAATGTTGTTTCACCAGGGAATTCTTGTGCACTTTAATAGGGGAAGTTGAGTTAATTAAATAAGCCCCGGGTTCATTTTCGCGAAAATTATTTGATCTGGCCCGACACGAGTCCAATTCGGCGCAATTCATTCGCCAAGATCACAGATTTAATTTGATTTTATTTTTACACTGAGATTTGACTGCGACCTCGGAGCATAGCGTTCGAAGTGTATTCGTAGAGAAACTACGTAAACATGTAAGCGAACTTTATTGTCGTCTCTCTAAGCTCCTACACTTATTTCATTTGGCAAACGGCTAAAGTGCCGATTCATGTCAAAGAAACTAAACTCGTTCCAAAATAACAATTCTATTCCAAAAAGTACTAACTTCGTAACAAGATGAATAGTTTAAAACAATTACGTTGAAATTCAACGACGACGACAATTATATACTACGTAGTATATAAAATAGATACACTGTAATGTAACGTAATTTCTAAGTTTTTGTTAAAAATCAATATTTTCTTGACAATATTTCACAAAGTTTTAACATATTTCCTAAGCTGCTCCAACCAAAAGCTATTTAGGTAACCGTATTATAAGACATTAGCTACACCATCTGGGCATGTTACAGAGCGGAGCTATAATTTTATTAGAGTTCGTAGCTAAATTACGGCTAGAAGGTATTACCTAAACAAACGCAAGAGATTTATATTCCTCGAGTGCATACGACAGCTTGCATAATTTAATAATTTCCACACGCCCTTGATTAAAATTTCGCTATAACACATTAGTAAGATGCCGAAGGGCGTAGGGCAAGGAAATTAAACGGTCCATAATAATTTCGTTATGCCAGTACCATGATTAAAATCTTTCAATTAATTAGGAAAAGTTCGGTGTTCAGCATAGGGGATGTTAAAGAACATTAGATGCAGCTTCAGCGGCTAAATTAGAAATTTAAATTACATAACTTATCCTTGAATTGCCTTATTGTAAATATAAATGGTCTTTTGGCAGTCTACTGTTATTATATTTACAAAGGTTGTATTTGTATGTCGCAACTTAGCTTGCTCAGACACAATAATTTGATTAGAAAACTTTATATTTATTCATATAATAATTATTTAATATATATTTATGTTGACGACTTACATAAGTATATACAAATTAAAAATAAATACTGTAAAAATCATGATAGCTTGAGATAGTGGGAAGAATGCCAGCAGCTTTCGCCTATTTGGATTTTAGCTTTGTTTTGCAGAATTACAATTAAATAACTATTCCACCAAGCGGATTTATATTTTATTAATATCTAGATTGACTATATCTTAAATTTGTATAGCGAATTTCTTGAGAAGTCATAGATATAATTTTATAAATTATAACTCGGCTTAAAATAATAAATGTAATAGTATATCTGAATGATTAAGACTTTCTTCATTTGCACATAATATGTACATGTCTCTATTTTTTAACCTTTAATAACATGCATATATCTATAGATACCAGTTATGCGATATTATTTTTGAATTAACATACTAATATACTTTTACTTACTTATTATTACTAATATTCAAAGATGATTGAATAACGATAATTATAACTGGTCAAAAGTTTCAATTGGAATCGAATGCATGGCTAACTTTGACTCTTCGCTGCAGTAATGACTAAAACCTTCATTCAGAGGTGCAAAACTTTGCCGCCGATAATTATTGAAGTGTGAACGGGTGCCAATTTCGAGAACGTGCTATAGCTCAATTAAGCAATTACTGGTCGTCGCCATGATTCTATTCTCGATTGTAATTACCGAAGCGAATTACATAGTGACACCATGTACGTCACGCCAGAACATATTTATTTCCATTGTTTGTAGAACCCAGCGTCATTTGCAAAGTTTACAATCGACTTCGATAGTTTTATATGTTTTGTATTTACCTTAAAAAATAATATATTTTTGGTCTAATACAACAAGAGGCTGACTCAAGGGTTCTTTCGGTCAAAGTAATCCATATCTAAATATTTTTTTTGGATTGAATATGTTTTTTTATTAAGTGAATAATGTAAGTAAATAATCAGCTAAAAATAAATAATTAAATACCGTTTTCTATTGAATTATATTGAGTTGTAACTTAACATTAGGGTCATTGGATTGGAAATAAAGTATCTGCAATTCTTCCTCGAATGTTCTTTAATAAACAAAATGTTAACAAAGCCAATACATATACGCCTTAGAAAAATGGGTACTAAAACAAGAATAGATCGACATTGGTTAAGCTCAAGAAAGTGTATTCCATTTCGCGACCCCGACGCTTGAATTATAAATGCGCGGGCCACGTACGTTACTCTGTCACTCGTGTGATTTTGAGACAATCTGATTTTGTGTTTTCTCCGTTTTGCTCACTGAATCTTTTATCACGGCAAATCAGGGTGCGTCTAATGGCATCGTGGTCGCTCATTGTACCTTTGTTTAGGTTACATATTTCAAAGCCTACGATTTTTATGACATTGTGACGAAATAGTAAAGCCCCTCTGTGCCGTGATTCCCATACATTGAAAACTGTAAACGTTCGAAATACTCTTTAGCCCTCGAGAAAAGGGATAACGGGATTTAGTTCAATCAAGTATGAGAAGGGGTCGAAGTTTCCAATGGCTGTTTATTTATGTACCTATCGTTTGATCCGTTCAACTTTGGTTTGGTTTAAGAGTTTTTTCAATATAGCAGGCTGCTGATAAAATCATGGGACAATTATTCTGATCCCTAATTATTTACAAATGATTTCTTATAAATGACCAGCTGGTATTATTATGATCTTATAAAATATTCCTAAAATTCTTATTGTTTATTTAATAAACCGGAACTCGTAATTTAAGTACAGCAAATTTCGGTAATAAAGGGCGACTTTAATGACCGTAGGTAGCGAAATCGAATCGTACTTACATTTCCCAGGAGTCGTGGACATTTATTGCTACGGATAAAACAATAAAGAACGTTTAACTGCGTTTTAATGCGAACAAGAACATGGCCATTGTCCGGCTCGCAGGGGTCCAGTAGTCATTGCGAACTTACCACGTTATCTATTAGGAACGTGCACTAATTGACCACTATTTTAATCGATATCGATAAATTTCGCGAATTTTAATTTAATTTATATTTTTTTATAAAATACATACAGTACATACAAGTAATTTAATTCGATATCGATAATCCGATTACTTAATTATTTAATATTTTTCATTGTGTTGGGGATAATAAAATAATACATGTGATCATTTATAGTATGTATTTTAATTCGACTAATACGGCTGTACCTATATTAACATAAGTAGATCACTACTTAATACGCCTCGATTTTGAATACATTAAATTAAATAAATTTAAAAATACTTATATTTATACAAAAAAAAAAAATATGATTCAATTGTGAAATATGAGTAAGGACGTTGCATTTTATCTTTTTGTGGATGATTTTACCATTTATAAATAGTCACGTTAAAGTTGTAGCTATCGACATCGATTTTCTTTGTTATTTTTCTATAATCAATGTTTGTTGTGTAAAATATTATATTACAGAATATTATGTTCTTAATTATAAAAATTATGTAATACAAAAAAACTTAAAAATCAATACAATAGTTACATCGCTAGTTATATTGTTTAGTTTGTTTCTGTTTTGTAATTATGAGAATATCAATGGTATCGATACAAGATCGAGTTAGGCACTTATTCGCAACACATTCGGACGTGTAGGTAAGTAATAAACGTGCCCGCATAAACCGTTGAATTGCTGACCGGCATCGAACTATGTGCCCTTTGTCTGTGTCCGGCCGCAAATTGTTTAAGAAATAAAATAAAATCTAATTTACCGCTTTGCTACGTTTATAGGAAACCGTTTTACGAGAGCTGACTCGAGTGTACCATGTCTACAATATAGTTTTATTGACTTTGACGACATATCTACAGGTTTTTGTAATATAATTAAATATTTTAGTTTTCTGACACAATATATTTTGTGTGCTGAGCAAGAAAATGCCTCTGCCTCCTCAATTAACATTTATAAAATTACAAAGCATTTGTTAAATGTGTAGCAATAATTTGACAAATCGAGAAGGAGGCATGGGTGATATTATAATAAATAAATAAATATTTAATCCAAACATATAAATAATACATTTCTCTTATTTATGTTCATTACATTTGCTTTGCCACTCTCATGCATTGCCGGACAATGGAAATTGGGAACATATTCGATGATAATACAGTTACATAGTATTAGGGGGACAACCAATGCATAGGGTCCATACAAACAGAAAAATGGCTCTGGGCAAGCTGCAGAATGTCCAAAAATACATTAGGCGCATTAGAAACACGGTTACGGGTCCCCGATAACAATTAGGGTGGTTCGGTCTGAAGAGGAATTAACGGCGCATTATAATGTGGCACAGCTTTACAAGTGCGTACATATATACTAAAATATATCTCGAATACATATTCGCTGTGTTCGCAATTTCAAAGATTTATGAATAAATTTTCTAAAACATTAACAAACACCATTCATAAATCTTTCACGTAGGTTTGCGGCGAGATAAAAAATGTCTAACAACCCCATCAGTCGTAACAAAATTCATTCATAATAAAGACAGCACGGAGATAAAAGGTATGAAAAATGAGACATCAACGCCGAAAGGACATCGAATAAAGAAGACGCCGAAATTCTTCTACCGAGAGACGCCGAAGAGTCTTACAATATGCATAACTTGTTGAGAGAGTAATCAAAAGACGATATAAAGTAGAGAGGAGGACACGGCGAAAGGCTAAAAATGTAAACCTTCGCTTAGATTTCTTCGAGCCAAGACTCGCGACCCCTCGGGCGAAACTTGCTATAAGATGGGAAAAATTACCGAGCCCGAGAAAGTTTTTTCGATTTGAATTATGAATCCTTATTTTACGCTTCGTCCTAGGGAAGTTTGTTTTACATTGGCCCAGACTCATTCTTTGACGTTACGCGAATATTAATCCTGTACATTGAATAGACACTTTACGCGATCGTAACCGGAGAGAACTTCCGAGATGGGCACTTTTAGATTTTTCGAAGTTTAATAAAATTTTTAAGTTAGTCAGAAACTGAATTGTAAGTGATCGCGTTGTGACAACGGCGCAATGTTTATCACTTTTTGAATTATACCTACAGCTTTAAATAATCTGTAATGGCACATTATTGCAAAGAAAATGAAATGAAAACAGAGTTATTTGTTCCTCGTGGTTCTGTTGACTCTAAATGAGATGTTAATTTAAGTTCCTACAGAACTATCACAGGAAACAATTTATATTTCAAACTTTAAGTAGGTTTGTTCTAGTTTATATAACAACTTTTAATACTTGCAACTAGAGAACATAATTCTTACTGTTTAAACTAGTATTAAGTTTGAAATGAACAAAGATGCCATAACATACTTTAGCTTATTTCCGTTTGCGTATATTTAAATTAAAATAGCGTCAGTGTATAGTATAAAGCGAGTTGCGTATAGGCTTGTTCTTAGTTTAAGTGCGAGTGTATGCAAACTTTTAAATTGTATTTGCATTTCATACATACGGGAAAATATTGGCTTCGTGTTTAAGTTGGCGTCGTGATCCACAAACGTTGCATCGCTTTGACACTGTATTACCATATCGTGTACTAGAAAAGTAATTGTATGAGCAAATAAATCATCTATCTGTTTCGAATAAACTTGTCTGCTACGAAATAGTCAATGTCTGCTACGTACGAACACTTGCTTGCTACGATAGTGTATTACGAATATATGTATGTACATTTTAAATAGTTTATACCTTTTTTTATTCCTTTTATTTTAATGTTTTAAACAAAGTGAATAAAATCAAATTCTTTCATAATATATAATAAATTTTAACTTTGATACAACATACAAACTTTTCGAAGTACTCGAAAAATATGTGTACAATAAAGTAAAGGAAATTATATTAGACTAGCCATCCGCCATCCGCGTAGCGAGTATTTTCTTAAATTATATAAACAAATATACGTATCTAACTAGGTATTCCTTGCTAAGCGATCTATCTACCCGTACTGTGTTTATAAATCTTACGGCACGCCCCATGTGTTTTTATTAGAGGTTTATTCAAATATCTTTTTTTTATAGAATAGGAAGATGGACGAGTATATGGGCCACCAAATGGTAAGTGGTCACCAACGTCTATAGATATCGCTTACATCGATAATGCGCCACCAACATTGGGAATATGTTTTTTATATCCCTTGTGCCTGTAATTACAGTGGCTTACTCACTTCTTCAAACCGAAATACAACAATACCAGGTACTCTTGTTTTGCGGTAGAATATCGGATAAGCAGGTAGTACCTACCCAGACGAGCTTGCACAAAGCCCTAACATCAGAAAATCTTAATATCTATTTTAATAATCAAAGTAATATATTGTAATATCACTGAAAGTAACACTGGTTCAAATTGGAACGGTGATTTTTATGCACAAAAAACGCTTCAAATGAATATGCTGTTAATTGTGGTGAGGATTAAAACTGTGTGACAAAATATTTAACTAAAGTTATATTTATTATTTGTTTACCTTTTTAACAAAAAACCTTATTAACTTGGTTAATGTGCCTTATTTACACATGTACATTTTGGAATCTACATTTCTTACATACAAACTTCACAAGCATAAACTTATAATATTCAAGTTTAAAAATAAACGTATCAGCAGTTTTTGTGTGAATTCAGAAAATTCAAACGAAACTTATAATCAATGATAAAGATTTTAATTTTTGTTATATGTTGTGTACAGTGATTGTTATAATGAATTAACTTATAATTATATGTAATAGAATGTTTCTAATTTTGTCACTTAATGATTATTTTTCTCAACGGAGAAATTTCTAAAGAACAACTGTGCAGGGTATTGTCAGTAAGTTATTTCAGATTCATTTAAAAATATATATATATGAATCTATTATTATTTTAAATACAATAGTTACCGATGCAACTAAATATCCTATTTCCCTGCAAACAATATTTCCAATAAATTAGACAAGTTTTTTATATGACTGTTTGCACTAGCGTTATAATGTCAATTTCAATACATAAACAATTGTTTGTTAACTGAGCATCACAAAGGCGTTATTCGACAAAAAAAACTAAACCCGTTGTTGATCCACGCGTTTGTTACCTCTATAAATTTTTAATTAACGTTGAAAATTTATCCTTTGTTCGGCGAATACTATGAAAGTTATTGAAAATCGATTCATTCATTAGATAAGCGTTTAATTTTATGGAACTGAAGAACTTTCCTACAATATTAATTGCTGCGAAATTACCTTTTGGGGTCCAGCGGTTCTGACCTTTGTTTGTTCCCTTTCAGTGACCATAAACGTCAAGGAACAATAAACGGGTAGGAATGACCCCAGTACCTTTTGCCAAGTTCTTGGATTGAGTCACCCTTACTGTCCAAGAACACCCCTGTCAAAGGCCAACGAAATCTCCCCAGGGAAATTATTGTCGGGCTTTAAAGGGCATTGCTTACGTCAAAGTATAAAAAACAGTGCACTTATAATCGAAATTTGCAAATCATATCGAATACTGGTCACGTGACTGTGCTCGTAATCATGACAGTGAAGTGTCGATTAGGTAGGGATAGAATAGACAATCTTTAATCGGTAATAAAAAACATTTTTAAATGCTTTTATATTGAAAAATTTGTGTCCATGCATGAAGAGCTCCTTCGTATGGAGCCAAATCTGAGTGTGGAATCCGGTCATTCTCACCATAAAAATAAATGTAATCAAAACTGTGACAACATGTTAAATTTAAACACCGTAGTTTAAGTGGTTCTAATTTAGTTTGCAAGATTTGACCTAAACAAACAAACATTGCACGTTAAATAAAAGCTTGTAAAAATAGCTAAGCACGCATTATTTTGAAATAAAATTTATGTAGTGAATTTAATTAATAAAATTTATTAAGAGAGTATTATGTTAGTTGATAAGTGATAACTTATTAAAATTTAGTTTAATTTATGATTGAAACATTGTTTGGTGGGTATTAATTTATCACTTTGTTGTCTTCATTGATTTGACATTTAAAAGAAGAAGATTTACTAAGACAGGACAGACAGTAAGACAGGATTACTTAACTAATCAGCCTCTTATTGATGTTTATAGATAAAGCCGTCTATTTTTAGTTAAAAACCGAATTGGCAAACTGAGTAGGTACATGATTTTTGTGTTTCTATATATTATGGATTCACCCTAGCTTTTCGAGATTTGCTTTGAGACTTAAATATCTCTTCGCAAACAACACAGTGAATGCTATTTACTTGGGAGGGATAAATTTGTCAATCAGGATCAAACATCGTTCCCTACAGAAAAATCTTTGAAATAACGCTCGCGTCGACACTTTGCCAGAAAAGTTTTTCTAAATCATTGTCAATTCCAATAAAATAAGCAAAATTAAATAAACCACCCTCAGAGAGATAAAAGGTAGACTAGACATCGGTAACGCAGACCGCACTTTTGATGGTGTCGTATTTTAAAAAAGTTAGGGGAAAGTTGTCACTTGGACGAATTTAACCTTCCATTGTATTAATTATTCAGGGCGGTGCTTTCGTGTTTTAAGGTGGGTTCGCAGAGGGTAATTTGTTTTTGAAAAAAAAATATTGAAGAAGGAATTCGAGTAAGGGTATTGCATAGAATCTCGCCCGCTCCCACAATAGCTGAGGCGGGAGAAAAGTTTAATAAAATTGTTTTGGAATTCAGCGTGGAGCGAGATAAGTTTCTAGTTGAGTATCCTATCGATTTTAAGGGTTTTCGAAACTTCGCCATGTAAACATATCCACGTTTATTTTTGTTAAGTTCCGGCATCTTTCAATCTGTTGTCTCTTATTTTTGTTTTATTGGATAAGAAAATCTTTGACATACATTTACAATATTAAACATTTACTAACAATATTTTACATAAAATAAATTATGAAAACATAAAAGTAAACGGCTCCGAAAATTACCTGGAAATATTTTAAAAACCGTTTTACGTAATACAAAAAAGCAACTGCATTATATGATTCAATTCGTTAAATAATACTATATTATATTTATCGTAATTGATTCAAGATTTTCTTGTGTTTTAGAAATTTGACTTTGTTTTAGTATGGAATAAAATACAAACTTAAAATTCCGTGATAGTAATTAAGTACACTATTGGATTGAGACGGTGGTTGTGTACACAAAAGAATATTTCAACAGCAATCTCATTTGTAGATACTGAGGGAGGCTTAGCGTCCCGCCCGGAATACTTTAACTTTTCAATTGTAACTTTTGATGGGTTTTCGAACGAAATAATAATCGCTCGTATCGCAATGGGGTGCGTGAATCAACAAATGTTACAAAAGAATGCCAATTTTTATGCAGAAAATTAAGTTACGTCTCGGGAGTATTATTCACCGCCGGATTGCACGTTATGCATGCATTTTTTATGACTTGGAATTGCTTCGATTTCAAATAACATCATATTATAATATGAAAATTATTGTCTATAAAAACTATATATTGTACTATAATATATACAAGGTTAAGGACTTATGGTGGAATAATAATATTGTTGTTACATTTTAGTTACCACAATACACACTTACATACATACATATACCTACTTGAATATTACAATAATAGTACTTTTTCTTTTAAATTTCATTTCAATAAAATAACTATTTATATTAACAGACATAGTAAAACCTTTCTAAATTACATTTAATATTTTTTAAGAACATTAATCGTAAATAAAACCGATTTTAAGTAAGTAAAAGGATATTATTTACAGCTATATGTATTACCATTAATTTTAACACGGGACAACTCGGTAATATTCAATATATTCACAAGCTCACATTTCATGGCAGATAAAACTCATGAATCAGTACTCCATACGTGAAAGTGAAAGTAGGTGAGTTCGTTTCCTTAAAAAATCCACTAAGCTGAGGCGGGACGGGAGTCGAATTTCCTGTCTGATATGAATCTTCCCTACTCGCTTTAAGGTGATGTATTTTCCTATTTCTACCCTCGGTTACTAAGAGGTCTGTTTCTTGACGTCGCCTGTCTATTCCGTGAAGACCCCTTCGTTAAATTGATTTTCAATTTGTTTGAAATGCGGTCCGCGATGCAGCCGGCAATAAGGAGGCGGAATAGCGGAAAATTATTTGACTGAACTTGCGTTTGATGAGATTGAAACTGAATTAGGAATATTTGGATAACTTGAAACCAATCGTTGTATGGACGTAATATAAAGCTGTATCAACTTGACCGTTCATTTTATTGAAACATTCTATTATTATTTGAGGATTAACGGCGTGAAATAAAGACATAAAACCTTTTTTTTAAATTATTTTTTATAACATCATACAATCAATCTTAATCCGTATTTAATACAACTATTTTGTTAGCTACATAGATTTCGATAAAGAAATCTCAAAAAATAAGAATGTTAGCATTGTTATTTCTAGTGTGGAAAAACAGTTTTTCTTGTCGCGATGAATGAAATATTCATGAAGCTAGACAATAGGCAAAAAGGTTTTTACGATCAGGAACAAATTTGAGATAAGCACGCCTTCGTATGTTTGTACAAACAATTTGTATTTGATGTTTAAAAACAACGACTCAAACAAATGAAACGATAAATACTTTAGTATTATTATGGTAATTACATTTTTAGGCCTGAAGATATTACAGTTTTTATTTGATACATTAATAATATTGCAAAGTATAATTTTCGTATACAAAAGATTGCAAGTTAAGCATATTCCCGGATTTGATATAAAAATTCATCACAGATCTGTCTCCCTCGACATTAATAAATTTCTATTAACTTCTCGAGATGTTACTTCCATTTTATTGTCAAGTGATAGGGATTAATTCGGCTGACTTATAACTGCCATACATCTGCAGGCCTAGGGGGTTTGGGGAGTATAAAATAAAGCTTCCTTGCGATTATATTAATACGTCGTGGGGGTTCTGTTCCAAGTGATCCGGGTAGATGAGGTAAGCCGTCTAAGTGGCGAGCTGAGTCGCCTGTCCACCGGTCGCAGCGTTTGATAAGTCTTGGACCAGTAAAATTATTGAAGTCGAAAGAACACGTAAGTATACTTTAAAACCTTTATCCGTTTGGTATATATTTATAATATTATAAAGATTTTTATATACCATTTATCACATAGGTGAGAACTAATATTTCAATACGTTGTTATGTTGGGTTTTTATTGATATAAACAGTTTTTATTAATATAATATATAAGTGAAACTTTAAACGAAATTTAACGATATGAATTTCACGTGATATCTGATATGTTCTTCTGACAGGGTCAGATCATGGGGGAGACCAGACAAATGAGTAGATTTTCGTGTCGCAAGCTCGTTGAGGGGAGGATTAAATGATGTCGATATATCTGAATATTTCTGATCGTTTAGCTATTACTGTGTAAACATGGCAAATTAAGATAAGACCAAATGAATATAAAAATATATTAAGACAGATAACAATCATCCTTTGTACTTTTAATTTCGTCTTGAAGCTTTATTAAGTTTATTGAATTTAATTTGTATTTAAGAAGTAAAATCAAATAAACTGGTATTATTGTCCTAAAATTGTCTTTGAACTGATAATATAATAAAATAATTATTTCGGCTAGGTCTAAATAATCAGATATTAATATATATAATAATTAAAGGTAATATGCTGGCTGTTTAAATATTATTATACAGCTTAAATATTGAGAAATATTTACTTTAAGTTAAGAAAAGATATTTTATAATATAGAGGCTCACTAAGAAAACATTTTTCAAAAATTTTTTTTTAAGCGAATATGGACTCTCTTTCTATAACTTCGTCCAAAGTTTACGCGGATTAAGCCGAGGCAGAGGTTGCTTTATATTATATAGTTTTATATAATATATTGAATGAATCTCTTCCATAATTTTTATTATAAAACATTTTGTTTGCAATATACAGTTACCGAATTTGACGTTAAGAATTTCATTGTTATTGTATTCAGGATAAAGTCGGCTGGCATCTTGTAATTTAACATTATAGTTGGAAAGCGAGCTTGTCTCCTTCTTTTGTCGTTCTACGGGAACATCTTTATTAATATCTTATTATGAACCTAAATTGAGAAGAAGCTTACCTAGTCCTTATTTGCGTTGTAACAATTTTTGCTCCGTTTACTCAGTCATTCGCAAACAAATTTTAATTGGGTTTTTCGTGTCTTCGTAAACTTGTACTGTCCGTGGGATGGAAGTAAATTTTGTACATTTTTTTGCTAAATTTCCACGAAGTAGTCAACTGCGTTGATTACTTTACTTTAACGATCTATTTTAAGAACTTTGTGTTTATTTTTTATCGCCTTTCTTTAAAAACTAGATTATAAACATTTTTTATAGTACAATTATTATATTTTAGACTAGCGTGGCGTACAATTTGTACAAACATTAGTGCTACTAAATTTAATTATCTGTCCTATAAAGGAGAGAAAGATCTTTATCTGCTGATAATGTCTTACGTAATCGCAGTCTAAAATTTTCAGTTCAAAATATTACGACTCATACAAAATGTTTATAATAAAACATTATAAACAGGAAATATATACATTTTCTTACTCATTATCATTTGCAAATCTCATTTCAGTGAGCACAGTGTAGTCATGGTGACTTTTGTAATGACATGCTTCAAAGACGCTATGGAATGACGCCATTACACGAAGACGCGTATATTGCGCCATTATTCGCAAGATGCTGGTAACTCAGGCAATCTGAGATGTTGCTAATAGGACCACATGAGTTTTAATAATACGCCCCTCGCATCTGCTTTAAAAAGTGAAATTATTCGTTGTGTGACGGCGCGTTAGACAGGATTGAGTGGAAATGAGGCGTTCCGATAAGGATTCGTCGAGCGTGTCTCGTTGACAATGCAGAAAATCTAAATATAAAGCTATTTTTAAAGAAACGTGTGAGATATAAAAATTCACGCTGAGTTGTTACTTCTTTTATAACATATTGGCGTCATATTATTGGAATTTAACAGTGAATGTATACTTCTCATATCTGGCATTTGTATTTAATTTATATTTTTGTATTATGTTCGCAAGTTAGTTAATACATATTTTTTAACTAATTTGTAAAGTTCATTTTTACATAATTAGTAATAGAATACTTAATCTTTCGCTTTAACTCGCGAGGTTGGCTTACCTCGGTGCAATAGTAACATTTGGTACACTCAGGCACCCCATGTATTCCTCAGGGCATTCCGCCCCACTCATTATCCCTATAGTTATTACTGTCATTTTTCAACTCGTTATTTACTCTGAGGAACGCTGATATCACGACATTTGCTCGAAAAGGCCCAACTTTTAGATTAGGGGTGAAGGGATTTTAGGGATCATGAAAGATTTTCGCGGTCTTACAAGAAAATTGAAATTAGTCCTTTAAAGGTAAGACTTTTTTCTTTGAGGTTATTAAAATGGAGGTTGGTTGTAACGTATATTTTTTTTCTATTTGCGTTGTAAAATTTTTAATAACAATATTAGACATCTTAATCGTTTACGTCCGTATGTATATTTGTATATATTAGTACGAAACTTATATAATTTTTACTCCTGATTTTAAAGAAGGTTATAGTGTTTTTTTTTACCTATAACATTTAAATCATTATGTATTGTTTTTCTAATATTACTTAAGTTAAATTTGCAACGTTTTTAAATAAAAATAAATGTCATTCGTTCAAAATATAATTAAGATAATTGACATTTAAGAAATTATAGATAACAATTATAAATTATCTCATTAAACCCAATACTATGGTGCTAAATCAAACTGTCACTCAATGATAAAGAAGACGTCAACTTGATAAAGGAAAGAAAAATACATTTTTTCATAACTTTTATAAGCATATTTATGAGATGAATAAAATCACTGATGTGATTTCTGGTTGGATAAATTACAAGAATTAATGTCAGTTCTAAATATTTTATTATATTTAACAATATACATGTACATAATATATTATTTTGTAAAATTTAATTGTGATTTTGTATACTCTATATTATTTTTAGTGTTCACTAGATCTAAGGCTCCAGGCAAAATTCCGCAATTATTTAATTTAATATTCTTAAATGGAATAGAGATCAAGTAAGAGACACTACAAAACAAGCAAAAGTCATTGCAGTGGAACTTTAACATCACGTACTACAATGAAGGGCGTGTCGCTACCGTATACATTAATATTTTTATGTGCCTGACGTGTTAAGTGAACTTATCAAGCGATGCATGAAATATGCCCTAAAATAGCAATTTTATGCTGAATGTCACAACGGCAAATAAATAAATAAATATAAAATTGTTTAAAGCAGGAGGTTATGTTTAATATTAATTTATGTTCTTAGAATCATATAACGTAGAGTAAAACGTCCATATAATATGAATAGTTCGTGTCTATGTTCAATATCGTAGATAGCTTTTATCAATCTCCATTGACATTTTTCATTTCTTAATTTAGCTCGCTGCAGGCTATATGGGGATTCTATTCAACTGCTGCTGTTACGTATCGTCGTATTTCAATTTTAGAGATGTCTTAAGACCAACCGATTTCAACATCATATTGTATTTTATAGCTTCGAATGCAGTTTTAGGTACTATTTAATGAGGACGAATATTGTAGTATCATATTTATTTCTACCTAAGAACGTGAAAATAATTAACGGAAAAATAGCACAGCTTTGAATTGGTTACTTTGTATTTGTAATAACATCTGCTTTAGGCTAAAGGAAAGCATCGTGAGAAAACCTGCATGTGTCGGATGTAAATTCAGCGTCGTGGAATAAGCTCTAAACCTTTACCTTAAGAGTGGAGGAGATCTTTATCCAGTAGTGGTACTACGGGTTTTTATTTGAAATATGTTGTAATAACTCCAGATGTAATGAATCAGTTTCCAAAAAATCTTCACGTAATGGTTCGTAATGGTTGACAAATTTAAATCTCGCAAAGTTCATTGGCACATTAATTATTCTTAAAAGCTTCTCCAGTTACCCAAATAAGCGGTGACATCACTTTGTCAAACATCAATTAAATTTTGACAATGATCAATGATAGAATGGTTGGGTGCTCCGGCTTACCAGCTGCCAAGCCACGTCTTGATTTTGATTGTGACATTGCACAATTTTGAATGATCGCAATTTCGTTACTTTTATAATATATTTTATTAAGTAAATTATTTATAAAAATCAAAATATAATAATCATATCCATTTCGCTCGAATAGAAATAATTTATAAAATCGTGACAGGAAATTGTGAAAAAAGAAAAGTCAACGCGTCTAGACCGCCGTCTATCAATAACTAACGATTTGAGACTTCCATTAAAAATGAAACTATGTTGCTAGCATGTCAAAAGTTTCTCTATGACAATGGTCAGAAGACTGTATTTTACAAAAGTAAGGATATCAAATCTAACTAATAGTGTACAGTGGCCTTTAAATCACCCTACCGCAATACGATAGGGCGAGTATTTATAAAAGGCCACATAATGGATTCGCAGCCACTCAGAATTACGCTTGTAAATATTTTATGCTATCTATAGGGCAAATGATTGACAGACGAGCACTCTCTGGTGGTTTTGCATTGAGAAAATGACTTCTGCGATACCATTTGCCGATGCATTTGTTTAAGCCTGCCAGTCTTAATAATGCATACTACTCGTTGAACTAATGCGTTTCGATTTTCTTACAATATTAGTTTACGTTGTTCGTATTTAATATTTTTACCAATACGTTCTCCTGATTACATCTCTTGTTTGCCTTTGTTAATTTATGTTTGACATTATATTAATACCTAACAATAGTTTCGAATCCCAACAATTAATTACATAGAATCCGTACGATCTAATTGGTATTATTATTTAATTTATGACACGTTTACAGCTGGGGCTCAGCTGAGGGCTAGTGAAACCGTTAACCAATTTGTAGTAGTACTGTGAGTTAAACGATATTACCTTAAGTCAAACATTTTGCTGTACTAATGTTAGTTAGTAAAAGTATTTAATAAACATTTAATTTAATTTCGTGAACTAGCCAGAAAAGGAGTACGTACGAGCGTCCTGGGACTTCTGCAAATTAACCGCACGAAAACTCGACCTGTGTTGCAAAATATGCAAATGAAGAGGCGACTCATTTGACGAATTTTAATGGATATTTAACTGTGTTAATTATAAAGTTTCGACTTGACTAGATTTGGCAGAAACGCTCGAGTTCGTCGCTAACACAGATGTATGTTTAAAGAGATTTCTACGCGACTGTCCGGAATGTTTCAGGGATTCCTGCTTTCCAACACTACTTTATTTAAATGTTTACTTAAACATGGGAGATGCAACTAAATTCAATTTGAATATTCGCGCTAATTATTTTCGCCCTTTGTAGATATTATTCGTGCATATGAATTGAATTTTAAGTGATTGTTTACTGATAGTATCTTAAAGATTTTCTTATATATGTAACATATTCGATTACTCTTTTTTCAATCCTTGTTCAAGTTCAAATTTCGAATTGAAGATATTTGTTTTTATTTGGATGTAATCCTTTTCCTTGTCTGGGACTCACGTGAAAGATCATATTGATATAAGGGCTTCGGCTGATGTTACAAGTATTTTTATTCTTCTCATAATTAAATTTGGTTATTATGCAACTATATTTCGGGAAAATTTTAGAAAAAAGCTAAGCAAACCTTGTTATTTACATTGACTTCTTTATTTACCTGAAACCAAAACAAATAGTATTAGTATAAATTGTAGACATGAATATTATATGAGCAAAAGAAATGACACTACGTGAAGCTACAAATAACACCCGCTGTGGTAAAAATGTTGTAAATAAAATTTAGGTTAATTGAATTTTTGTTCGTTAAACTCTATGCAAAGCGCACCTCCCGCTTAATTACTGGCAAGGGTTTGTTAATTTATAACGTCAGACGGACTACGTACCAACTCGAAGGCTAGGAAGAGGATAACATCGAAACTCCCTTAAGATTAATTTGGCGAGGTACTCGTGAACTTTAACTCGTTTGCTTCTGACCGAATTCCCAGCCGGCCCTTAGAGTTTAGAATTAAATTTAATGAAATAAATTTAGGGAATCAGTAGTCGGAACTTGCGCCAAGAGACCGCCTTGCACGGACGGACAAGCCGGATAGTTGCGGCTCGCTCGTGGCCGTATTATCTCGTCGATTTCCACTTTGGTAAGGGTGTAGATACGAAACGACAAAATAATAGACTAATAGTTTAATTATTTAGTATTACATTAAAATGTAAGTCATTCTTAACATTATTATCACTGATCAAATATATTATTAGAGTTAATATCTCAAACCTAGTTTCGAGTTTTTTTTTTTTTATTATTATTGATTTTTCAATAAAACTTGGGTTCTTAGCTTTATATTTTCTCTCGTGTCAACTAGTAATAGATGTTAGCTGTCATCAAAATTGTTGGTGTTACGGACAAAGTTTAATGGCACTCGCGAAGTTTCTGGACTAATCTTATGAATCATGTTAAATTTATTTTAGAAAGGCAAATTAATCAGTAATATGATTGAAGAAAACGGTTGCTTTATTAACAGTCGGCCATTTTGTTGGATTGCCTTAGAAGTCTTACAAATTACTATTGTAGCAGTATTTAGGGAGTAAACATACGAAGCCTATCAAGTTTAACACATTATGGTGACGAATCATCAAATTCTTTCTCACATGTTCGTATAAATGAGGGAAACATTTTTTTTCGTTGAAATTTAATTAAACAATTACGCGAAATAGGATCGTTTATGTCGGTAAGCAGTTGGACGGAATGAGTTACAAGCTTGAGTGTCAATTCTGGCTATTTGTCGAGTGTCGGTGTTGTGGTGTAAGAGGGAAATTAAAAATTGAAAAACGCCGCCATGATGGCTGTGGCGTTAATGGCTGTACATAATAAATAAAGCGGGCCGCGTAGGCTTATGTGCGAGTCGAGTGGGGGGTGTGGTCGGGCCCGCGAATGGCCTCTCTTAGTGACATCTGAGACGAGCCCTTTGGAGTGCGACTCTCGCATCGGCCTGTTTCATATTGCCCAGCCCGTTACTTAAGAGCTCCTTCACTTTGATTTAACAGGAAAAGGCCGTTTGGATATTATATTTTTGCGGTTTGAAAGGTCATTTTGTTACATGAGAAAATAATTATGGGTTACATATTTCTTGAATTGCGTTTCAACTGCTTCGCTATATTGCTATGTTCTTATATATAGGTCTTACTTTGATTATTTTATTTTGTCATGATATAAAATATTTCTTTACATGATTTCTATCAGTTTTTTTTATAACAAACTTACTAAGTGGGTGTACAATTTGGTCCAAAAATTCTTCGAAAACATGTGTGTATATTTCGATACGCATATAAAACATCATATTTGTAATAAAAGCTTAACATATTCGTTAGATTATGTGTCTTTATTATGCCTGAGATAACATTGAAAAAATCAATTTACAAATTGCATCGTCATTAAAACTTGAGTATTCTAATAAAATGGAGATAATAAAATAAAATAGCACCGAGGACAAATAAGTTATTCTTTCTATTCCATTAATAAAAAAAATCAGTAAAAGAATTTTAACACTATTTTTAACGGCTTTTCAATCCTTTGCAAATCTAAGTCATTATATATTTTATTAAGTCCCTTGTTTAAACAACTTATACTAGCCCCTTTTACGTGAGCGGCCATCTTGTTTTTTCTTGTTTTGCGCGTCAGTCTGACGTCTGACAGGCAGCCATTTTGAAAAAAAACTCGAGAGCGGCTTCCTTCCGCATCGGTGGGCCGTCATGAGAACTATCGTGTGGCGACACCCCCTTCGTTTTACATACATTGCATTCATTGTTTTAGAAGTGAGGTGTACATACGAGAAACTTTTGTTGTTTGACTCACCCCGATACGAAATTCGACCGGGTTGTCAGACAGAAGAACGGCTGTAAGTGGTTCAAATGTCGGAGTTTCGAAATCAATTCAAAAGTGTCTGTGAATTTTTAGTCTGTGGTGTTTAAAAAACACTATGTACAAGACGAAGTTCTGTTCTGTTGTATGATTTTTTTGTGTAGTCCTTACGTACATACGATACTATGTATCAACGTTAAGAAAGGAGACTCGACTTTGTATACTTAAAAAGAGAGCTATTGCATACAAAGCTGCTAACAACTAAGGGTAAGATGAGGATAACGTCAATGAATTTAATGATCTACTTAATGAGCGTACGTACTATCTTAGTACACACTACATAGAGTCATAGACTCATTAAATTGAAGACTTTTTTTATGCATTTTCTTTTAATCAAAAAGTGAGGTACATTTTTGACACTGTACGTGAGTTGACTTTGATCTTTATGTAGATTAATATTTTGAAAGAAAATAATATCAAAATACTAAAATAATCCTATTTTATATTAAATTTATGACGTAATTATGATACTTAATTTACTCAAGACTATAATACGCCCAACACTGTACTATAAGTACTAATACGACTGTACGAGTGGTGTAATTTTCTCTGTTCTCTTCTTCTCTGCTGTACCGTATAATAGACCGTTAAGCCCAAAATATTTCCTGTCCTATCATTATAAATACACAACAAGTTATATGATTGAAAGTCTACATGTTGCACTATGTACTGTTCCCTGCTAATCATTGTTTTAATTGTTATTTAGAATTGCAATTATAAATAATATTCACAAGATTGTATATATAAAAGTGTAAAAATGCTAATATATTTTTCTGTTTTTCATAATAAATAATGAACTAACCTATGAAATTGAAAAGCTAATCAGTGTCATAATATGTTTCTATTAACTTTTCAAATAGAAAATTCCCTGTAAATAAATTGTAATTGTAGGAGAACAATGGCCATGACAGGAAACAAAATGGAGTCGCCTGCAGCGTGCAACAAAAACATGAGGGCGGACTTGTAAAAACAATCAAAGCACTGGTCATGTTTATTCCTGTATTTGTTAATAAACATCGATATGCTAATTAATTTTGTTAGGATTCCCTATTAAAAAAAAAGTAGCAATTAAATTGTGTTATTCATTATAGCTTAAAATTAAATGACTACATAATTATATTTTTTTTTAATATCAAGCAACTTGTGGTGAGGTAAAATAAAGACCAACGTAGCTTACGTTGAATTGAGTTTTGAGTTGGTCGGTCAAAACATTGCCTATATATATCTATAAGTATAGATTGCAAAGTAGTTTTAAAACTTCACGAAGTATATATTTATGTTTGCAGTCTATATAGAACAATATTTCAGGTCATGCTTAAAATGTTTCAGTAGGTCAGGAGATTATACAGAACAAAAACAAACTTCTTTTAATTATTTTTAAAATAGCCAAGTTTTTATGTTGATTCCATTTCAGCGTTAGCTTCCTTTCGACCTTACAAGTAAGAGTTTAAGTTTCACACTGTGCTGTGGTGTAAAAAATGTATTTAAATACTGAATCGTTTTAAGTGTTCGGAGTGAAGCCGTCGAGGGCGGTTGGTTATAAATCAAAGGGCGGAAACGAGTACTGCGACGACTCACTCGGCTCTTGACAGTGACTTGGATTGAAGAGTGCTAAGGATTAAACTATACGCATATAAAATATTGACATTCGTTACTTTAAAATGAAAGTTTGTTGAGTAAAAATTAACATTACTTTCAGATCTTCATATAAAAAAAATATTCACCAGTTTTTAGCTTTATATTTTTAAATTTAATGATAAAATTTAAAAATTGAAAGTTAGGTATATCAACTTTTCAATTTAAATATGTTGGACCTTTTTAGGTACAAACTTTTTAGTAAATAAATTTTATTTGGCCTGTTTTAGTTTGCTTTTTATAAATCTGAAAGAGATAATCAAAGGCAAAGGCAGATAAGCAAACATTGGCGCTGCCTTGAGCAATCACTGAGTCCGCCCACTTCTCATGTTTGTCTGGTTCTTTTAGCTACGGATTGCTTGTCAATACAAGAATAAACAACGCGAAACAAGGGATACTATATACAATAAGATTTATTTAGTTATATGTACATATATTACAAAAACATTTTGATAAATGATATTTAAATATTTATTCATCGTTAAAGTTTAATAAATTCAAGATATATAACGGAATACAATGGTAGTTTCTTTTTTTTTAAATATATATTTTACTAAGAAAAATAATTTCTAAGTAAATATTTACATATAAAATTTTATCAGATACTACAGTTTATTTAAGATATTTATTATAAGCTCATATAAGTTATTTTTGCATAATAACAATAAGCTATTTAATGTTTTCTTACCTGTGGATATAAACACAAATGTATTTGTGGTGTATTTCGATTTATTTTATTACCTCTCGTTAACTGTCTCGGGTGTATCTATTTGTTAACATTTTATTTGTTGAGGATATTTCTTCAAAGACTTTGCACCTTTGTCACCTCGGTCCGCTGTTGACTTTCCTTATAAAGTTTGTGTAAGGAACGCGGACTTTGTTTAAGAAGTTTACACGGGTATATACAAGATTGTACGTCTAAGTTACGGTTTAACTTCCGCAAATAAAAGATCTTCGTTACAAAGTTGATAGTTTCATGTAAATGCCATATATATTATCACCTATTATCGTGTATTATAAACAAATGTATAGTTGAAAACTTAAAACAGGCCATTTTTACGACTCAAATGAGCAGTGCATTGAACTTTATTGATTTGATAAAAATTTATTGAACAAAAATTCGAACCGATACACGCAAGAGGATTAATTCCTCAATAAGTAGAAAGAAACAAAAAAGCTTCACTGGAACCGCAGAACTTTCAGCTCTAACTCTACCTCCATAAATAAACCTTCGGTTTTGCCGGGATCCCCGTCGATTGCAAATTTCGCAGTGAAACTGTAAAGTCGCATAAATTACAGCTTTCGACTGTGAAGAGAAAAACAAGTGGAAAGTAGCACTTAACAGCTTGACTAATCGCTAGCAATGACAATTCTAAAGCGGTATCTGGCATGACTCTTCCGCCGCAAACCGATTTATAGACGCACAGTTTTTTGCTCGAAAATTGGTTGTGATTTACGCAAATGCATTTTAAGATTTATTCATGTACAAGTTCGAAGCAATCTTTCGTTGTCAAAATCTTTTATTTATAATATTTGGATCTTAACAATATTATAACAAGTTCATATAACAAGGATATAAAAAACAAATTTATTTTTAGTATAGACTACAGTTTTGTTTCCAAAAATATATTTTTTAATAAATGTCTTATGAGAGACAAGTAGTTTTTATTTTTACAACTTCTTATATAATTAAGGATATCAAAATTAAATTAGAATGATGTAAAATTAAAATAATTATTCAATGTACATCGGCAAATACACTATGCTTATTAGACTACAAATAATTTGAATGTATCGCAGGTAACATGTTAATATAACAAAATATAGTTTAATTGCAATCTAAAAATTGCTATGAAATAAATAAGCGTTTATCTATTTTATTAAATTGACATAAAAAAACTAAATCAAACAGTTTAAAAGTCATTAACGTAACATTCTTGTTACATTGTAAACGAGTTGAGTTTCCATTAGTTCTAACTAATCACATTATAGTAAACATTAAAGTTGCATCTACAATCCCAGCATTCCTGATCTCCCCCTAGTTAGCGCGAGCTCGTATATCTCAATGCGCCTGCAGTTCATTTGCTTCACGCCTCATACCCGCAAATAAATCACCAGACCCAGATCGACCCAAGTGAAAACTCTAATGGCATTTCCTACATACTCGTATTTTCTGGCTGTGTGTCTTGTTAGAAGCGAAGCGTCTTTTGAACGTAAGTTTTCTGGAAAACATACCAAAGGGAGCCTTGCGTTTTATATAAAAAAATATAGAAATAATTTAGTTTTAGTATTCAATTGTATAAGAAAGTTTAACGAAATAATAAAATTTATCATTAAATCAAAATAAATAACCGAATTATAGCGTGTTTTCTAATTGTAAATTGTAAAGATATGTTTTTTTTTTTACTATATGTTCATCAACTGTCTCTCACAGAACGTGGGTGTATGTGAAATATAGTTTGAAAAATAATATTTATGCACGTACGACGCCTAAATCGCTGGACAGGTTTGTATAAATATCGTCAATTGAATTGGGTATATTGCATTGACAAGATTTACTCATCAACACAAAAAATACGGAAAAAATATCAAGCGAGTAATTTGTGTATTTATATAATATATATGGAAGGAAAATAAAATCTTCAGATATCTATTACTGTATACCAACTTCTGTCGACATTGCTTATAGAGTTAAAGCGCAAAACAAACGGGCGACTGTCGATTCACATACGGTTCGACCGCAGTCTAACTTTCTTTGTTCCTTTAACTATTGTTTGGAGTTAAACTTACCCCCGGATGCCGAATGGACGATGCTGACTCCGAGAAATTGTTTTGTTTGAGTTTCCTAAAGGAAAACATTTTGCAAGCAGCTTAAGCAAATTGCTTAGCGCCTCGCAGTGCGACCGATTCATATTTTATAGGCTAATGTGAGTTTAATTGCTGTGCCTGTTAATCTCTGAACGGGAAACGCTTAGTGTATTCTTTGTTGACTTAAGCGGCTTACAAAGGTCGAATGTTGATGAAAATTATTATCAACTACGTAATAATTGATTTTGTTTTTTTCTTAAATCATTTTAGTTTATGTAATGTATAAATACTAAAGTAAAAACAAAATGTATGACGTAATTTTATAGTATCTAGGATTCATTAATATTATAAATAATATTTGTAATATAAAGTCCTCGACAAATGACGTAAATGAAACCATTCCCGTTTCATCTTGACATTCTTATAAATACTACTAACATTTTTGAATGTAAAGCTTATTGACAACATCATTATATATTTTATACGCCTTCTCTGAAACTTGTATACCATATTCCAAGTGACTAAATGTATTAATGATATCTAAACGATGTTAATATATGAACGGGCCTTTGTCCTTCAACAGCCATTTTTATTAGAATAGGGAACAATCGGCATGAAATGGATCCAGTAATATATGTGACCTGTGAGTCATTCGAGGGGAAGGAATGCCAACTAATAAAACGATATAGAAATTGGCAGTGAATAAGAGACACATAATATGATCACATTATCTTATTAAGTAAAATATTATTCATACTTAAATACTTAGACTGTAGACTTTTATTGTTATGAAAACATAAATAAATTGATATTTATAAATAAAAGAGAAGCAATTAGAAAGTGCGAATATAACAGTCTTTTTGAAAACAAATAAAATATAATAAATAAAAAACATAGTTTCGAAATATGATTTCTGGACCGAAATATTTCACAAATACACCATGAATTTAAAAATAAGCCGTAGTATTCTGATTAAATAAATAAAACAAGCAATATATTACATTCGGATTAGACTGAAATTAAAACTTTGTTCGCTAATAACAACCATATATTACGAACAGTTTCCCGGCGCAGCTGAGGCCATTGCAGGCAGCGTAACTTTTTACATTGTTCCCGGATTTCGTTAACGCCATCTTGTAAAACTGTACTAATTTTACGTTTGTAATATTCAGTGAATAATTACATTTAAATAAATTAAGAGGGAAACTTAAATGTTAAAATTTATATTGCCAGTTTCGTAAGATCTTCTCATTTTATAAAATTTATCATTATTTTTTACATTTAGCGTAAAAATCTTTTGCATTTTTAATTAATGTAATAAAAGCAAAGGACCTACTGTGTGTTTAATATTTAACTATATTAATATATTAGAATATATAAATATCCGTTTTAAAATTAAGATAAGACTTCGACACCATTTGTTCGATATCCATGAAAGTAGATATTTAATATTATTATTTTATATGTGTTTTTCATAAAGAAAGGATTTTTTTACTATCTACTACTTTTGTAACTTGCTACTAAATAATGCTGCATCACTAGAACTTTTATACCCTTCAATTGTAATACATAGTAATCTGTGTCAACTTCGCATTCTGTAAGTCGTATTGAATTATAGTTTACAAACAAATTTAAAAAGGCATTATTTTGGTTATTAAAAGCTGATGCGTTGTATAATATTATTCGGTAAAATCTACATTTTTAATATTGTTCTGATTTTCTCATATATATAATTACATAAATTGTTTGTTAAATTAATTATTCAATGCTATAAAATATATAAGTTAAAGTTTTCCTAAAGTATTTTTTCGTTTTGTATAAATAATGCTTAAATAAAACCCACAAGCTGTTTTGTTTACGAAATTCAAGGATGACGAAGCAACAAAATTTGGAAGAATTTGCTACTTGACGTAAGGCTGGCGTATAAAAGTGTTTTGTTTTTCCTAATTGCTCAGAGTGGCTGCTTAGTACATTCTCGCAAGTCATTGTTTTCGATGCGTAAACGGTGAAGGTAAAGGGAACAACATTTCGGAAAGGCATCCTTGTATAAAAGCGACATTTTTAATTGTACCATAACCACCAGGAAATTAAAACTTAATTCAGTTATCGTACATTTTTTACAAAAATACGAATCCATTAAAAAACAAATCAATTACTCCTTCCTTTCATTACATTAACGGAAATCAAGAAAGGAGCTAATATTATTCTTAAGTCATAAATTAATATTTTACAATCGAACCGCTTATTTCTCCAATTGGAAAGTGCCGACAAATAAAGCCGATCTCTATAGCCAGCTCCAGAAACAATCACTCAAATAGGCTGTTCATATTGAATATTAATCGCTATTTTCACTGAAGAAAGGGAATAATCTGAAAGGCGAACCTTGAGGTTCGAGGAAATAAATTTGTAATGCAAAGTTAGAAATTCCATTCCTGTGTTACTGATAAGTAAACGTTCTTATGTAGATCGCCGCACAAAGGTAAGAAGACGCTTAGCATTTTACTTTTCGATTACTCTTATACAGAAAACGACTCAGGAACTTGACGAATATAATTCAGTGACGTTCGAGCGGTTTAGCGTTGTGCCAATAAGGCCTAGGTATTCCGCAATTTATTAGCCTTGCAAATTCGAAGCCACCGCACCCTCTATGAAATATAGCGGTGGCCGCAACAACCTTCCGACGGCCGCCCGCGCCGGTATTACACCCCTATTTTAGCTCTAATTAAAAAGCCATCAAAGAGTTTTCAGTCATTAATCATGAAACTGTTAACGGTGAATGCCGTTGCCCAAGTCCGAGTTGAGTTAAAAAGGAGGATTGGGATATTAACAAAATACCTAAATATTCAGGGTTAGCGGAGTGGCAATCCGCTCGCAAAAAATACAGATTTAGCTGGTTTAATGCGATGGAATCTTGAGTTGTTTTTAGCGGTTTAAAGGATTGGAAACCCTTCGTTTTTATAAATACGAGGAATAATGCCGACGATATTTTAAAGCTTTGTAATTGACTACAGCGGTTGCTCTGTTTTTTCTTTTTCTTTGAATAAGAAATTATATTTACATTAAGATACTTGAAACGGCAGATAAAATGAAAAACGTTAATAAAAGTGGATTAAAGTGGATCGGTTTCGGACGGTTTTATTACTTTTTGCATTTGAATATTGTTAGTTGAAAAATGTTGTTACTCTCATTAGCAAATAATTGTAAGTATGAATTTAAAAAAAGAAATAAAGAAATTAAAATAAGTTTACTATTATATCCTCATTTATCAAGGTTTTATTTTTTAAAATGTACTATAGTAGTTTATCATAAATAAAAAAGTGTGCCAAAATTCATGTCAATCGGTTGGGTGGAACTGGTTAAAATTCAGTTTTGACAAATAGACAACAACTGATATAAAATATTGTTAAAAAAAAACGCACAAAACCTTTTTGCAAAAACTTATGACGTTAACATATTCGTATTTGTTTTAATGCCTACTCAAAATAGACTATAAATTGGGATACTATTATATTGGTTAATTATTTTGATGACAAAATTTTAGAAATATATTTAGTTGAGTTAAATGTCTTTGTAATTTTTTTATTATTATCGTGATAAAATGTTCCATTTCTATTTCGAATATGGTAATATTCGTATGGCGACGACAACATATTTATATCATCCTAATACGGTGCTTTGCTATCAATGCCTTTGATAAACGTCGAGTAATGGAGTCTGGTTAAATTGAGTGTCCGTGGACTGTCAATTGCAATCGTGTTAATTCAGCGACGCTAACTGGATGTCGCGCGATTATCTAAACAATCCGCCTGACCGACCTGTTAATAATGATTCACAAAAATCTATGTCAGGTAAAAGCTTGATCATTTCGAATGAAATATTGCTTTAAAACCCGCTAGTATCAATTTGAAAAAAACCTTTTTGTTAGTTGGCTTTTTCATTTGTTGGCAGTTAGCATTTAAAATGCGTTTATTAAAACGTATAATTCTATTTAATTTTTACTCATGGTAGAGATTTGTGCAAGTTCGTCTAGATAGGTACCACCCACTCATCAGATATTCTACCACAAAACAACAGTACTTGGTTTTGTTGTGTTACACTCACCCGCTTACCTATACTGGAAAAAAATAAAATTAACGCCAGTTAAATGACACTGCTAGTTCATTATAAATGTACATTAAGAGTGGGCGTATAAAAAAATTGCTTATCTTGTCTTTGCATGGGTACAGTTTAAAATAAAATTAAAATATTGTATGTATAACTTGCATTACATTTTCTTTGTTGTTATTGGGGTTGTGTTAGATCAAAAGTTAGCCCTCCATAGAAAATGTCGAAATGTCCTCTAATTTTTACATTTTTTTTTATTTATACTCGTAAGGTGATCTTCACCTGAAGAATGAAGATGATTCAATTATAAAAACTTTGCAAAATTTTTAGATATAATAATAGTTATTTAAGACATCGTTTAAGTATAAGCTTAACAACTTTTAACCCATAGTTAGCGTATTGGTAAGGAACATCTCTTTCCTTTTACAATACTGGTATCTATGATGAGAGAACCATTTAATATAGGTAAGCATTAACCAGGTTAATAAATAATGGCAAAGTAAATTCATTTGCTGCAATAATTTATGGAGAAATAAAATTAACTTGATTCAATAAATTAGTACGAGTAACTACCATTACAACGTGGATTTTTTAAACGGCTTGCTACTTCAACCAAAATCCTCTTACTACTGAGGTTCCTTGCAGGTCGTTTGTTCTACTCGAGGTTATTCTGAACCGGGTTTTTAATGATTCAAAAGAGCTTGTTTAAGCCTACTAACTTATTGAGATTTTTTCCGCGAGAACTCGCTTTGAAACGGCGTTTTGACGATTTAAATGCTTATAAAAAGGCAGCCTCCTTTTTAATTTTTCTATATATAGACAATTTTTTGTCGGTTTACTGTGATTTTGTAATTAAGTAATTATTCTGTTTTCTTATTTCTCTATTCATCTATTTTTATTAGTGTTGAAACTTTAATAATAAATTTATATCTTTGAAAATATTTTCATATGAACATGACGTATTTACGTATTTGTAATATGTACTATACGTATTTAATAAGTAAAGATCGTACGGCTCTAAGTTCAAATCACCATATTCCTTTTCAAATGTAAATCATAATATAATCAAAGGCCATGGTATTGTAATATCTAAAACATAATAACCCAAGTCGGATTTCAATGAGGTCGCGTTAGGTTCTGGCGTGAAGCATGAGTCCACTAATCCAGAGTCAACAGCGGCGTGATAAAGGGGTCATTGTTTCAGTGGTCCTCGATGGCCGATATCAATCGCGATTTCGATTCGTATCGAGTGGGATCAAAGTGTTCTCGATCGGTCTGCATGTACGCACGAGCTGAGTGCCTACGTGATATTGGCTTCCAAAACATATGTCTAGTCATGATGTACAGATGGAAGCAAAATCTTAGTAAGATTGAAATAAACAACATTTTTGTATTTCTTTTGAATCTACATGTGTCAATTATATTTAAAGTTTAACTGTAAATGTTATTATTATTTTTATATAAAAATATATTGATATAGAAACATATTCTAATGGTATTTTATTTGAAGTGAATATTTATCTAAATCAATATTTGGAATTGTTAATTTACACGACAATAAAAAAAGAAACAAAAATGCAAATTGTAATCTGTAAATTTCGATTACGACGCTACCTGAATATAAAAACATGCAGGCACATCAAACTGCTAAATTCAATCAAATAATAGAAAACTACAACAAAAGCAAGGAAAGTCTGTGGAGATTAGAATAAAAAAATCTGCAATAAACACATAATATCTAAATATGAAATGAAAAACAGTTTGTTTTTCATTATCAATGAGTTTATACTCATTGTGAATCATCGCAAAAGGCCCCTTATGTACTTGTGTTACTGATGTACTTAGTCAAATGTTACTTCATTTTTCATTGGTCATTTTGCGATCGAACGGCTTATATATCATAGCTTTTAATCATAATCGGCTGCATAAAATAATAAATCTACAATGATTTATTGAAAGGGTTAATTAAAATCACAAATATAAATTTCGTTTCGTTTTATTTCTTGCAAATTAATACACAAGCAATTAATTATCCAAGTACAATTAAGTGATTTTAATTTATTTTTCATATGGATCTCAAATGGTTATTAAACACTGACTGATATTGATTTATTTTAATTTATGTAATATATGTAGATGTTGTATTTACGTTAGCCACGATTTGTACACATATTTTTATTAACATTACACTTGCTAATTAACTCCAAAATCTAGCATCGGTTCAGAAATTAACACCCAAAAACAAACAGCAAAAAAACTAAGCATTCGGATGTTGAGTAGTAAATTAAATGTACGTGTTTTTTTTTCTGTTTGCTATAAATTAAAGTAACAACTTTCCCATATGTCGATAACTATTGGATAGAGTTAATAGTTGAACAAATGGGAGCCTAAAACACAATGGGAAATAGCCTTACAAAGCCAAACCAATAACGCAGTTTATAGTTATAGTAGCGTGATCCCAAGCCAATTACGTTAGTTCGGGGGAACAAAGTAAAAAAAAAAGTATAACAATAAACTAATATAATTTAGAAGCAACGGCGGGTGAAGTCGTTACCTATTTGTATCGGGGGACGGCCCTAATTTAATGAAGGATTGGGATTCATTTCCATCATTATGGTATAGAATTGTTACGTTACAAAATAATTCGGTAAAATAATATAATTTTAAGCACAATCGAGAGAAAGAAAAATCTTTTTTTTACTAACTTCCCGGTCAACCAATTTGTCATTATTGTGGTATTGTTTAATCAATATAAGTTTTTATATCATTCATCTGATTGAGTTAATTTTCCATTTATTGTGAAATATTTTCTTGTATAGGAACTTTTCTTGTATAGGTAACTTGCATAGAAACGTTAACGTAAAATAAGTAGTACTAGTTGTATATAACTGTTTACAAAAAAAATACTTCACATGCTTTGTATTGCGTAGTAATATATGTATATAAAATACTTAAGTACTTGTAATGAGGTAAAATGCTATGAATAAGGATTTTAAAATATGAAAGTACTTCGCAGACAAATGTTAAAACAAAATATTAGAGTGATTGGCGCAGTTCAAAAGGGCCTGAGGCAGACACCTGATAAAGACGGTGTATAATTAATTTTAAGACGCCAACGTATTGTTTTGGCGCATGTAATCTGATTGGATGAATTACGTACCATGTAGTACAATTAACAGTTTGTAAAGGGTGAATTCTATATCTAAAAATAGAATAAATGTAATGAGAATTTTATTATGTTTAGTTAAATGGGTAATGTATCGGATTGTAAGAAAAATCAAGAATAATATTAAAGACTACTACAAACCATTTGAGAAGTAAGTTACATTGTAAGATAACGAGATTGATAAGATTTATTTTTAATTTTATATAAATATATAGAATTTGCATTTAAGCGAATCTTCTATATTTAGTATATAAGAATTACAAAAAAGTTTCAAGTACTACGAGTATCTAATTAGATCATATTATATCCCTAATTATATAACATTTGATTATATCGATTATTTCTGAATAAATTCAAGGACTAACAATAGTGCGCGCAGATCTTTAGAACGGAGCGTCACGAAACCCTAAACAACGACACAATACAATTATATACGGCGTACGTATTGTTATATACATTTATACGTTAATCGTAAACTTTCCTTTTACAATGTCATTAGGGAAATTGGCATCGTTAATTTATAAAGGCCCCCTTTAACTGCTTTGCTATCGACGAATTTAAATCGGTAATCCTGTGGTTTGTTTTATAGCGGTGATATCAGGCAATTTATATCATGATCGTAAATGTACGCTTAATGTTGTAGATCAATTTTGTTTCGCGGATTGAATGAAATACATGATTGACGATATCTTTTAGGGAGACAGGTTTCGGTACAACAAAATTGGCTATTATAAACGTCATTCATATTCTAACCATGTTTCGTTACGGGGGCATATTTTTAATTTGTATTTGTTGAACGATACGTTTTTATATGTAAAATGTTCTCATATAGATTCTTTTAAATGATGTAATTTATTATTATTTTAACTTTCAGCGTATATATTGCGAACAATGACATCGATTCTTTGATTAGAAATTAATATAAAAAACATTACCGAATCGAGCGATTTCTTCATCGCTTTAATGTTTTGGCACCAAGTGTCAATACTAACACGAACGTCTAAGTGTTGTATTACAGCAAAAACAAACTAAAGGCGTATAAGTGCCAAAACAAAAGGACGTCGATTCAGTCGGATCGAATTACCTTTGACGAAATGCATTCGAATAAACTAAATGTACGTATTGATCGAACTGTACGCTGTTCCTTTGCGAGAGAATTCGAGACACACGCCATCGAAATAAAGGATTATGATTATTATTATAACTTTGAAGACAGCTGCTATAAAAGTATATTGAACAAATGGCACTTTTACATTGAAATTCACAGCGTTTTAGCGAACCTTAAAGAGCAATGATAATAAAATGGCATACGTTCGGATTATATTTTATAAAAATATGATATCAGGAGGATTTAATTCAAGTTCTTTATGAAATGTGTTTAGATTAATTAAATATGAATGGTAAAATTTAAAACGTTCGTTAAATCAAATCAAAAATCAAAACCTTTTCGAACTTGGAACAAAATGAAAAAAAGTAACCCAATAAACTGTCCCACAGCTGGGCAAATGCCTTCTCTCGTTTGACTATGGTTGACTAACGTATGGATTTTATTCCACAACCCCGCTATTATTAACGGCTTATTTTATAAAGTTAAAAATATTGCTGTTTTAGGGTAAAATATCCGATGAGTGGGTAGTACCTATCCAGACGGGTAACATGACGATATCAAAAATGCTTAGTAAGAATCAAGCTAAATAAAGGATATGTTAATAATGATGTATTTGCGATATATTTAATATTTAATATATTTAAACAAAATAGCTATTTTAAATTATCTGAATCTCACATCTTTTAACGAAAAACTTAAATAGAACCACTATCGATTTACAGTGTATTTTGTTAATGATGCTAAATATAAATTTGAGGTGTCCGGAACAAAAGTTACGCTACGTTCATATCTATGTAAAATTCGAAGCTTAATTAAGACTAGGCACCGACAACAGAAACTAATTAAACTTATTCCATTATTTTCACAAACGAAAATTTTAAAAGAGGACGAGTTTCCTAACTAACAAGAACGTGTAATGCAATGAGTCGAAATTCGTGGTAAAAGATAGTTATATGAATTGTTTTATGTAGTTTACTTTTATCTGATTTATCCATTATGTAAGGATTCACCTTGAAACCTTTTTTATATTCCATCCTATTAATAAATTATAAGCTTCATCTTTGTTACTCTTTCACGCAAAAATTACAAGACGGCTATGAAAGAAATTTGGAATAAAGATAGCTTATGCCCTGACTTAGCACATAGGCTACACACACAAACAAACACCTGTTCCCTCCTCTCACACGCGGGCGTAGCCGCGGACGGCAGCTGTCATAGCAGTACTAAATATAAATTCTTTAGTGTTGATAGGATCAACTAAAATTTTTTAAGCATAATTTTTTTTAAATAAAAATAGTTAATACAAACTTTTTACTATTTTAAATACCTTCGTGTGTTCAAAGTTGAAAACAGCATAACATAAATGTAAAATGTTTTTGTTACGTGATAAGATTATAAGTCTTTTAAAGTTTAAGGTACCAATTTCACTTTCATAAAAAAAATATGGCATCATAATATGTGTAAAGAACTACATAATGTAATTATAAATATAAATATTTACATCCTTTTACAGCGTCAATTAAAACGCACAAAAATGTTTGAAAAATGCCTTCAATTTAATGACTAAGAAATCTGCGTGACCTGAACGGAACTTGCTGGAAATATTTATGATATTCTTACTTTTTATATAAATAATGAAATTGTATTCAGGAAGTAGTTTGAATAGTGCTAAGTTTTATAAGTAAAGTTTAAAAGTTTACTTAACTAACACGTAAATAAAAAATAGAGATTGAATTTAAGCATTACAATGTAATCTCGACTTTAAATTTCGAGTCTTTTTAGGTCAATTATAATTCAAGATAGCGTGATGGAATAGTAGAATAAACAAAAGTTTCAAGCCTTCTCCTCCAAGGGTGAGAAGGACTTATTTCAATAGTAGGACATTCACAGGCTACTTTTTATGTTATAGGCAGGTGGACGAGCAACTAGGCACCTGATGGTAAGTGGTCACCACCGCCTATAGACATTGCGATGTAATAATAGCCGTTCCTTATATCGTCAATGCGCCACCAACCTTGGGGACTGAGATGTTATGTCGCTTGTGCTGCTAGTTACACTGGCTCACTCATACTTCAAACCGGAACGCAACTATACTACGTATTGCTGCTAAGCGGCAAATATCTGATGAGTGGGTGGTACCCACTCAGACGGGCCAGCACATAGCCTTACCACCTGGTACATTTTTATCTAATACTCATTACAGATTACTTTACTTTATATATTATTTTATATTCACGCGTGTCATGTCAATATTCTATTTTTAAAGCGGGTGAAATTGTGAAGGTCATCTTATTATATAATAATATTATTATATGATCTCCGATATTATATATCAAAAAAAATTCTACATAGATTGGTTCAGAAGTTTCTTCAGTTAATTATTTTAAATATAAAAATAACGTTCCAGATTTATTAATATACATTATGGAATACTATCAATATAATGATATTGTGTATTAATTTAGTAAGCCAAGGATTTCCCTCTTGTTAATATTAACGGGTAGAACATACACTTAACTGGATATTTTAAAAACGTTGCGGTGTCTAAAGTGGAATAAAATTAACATTGCAAATGCTACTAAGCCAGCGTAGTGTTAGTCGCTGAGTATATTGTTCATTTTCACAAAGATCTCCATAAACTTTATTCTTTTGCGACATTTCATTCTAAGAATAAATTATATATAGAGATTAGTTGAAACAAATGTGCATCTTTGTGTCTTGCATTTGTGATGTACATTTTGAAATATGACTAACAATTGCGACTTTAGTCTTAAGTATAGTATTTGGAGAAGTGTGTTTTATCTTGTACTTTAAATACTTTACTAAAACAATATATAAGTACTTTAATTTGAATAGAGAATGGCTTTATATTAATTTGTAGATAATAAAATTGTAAGTATTATTTTATAGGATATATTTGTCTACAATGGTAAAATAGGTGATTCAATTGTTTATATAGTTTTTTTTTTCTTTATAAAAATAATATTTAAACGTACGAATAGGTACTTATTAATTTGATTTTTAATATTATAATTAATAATAAATCATAATTATGACAAAACATGTTTTAAGAGTAATGAACTATTTAATATTAATTTACGAATAGAAACATGGAAGCAACTACTGCAAGAAAAAGAATGACTAGTGACATAGGAACAAGAAGCGAGGTTGCGAAATTCGATTGAGGTGCAACTTCTAAAAGTATTGATGAACGGAACATAAAAGGGATGGAGCAGAGATTAAGTAACTTGTTCGGCTTCGACGTTCGGGCATTCTGAGAACAAAGGATGAAATTTTCCAGACGGCAAGAATTTTGATGCCTTTCACCAACAATGGTCGTAGTAGACGTCAGCTAGTCCGTGATGAGTATTTTACGACTGGAATTTGTGGATCTCTTTGCAACCACAATTGTTTTAAAGTGAACAAAGCAGCGCGTTATAAAGTTAATGTGGACGGATCAAGGTCTAAAGGGGATAGAGTGCTGAACAAAATTTAATTTATATGCCGCGGCAACGTAACTAAGGATGCGAGGATTAATTTCATAAAAGACGACTTTAATCTAATATTCTGAAGCCTATTTATGGATGAGGCAAGTGGTTTAGTGTATTTAATTAAATATCAATGAAACATAAAAGATATTGAGAACACTAAAACTTGCAGAGATTTGTAAATATATCCATATTTTAAAATCGCTTAAAACTTTTTCTCTTAATACTACTTCGTTAAAATCTATATTGATAGTTACTATTAATAGGTATTCATGATCGGATTCAATTCGATATTAATAACCGATTCAACGCGCTTGTAATGTGACAAATTGTAATTCGATCATACGGTTATGTTTCCGTTGTAAATTTAAAATAATTTCGTTAATTGTTTTGCGATATAATTTCGCTTAATCCGGAATTATCGGAGTGTCCACCGTGTGATTGTAGGCCGTACTCGTACTTAATAAATCCAATCGTGTTCCCAATTAACGAAATGTTAGTATATTAAAACCATTTTGAAAATTTAATGAGTTTTATTTACTACTAGCTATTTTCTGACATGTGAAAGCCTTTTTTTGAATACAATTATCCGACATGTCTCGCGCGCCATCTTTTGTAGGTCGATGGTTTTATAATAGAAAACTTCACTCACTAACCAATCATGTCTTCGCTATTATCCGCATTTCGGGCTTAAAAATAATAACCGTAGAAACTGATAAAGAAATACTTGGGTAGTGGAGGTAAGTCCAGAAATCCGCAACCGGACTGGCTTCGTCGCGACAGGAAAAGCCCAATTATAACACCGCAACACGTACCAACAACAACTATACAAAGTTTCAGTCCAATCGAATAAACTATACGTGAGTGCATCTAACACAAATAAACATCATTCGATATATTTGTATAAAACTATGTAAATAGATATATATAAATTCTTCTTTTGTACGTACGTTCTTTTGTCACTAATCTCCTCCTACACGGCTTGACTGATTCTGATGATTTTTTTGTGTGTATTGGATTAAACAAAATTATTTCACGCGTAAGATATAACGAGTATATATAAAATTCTGAGTATTATTAATTCTACATAATGTTAACAATAAATGAATCGTTATTTATTGAGACTTGATAGAATTAAAAAGGACATGGCTCTTATCATCATTGACCGAACACTTCAAACAATCCTCAATAAATAAAATGTAAGTGGAACCGAAACAATAATAATAAATCCAGAAAATAAGTACAAAAAATAAATTGTCCATTTCATTTTTACTTCATATAATTTATTGAAAGTTACTTAAAATATATCATAATAAAAACGCCTTATTATATAATGAAAAAAGATTATGCTTACTATAATATATTAATTAAAATATGAATATTACTTATTTTTACTCATAATAGGCTGATAAAAATTCACTCATATTTATTTTACCATAGATATCATAATCATTCGCTAGTTATAATTAAAATGTGTTACGGTTGAAGGGGTGTAAGAGCTAGTGTATTTACAGGAACAAGGGACATAACATCTTAGGTCTCATGATTGGAGGCACATTGACAGCTTAAGGAATGGTTTATATTTCTTAGTGTCAATGGATATTGGCGGAGGTAACCATTTACCATCAAGTTTCCCATTTGCGCGTCTGCCTGCGAGATAAACTTAAAATGTGTGTATGTATTATATAACAGATTCATAAAGATTATATCTATTCACATATGTTAATTTAGAAAGGACACGATGAAGTTTTAGTTATCTTTTAAAATAGTACCTTTTATTTTATAGGCGGACGAATAAATGGGCAACCTGATGGTAAGTGGTCACCAACGCCCATAGACATTGGCATTGCAAGAAATTTTAATCTTCGCTTACATCGCCAATGCGCCACCAACCTCGGGAACTAAGATGTTATTTACCTTGTGCCTATATAATAACAAAAATAATTAAAGAAAATAATGAACGTTTTGTAATATTTTTACACTATTTTTACAATCAAATTGTAGTTACAACATTGTTATTCGAATATTGTAAATAGTATTTGTATTTGGTCATTCAAATATTTTCATGGCAAAGTTATTTTTAACGTTCCAACACGACAAAAGAAAAAGGTTTGTTTCCACTTTGAATAAGAGCATTTTGTTCGAGGAGATGGAAAACTGAAAAGAATACGGTTAACTATTATTTGTGAAGCTGACCCCAAGTTTTTTTTCTATTTTAGGCTATAAGTATACTTATAAATTACTATTTATATTGTCATCAATACAATACTTCTATTCTACTAGTGGTAGGGCTATGTGCAGGCCCGTCTGGGTGAGTACCACTCACTCATCAGATATTCTACTGCTAAGCAGCAATATTTATATAAAGTATTTGTTGCATTCCGGTTTTAAGGGTTAGTGAGCCAGTGTAACTACAGGCACATAATAGTTCCTAAGGTTGGTGGCGCATTGGCGATGTGAGGAACGGTTATTATTTCTTACATCGTCAATGTCTATGGTGGCTCATTTGCTCGTCCACCTACCTATCCTATAAAAAAACAAACTTGCAATACTAACAACTAAATTAACATCTAAAATTTAGGTGTGAAGTGATAAACTATAGAAATATATATGTATGTACAAGTATGGAAAATAACTGCATATAGTTGTTAAAAATAACATCCACGATGAAATTATAAGTTTTGTTACGGAATATTTAAAATATTTTAACCAAATTGATATATAGTTAAATAAAAAATACGCATGAAAAAATTATTTCTTATCGCAAATATTCACAATGATTTGGAGAATTCGTCGAAGCGTGAACGCAGCTGAGATAAAGTGGGTTGATCAGTCGCGAATACCTGAACGTTTGATTCCAAAAAGTGGTTTGACGAAGGTAAGTTTCCTCCCAGCGTCCTCAACCCTTTGTCTCGTGAGAATACAATGGACAATCGCAATGCTTACAAGATACGATATGGGACACCCTTCTTACGCATTTACGTGACCAAATTTCAAACAAAATGTTTTGTAGTACGTATGTCTAAAATAAGTAATGTCACCTCCCTTCGGATTCCTATGCCGTGTATCTTCTTCAATGGTTCTATTAAGATGGGCGTAGATTGTAGCTACAATCATACAAAAACTATTTGTCAAAATGTTATTATTATAACAATTACTATCAAGCAATTTAAAAATCGGTTTTTTTAGAAAAACAATGTTATAATACTACAAAATAAAACTTTATAAATAATCCATGACCGAGATTTCCAGCTCAAGTTTACTTTGCCAAGCGTTTGCTGTTTGTAAATTAAAATGCTAACGAATATTCCGTCTTGTTGAACGTTATTTAGCGAGTTGGACAGTTCGAGTGAGATGTGGTCAGCGGTCAAAGCAACTTGCGCTTCAAGTTTTGACTACGCCGGACGTTGAGCGCCGTTCCTTCCTTCGCTCATTGTGTTTCTTTTTTAAACTTTGCTCGGCTGAGTGAGTCCTTTCTTTCAAATCTTTCTATACACTTTTTATTTGCTCGCCACTAGCATGGACATTTGCCTCTGATCTGGCTTCCTTACTTGAACAACTTAGTAAAATAAATAGAACCAGCTCTTTTAGTTGTCGTTCCGATTTTTTTTTATCCGCAGCTATTTCTTCTAACACGAAAATAGAGGCTTTGATGAAATTTGAGGCCACTTCAAATATATATATATATATATAATCGAATGTCAAAAGCTCTAACCTTATATTGTGTATAAATGACAATTTTATATAAAACAATGAAATTATTATAACAAACTTTGAATTGATGATAGCTCTCTTATTTTTTTATATACAAATATTTACATTTTATATATAAATCAAATTTATTATTTTTTTATTCAAAAATTGGAATTCAAAATACATTAAATTGAATGACAAAATTAGATCGATTTATTTGAAAAATATTGATATATCGCAGTTATTAAAGTAATTTTCATTTAATAAAACTTCCTGCCTATACTTTGTAATTTAAATAATTAGTTTTTGAATATTTAAAAATATCTTCGAAGTTAGGCCTAAGTAAAAAAGGCCTGGGGCCTGCGGTAAGAAATATTACTTTAGCTATGCATTAGCTGGCCGGGCACAGGCAAAAAGATCGCTTTGGTAAGAAAATGATTGTATTATTTAACTTTACTAGTATTCATAATAGTATTCATCAAAATATATGAGACGTAAGGGACCTTAGTGTAGCATAAGTATAGATCATTATTACAAAATATTTCTGTAGCTAATGACAGACAACGTTCACTATTTAGCGAACCTCTACTCCAGAGTAGCAAAGAATTATCCTAAGCTTATTCGGTCCCTTTTGAACCGTCCCTGCTCATCGTTCAAGGTTTCAACCCCCGTAATTAGCGACATAGCACTATTATTCCCGTCTCTATAAGTGCTTGAAATTACAAAATAGAAAGTTTGCGTGAAATGAGCTATGTAATAAAAATTCAACATCCATGTTCTCTAAAGTAGAATTTTATAAGGAATTATGTAAAAAATGTGCCTGCTAGAGGCGTGCATGCGATGCGTGCAGCTGGCACCAAAACATGGCATTATATGATGTCCCTAATCTACTTCACGGTCGGATGGTCGGAGCTCCGCTGTCGATAACAATAACCGACTTAATATACCCGATAATCGGTTTTGCTATTCGGAAATCCCCGTGATTGACACTTTTGATGACGGTTGAGTTAAACAGCACCCGAGTTCGCTCTGCCGATTGCTTTTTCATTACACTAAGGATTGAAGGGGAAACTATTTTAAATTAATATATCATTATATATATTTTAAATCATTATTTTTTTCCATTATCAATATTCATATTCATATTTTTGATGGCTCATCTTTAGGGATATTTCCTTTTAAACATAGATCGAATAAAGATTTTGATGTGATTAAACCTGAGTATAGCATTAGTGGATTTTCATTAAGTGTGACGAGGCTTAATGATTCAAGTTTCCACATTCATTACGGTCTAAGCGAACTGTTTTAAGCCACAGTTTAATGGAGGCGGTAAATTGCACATTAATATTGCGGCTTAGATGACCACGTTCTAGACCGGCCAGGGAAAGTAGAAATAACGTTTTAAAAGACAAAGCACATACTAATATGACTCAAAGTTAGGAAGTGAATTACTTCCTTTGTAAAAATCAAAAGTTTTAAGTTTTTTGAACAACATAATGTCCGTGGTTTATGTAATATTACATACAAATATAACATTCAAAAGGGGAGTTTATTATCACTATGTTTATTTATAGTTTAAAAATAATATAGATAATTGCATTGCTGTGATTTAATACCATGCTCTGGTCTACATACATATTAAAAATATTTTTATTTTTATTTAGGTCGTTGCTCATGAATTATTTTAAAAAAATGAAGTAACTTTAAGCTTTAAGGTTATATATGACGACTTAGACGACTTGACTGATCTAAATTAAAAAGAAAACTATTTAAAAATAAATATTTTATATCAAAATTTACATCAAACTATGAAACGATATACACGATGATAAAGAACTAAGACCTTCAGGAAATCAGTGATCATAAAGAAACATTAACTACAACTGTATTAAAATCTCCCGACATCGGGGAGGGCAATGAAACAAAAGCATTGTTTTGTCTCACCTTGCTTATTTAAAATCATATATCCATCTCACTTTACATTACGTACCCTTGAAAGCGTCGCGGTTTTGCATGTGTTCGTGATAATGTTTAGAACACATGTATAGACTTACACACACACGCAAAAAGTTTTGCATGTTGTTTGATGTTTTCTGCTATATCATGAATCATGATTCGCAAAAGAGCCTTCTGGGAATCGAGAGAAACTCTTAAAACGTGCTTAAGAAATGTATACGACCGGTTAATAGATTAACATGAGCTAAAGATTATGGAATTTTAAATAAAAATAAACATTCTTTCATATTAATAAAGTCTTAATAAATACAAATAACTCACCTCTCTTATGTCTGACATGATATTTGCTCTTAATAACAGGTCCGGTACAACACGGTTGTTCGTAATAAAAGTTGTAGGAACTGTCTACTTCTGATGTTTGTTGCACAGCCTGGGAATAGACTTGCCATTCTACGCCAACAACTAGGAACGCAAACCAACGTACAGATAGAGCTAAGGCTCTCATAGTCCGCATCTTACTTGATCACAGTCACTTATATGCACAACACTACACAACTGTTAATTATTGTAACGCGTTGAATTCATTATTTTTTATCCTGTAAAGAAAGAAATTGAAATAAAACATAAATAAATTGGAATTTAATTTAAAACAAAAAACAATCTAAAACTCCAGCATCACGAAACTTCAATAATTATAAAACTAAATAAAAAAGGCTGTATTGCAATCCAAATCAATTTTGTGGACGCTTATGTTGCTATTTAGGCCTAAAGTCATTAACGCTATGACGGCTTGTGACTTTGGTATTTTATTGTATAGTTTTTTATCATACAGTGAACAATGATCTATGTATTTCTTAATATTTTACTGATATTGAATATTCGCTTACAAATAAACCTCTAAAAGAATATAAGCATTTTTTTATTGTTAAATTAAAATACACTGTCAATAAAACCGAGGTAGAAGTCATTTTATTCAAAAGAGTAAACACCAGGAGACCAATAATGAAATAATGGGATAAAAAAACTGCAACAATGCATGCCCATTACAAAATAAAAAATGACAATTTTGCTTTCGAGTTCACATTGAAAAAGTTGTGTTGTGGGGTAGGTTAATGGTCTTTGCGACCATTACGATCGACGATAGCATTAAACACACCTCGTGTAATGGAAACCGCGATATGCAACTGTACCAACACCGGTTAAACCAAACAAGATTACACATTATGAATTTAATTTGACATTTCAAAGGTCCCATATCTATCTAATCCATTATAATATTAAAATATAATCATTCATCGTTAACCAGTTATCCAAAGAGATCTTAATCGTGGATATCAGTGAATAAATAAATGTCTTCTGGTAAATTTAACCCGAATCCTTAGGCCCTTCGTCATGTGGCCGATATCGTGAATGCGGTCAGGGTCTGAAAGAGTCCTGCGATGAATTAAATAGATAAGCCTCAAAAAAGGGACTACGAAAGGGGTGGAGTAGGTTATCAACATAAGACACGCGATTAGGTGCAAAGTAATAAACAAGATTTCTTACACAATAAAAATATTTTGATAAAAAATCTATTCAAATAAACGGTACCAGCTATATAATAAATTCTTCAAATCAAAAAAGTATATAGTATCAGACGCCATAACTCGCAAACACATAATTAAAAAGTGTATAAAAACACCGTAAGAAGATTTCATTTCATATCCGATGATTAATGATGGGTCGTGAGTGATTTTCCAATTGATGGCAGATTCCTGGGAGTAAATAAATTTTGAAATTGTCCCTTACTCAAAACACAGAGGGCGTTATTTTTCACATTCTGTTTTTATCCAATGGGATCAAAATGTCGTGTAAAGTGTGGATTCGAAAATCGAAGATTGATGATTTTTTTTCGTTTCTATTATTTGAAAATTTTAATGTTTGAACCCCATAGGGGTTAAAAATATCTCGGGGCCTGCTGATGACAATATTAACTTCAGTGAAAAATATGGCAGATAGCAGATAGTATGGAATAAATCTATACTAATATTATAAAGTTTAAGTATGTTTGAACACGCTTATCTCAGAATCTACCAGTCTGTTCTGTCCATTTATTGAGAAGAGTTATAGACTACATAGTCATTACACTACGTCTCTTGGAGGCGAAGTAGTAAAACCGCGGGGAGCGGCTAGTTGACAATATGAATCATATGAAAAAATATATGAGTATAACTAACAAGCATTCTATATATTTTGGATACATAAGTTCTTAAATAAATCATTATTTTATACAGCTTTTTATATTTATTATTTTAAATTCATTTTAAAATATTTGTCTATAATTCTAAATATTTGAAGTGCATTTTTTTAAGCAAAAAACTAATAGCTCTTAAATTATATTAATTTTAATTCGTATAAAATTCTAATTAAAATAAATATACTGTACATTTTAGAAAATATATAATCTAAATATTCACATTTAAACTTTAATTAAAATATTGGTTTCATTAAGAAAATTATTAATTTATCTGAGTCATAATTGAACTATATATATTAAAATTGATAAATTCAACGCCCTTATATTATATAGTTATATAGTATAGTAGTTCTGAGTAATATGTAGCACGACAAGACTCAAGTATACGTTGTTCCGACATTTCCAAGTATTGAAACCGGTTTAGTAATGATGTCTTCATTATGAATTCTCTACCAGTATACTTGACATATGTTTTTATATTCGTTTTTTAATGTCCCTTTTAATAAATCTTATACAATAGATAAAGTTAACAAAACTAATTATAAAATATCTTCTGACAAGCGTTTGTAAGGGCTTATTAGTTTGATTAAAATTCGAGATCTTTGATAAAACTAAATTACAACAGAATCTTGAAATGTCTCAAATTTCAGCTCAGTTGAAATTTATAACGTCGAAATTAAAAATTAAAACTTTTAACGAGAATTGAAAACGATTCCACAGCCAAAAATCTTAATAGCAACATTACTTTATACGAGTTCATTAAGCGGATTTTAATCTCCCTTTGTATCTGTCGATCTCATTTCGTTCGACAATTACACCGTTACTGCTGCCCGTTGCACGACAGGCTTCGCTCATTATGAGCGAAGAATCTTAAGAAATTTCATCCGACAACCCATTGAGGCAACCCTTCCAATTGTGCGAAGGTGTTCAATTGAATGGTAGGTGGAACAGGGGTAGGAGTATAATGAAATTTTGCTTCGATAAAGACTACTGAGCCCGTAACACAATACTTGATGTTTCCTCTGCAGCACGTATCCATGTCACGTCATTAAGCCCCACAAAAATATCTGCCGACACATCTTCGATCGGTAAGTAATACTTGTTCGCGTTTCATTTACCTACATTTCAATACTTAAAGCATAACATTTCATAAAAGATGTACTTCTAAAACACTTTTGTTATTATTGAAGTCATATATAGCTTTTGTACATTGATTTTTCGTTATTTTTTAAAACGAATGTGAGAATTGTTTAATTATATTAATTAAATTTAAGCAAATTTGAATCTTTTTTTAATATATGTAATATATGTTAACACGGTTGTAACATAAAATAAACTATATAGTTTGTTGGGGTTTCTAAAACCGTTTCATACCACAAATAGCTTGCTTTCTGCATATTGCCTTTGTAAGCGAAGCTTGAAATCGTAATGCAATTGCCTCGCACAGATACCTTGAATATTTCACTTTACTGTGTTGCATTTTTAAAGAAAACTTACATTTATATTATAAGGTTAAAGAAAAATAATAATTTTCAAATTTCTATGTGTACTTATTTTTTTATCATTTCAAAAATAAATTAATATATACATATGTAAATAAGTACGTCAATTAGTATTATTGTTAAGTATATATGCAATAAAATTTACTCACAATACAAAGAACAAAATAATATGATTGTAGATTGGGTAATAAAACTGTATCATAACTTGTAATTAAAAGGGGTTATGATTTACATTTCGAATAAATCGTTAATTTTATTCGAACATTATTTAGGAAAATGGTGAAATCCAGGCAGGCTAATTGGCTGCCCAGAGGAGATACGGTTCGGAGCGGATATTCTCTTTGAATTATTAATACAATAATGTTAGAATGTTGAATTATAAGCTCCTTAACGGTATGCTGAATAAATATCGTTTAACCGATAGTGACTGAGGGCTAGTTTAATAGAATAACAATGGATAGCCCGTGTAAACGAAGACGAATTATTGTTATCTTAAAAATACAAGGACATTTTATCAAAAATCTGTGTATATGATTTATTTTTATTCTTTTAAATAATATTTATTAAATATTTTATATAATACGTCCTTATTGTAAGCAAGCGTTGCAATATTTATCATTTTGTTTTATAGCAATTATTTGATTTTCCTCGCGTTAACTATTGTACGTCGACTGTGTCAAAAACGTTCTCGCATATGCCAACCGTACTAACGAATAAGTTTCAAATCAATCGGATGTACAATACGAAAATATTACTAACAACAAATAAAACAAAGTACATTCTTTGGGCTTTGTTGGTTGAGTTGGGACTTGGAACTGACTTCATACTGTACTACAAGTACATAAAAAAACACAGTTATTTGAGTTATTTTCATTTTTGATGTCTGTATAAATTGTATTTATTTTTAAATAAACTTTTATAGTGTAGCATTAGAAACGAATAAGTCGTTTGGATTTGATGCAATTTTTGTAATTATTGGCTTTAATAGATAAATTTATTTTTAATAGACTTATAGTCACGTATTTTAGAAGAGAGAAAATATTAGACGGCAATGCAATTTGTAATTTACGATTAAGTAAATAAGAAAATATCATAACGATTTATCAGTACATAGGTAATGCAGAAGTCTATACATTTTTTTAATATGTTTATTAATGAATATAAATGGACGTGTTCAGCCAATAGGATAATTATATTTTACAACAATCAGATTCAAACAAACATGTTATCTTCGTACGCCTCATGTCTATTTTGTAATCGTTTCATTTTAATTAAAAAAGTAAATTGTAATTAAATTCTCAGAAAACGTTTCAAATTTATATTTTATTAATTTATATAAGGATACTATTATATTCTTATTATTTGTGAAATAATTTGAACTAAATTTATTAAGAATTGAGCTAACTAAACGAACGTCATTGTAAGAATGAATGGTGAATAATATAATATAATTATGAAATTTGATAGATGAAAAAAGTAATTTTTAAGTTTTTTATTTACTTCTATAATATATTATAACATTATCAGAAGGGCTTAATATGTAAATAGATAAAGATAAATAATATAAATGAGCTTAACACAATTAGTAAACTATCTTATGGCTTCTAGTTTTGTAAATTAAATAATATTTATAATTAAAGATTTATTGAACATCTCTTTATTCATGTTATATAAATGTCTTTCAATTGTTTTCGGTCTATATTTTGGTCTGCTTGGTTTTTCCAATTCGGATGAATTATTCATATAACCGTTTAGAAAATACAATTTTATTAAGAATATAAATAGTTATAATGTTACTCTAGAAATACAATACAGAATAAAATTTCTTATCAAATTCAATTATGCAATATTAGACCTAGATATTATATTAACAAATAAAATTATTATTATATTTTCAACGTTTATTTATTTATTATTATAGTATCTCTATGACTAGAAATACGTAATATATTATTATTTTTTTACATCTGTTTTTTTCCTGTGCGTTATTATTTCACTGAATTCTCCTGAGCGTCTGGAGCGACTTTGATGATTTTTTTTGGTGTTTATTTATGGTCTCTGAATAGTTTCGATTAAACCCAGTATGTGACATTACGACCGAATTCCAGCCTTTTATATTTATTAAAAACCTTGTTACACTGTTCGTACCCGGGCGGGCAGCGTTTCATATAAATATTTAGTACAATTTTATATTAAACAGTATTAAAAATTATGTTACATTAAGTAATAAAAACCTAGTCTGTTTAGAAGAGTGAAGTTTGCTTCGCATAGTTGATTGCGTCATGGCCAGCTTATAAGTTATTAATATTGTTCGGTTACATAAACCTCAATTCTAATTAGTTTCCGGATACAAAATCAATTAAATGCTAACAACACCATAGTTCCTCAACCACAGCCCCAAGAAATGTTCAAGATACAAAGGCTCTTAAGGAATATACAAACAATAACGATTGATTATTAATATTGAAACTGTTAAATTACGTTAAAATCTGATGCGTTGGCTGTGTTTTGATACAATAAGTAAATTTTATTCACTGAATTAGGAAGTCATATGAATTTTCTATTCAAATATTATAGGTTATTGTGTATGTATACAACAATAATACATGAACAAATGACTGTGATTGTAAATGATACTTAGTAATAATAGTAAGAGTATTAAAATCAAATAAGAAGTGTTTTATTGACGTAGTTTTATGATTTCTAATTGTTAGCTTGGATTAAATTGAAAATAATTGGGGATATGATAAAGAACGTATGCTTAATTTAGGCTTATGGGCTTGTTGCTGTAATTCATCGCAAAAGAAATTGTACCTGTGCGATGAAACTCTGCTACATATATGTATATACAAAAAAATATGTTCCACGGATGCGCCGTGGTAGAAAAAGATCCCACTATAATAGGCGAGGACTTTTCTTAGGAACAATGTCGACACGTGGGATATACACGGGCAGTAACATTACGAAAGTTTTTGTTTAGTATGTATATTTATATTTTATTGTAAAAAAAAAACATTATATTACATTACAACTTTAGCTATACGGAACTTGTTAGTCACGTTTATGTTGTGGTTATACTCGTAACTATTATCGTATGGACAAAAAATCCTGAAGCAGACATTCTGTTTACTTAGGTTTGATAGGTTTATTTGCTTAGATTATTTTGGTAACATGGTATCCTGATTAACTAAAAAGCTTTTTTTATCCGAATGGACTTTCTTAATAACAAATAAATTATACTAACTTTTTAACTTATTAAATAAATTGAAATTTCTTTTATTCAAGCAACAATTAATATATATTTAAATTTCATTAACTAATTCAAATTGAATCGAATTCAATCGAACGTAGATTCAATTTATTAAATAATTCTAAGAGCCTTGAGGAAGAAATAATAGAATTCTGCAAGTAAGCGTTATCCATAGTTACAATAAATGTTGCGTCCGCAGTCTGGTTGGGGATACACTGGATTCAGACCACGTACAGATACACGTAAACGTCTGCTTCGCATTATTGATACAAATATTGATATCAATTGTTTCGGACAGGGAGATACAGCGTGGCAATGGATAATACTTTTAGATTGGGGGCGTTAGTGGCGTTACGCTCAGTTGCTATCGAGATCAGCGAAGTTATTATTGCGAAGTATTATATCATTAGTTATTGATGACTTCATTTCAAATATAGAACCGTATTTTTATTAGTTAAACAATGCGATGTATACAAAAAGGGATACGTTACATATTTTTATATATGTTTATATCGTATAATAATTTAATATTAATAATAAATGTAATTACAATTTGGACATTAATAAATAGAGTAAAGTTGATTTTTATTACTTTTATCATATTTATGATACAATTCACGGAATTGTATGTTTTTCTAAATAAATAAAAAGAAATATTTATTTCTCAGTAAAAAAAAGTTATAACTTGTTGTCAAGTTGTTGTAGGACATGTTTGTTTCAAGATTTATTAAATCGAAATATATTTAATATACACCAGACTTAACAAATATCACTTCGGATTAGAATATACGAAATTATAAACTTATATTATTTGACGTTGGTATATTTTAACCTTATATATTTTACACAATGGAATGATATGCAACAAGTATATTATCGTTAAGAAAATTAAAAATGTTTTTCTAAAGGTTGCCATCGTCAAATGTGCTGATTCATTAATAACTTATTTTTTTGTCGATGTCATCATTATTTTATATTTGATTTTAGTTTTAATTCAATTAAAAAAACACGTGTTGAACGTATCGAATATTTTTGACTCATCATTTCTTAAAACATAATGAATTTTATATGTAGCTATTGTCTAAGCTAATAATAATATTGTTTCAAACATAACGGTAACTTCTATTCTTAATTTAAAAAGAGTGTTTCCAACATTTTTGTATAGTATTTTATTGGTATTCTAAATAGTAAAACTGGATAAGAATAGGTAGTTGTTGATTGAGATATACCTGTTTCTGCCAACGGTTTAAGTTTTTAATTTCTTGTCTGTTTAAGTTTAATTATTTTTTACAGGTTCATTTTGGAAATTTTCTAGTAATTATTTCTTTGAGAAACTAATAGTAGTTGTAACTTGTGTAGAGGAGTCCATGTTTATTAACGTTTTCTGTTTACATTCTGTGTTAAATGTCTATTTATACCGCAGGTTGTTCAACCCGACGGTTCTGGTTTAAAGAAGGAAAGATTCAAATATTTTAAAATATTTCAATTGCCTCTTTCATATTCATATAAAAGTTTGTTTTCATAAAAGTGTAATATTTCATTTAAATAATATAATGATTGTTACATTTAACAATTAAAAGAATTACTAATTTTTATTCGATCGTGTTTAGAAAAACAAATATTCGATTTCTATTTTTAGTGATAGCTTATTTTGTATATAGAAAAAGTTATTTTATAAATACACAATTGCAAAAATGCTTTTATTGGGTGGAATAAAATCTAACATTTAGTTTATGTCCCGCTAAGTATTTGGACTTCCTTTGTATAAATAAACTAAGCCGTTCGAAAAATGCTGGAGTTTTAGAATGATTTGTTACAGTCTATTCAAGAATTTCGTGACGACCAACCTTCTCAGTCCGTTGAACCAAACACGTTGCAGTTACACAAAAAAATAAACATCACTCAGCGTCTTTAAAACAAGAAGTCACTTTATTTTCTATTATAAAGAATATAATCACAACATGTAACCTATCATTTATTGAAACATATCATAATACAAGTTTATGAAATCGAGGAGTTACGGAGAAGTTTGGCGCGAATACGAAACATACGTCCGTCGAGCGTGCCGGCCGGCGCACAACTAGCTCGTTGGTTTCATTCCATACAAAACTTTTAAGTCATGGAGACGGCAAAGCTATGTCGCGCCTCTACAACTTACGCACACAACCACGCTCGACACCCTATGCACAAACACGAGAGCGAGCTTCCAAGTTCACTAAATAAACGGACACCAACACAAATGCGTGCGTACACTGTCTACCCCCTGTTCATGAAAATAGAAAGGGATAGCAATATCAACAATCCATTTCAGAGTTCGAGCGCGAGGGAGACATAACTACCGAACAGATGTATATCATTTCACGCAGGTAAGTATTGAAAATGTTGGCGTGTATGAGTGAGACGGCGCATAAATTTAGCTTAGGGAAAGCCGGTTGAGCGAGAATGGGACAGGGACTGTTCAAGTCACCCACTATACATTCCTTCCTGATACCGGCGCGCCGTCGTACCTTTCGATCGTTCAAGTGGCAGATGAAGCTCTTAGGGCTGTCACTCGATACTTATGCTAATTACTTCAAAAACAGTTACACATTTACTACTGTAACCGTACATAAGAATGTCAATTAAATAATACAAAATTGTTAATTATTATGAAGCACTCAACATATTAGCACATGTCATTTTTTACTTTTATTAAAACTTATGATATTTATTTGAATCTTATTTTTTATATTCTCAATAAAAATATTGAACTGTATAACTCATTTACACGCATTGAAGCAGCGTGGTGGAATATGCTCCAAATTTTATTTTTAAGTGGAATCCTGTGAATAATTTATGAGCTCTAACTAAAAAAATGATTCTAGAAATCCACTTATTCATAAAAAATATTTTATATGTTTTTTTTAAATAAAATAAAGTGGTTTATTACTTTGAGTATTCTTTGTATTTCATCGATATTTTTTAATCTTTATACCCTTCATAGATATTCTTCATCCGTAACAGCCTGTGAATGTCCCACTGCTGGGCTAAAGGCCTCCTCTCCTCTTTTTGAGGAGAAGGCTTTGGAGCTTATTCCACCACGCTGCTCCAATGCGGGTTGGTGGAATACACATGTGGCAGAATTTCAGTGAAATTAGACACATGCAGGTTTCCTCACGATGTTTTCCTTCACCGTAAAGCACGAGATGAATTATAATCACAAATTAAGCACATGAAAATTCAGTGGTGCTTGCCCGGGTTTGAACCCACGATCATCGATTAAGATTCACGCGGTCTTACCACTGGGCCATCTCGGCTTCATATATAATCAAATCATATCAAATCAAATATTCTTCATAGATAATCCTTACAGTTAAAAAATTTAATTAATAGATTTTACTGAATATACTTAAAACATAATTGAAATATTTATACGACAAGATATATACAATTACATATGTAATCCAAATAATAAACATTTAGTAAATACGACGAATGTAGGGCAAGCATCAGCCCTACATCAAGATGTCACAAAGTAGCAGGTAGCGGTGCAAGGTCTGTGAAACACGCGCTTCAAATTTTGGCCGCTTTACAATCTACATGAGGATATGCCTTAGCAGCAACTACTTTTTGTGAAGTGCTCCTTGGCCATGAAGATGTCTGCTTCTATGTTGGCTTTTTGCTTTTTCGGTAATTAGTTCTGTTTCATACTTACTCTGTCGCAATTTTTTTTGATAAGCCACTTGTAGTTCTAGTGCACGTTAATAAAACTAAGTATTATTACGAATGGTTAGCAAATAATAAAGTTGCCACAGTAAAAAAGGATAGTGAAAATAATACCTCACAGCATGATTCTCCCTTGGAACATATTTTTTTGTCGAAATATTACTTGGAGGGTATCAGAGAGCGTTAAGCGAAACACTTCTGCGAAACCGGAGCCCCGGCGGTCGTCTGATGTTAACGCATCACGACACCGTATCACAACATAAAATATGTTTCTACGTAACAAACCCACGAATTAGTATTATGTTTACACCTCCTCCTTCGACCTCTTTCATTCTCGACGATAAGTGACAGCTGCAAATAAAGTCTTGCTATTCGAAAGTCTAAGCGTGAAGTTTTCTAAGGCTGATCAAGTTGCCGTAGTCTTATCGGAACTGACGTGGCGTTTAAAACACAAAAATACACATGTGAAATATGACGTGTTCTTGACAGTTTGACACGGGTAAAGTGTTCGCGATACACTTCATTAACTTCTCGGATCCCACCAAAGCCGAGACTTGTATAAAAATCCCAACGAAACTCCTTAAGAGATTATGATTATTTGTATTACCGTACTAATTTTTCGATAAATGTATGAACGTAATATTGCTTGCAGTAACTGTTGTAGTTATTTGTCATAAATCTTTTAGTAAAATCAATAGATATTTAAGCAGACTTGAATATTTCAGTTAAATTTATAACAAAGTAGTTTTTATCTTAAAACTGTACGTATACGTTCGTATACCTTTTATACCCCAATCAATTGTTTTAACAAAACCAGTCTCTTGGCTGTGGAAATAGAGTGAAAAGAGGCCTCGTGGCTCGATAAGCGCGAAATAATGACGACGCATTGTTGCGTCTCAGGATCAAGTAAGTTGCTATTATATTTCTTAGAAGGAGCTGCACAATGGCGCACCACGGCTTTGCTGTCAGCGATACAATAAGCAGCTCTTCGTTTATTTTGTAGATGCTACGGAGTAAGATATATGACAGATGACGTAATGTTACCTGTCTTTGAGACCGACTAGAAAAATATGGTAGCAAAATTATTTTTAAACTTTCTCTGTCCTTTGTAACATGCCAATGTGCATAGACACAAGATAATCCTACACCTATCTTACGATATAGCAGTTTTCTTTGTGAGTCTTTCAGAGTGAAATACATGTTATAATTTTATTTATTTTTGGTTTCGTGCTTAGGAAATTAAACATATTTCACTCAGAAATGAAAACGATGAGAGCGTTCAATTTTATAGCTCTACTATAAAACTTCCATGAATTTAGACTACGAGAAAATCGAGCAAAATGTAAGTCCGCTCGGACGCTAGAGATAGTACTATCGTATTATTCACGTATTTCTATGAATTTTTATGTGGCGGGCTCCCAAGTTCCTGGACTAGGAGTCTGGTTTCCATGTGGTCAAAATAGTGCACCACGAAGAGAGCGTGTAACATAATGGTGGCAATAACAAAAGTGCGCTAACCATTGATTTAGATTTTACGTCGGACACCAAAAAGACAAGTACCTTTGTGTTGTATCCGCAAAAGTCTGGCTTGATGTCGCACCGAATGTACGTGCGCTATGGAAAGCGCGATGGAATTATTGCGTCGACAGGTGAATACTAAAAGATATTTTCATTGTTGTGAATGCTTGTCAGTTCAGCAACTGCAACTCCGTATATATTCGGATGAATGTATGTAGTTTAAAAAGTTTGACTTCATATAAACGTAAATGCTAAATGGCACGTCACTATGATCGACTAACCTATTAATATTGTATCCAGTGAACAACTTCAATTTGTGTTGTGTGGTTCGAAATTCGTATTTCCTACTTAATAAACGTCTAAACGCTAGCGCCGCCTGGTCGTGGCTCGACACTAACTTGACGTTCACCTGACGGCGACGCTTAGAACTAAAAATAATCTTCAGTAACTGCATTTCGAGTATTTTAAAGAAGTCCGATTATGAGAATAGTTATTATAGCTAGTTATTATAGTTTATTGTATCTTTTCTTATAACTTTATACGACTGAAAGTATCTGTCAAGTCGCTTTTATATTAATATATTTTACCTGAATACACAACATTAGTAATTTACATGAAAATACCAGAAAATAAAAATAACATCAATTATATAAAAAAGCGTGCTATACAACTAACCGCTTTAACATGATAATTCACCTTACTATACCTTGAGGATAGTCCAAACGTGTAAATAATAATTGCTATAAAAAATAACAATGATCCCGTAGGATGTCTTTCATCGGTTTATCTGGGGTGTGAAGTAAGTTTCGCCGCACCGGTGATAAATTTATACAATCTATAAGCTAGTTTTATGTTTCTTTATTGAATAAAGATTTTGATAATAAAATTAAATGAAATTATATTTAATTTATGATATTTGATATTGAAAAGATCATAATGAAAATTAGGTTATAATGATGTATAAGTGTAAGAGATTAACGAAAAAAGTACAAATGTTCTTATTATTTTATAAAAGCAATTCAACAAACTGAATCAAAAATGTAATAATATTCCCTTGCATGTGTGCATTTGTGTATGAAGAAGTGGACATATGTATATGTAAGTTCCAGAAAGTGTATATGTATGGATGTGCATACGTTTTATTGCTTATGTCTACGTTCTTTGCTAAATTAAGTTTTAGATGATTGATACAATATATCAAGGGTGGGAAAACATATTGTAAGTTCTTATAAGTAATTGTTTGAGGTTCGTATAAAAGTGAAGTTTATCTTATTCTATAAAATGGGCATTGAAGTCATAGCTTTAAGAAGAATTTAATTTTATCCGTTAAAAATAATTTCAATAGCTAACAACTGAATAACTTTTGTAGGCCCGAACCGGCATTTGGATTCGGAACCCGGAAGGTTATTATCTATGGCCGTACAAGTTATTCTATGGACTAAGGAGACAGCTGTTTGTATTATTTGTATATAATACTGCAAATACAATGTTTTTTTTTAAATATCGTTGCTGTTTGTAAAAATGTCTTATAATATTAATAGCCTATTTTTCAAGCCTGAAACCAAGGGCACAACAAGTCCTTTAAGCGTAGGCTTAAATGGATCGAACATAGTAAACATTGTTCTTTAGAAAAATATATAAATACTATATATAATGATTGATTGTATTATAATCTTAAAAAGTGATATAAGTATCAGGTGTAACTAAATCGGTAGCTGTAATCAATCAGGTGTCATTGTTATTGTTGTGATTTGTTGCGGCGTCGACTGCGGCCCAATCGCGCGGCCCTCTAGCGACCATTAGTTTGATTAGGTCGTCCGGTCCACGCACGCTGATTGTGCGAACATTCGGCTTTGATTGATTCCTCAAATGGCATCGTTCTGTGCTCACTTTATTTCCACTGATACATTACTACGCGATCTACTTTACTTCACAAATATATGTCTATCCAACTTCCGTCTCTATTACAAAAGAAACCTGTTTTATTTCAAAGGTGCCCAGAATATAAACTATTGTGTTAATCAGAACCCTAGTGTGTACAATGTCGGTGCAAAGAAAATGTGTTCGGCGGGACCGACATTCCCAACAAATGTAGGCTAGGGTGAATGGAGAAGTGACAAAAACTTGACGGATAAAGGAGAGGTCGAGGCGACAGACCTGAGACCCTCGCACACGGTGTCCGTTTGAATGACGATGTCATGTTTATTTGGCTTAAAAAGGGAGGCACAGTTCCTTAACTCTACGACATGTTTCCTTTCCTTAAAAGTAAGGCGACGTTGAAGTGAAGGAACTACATGAATCTTTAAGTATATTCTGATGGGATGACTCGAGCAAACAGTTTAGAGAAACGATGTAATTTTAATATTATATTTTAAAATAAATTGCTTTTTTGATTCGAATTAGATACACGTATTTTTTTGAAATAGTATAACTGCTTTTTAGTTAATTGGGTTTTTTAAACGAATTTGACTAGTTACTCAATTGAGATAGATAGGCTCGGCAAAACTAAAAGGCGCAAAATTGAAACTATGTTTAATTTTTACGAAACGAACTTTGGCGCTAAATTAGTTTTCGTTCAATCCCGACTACGTGATCTGTTTAAATAATTACATTTTTTCTTTTTATTCGCAGGTCACGGTAGAGATGCGTATCGTTTCGATTGAGGGAGTTTCGTTAAATCGAAGTCGAGCTACAACTCACGAAGTGGACCATCAAACTGTAGGAAAAAGGACAAAACAAAATGTATAAAGGAAATTGCTTCCACAAATCCACTCGTATCTTGGACAATAAACGTGGGACGGCTCGGACGCCCTAATAGCAATGAAATCACGAAACCAAAACTGTCGTACATCGGATTCCGGTCGATATCTGAGGCTTAAGACATTATTGATGATCTATTACATCTACAGCCGGAATTGCAGCATATTTTGACTGAGTTTATTTTTCGGCGCAATAAGAGTCAAATTTCAAGGTCGATTTAAGTGTAATGTATGTTATATTTCTGAGGCAAAGTTCCACTATTGTTGCATGCACTATGTTACATACGGTATACTTTCTGTTATTATTATTGGTGCAGTGATTACTGCTGCAATAATAATGGTTGTGGGTTCGCTTTCGCTATTTAATATTTGGCAATACTTACTTACGAGCGATTACTGTTTGCACTTTTCATTTTATCAGCGTGGACGTTATTATTTTTAAACGTATTTAAAAAATCCATAACTTTTTCATAATTGTATAGGTAGGTGGACGAGCATTTGGGCCATCTGATGGTAAGGGGTCACCAACGTCCATAGACATTGGCATTGTAAGAAATTTTAACCATTGCTTACATCGCCAATGCGCCAACCACCTTGGGACCAACTAATAAGACTACGTATTTTATAAAATATATATATAATCATGTTTAGTATAAGGCAGCTTCTGATCTATATTATAAGCGTTCAGTCAATAAAAGTATAATATATTTATATATATATATATATATATATATATATATATATATATATTTAATATTAGTAACTATATATTTCATTAGTAATTTCATAAAAATGACTGTAATGTTTGCAATATTAGTTATTTGTTAAAAATTAACCTACATAGGCAGGGCGATTAAAAAAATATAAACACTATAACATTATATGTACATAAGTAATGACATACCAAAAGACTTTCTTTGATAAATAATAAAAATAATGTATTTTACTTTCTATACTATTTTAAAAAGACGCAAATATCTTAAGCGTTCGTATGAACAACCTTTTATATTTCTCTTCAGGCTGAGTTGAAGTAGTAAGTTAAGTAATTAGATATATAAAAACACGATGCCTTAAAATTCTTAAATAATTGACTATTCTAAAAATACTTTACTTAAGATGAATCGAGTAAGCTAAACGCTAATAATAAAGAAGCAATCTGTATTCACAGTGTGACTTTTATTTAATGGTTATTATATTTCTGAATGATAATAAGTTTGCTTTCATGTTTGTTGAATATTGAAAAAAAAAAAAATTTTATAAGGTATTTATAAGTAATAGCATTAACATTTTATTCTTAGCTAAGATCTCTATCTAATTAACAAGAGGCTTTTAAGATTAATCCACTTGGCGGCTACATTGTGAGCTCATGGTTAAAGAATACTTTACACATTAACTTACTAGAGCCTTACCTTATTCTAGAGCTGCAATACTCAACCTTTTTTGTATAGGGGCCACAAATACGTATTAGCCAGGGTGGCGCGGGCAGCAAATAAAAAATATTTAGGTAATGATTTCTTAGTTTTCGGGATTGTTACAAATTGAATTAAAGTCAAAGTCAAAAATCTTTATTCAATATAGAAGCATTACACTTACAACTTACAAGTTGTGTACCGCTGATCTAGAAGCTAGCTTATCATGTAAATCATGTAGGTAGGGCTAGTGAAAATGTATTGATGTTCTCTGTCTAGAAATTTTTAAAAAGTAACACTGAATTAAGAGTTGACAGTGTTATGACGGTCCTTGGAAAGCATATAAAGCCGCTGATCTTGCACCTGATCTTTTTCCGATCGTAACGGAATACAATCCCACCGTATTATGAAAGTGATAAAATAGAGAGTTGCGTCTGTGTGTGTAAGCACATATGTAGTATAATATTTTCAGCAGTTGAAGGAAGATGGCTATACTTGACCGTGCGAGATATCTTTCAATGAATTACGATTAGCTGACGATGACTATGAGATTGGCTACTGTAGCCGAATTTGGTCATAAGGACTTTTATTTTTTACATTGGATAAGCATTTGTTGATATTTCCAATAAAAAATAGAGTCGTGTTGATATATTATATTTAACTTTTTTTTATTAGTTTAAGTGAATTCGATATAATCAAAAAGTAAATTACTTTACAAAACCATTTAATGAGTAAACCTCCTCTCTTTATGTTGTAAATTATAACTTTCGTAAATGGATTCTCGAAACGACTTCGTTGTAAGTTCATTAGAATGTATATTTTTATAGCCATTAAAACCATATTCATTAAAGAAAGGTATAAAAAGTTTTCATATTTAGCGTTATGGGTCTTAAAGAAAATTACTCGGTTTTCGAATCGAAGTTCACCTTTTTTGTTCTAATGGTCAAAATGTTAACTTATCTTAAATCTTTATTGCACAGCTTAACCTCTATTATTAAGAAAATACCGTATTAATAGCAAAAGTTGGAAAAGAATAGTTCTTACTCATTATTAGAAGACATTTTTAAAACATAAACTATGTTAAATAGCGTGTCGTTTCAACGTAATTATCAAAATCGAATTTAAAAACAACATTTATTTTATTTGAAAATAAGTTTGAAGATTTATGTTACAGGTTATAATTTTTAAATACGAATGTACTTATTTTAAAATGTTTATAACAACGACAAAAGCGATACTGGGATTCGAATACACTCGTATATTACTCGTAGCATTTATTATATAGGCTAGTTAATAGACAGACACGATGGGTACAGGATTAAGATGATGATGTGTCGAATATTTATAAAAATAGCTTGTTCAACGTTAAGAATCTTAATTTTACTTATTGTGCATTAAAGACCTGTTAAACGTCATTAATATGAAATGAGCGATTTATCTTTGTAATGTTAAGTTCTGAATGTTTTAATCATTCCGCATATTTATAAGAAGGAAATAAACACAAAGTTATATAGCAAATTGCCTGTCAGACACACTAGAGGTTGGTCAAAGGGTAGAGAGAGGTTAAAAATATAAACAGTTCTCTTTGCTTGCTCAGTTAATTTTTTTTTATCTTGAGCGTCCGTGAGCTACGATATTAAGTTTTCACTGCTAAGTCTTTAAAAAAAACGATATTAGTATATTTCTTGTTTATAAAATGAGATTTCATTCGTATATAAATATGTGAATCTTTGAATTAAAATAGGTATGAGGAACGTCAAAAATACGTTTTTATGAATGTTTGTTAAACATACCAACAAAAAATCTAAAAATTACTAATAAAACACAATGTTACCATATATTGTGACTAAAGAAAAATGTATTATCTACAAGTAGTTTAAGAACGGATCCTTAGGAGATTCTGTTCTTAGTTAAAAATAATAATAGTTTAACAATATTGTTAGAAGTTCAACGTACTTAGAAATCGATTACAATAAGCTTTTCCATTCAAAGGCAGTCTAAAGACTTGTTACACTTTAGGAATTGCTAGTTAAGAGTTAGTATTAGATGTCTGCATAAGTTTATGGTAATTCTTAAAGGAGTTAGGGACGTGGAGTGAAAATGTATTGAACATCTATATTGTTAGCGGCGTTTTATTTACTTTATTCAGATCAAGAATATATGTGAAACAAAATAATAATTATTTAATTATAGATTTATAAATACAATTAAATATCGAATTATTCATATAAATTACTTTTTAATTATTTTTATAAATACTTTATTAAAATTTAACATAATTTAAAATACTGATTACATAATCAACTCAATTAATTAAATTTAGTGATTGTATTATAACTTCTACATTTTTAATAAATTGCATTTTTTAAATTTAAATGCACTTATTTAATAAAACAAAAATGAAATGATTATACTTTTTAAATACGCTGATTTATTATAAGGTATTATGTAAAAAAAAATCATGCAAAGATGTCTAAAAGTTTTTTTTTAACTTTTCAAATACTCGGAGAGAATATAATAATTGGACGACGCGATTAACACTTAGGCCTTGATCCGAACAGAAAAAAAGTTGGAATAATTTATGAAAATCTGTCATTTATAATTTCTAATGCAAAAGGCTGGCTGGGGTTTTGTTGGATCAGTTGGATGAGCGAAGTGTCAAAGTTAAATTGAATATTAGAGCGAAATGATATCGTCGGCGGAGTTTCGTTGGTTCGCACCGAGTAGTTAATCCGATGCCACAATTGACTTCAAGTTGAATGTACTAGAACAATTGTCTGTTATTCACATCGCTTATTCATCATAAGTCTCAGTCTGTTCTTGTTTTAAGGACGGTGTAGCGCTTTTGTATTTATGCTTTTAAATATGTTAAGGTGTTGTCGAAACTTATATAAGTTATATAATATATCTTTGAATATATCTCCAACGTCAAATGTTAATAATTTAGGACATTAGTTAGACTTGTCATACAAATTATTTTGTTTCAGAGTTTAGGGTTGTGAAATTAATTTGCGATTTTTTTAATACACGATTTTAAAATGAGAACGACATTGTGTAACGAATCTATAATCTTTATTATCATAAATAAATTTGTAATCGTACACGTAATTTTTAAAAAAAGAACTATGGATTTTGTTTATTAAAAGAGAGGCTAGAGCAATTTAACGTTAGTACAAAAACCAAAATTGTAGTAACAAATCCGCTAATCGATCTTATATACATCAAAACAAGAAAAGTCGTAGTTACTTCAACTTGAACAAGATAATCATTAGTTAGTTTATCTTTATCAGTAATATACCTTACAAAACCTTAAAACCGTAAAACCTTAAGTTGAACGGGAATGTTAAGTAAAAAGAAATTCCAATCTCTACCAAATACAAGAGCATATAATAAAATAAAGTCATTTTAACACAAAATAAAATTAAAAATTTATATTAATCGTTTCATTTTATCCCTTTTGGCTATAGCCAAAAGGGATCTCTCTATCTATATTATAATATAGTAGTTGTCAAATTGCTTAATGGTATTAAATAAATTATATATCATATTTAACATATTAAAAGAATACATGTAACATTAAAAGAAGACCTTGCTATTTATTTAAAATTAAAATATTAATTTGAAAGTTAAAATAGTTTTTATACTACATAGGCATCCATAATAATTATTTATAAGCAGATATTATTAATAAAATTCTAATTTCAAATTTAAAAAATGTCTGTTTATTCTAATAGCATTCCTTACCTACTGTCAACAGTAACTAACTTAGAGCTAGTATTAACATTGTAGTAACGTAAGTAGGTCAGATATGAAAACTCATTTGTCGTGGACAATTGACTGGGACACACAGTTGACGGGAGGCTAATAGTCATGATGCAAGATTAACTCCCCGCAAACAAATCGTCCCTTACTTATTGCTTATATTTCAAATGACGTCAACTCAACAAACATGGTTAAAATGAAATTAATTGATAAAATTACATTAACCGATTAAATACATAAATTTTGAGTAAATGATACTAATTAAAATGTACCTACACTCAAAATCATTATAGATTTTATCAATTTGATATTCATTTAATATTATTATGAAGTCTTTTAAATATAACTTTATAAATGTCGCATAATTTCAATAACCGAAATTTCAACTCTATTTTTTTTTAACCGTTTGTATATTCTGAAAAGCTCGAAAGCAGAGCTGCTACATATGGGTCATCTGTATGGACACAAAATTGTGTACAAAGAGCATACTGTTCATTATTTTACTTACCCTAGTTTTCTCTGTCACATAAAGACTAAAAGCAGGCCAGAATATCTTAAAAATAACGCATGGAATGTTTTCTAAGCACTGTTTCAAAAGGCAGAGATGAGCGCTTACCGACACCTAGCCTGTTTGCATTTCTTTTGAAATAATGTCGTAGTTATGACGTCTTAGTTTATAGCACATATTAAACTCGGAAATGAAATGGTCTTTATGCAACGTTTTACAGTTATAATAGTGGTTCGTATTTAGAACTGAAATCATACTATAATCTTAGCGGTATAGTTTTTTTAATCTAAATTAATACGTCACCCTTATTTTTTACAAAAGATTAAAAATTAAGTGTGACGTATTCATTTATATATATATTTGTACATTAATTAATTTTCGCTCGCGCAATAGGGGGAGGGAGACAGGTATTAGGTAAAAAAGTAGCGAGCTCAAGCTTCAAACCAAATTCCATCAAAATCAGTTCAGTGGTTTAGCCGTGAAAGCGTAACAGATAGAGTTACTTTCGAGTTTACAATATTAGTGCCAGTATTGATTATTAATATACAAATACGTTACAGTTCGTAAATGTCTTACGGCTGGCAAAAGTCTGTTTTGATAAAGAGAAGCTTTTATGAAAAATATATGGCGCCGTCGAATAAAAATAATAATCAACATTATATCTTGTAACAAATAAAAATGAAATGATTAGTCGTCTACAGTTGTTACGTTATACCGAGAATTGGTATTATTCGTTTAATTAATTAGCCTTTTTAATTTTAGTTAACAGAGCAGCCTTGAATTATAATTGTTATTGTCGATATTGCCCTTGCTTATAATATTTGGGCCAATTATAGAATAGATGAAACATATATGAAAAAAAAATCGAATTAACCCATTTTATACTAGTCATTTTAATTTAATATACATACTTGCATGAACACAATACGAAAATAAAACGTTAAAATATTGCAGCTACGTATTTATTATGAATTAAAAAAAACCTTTTTACGACAAACGTCTAGACTGTATACACTTTATTGATACAAAATGTAAGATACCAGTATTAAAGATTAAATAATCGGCGAGCGATTCTGAGGCAGCCCACGTCCAATTAGGGTCCGGATCCCTTGAGACCAGGGATCATATCGTATACCTCGACCACTGAAACGTGTTCCTATGTAATACGTTCGTATCCGTATTTTTCACGATCTTAGTGTTGTACTTTTAAAATGATTTTGTATTTATTTATATCGTAATAAGGTTATCGGGTTAATTAACTTTTTTTAGTATCACTAGTTATGCACTCAACGTGGGCTTCACAATAATTAATATGGATTGTATCATTAGGTGTATGTTAGGGAAATAAATACGTCGTACGTCTTATTAATTATTTTTTTATAAGTATTCAATAAGAAGATATTGTGAAATTTTATTAACATTTTTGATAACAGGTTTGTTTTTCTAATAAATAAAATACAAAAAGGAATATCTTCTTCTATTTTATTTTTGCAAAGTAAAGGAACATTTAAGGCAATTTTTCTTTAAATATATGCTGAGTTCCTGTCTATCAAATTAATATAATGTTTATAAATTTAAAAAAAATGATGATGATGACAAATAAAAAAGAAAATAAAACTGTGAAGACCCTGTACAAAACTTTTTCTTGGTCTTTTAATCACCTTTTATAAGTAAATAAGACATAAAAATTAAATATTTTATATAACACGAATACAAAATGTTTTCGTTGAATATTAAATCTTAATGAAAATACCAGTGTCGACTGTGAAAAATTCGCATACATAAAATTCTATTCTTTATTTCATAGTCATAGAAAAAAAAAACATTTGAAGACCAAAAAGGTTGCTTTCGGTTTTAGCGTTACTCGTAAAGAAGACGAAACATTGCCAACGTAAAAGGAGGTAACAAGGATCACCTCTGGCGAAATTCAAAGTGACAGGATTACAGAAACAAGGTTAAGAATAGCATTATTTCGTTTTTTTACGCTGGTATATGTTATGCTTAATACAATCCCGCCTACTTTCGTATTGAAATTACAGTCTTGTCTTACATAGAATTACTTCTAGAACTAGGTATATTCGTTTTGTTTAGTAGGATAGAAAATGCAACACAAGTCACTCTAAGGCATAATGATATATAATCGAAAGTATAATTTCGATTAATATCGTTGTATTATTTTTACTGGGAAAAAAATAATTTTCACATTTTTTAAGTATTCTTTAAACAGATTAATAACTGATAGAATATATACTATCAAGGAAATAAACTATTTTATTTCTCATGATCCACTTTATAATTCCTAGTATTTTACTAAAAAACAACTTATTTATTTTGTAAAATATGTATATATATATATATATATATATATATATATATATATATATATATATATATATATATATATATATGTATATTTATACATATTAATTCCATAAAATGTTCCGAATTTTTTATCACGAACATGTTTGATATCATCTCGATTATCAATTTTTGATTCAATACAAAAAACGATGAGGGATCTCGTATATCCAGCGATTACCTTCAACGCGAAACAAATCAGATTTTCAACGATATAAACATCGTGAGCGAATCGCGCGTTAACTTCAAAGCGATGTTGCAAGACCCTTCTCGTTACAAAACTCATTACAAGACGCCAAATAAGAAGTCGTAAAGCAACCTTTCTTCAGAGCCCATTACGCTATGCCAAATGATATTTTTTTTATTCGTATTTAGCATCGTTTACATGGGGCGGTCCCATTGCAAACACGAGCCGAGTTTAATCTCTGTCTTTCTTTATCTCGGAGCCAATGAGAAGAAAACTTTATTTTGTGCGTAAACATGGGTAATCGACTTCTTTTTTCCACGCAGACGGTTTCGGTTGGAATGTTATTGAAAGGTCAGGATGTGCTGACCAGAATACGTTACTAGTATCAATGTAGGCGAACCGCTTTTAGATTGTATAAATTACTATATGACTACAAACTCAGAATATAAACAAATAAATATCTAATAAAGTCGTATTATGTATATGTAGTATTCTGTTTTATTACAACTAGCAACAATAAAACAACATAATTATTTTAACTTCTCAAAAAAAAAGGAGAGGAGACCTTAGCCCAGCAGTAGGACCTTCACAGGCTGTTACGAAGAATTATTTCAGCTACGTAATTTCAATACAGAGGAGGAATTATTAGTTCTAAATTCATTCTATAACTTCTTTATTAATACTAACTTATAGTCAACGTGAAAATTATTATTGATCGAAGTATTTGCAAAAATTATTTAAGTAGAATTACTGTGTCATATTTGCTTATGATATTTTCACGAAATAAGATAAATAAAAACACACATTTCTCTATCCACAATATAATAATTTAAAACGGTAAAATATATTTTTTAATATGGTGAGTTAGGTATTTAAATAGGTATTACTACAATAAAAATATATTCTTCATTTAAATTTCTTAGTATAAGCGATATACAATATCTCAATTCTATTTTAGTTATTATTTTTTCAAGAAAGCATTAAGCGCTTCGCGCTATATAATTTGTACTAACGACTTTTGAGAAAACATTTTTTTAATCAAATATTTTTTCTGTTATCCCTAATGCAAAGAAATCGTAAGGAATAATTCTCTAAATATATAATAATATCCAGTTTCATTACCTACTCGAACACTTAAACATTTTTTTCCGAAGTAGGCCGTTTCATAAGTCTTCTCTACAACTGATAATATTTCAATGTACGAAGGAAAATATTGAATTTCTGAAAACGGCCATGTTTCAATAGGATATACATATGTAAAGCTTCCGTCAACAAAATAAACGTATTATTTCTGAGAAATACAGACTCAAACTTAGTTGGCTTGTTGTGCCTTGATACGGTTACAAATATACAGTTTTCATAGTATCTCACTATGAAAACAGTATTCATTTAGAATAGAATACTATTCATTAATTTTAGATAATTTTACCGAGTTTTATTTAAGTCCTTGCTGCACTTTCAGCGCAATGAGTACACTATTAATATGCCTATATTAAATTTGAAAACAAAATGTATTTTACATTATACAAATTATACTTAATATTTTATTTTATTAAAAAGTATATTTTATTTTAAGGTAAAAAAAAATCAATAACGTGTTTTTTTCATTCATGCCGCATTTATAGTGTTATAAATATTTTATACAATTTTTTTTAGGTCATAAGCATATTTCTAATTTTTCGAAAAACCAACGAAAAATACTAAGCTTTATAACCGCTCTTTAATAAATTTTTTTGCTAATGTGAACCAATACAGGATTTCCATATAAACGAATATGACTTATGTTTGGTTTATTCTCATATCACGATTCATATGGAGTTATATTTTATAAGTTAAAGTAACAGATCTGTTTTTTAAATATAAGACCGTATCTGTGCAAAACATATTTTTAGTCTTTTGCTTCAAAGAAGAAGCATCTGACCTTCTGAATGACAGTACTATTTGCTCTCTCACAAACATTATTCCGACCAAGCGTGTACGTATTTATCATATGGTATATCATACATGTTTAATCGGGAAGTTGTCCGTTTCCTTATAACAAAACTCAACACCATTGTCTGTGCGAAGTATTTATTTAACAGCTGGTTGTCAACCGCTGGCATTTCAAAAATCCCTAAAAATCTATACTATTACTAATATTATAATATAAATAAGAATATAACTCTGTATGTCTGTTACGCTTTCACGGCTAAACAACTAAATTATTTTTTAAGATTTTTTATATGGAGCATGCTTAAACCTCAAGGGCATAGGCTACTTTTTTAAATACTATGTAAGTCTATAACCATTCGATTGAATTCGTTCGGTCTATTTCACCTGTCATTTTCAATCGTTATAGATTTCGTTATTTTTCGCTGCGTGTACAGCGCAGATATATAGATTTCGTTTTAACGAATTTGGAAACCTTAACAATATTTTTATCGTATCAGTAATCTTATTGCGTGAGTATTTTATTGCCGGCAAACATCTGAGACAACCTACTTCAATCTGTAACTAGAAAATTCCGTACCTCTTAATCTCTTCGTTGCCTCGACCATTACATACGTAGTCAAGAAAATGTAGCTATTTTGGTATTTTTTTGGTAGTAAAATCAGCGATTAAAACATATTTTTAAGTTTTTTTTCTATAACTGCTCTTAACTAGATATTTACATATTATAATCAGGGATCAAATGTTAATTAGCTTTGCCTAGGTTTTACGTCATTAACAACTCATCATATTTTTTCAATCATTTTCAATCATTTCATATTTATATAAATTATTAATATTGTTAGAGTTTTCTTGAAGGTGAAAAAAATCAAGAAAAACTCAAATTTTACTAATAAAAAATGCCCATAGCCTTAATTAAACCTTTGACTTTTGAATAACGACTGTTATTTAGTTCACATTACTTTAACAAAGTATTCACAAAAATAGTGACGTAAAAAACTAACATGTTTTTTTTTTATATTTAACCTTTTTTCAGAATATCGTAGCACCAGTAACACAGTATTTTATCATCAAAGAGAAATGTTGCGGGAACGCTTCCTTACTTCCTACGACCTGTTTGCATATGGTTACTTTAAGCGCATTATTCTTTATACCTATTGTATATTACGGTCTATCGATACGACTTTCATGTGATCCTATTTGAAGCGTATATTGAATATCGGAAACGTATTTGGGGTTGAAATGAGATCTCTTCCTATTGTTTTCGAGGCTCCACTTGATCTCTTGCGTTAGAAGTTTGACGGCTAATTTCCTTTGTTTTTTTTTTGTGATGCAAAACCTTGATGTTATAGATAAATATTTTTTGATATTTGCCGTTTTTTGTTTGATTTTCCAACAAATACATATTCGATCACAATTCTATTTTTAAAATTATTTATACACCATTTTACGCTCATATAGCGCTTTAGAAATTGAAATTTCTGTACATGGTCTTTGTTTTACAGAAATTAGACAGGTTTCTCTTGCAAATAATATCGTAAGTTGTTTTAAGCTTTTAATAGTTTTTGTTTTACGTAATAAAAGTATTAGATTACATTTTTTAAATAAATAGTCATCGATAGTTGAAAATTCGCTCGAAGTATAGTAATAATTTCTGAAACAAAAGTAATAATAAAATAATAAGACGTTAGACCATAAATGCCACCGAAATTTTCCTCATTTGACCAAAGTAGTTTTCTTTTAAAGAAAAAGTATCATACCTATCGTCTATAAATAATGCCCATAAATAATGGACGTGTGTTATAATTTTCGTGTATTGTTTGGGACGGAGAATAACAGTTATTCGTGTAAAGGACGTTAATCATCGCTGCTTGTGGCGCCCCGCGAGACACGAGACTTTCCGCCGCAGAGTGGATTTTTCGTTCATTTCCTCGAGGACATTTTTGTTTCCGACTCTTGAATAAAACTGAAATGTTATCAAGCAACACCATTCCTCCAGAAATAGCTCGGTCACAACGCGGTAGCGTTTTTTCTTTGTATTCTTAACATTTTCCGGAGAATTATTCTTTATTATCAGGTATAAATATTAAATGTAAAAGTTATTAGCGGTCTTTAAAAAGAAAGACATTATTATAATAATTTAAAACCAACTTGTATTTTTTGTGCGTATGTTTCTCAATAGTTTTGCTGAATATAAACCGATTTTTTTAATTATTTTTTTATTGGATTGGTATAACCAAGCAACCTCGAGTGTAGTAATATTTTAATGTAAATATACCCTAAACGTACACTAAGAAAGCAAGCCAGTGGAATCGTTACTTGTTATGTGTATGTTACTTTATTATTGTGGATTTATTTTAATGATCAGATTATACTTTGAATATTGTTCCATATTAATCGAAAGAAATTTACATGTTGTAAAAGTATATTCTTCCATATTTTGAAAGACATAAATATAAAATTCTATTTACCCATGTTAATAAATAAAATTGTATAAATATTTTTTTAATATAAAAATCTACCACTATAAATAACCTGCATGTACATTTTAGCTAAAAACTTGAAAATAATATTGAAATATACATATTTACGACACCTAATCCTGAAACTTTGGAGCCATATAAATGTCTCTGCGGGTTTTTATAAATAAAAACATAAAATTTTATTGTTTAAGGTATTATTTCGAAATGAAATATATATTTATTCTTCATATAAAATATACTTTATTCCTTACATACAGCTTGATACATTATTTCAATTAATAAGGTAGGGAAGTCAACCTATTTGACAGCACAGAATTCAAGATTATTCGTCAGTCAATCAGGCGTGGGACGTGCATCATTTGTTTCAGCACCAAACTTTCCCCACGGCGACCTCACAAATAATAAAGTGCTTGCAAACAAACGAACATTTTAAAAGTTACCCTAATGGTTAGGGTGATTTTTTTACTAGAAAATATATTAAACGTTATAGAAAACAGAATTGTAACGCTTTTTAAAGTGTCAAATTGAATAGAATACTTGCTTGTTGTTATTTTTTATCAATTAAATATAGTCATATTTTTATTCGATTAAAGTTATTTTTATATTAGTTAAGTAATTACCAGTTAAAATAGAAATAAGTAAAGTAACAGCCTGTAAATGTTAATCACAACCTTATGGAGAAGGCTTATTGTAAATCTTCGCGATGTTTTTTTTCACCGAGCACGAATGAATTATAAATATAAATTAGACAAATCAGTGCTGTTTGATTGGGTTTGAACCCGCAAACAACAGTCCTATTTCACGTGTTCCGACCATTGGGCCATTTCAGCTTCCGAAGAAAAGTATTTGTATTAAAATATTCATTACAACAAAACATACAAATGAAGCAGCTCTTTACAAGTTGTTTAAATGAATTCGCAATATTGTTGCCCGAGTATAATTCTAGATGAGAACTTTGTAATTTCTGTCTTTGCGGGCAAATTAGTTTGGGCAAAAGTCAAGCGGCTGTATCTTTTATGAGAAGACCAATATAAATTTGAAACAATGTAACCAAAATGTGAACGCGAAGCTTGGAGAATGTTGGGAGCAATTATACTGTTAAAATCAAACCCTATCGTTAAAGTTAAGTAGAACCTTTCGTGACTTTGAATTTAATTTTAAATATCGAATTAGTTCTTAAGACTCGTTAAACCTTTACTTTCTTAGTTTCATTAAACTTTATAACTTATCATTTATTCCAATTCAAAGGCGCAATACATTAATTAAAATGATGAATATTATGTAGTGAAAAAGACTAGACTGAGATTTAGTTATGTTGTTAGGTAAATAATCAAAAGAAAAAGTCATTGAGGAGATAAAAAATTAGTTTGTCAATTTATACGTATCTTTTTAGGGTCACGAGCAAGCTATTCTCTAAAGGTATAGTGAGTGATCGTTTTCGTTTATAGACACCAGCACTGTACAAATCATAATCCTCTTCTTACACCGCAAAGCCGCCTGCTCACTTAATAATTATTTTGATTAACTCGATTTTCGAAGCGGGATACAGCTATACAAAGTACTTTATTATAATTTGAGGGAAAAAAAGGTGAGTACCACTTACTCACCTTTCCCTAAAGATGGGCTTTAAAGCCGAGATGGCCTAGTGGTAAGACCGCGTGAATCTTAACCGATGATCGTGGGTTCAAACCCGGGCAAGCACCACTGAATTTTCATGTGCTTAATTTGTGATTATAATTCATCTCGTGCTTTACGGTGAAGGAAAACATCGTGAGGAAACCTGCATGTGTCTAATTTCACTGAAATTCTGCCACATGTGTATTCCACCAACCCGCATTGGAGCAGCGTGGTGGAATAAGCTCCAAAACCTTCTTCTCAAAAAGAGGAGAGGAGGCCTTTAGCCCAGCAGTGGGACATTCACAGGCTGTTACGGTAAAGATGGGCTTGCATAATGTCTACAGTCTATAAACATGACTTATGTTAAATTGTGATATGAATGATAGAAATTAGTATTTAACTAACTAACCACCTCAGTTTAAAAATCATTACGAATATGTAGAACTATGAGTAATATGCATAAGTATTTTAAGCTATCCTGAACTACGTTTACGGAATTTTATCCTTCCTCATACAAGATAATTTATTGATACTGATGAGAAAAAACATTTTAGCTACAAAGATATGTAATAGCAAGTATATTATTGTAATCGTTTAAACTATTTAATACATAAAAAATATGTCTAATGTAGTGTATTTATTTATTAAAAAATATTACTAAGACAACTCACTCACAATCAGAAAATATCATACCATTATAAGCATACTACATATAAGCATACTGTGTGGGCAAAAGGATGTACTCACTAGATTTTTCTTCAATAGCATAATCGTGGTTTCGCGATTGGTGCGTTATACTAACAATAGTTAATTTTAAAGTTACACACGCACTTTGGTTACTTTTTTAGCTTTTAGTAACTGTATCTACTAATTGTTGCGATTTTTATGACACATTCGGGAGAAAAACGTCGTACGCGCGCGGCATCGATTATACATTTTTTTACCAATGAGCGGGGGCGGGGGAGGAGCGGATAGGAACAAGGAACTCTTTTGCGTTTGTATTAGTGTGCGTGCAAGTATTATCAATGTTATTTTTTATGCGTATATCTATTCATTATATGTACCTTATTATTTATACTGTTTTTAATTTATTATTTAATTTTATTTATTACTACCGGCACAATTACCGTTGTATGTTAAAAACAAAATATCATTAAATATAAAAAAAAGGATTAAATAAATATATTGATGTATTACTTTAAAATAAATATATATTAAGATACTAGTAGTCTGTGGCTAACTTCCGATGTTGTACTTGTCTATATATATCCATAGTTATATATGTATTCTCTGTAAATAACAAGTGAATATGTGTAATGTTCTTTTTGAGATAAATTCTTATTAAACCTGAAAAAATATTATCAGATTTTGCCGAGGATAAGTGACATCCGCATCGTTTCTTGCTTGCATGCCAACTTATAGCAAAATAACAGGCAATTTCATCTCACGGTAAGACACAAAGCCCTCTTGTAATAAGAGCGTTCAGCTTATCACGTTCCTCCACTGCGTGTTTGTAAAAGAATTTAAAATTTCCTGCACACATTTCATGCTTAGCGTGTTAAGATTTTTTTGTAAGTATATTAACTTTTATTTGTAAAACCTTTGGATTCTATAATAATTAAAAAGTAACAAAAACTCGGCTTATACATTGTAGATGCACAAAAAGATATTCCGTAAAGTTTCTATAATATTTTGACTGCCAACATAATAATTGATTTGTTAAAATATGTCTAACGATTTTTTTGAGAAAATATTTGGAAACTATAAGTACACTTATGTTACAAGTTCGGTATCGCAAAGACTTGTATCTTATATCTTATATTTTCTGAGTACATATATAAAAGTCCACAATGTAAACACATAAAATTAGTAATATTTTTATTTTTGTAAATTAAAGTAATGTTATTAAATTAACATAACTTTGTTCAAATGTTATTGTTTCTTAGTATTAAAAACATAATGCTACGAAATAAATATATAAAAGGTCTTCTACCTAATAATAAGTTATTAACACACAATACGTATACATATTGTAGTAATACACAAGTCGTTTTAAAACACAATTCGTTGTACACAATCCGATGTGGCTGGCAAATAACGGTCGCCAATGTCCAACGTATGAGTGCACACGATTTGTCGCCAACATGTTACCATCTATACTTTTAATTGGCACCAGTAGATCTACTGCCCTATTCGCTAGGCATGTTGATGTGTGGAACAAGTTCATGTGGCAATTCCTACCATTCGTTTTGGTGATATATCTGCTTTGAATGCAGTTGCGAAAAGTGCTCCTATTTATTACTAAACTAGAGCAGTCGTTTGTATTTTTTAATAAAATTATTTGTAAATTACAATACATGTCGTTTTAAATATGTTTAATTTCATATCGAATGACATTTGTATATAAAGCCCACCGATTTCCCCCTTTCTGCTATTATTTTAAATTCGAAAGACGAAGACAGTATTGTTTAACTAATAACTACCAAAATAATTCAGAAAAAATATTGGTAGTTAGAAGCACAAATAATGGATACTTGTAAATTATTAGTACAAAACTTTTTTTTTTATATCATAATGTTAAATTCTATGAGAATTAATTTTTATTTAGAAATAAGTAATAAAGCCAAAAGAAAACTTTAATATGCAAGTTAAATTTATACAATATTCTTTGAACTATAAAGAACTGTATTTTGCACTGTATTTTTGACTTTTATTTTTGTTGGTATTTTAAAGTACGATTATAAAATCTTTAATAAATTAAAGGTATACCTAATACTATGTTTAATACCTGTAAGCCCACGTAAGCCATTCGATAAGCTAAAATATACATCATTTAAGTATATAGGTACAAGTGGTAATACGATTACTCGCCTTCAAAGAATAAAGCAGTCTATAGAAGTGGTATACCTATTAAAAATTGATACAATTAATTTAATAACAATTAATTCATAATTAATTTTACAAATTAATTGGCATATATAAATGTGTGCATGTAATTAATTTAATAGTATATTATTGATATTAAATATTTTACATGTCCACGACTGTTTGTAGTAAAGCTATTCAGCAATCATTCTATTGTCAAACACCAATCATATGCGTTACAGAATTTCATTTAGAAAGTGAAATTTCAAGGATGAGTGAGCTGGTGTTTTTGACGATAATGTTATTCTAATTTTACAACGGGGGTCATTCTAAGCGTCATTTGGCCATTGTGCATGATATATTATAAGATCATAAGTGTGTTAGTAAACACAGGCGCATTCTCTAAGCCCTCACTTTTATAAACCGATGGGATGGTAATCTGATATCAACTCTCCTTCTCTTGTATAATTACTGACCCTACGTACTTACACAGGTAAGTTACAATAACCAACTTCCGAATTCTAGGTTGCTGCTGAGGATTTCTTGATAGGAAATAACAATATCTTTTTATTGCGTCAAACCGTGATTTGAACACTAAAACTCGGAATCTGTAGCGCTACAAGCCATACACTAGACCTCGTTAAGGATACTTTCAGTGCATTTACAGGCAATAATAACGAAATATCTGAAATTTCATAGTCGCCACGTATACTACGAGCATTACAATATAATAGTATAAGGAATTGTTTATATGTAAGGTTTTAGTACCTACTAGACAGTTTTTAACATTTCCGTTTAAAAAAATGGTTAAATCAAGAATTAACAAATATAATTTATCTACATAATGCTAAAGTCGGGTGGTAATTTATTAATCTAGGAACATCAAAAGCTAGAAGAAAAAGGAAAACGGACCTCTAGACCATGTTTTTAACAAAGTTTGTACACTTACGGCGGCAGCATCACGGTGCAATACTATAAATTATAATATACTGTACATTTACATCAATATTGTTTATATCCATAGTAATATTGATTATTTCGATAGCAACAGTGACAAACATTGTATAAACTCGAGATATAAAGAAAAACTTGTAACATTTGTATCTTCGTTGGGCAAATAAATAAAAAATACATTTAAAGCACATATAAAGAAAACTTTAATTATTAAGACGTAGTACAACACTGACCAATGAAAATCCGGTACCCCTGCTTTTACTTTTAAATTACAATGAACAAAGAAGACCACTATATTTTGAAAATATAAAATATTTTTTGCAGATTTTCTTAACAAATAGATATTAATTAAATGCTATAATTCCATAAGCTAAACAACAATTAAATTTCTGAAATATATTAACTTTAATAACTGTAAACGAGCTCGATGTCATTTTTAATTATTTACTCTTCAATCGCGATACCAATACCACGTGATCTGAAGCCATAAATCAAGCATTAACTTAAAGGTCACTAGTACATGTGAATTTTGTTGGACTTGTCCAACCTAATACTTTAACAAATAAGTATACCTTCACATAGGAGGTTTCTTGGTAGTATGACGATACCTTTGAAATTACCTAAATTAAATTAAAGTTTAATAATTACATCAATATTCTTAAACCATTTGAAAAAATAGTTCTTTTTAATGATGTTAATGACAACATTTTCATAGCTATAAAATAATTCGTTCGTTAGTATGCCGACGATGAGCTCTTAATTGCATCTGTTTTAAGTTCGTGACTTACATTACAAGTTTTATAAATTATACTCATTTAGATATGCATGGCCTTTACATTTTTCCTTATAAGTATCATATTTTATTATTATTCCATGAGAACTCAGACGAAAGTTGACAAAACTGTTTTAAACAGATATTAAATAATGGACTCGAACCCATTTCCCTCTCAAGTTTTAATTATTGCCGCGACTCATTCCCAGGGAAGCCCAACAACGAGAACAATTCCAAATCCATTCAATTATTCAAACTTTTAATTAATATTAATAGGAGCTCTCACTTTCAAAAGAAAGAACATTGGCGGCAGATAAAAACTCCTTAGAAATTTGCGTTACTTGCAGCTGCGAACTGCGAAATTAATGCGAATACAATAAAGCGTCCGAAAATAGATGAGGAGACGCGAATAAAAATTAGTTTGGTATGGTTATTAGTGGTGGTGATGCCTGAACAAAAGCACGTCGGTGTGGGTGCGCGTCCGTAATAAATGCCATGACAAGAGAGATAGGAAATTAAACGAAACTAAAACGAAGTCTTGCATCAGAGGGAGGAAGTTCGGGGGACCGTTCAGCGTGCTTCAAGTCAAAAAAAGTAAATTAAGAGCGGACGCCCGATTTTGTTTACCTTACTGTGAGCGACACGTCTAAAAGTTACTTTTTGTAAAGTAAGTTGGGGTCAACTGTTGTACTATCTATGTTTCCATTTAATATACAAAATTTTCATAATACTTCCAACGTTGCGCCAACTTCAAAGATCTATTTCGTTAGAATTGTATAAATCATAGTTATCATTTATTATGTGTTTTGTACCATACCTTTAGGTAAAGGCTCTATAGCAACCTTGACTGCGTCCACTGCCACAAGTCCTGAAAGGATCCATAGCAGAGCCATACTTCGAATAGGTTGCATTACTTCATCCATCTTCGATGATTATCTGCGTCTTCGCATCGCAAAATCTGAAACAATAAATAATGTAAATATTAAATTTAATATATTGATACTTATCGACAAAAAAATGCAAATGTTTTATATCTAAAGCTTTATTTCTCATGAAAAATTGTCATTCTTAAAAATAAAAGAATACTTTCAATATTGACAATGCCCGTGACGAATACGAATGTATTAGAAAGATAAAAAGCAATTTTATCTTTAATTTTCATTTAATCCTTTACTTGAAAATAACTGTATCCGAAATTTGCGGATTTGCATTTATGAATAATAACTGAAAAAGTTGATCTTCGCAAATCCGTTCGTATCTTTTCAATATTATAAAATTTGGCAAATAAAGCGGCCAAAAAATATCTTCAAACTTGATTTCTCTTTTCAAAAAGTTTTTAAGGTGAAATGAGTTTATTCTGAGCAAAGGAATTTGCATAAATTCGATTAGGAATATTTCCCTGAAAATTCATGGCTTCCCTTGATATTTATAAATTAAGACTTCAAAAGTTACGATTATAGTAAAAAAGGATTTTTAAAAAGCATTGATGATTTTAATACAAAATTTCATCCATCGGATGACTTTTCAGAGCGAATCTTAATATTACAAAGGAGGTCCTCTCTAAATTTTAAAACTCTAGTGTAAATTGTACATTGAAAGTGGATCAGTTAACAGATTATTTTTAAAATATATTTACAATGTGTATATATACATATTACATGTTAGTAACAGTTCAAGAACTCCATATGGCTTGCAGCGATGCAATCATCAGAATTCTCGTCCTCGAATAATCACATGGACATTTAGGCGCTAATAATTACGTTCAATCCTTTGAGCCAGCCTTTCTCACGACCAGAGTGATGGAGAAATCTGCATTTTTAGTCTTTGAAAGCAAAAAGTAGCCCCTATTGGATCACTCGTTTGTCCGACGGTCCGATTTTACGTAGTCATTTTACCCTTATTGTCTTGTCCCCTCTTCACTCTTTGAGAACCTTTTAAAAATCCAAGCTCAAGTATGTATATTATCATATGAAATATGTGGTTGGCCGAACATATTTGAAATGATAAAAAACGTTGGAATATAACAATTCCATTATCGTTTTTAAGAAAGACTGGCAGAACTTTAATTGAGAGTTTAATTTAATGTACAGTAAATAAGATTAATGAAAGCATGAAGCTTGATATTTTTTATTTAGATCCTGTTGCCACCATCGAAGTTTTTGCTCTTATTAAAACCTCAGGATTTTGTTATGACAAAATACCTGATACACCGATTCTGGATGTCAGGGAAACTGTTCAACAACAATAAATGCTGAACCGAACAAACAAATATTCGTCTCTGATTCCAAATTATATAATATCTTTATGTCATTTGCACCTAACACATCAGTCCAAAGGGCCTGTAATAATGTCCTCCAGACCGATTTCGGCCACGGCGGCCAATCTCAAGAGAGATTAGCCAACTACGCAGGAGATATTATAGTGCACAAGTGTGTGCGCAAACACAGGTGCACTCTCTATTCCCTAACTCTTATAATCCGATGGGACGGCAATCCGACACGACCGGAAAGAGTTCAGGCGCAGGACCAACGGCTTTACGTGCTTTCCGAGGCACGGGAGTGAACACACTTCCAACTTCCAGACTCCGGGCTGCTACTGAGAATTTTCTGACAGAAAAACCCAATAACATTTCATTGGTCCGACCTGGGAATTGAACCCAGGACCTCCGGGTCTGCGGCCTTACATCAAGCCACTAGACCAACGAGGCAGTCAAAGGGCCTGTAACAATACTTCAAAACAACTTCTTAAAGACATAATTGTTTCTTAAGGACATAATCAACACCTTGTTTAATTGCCTTCATTTTAATGCCCCGATTCAATGAACAAATGATTTCACTATTTTTCACGGTCATTATTTATACAATATGTACTTTTTTAATTTTTTAAATGTAACTTTTACATAAAGTTTATTTAAATAGCAGTGTATTCAAAATTTTAATACGCCAAAGTATATGGTTTAGTGCCATGATAAAATTAGTTGTCGGGTTCTCTAAAATTATACCTCTCTCATCTTAAGCGCAAAAGTAGGCGTTCTAATTACAGCAAACGTGTTTCATGTCTGATTAAAATATCAAACAGGAATTGAGATAGATTTCAGTCTTAGCATTTGGAGTTTTTGACCCAACTAATCAAACTAAATCAGAATTAATTATACCCTCGTGGGTGATTAATATTAATAAGTGAAAAAAAATACTAGTTTTAATTTATATAACTACAATTGAAAATAAATTGTTGCTAACTATTTACTAAGTCGCCTTATTATGCTGTAACCAAGGAACTAAATTGAATGTTATCTTGCATACCTTGCTAATCAAATTTAATTAAAATTATAAAATAAACTCAAAATTCACTTTAAGTAGACCGTACCTGAATTTCGTCGTTCGTCGCAGTTTCTCAAATCCTATGCAATAATGAGACAAGCTCCCGTCCCTTTGAAGAAAATTTTTAATGAAAAGCTCTAAAAATATTATAAAAGGGCTGCCGTCTTTTAAAAACGTAATTGATCCTAGCGCAGCTTCTTTATTTAAATTTCACTATTTGTTGGCTTGGCTTAATAAACTGCTAGCGAATGGCTTCAGGCCTACCTATACTTTTATACCTTTTTGCGATATTCTATAAACTTTAATGTCGTTCACAAAATGAATGCTTCTTTGCCTGGTTTTTGATATATTTTTTCTTTTAGAGTTTGGTAATCCTAGCGTAAATTTAGTTTTATTATACAAAATTAAAATACGATGTTGTCATTAAAAATATATAAAAGCAGCAAAGAGTACCAAATAAAATTTGTATAACCCCTTTACAAGTTACAAGATAGTGTTTCTTTAATCGTGGAATAAAAATTGTTTACAAGTATGATTTGCTTTTAGTATTGAAAATTAGTTCCTTATAGCATATTTTTCAAGTACACGGAAGTAAAGCTAAGCCTAAATGCAACCATTTATTTATTTTATTTTGTGTTTTTTTCGAAGTATATTCTCGATCATTTATTATTATTATTCTAGCACATTTACAAAAATCGTGAAACAGAGATCCCTTTCATAATCATTAATTATAGAATCATACGTATACATTTATGAATTTTAATTTTCTATACCCATAGTTCTTAAATTGAAATACAGAAATAGTTTACGTTAATTGTTTTCTGAAGCTATATATTTTTAACAAGTACAAGTATAGTTTTATTCAATAGGTACAAGTAAATTTAAATCATTTCATATTTTAGATTGTACTAAGACAAATCAGCCATTTTATATTTGTTCTCGTTTTTTTTGGCGAATTAGTTGTTACTCTTGTTACAAAAAATATATATACTACATTATTACCTCACTAGATCCAGAAATCATTAAGCCCAAATATTTTTTCAGATAACATTAAACTTAATTTAAATTAATTAAAATAACAAATTAGTTTCCTTGGTGTAAACTACGGAATTTTATTTAAAACTAGTTTTCGCCAGCTGATTCGTCTGCATTTTAAAGTTTTTTTTAGAGGAGGGTAGAAAAAAGTACTCTATGTCCTTCCAAGGAGTTCAAGCTTACTTTATACTCAATTTCTTTCAAATCATTTCAGTAGTTTAGTTGTGTAAGCGTAACAGACTGACAGAGTTACTTTCGTGCGTATACTTTGTATATTGTATATTTCTATAGTTATTGTAAAAATACTTTTACCGTGTATGTTAAATATTTCTATGAAATAAAACCCCAAGTTTCTGACGTAGTTTATTTACAATGCCTGCGACCCATATTTTCCCTGAAGTTATTTGCCTAGTAGCCTCTTCTAAAAGTTGGTCAAGATTAGTTTGAACTTCAAAAGTTGCCTTTTGCTGTTAGGACTCACGCAATAGACAACGCCAAACACTTTTTGTTCGTTATGGTTATCGAAAAAGTTAGTGGGTTGGGAAAGAACATAATATAAGTTTATAGAACACAGATGGATACCGCAATCGTAACTTTCAAAACTTAAAGCTGGATTCCTTTATAAAGAATCCACAAAGTATATTCTACTTGCTAGTGCATTGCATGAGCACATTTTTGATATTATTTTTCATACTACGGATTCACTTTCAAAAATCAAATGAGGGCGTCACTTCAAATATGTTTTTTTACATAATGAACAAATTAAACAAATATTCGAATCACTACCTATACATTTTATGTCTTTATATTTCTTTTCTTCTTCTAATCTTCGTAAATCTTCATAAGTATTTGTCCAAACTGTAAAACTGTTACTTGTTATGTACAGGTAATATTTAAAATTAATATCATCTAAAGTTTATTTAATTAAAAAAATGTAATGTTACGTGTAACTATATATAAATTACTAGGTTTCTATAAGTTATTTTAAGATACACAAATGCTTAATACAATGTCTTCGAATTTTTATAGTTTCGGCAACATTTACATGGTAAACGCACCGACTGCTGATTCCTCTGTCATAAGAATTGACAAAATAAGTTATATTTATAAAAAAAATATTTAATATCAATATAATTTATAGCCACCAACCCGCATTGGAGCAGCGTGGTGGAATAAGCTCCAAACCTTCTCCTCAAAAAGAGGAGAGGAGGCCTATAGCCCAGCAGTGGGACTTTCACAGGCTGTTACAAAAAACAAAAGCTTATTTTAAAATGACATTCGAGATGAAATAAGTTATTTTAATACAAAGACAATTTTTTATGTACAAGCAAATTTAACCTCTGAAATGGTATAGTGAGAAACCGACGACCTTTGAAAGTCTTTCAGTCGACTTAGATTGTTGACTATAACGCAAATTAGTTTAATTAATTAACGGGTTATTTACAAGCGCCGTATTATTGATATTCTGTTACATTATGTAAAGTTTAATAATTAAATTCTTTAAAGACTATATATATTTGTAAATTTATGCTTAAAATCAATGTGCCTTAATTGCTCTGAAGTTAAGAAAAAATTGAAATAATATAAGCAGCATAATTATCATGTTTTAAGTGAAAAATTACTACCACTAAAACTACGGTAAAATATTTTATTTTTAAATTAAAACTTTCCAACGGTAACCTGCGAAATTAGTGGAATGGCTATTAGTAGGGTGTGAAAAAAACGCAATTATGCCCTCGTCGGGTCATTAACAATAGTTTAAGAGAGCTGGGGCTCTGCAATGCGTTACATTGTAATCACCTGAGAATTATAGCCATAAACCTAATGCAATTTTGTGAAGCACTCATATAATTGACGACAATTATCAATTCTACAAAATCAATTGAGTGTGCAGATTTATACAATACTGATGAAACTAACAACTTGCTATAAGAACCAGAAGCTGTCTGCTTATTGACGCAATAACGGTAAACGAGACTTGAAGAAAGCAAAAAGCGGATTTCTTTGAAAATAATCGAACCGGAGTTTACGACTGATAGTCTGTTTGAGACAAAGGAATATTTTCTAGCCTATTATCAAAATTATAGACGGTCGGGAATAAGGTAGAGGACAATACTCTCTCGGCTATGTCTTATTTTAATGGCGTCGTCCCGAGAGCCTATACAGCATTTTATGAACAGGACATTGTCTTAGACGTTGTATTGTGAAAACGACTGAGGAGATAATCAAGACGGTAGTTAAATTCTACCGTTGTATACAGATATTGTACTTAAGTGATGTTATAATTTTATATCAAACCAACGTAAGATATTAAATTTCATATTCCTTTGAATTATTAATATTAGTATTGCTATATTCGAACGTCGAATTATTTGACCAGATTACATATTTCTTTAATTATACGTCTTTGGTACAAGTTAATTATAATTGTAATTGTTTTAGAGTTCTGTTTTATTTAAAGAATAAGAGACGGTAAAATTGAATTAAAATAATATATCTATTTTAGTTGAATATGTAAAGAAATAACTTTTTTAAATAAAATCAAGTAATTGAAAACCAACAGCTTAAGTGAGCGACCGAAGCGTTTCTTTCTTAACTAGCTTTTTTCATTTTTCGTTCCTTTTTTATATAAGTTCACTTTCTGCTTTAAGAAAAACTCTTTTATAATTTATATTAAACTAAATTTCTTAGAAAATTTCAAAGCAATTGTATAATTGAAAAGGAATATTATACTTTACCTTGCTAATAATAAACAACAAGATACTCATGGTTAAAAAAAAATAGTTAGCACCTGTTATAAAGCTGTTTTTAATGCTTAATCAAAAATAAAACTTGCATAAATAAGCGTGCTTTTCTCTGAAGATTGTATCGTAGGCGAAAAAAATAATTTAAGTAAATTGTTTGTACGTGATTGAAGTGTACGACGCGTTACGTGACAAGGGCTTTTCGTTGTTTCATGAGCATTATTTATTTGAATGATTTTTTTCTCAATTAGTTTAATATTACACCTTATTTAATTTATTTATCAACAAAATTAAAATAAATTAGTTGCTAAAATTAACTTTCAAAACGTCTACTATCCTAAATAAATAAGCAATTTATTATTAAAAAATGCAATACCAAAGGTGCAGTTTAGAAACACAAGTGTATTGGACGTAGCCCTTTGTACAAAGAAATCGTTTGAGCCTGGCGCTGCCATCAAAGTGACTTCATCTACACACAAAGCAAAGTAAGGAAAATAATACAATCATTGAAATATTCTTAAATTGTTATTTTCGAATGTGGAACCAGTTTTCCTAACGCTTTTTTATGCTTCTAAATAATAAAAAGAAATAATAGAGTTTCAGCAAGGCTATTTTAAACTTTGCTAAATAGTCAAAACAATTTTAATTAAATTTTTTTTTTATTATAAATTATATATTTTTTAATAATATATTTTTAAACATAAGATTTGGTTACGCTAATCTAATCGTGCTGCTCAAATGAGATAACTCTAACTAGAGAAATGTAGTTTTACAACTTTAGCAGTGACTTTTTTTCAGTGTAATATTCATTTATCAATATGAGCCATTTACAATTGAGATATCAAGTATACGACACGGAAAAAAATATAAATCCCTAATTTTCCGCTGTTCTTCTACCCTTGTATTACTATCACCACCTTAAAAAATATAACAGAATGAATAAAAAAAGCAAAACCGTTTTACAATCAGCGAAGCTATCGCGAATCAAACACACAACAAAATTAGGCAAATAATATATACTTTTAATAATAACAATTATTGAATTTTGTACATTATTTTTTTAATCTAATAACTAATCCGAATAAATAACAAGAAGATAAGCTTTTAATATGTTTATATTTTAAAAAAGTAAAAAAGTATAGTTTTAATAAATAATACAACAAAATTATACAGTTTTTATTTACACACATTTTAACAAAAAAGGTCTGGCGACAACATGTATGTATGACAATTTTGTTGCAGCATGCATCAATTACGACTGTAGAGAAACCTGCATGTACGTGTGAAAATAAGCAACTCTTTACCCTTTAATGAGCTGGTTGTCAAGTACGGACGACAAAACAATATTTTGGGTAAAATTTTAGTTGCTATTCATTTTTTCATTAGCAATGTTGTAAAATGAAATACGTTAAAATAAAAAAGAAATCAATAAATGTTTAAAATAAGTACATTTTTACATATTTATATTTCGCTTACTGTATAAACAAAATTATTGTGTATCATTATTGACACAGTACAATATATAAATGGATTTTATTTAAAACGAAATTAATGTAGGTTTACTTTTAAAGATAGCTTCAATATAATTTAAACAAAATATATCCCGATAAAATGATTTATATAATCAAAAAAATCCGACGACGTTTTAATCCATAAAGTAAGAAAAGTGGCGGGAAGTGTTCACCGCATAGACAATCCACAGCCATTGTTGCCCTGACTTAGCCAACGATGCTCGCATAGAGCTCATTTTTTCTTCAATCATATCGCTATGATTATTTTAATAGTAACGTAAAACAATACTCTATACGTTAAAATAATGCTACAATGTAACACGAAAATAATTGAATTAAATAATTATAAACTATAATAATATGTTTTAATATCTAGTTTCTAAAACTTACAGAATTATACTTAATATATATAGGCAAAAAAGTATTGATTTCAATTTTATTACGTCGTTCATATTAACTTAGAGCGGTAAATATGCACGCAATTTTCATCCATTCCATTCCTAATGACTTTCACTGACACGGCGTAATACCCCTCATTTTACACTTTGGCGCGTTCACTTACGCCTATTTCTGTAACGATGACATTTTCCAATGGAAGTCAAAATGTAATGAACATTTAACACCAATCTTCCTCCACCATAATAAAGTCCATTATTAAACGAAACTTAAACCACAGCGGGGTGACTTTTGTCTATTCTGGGTCTTCAAGGATAAAGTTTATTTGTTGAATGTAATACGATACGTCTCATGTTGCTCTTGGGAAATTGAATCTTGGAACTGTGATATAAAATTCAAAATGGCTTGCTGGTTTAGATTTACATATGAGTCGCCATTCACGGTTGTTTTTGCTGTTGGACCGTTTTGTCTATTGGTAATATGAGACTCGGTTCGCACCTTTGAACAACAGAGCCTTCCTTTTTCACACTTCTGTAAAAAAAATCTCGACAATAGAAGCCAGCATGTGTGAATATTAATTGTAGTGTCGCGTCACAATTAAGTTTAACGTAGTTCACGTTTCATGACTCTTCAGGTGTATTCGTATGTTATCGAATTATGTGAAATATTTTCTTCTATCCGAGCAATTATTCGACGTCTTATGAAACGTAAACAAGTCTTTATTTGTCAAATCGTTAAACGTAGTTGCACGTAAACGTTCATTCGATTACTCATAGGGAGCTCGGACCCATCAATTCCTATAGGTTTGCATGGTGAAATAATAATGAAGCTAGTCAGAAATGCCTGACGCTGACCAACACTTAACGTGCAGCCGTCGCATGCCAGACATTCCCCTTTCAAGTATGAAATATGGAGACACCGGTTATGTGACCTGAACGACAGACTACCGCTATAATATGAGAAAATTCTAAAACTATAAGCCATACTTATAGGAAGAATTTAAATTGTGAATAATGTTCGAGAATTTTATGAACTATTTAAATTTTTAATAGACAAAGCGTTAGTGATGCTAAAAGGAAAATAAGTTGGAAAACGAACTTTTGACTTTGCCACTGTGTTATTGATAATAGGTTAATGGATATCAGTAAAATTAAGTGAAACATAATTAGAATTCATTGACATGATGTTAAGCGATATATACATTTTACACATAATGAACAAATCTTATTAAATATGATTGATCATTGTTAAATAATAAAGTTCGAATTCTAAAAAAAAATATTCATTTGATATTCAGTTCACGTTTGAGAATCTAGAAGATATGCATCGATTTTTCAGACTGATGGCCTAATTCCGACCCCTATAAGGGTAACAGGTAAAGCCTGCGGCAGCGTCTGTCATGCGAGATTCCCCTTTCAGAGACCACACTTTTTACACGTTTTCACACTTTCGGGATAACCCTGGTCGTTTGGTAAGGAAACTTTATATAATTTATCAAAAGGTGAAAAAGCAGCTTATCGTAGCTTAATAAAAAAATATATATAAAAAATAATACATCATTTAAATTTTACACCACAAACCTACAAAGATAGTTTTCCAACATTATTTATATATTTTATTTGTTCTCGTGTGGTTATAATGTAAACGGTTAAAGGATTTATCAACTACTAGCTGCCTCGTCTCCGTACGGATAAAATTCATACAAGTTGAAATTTGCAAAAATCCTTTCTTAGTGGATCTTTACGGTACAAAATACAGATTCTAGACATAGTAGCTTAGCTGTGTAGATGGTAAATCAGGGCAAACGATCATAGGTATAGATTAACGATGTTGGTTCATGTATAAGTAATTATAGTCTGATGATAGGTTTGGCTTTGAATTCAACATTATTATTTTACTATCGAACTAATACAATCTAAACGACTCTAGATTTTGTTTTTTATAATCCCTTTAGGTATTATATATGTAATATTTATTCATTTAAAATTTATAAGTTACTTAGTTAAATTACTGTTCTATTTATATTTTTATAAAACAATTAATATTGTTTTTTAATTTAATATATATTATACCAGTTTTAAGGGTTGGCATAAAAACGGTCTCCTAAAATAAATCAACTTACTATATATGTATAGATATTTATTGTGATACGTATCAATACAAATGCGGAGCGATTTTAAGTAAAGATTTGTTACTGTGTTGACAATTACCTACTCGTGTTTATTTTGTCACCCGCACCCTGACATATTTTTGTAGATAGCTTAAAGTGATACAAATATACATTGCATACAATATTTTATAGTATAGCCAAAGCCAAAGCCATTTCATTTATTTTTAAGAAATAAATCAAATATTGTTAAAACAAATCTGAACTGATATATTTTATTTACATAAGAAGTTCGTATTTGTTGAATATCGTACAGGATATTATAAGGAGGATTAGCAGTATATATGTTTAAATTTAACTTTAAATATTTTTTATTTAAGGAAAAGAGTAGTCTTGTGTATTGAGTTTGGTGCCGGTACTTCTTGGTAGAAGCAACGTTTTAAGCTGGTGGTAACCTTACATTTAATTTAATTCTGTTACAACGATTTACAAGTGCTTAAAACAGCCTGTTTTATTGAGAAAGATATGTCTGTTGAGGTAAAAAGGAACTAATAACTGATATTTTATTATTACGAAAAAATAAAAGACTTAACGAAAATGATATATATAATACATAGTTTAGTAAGCACATCTGTTCAAGGTCTAAATATTTCATGTATATTATAAAAGGTAAATAATTTTTTTCTTACAAATATACTCATATAAATTCGCTTAAGCCTATTGTTCCAGAGAATATTTTTCGCCACGCTCATGAGAAATCTGATGAGGTACACCGTCTTGTGCGAGCAGTGTGAAATAAGGTTGGTAGAAAAATGCCGAGAAACATATTCGAATGCCATCAATCTATGTCTTTATGACTTTTATAAATGTAACAATGTGTTTTATTTGTCATATAAATGCAATATCGTTATGTAAAATCATGAACCTATTATTATTTAAAATATTCTTTTTGTAGTTTTGTTTGTAATGTAATTGTTTTAAATATTATTTTGTAAAGCAAATTATAATAACTACTATGTGTGTAAGGAAGTTAACTAAAAGTATATTATAGTAACCTTACATTTTTAAGATCTAAAAAACTAAAGACACCTAAAAGATTTGGTATGGAAAGGGTATGGAATTTTAAATTTAGTAAAAAGTATGGGAATAATATAAAATTATCCCACAGCTAGGTAAGGCTCTTTCTAAGAAGAAGAATTCCACCACGCTGCCCTGCTAAGACCTCAATCTTTAAGAATTTTATCTAACACATGTAGGCGTTTGAGCCTCGTTTTTTGTGTCCCTATATATGTATGTTTTAGCATTGATACGACAACTACTGATATTATACATTATAATTGTCACACAATGAAATAAAATGTTTAACCTTAGTGTTTAAGAGATATTAAACTTTCAATTTTAATTTTTTAGTAACCCGATTTTTCAAACATTATTAATAATTTGAATAAATAAATTAATTCATCAATAATATTTACGTTTATGAAAAAAAAATAATTAAACTAGAATTTAATGAAACTGAGTTATTTTATAATACCCATAAGAACAAAATACATGATGAAAAATAATAAACCATATTGATTATAGGCTATTAGCTCTTCTTATTCTGAGTTCACGTGGATGTAATTAAGATTTTATACCGAGATTTTTAAATATAGAAGCAATCTGTATCTTGCTAAACGATCTCTTCGCCCGTATTCAGTCAGTTTATCTATTGGTAATACATCTTACCGCACGTCCGATGTCTTTTTTTCCGTATGCGTTCATTCAAACATTTTCTAAATTAAAAGACAATTTTTATTACCGGAAATTTGCTATTAATCACTTTGTTCTTTATACATTATTACGGTAATGTATTCTTTCCATTTTTAAAACTAGTAATAAAAAACTAATAATAAATAAAAATGTGACTAGTAAAATTAGTAATGAATACTTTACTAGTTTTTCTTTCGATTTTTGTAATATTTGTTACATCTTTTATAGTTTATATAAATACTTATAAATTGTGTTTACATTATATCAAAGAATATAAATAAAACTACACATCACGATTATGTAAAAGTACAGTGTTACAAGTTTAACTAAAAGCTATCTTATATCATGAAAACAAATCAAATATAATTACGTTTATAATTGAAATGTTTTAGTGTTTTATTATATAATGACGAAAACAGTTTAGAAACTGTTATATTGGGCGTTTATCCAAATCAAATAACCGAAACCATAATCTCTCTGTGAATAAACGAAGCTGAACAAGCAATCAATAGAATCGCATACCGACGGTCGTCTGCATATCCGAATGCCTAAGCGTTGTTATTCCAATAATTCCCGCCCATGTCTATAGAAATTGAAACATCATAAAATCCACGGAATTCCGTAATGGCCGCCCGCGTGTCAATGTATTGAATTTCAAAGATGATTAATGAGATTACTCGGATTTTCGGGCATGGCTTCGTATTTATGTAATGGAAGCTAGAACAATGATGCTTTCAATTTAAAAACCTCTAGACAGAGAGTATCACCTAAGTTTTTTATTTATAATATGAGAAGTTTAACACTGGTGGTAGAGCTTTGTGCAAGCTCGTCTGGGTAAGAACCACCCACTCATCAGATATTCTACCGCAAAATAGCAGTACTTGATATTGTTGTGTTCCGGTTTGAAGGGTGAGTGAGCCAGTGTAATTACAGGCACAAGGGACATAACATCTTAGTTCCCAAGGTTGGTGGCGCATTGGCGATGTAAGCGATGGATAACATTTCTTGCAGAGCCAATGTCTAAGAGCGTTTGGTGACCACTTACCATCAGGTGGCCCATATGCTCGTCCGCCTTCCTATTCTATAAAAAAAAAACGAGCAAATGGGCATTGGCGATGTAAGCATTAACTGCTCCTTGTATCATTAATGCGCCACCAACCTCAGGAACTAAGATGTTGTATCCCTTGTGCCTGTAGTTACACTAGTTCACTTACCTTTCAAACCGGACAACAATATTTATAGCTATTTGGCGAATTCTGATGAGTGGGTTAGTACCTACCCTGACAGGCTTAAATAAAACCAAGTTATATAATATAATAGTTTTTCAGTTGTATGTAATTTTAGAGATTTATTGTTAATTTTAAATATATTCTAATAACCATTATTGACGTATAAGTATTAGGCCATTAAAACGTTATACATTCATTGGAATTATTTTAATTTCTTATATATGAGAACCGAGATGGCCCTGTGGTAAGAACGCGTGAATCTTAACTGATGATCGAGTATTCAAGCCCGGGCAAGCACCACTGAATTTTCTGCCACATGTGTATTCCACCAACCCGCATTGGAGCAGCGTGGTGGAATAAGCTCCAAACCTTCTCCTCAAAAAGAGGAGAGGAGGCCTTTAGCCCAGCAGTGGGACATTGACAGGCTGTTACGGATATCAATGCCAATTTACAGGCGGTAACTAATGAGACGCCTGCCGGCATCTCTCAATAGGCTCGCATTGAAATTAAAGTTGCGTCTGACGGTTCAAGCGAACTTGTTAAAAGTATACTTGAATAAAACATTTTGATTCGATTTGATTTGCATAAAAGCACTTTATGCAACGTATATTGTATATCGTTACAACGATTACTATATTTTTAATTGTTTATTTCGTTTTTTTTCTTTGTGCAGTTTTTATATAAAGCTTTTACAACGATTTCACCAACAATAAAAAAAAACTGGGCAAGCTCCGAATTTTTAAGAGCTTAATTTGTGTTTATAATAATTTATCTCGTGCTTGGGGGTGAAAAATAAAAATAGTGAGACTACCTGCATGTGTCTCATTTCAATGAAATATGTCTATCCACCTCTTGGAGCAGCGTGGTGGTATAAGCTCCAAGCCATGGTTATGGTGAAGCAATACTTTGTGAGTAATCCAAAATATGTTGAGTATAAGCACAAAATATAATTATCTTAGCCCCTCCGTATAATTTTATGTTAAATTATTTAAAAAAATAGTGTCGATATTCAATACACACGTCACTTTCTGTATCGATTCACGAAGCGAAATGTCGTATCATTGTGGCGAAGTTTTCAGATGGAACCCCTTATTAGCTTGACCATGAAATCGCCGTCTGTGCCCATGACGAGTGAATTTATTTTTTTCTAAAATTACGATTTTTCAACGACATCCCATTGTTGTCGCGAATAGTTTTCGGAAGTGAAACAGATTAGTTCCGTTATATCGCTGGACATTTTACGTAAAGTTTTACTTTACGAAATGGGAATTTTATTCAAATCATCCCCTAAAATAACGTTGCATCGAATTGTATGGTACATTTATTTTCTAGATTTATGTTTAAGTGTATTTGAAAGAAACATTTTACTTGCATATTTAAAAAGGGACGTTTATACCTACGATGTTATAAGTAAGAAGAAAATGAAAAACAAAAAAATAGCAACCTGGAGAAAGAAACGAGAAGGTAGGTTCGAAAATGAACGCAGAAAAAACACAAGTGATGTAGAATATAAAGAATAACATCATAAACATAGGAAATATCCAAATTGAATAAACAGATGAATACATTTATCTGGGAGAACTAATTACACAAAACGATCATATACGCAGAGAAGTAGAGAGAAGAATAACCAATGGCTGAAGGAGATACTGGGGCTTGAAATAATGAAATATAAAAACATAAATATAAAAGTAAACTATTTAACATCTCTACACTACCTGTCCTTATGTGAACTTGACACGCAAACTCGCAACCTGCCAGTATGGAATTGATTAATGGAAAGGAATATATTGAATAACAGGCAAAATAAGAAGGCTCAAATGACAATTGGCAGGGCACATGATAAGAGGACAAGACACAATTCTAGGGTACTAGAGAAGGTGAAAAGGAAAGAGGTAGACCACAGAAAAGACGGGTTGATGATATCAGACAAATGGCAAGAGTAATGGAACAGAGTGGGTCGAAATAGACACGAATGAAACAAGTTTGAGAAGGCCTTTACCAACTGGCAGACAGATCTGCAAAAAACTAACAAGAAACAAATATAGAAATAAGACTATTTGCATTCCAACTTTGTGTAAATATAGTTCAGAATAAAGGTTATTATTATTATTATTATTCTGGCTTATGTGTATTTACCAACCTGAATTTAAGCAGCGTGATAGAAAAAATCCTGAAGAAAAGAGTACGCGTAGCCGTGGCCGTGAATGATAGTGTTTTTAAAGAGAATAGTTACTTAATAATAATGTGGGACATTATTCACACACGGCCATCTGATCCCAAATTAAGTAGAGTTTGTACCATGGAAATCAGATAACTGATATACTACATATACTACTTTTCTTTTGTAAATACATACTTATATAAATAATTACACCCAGATTCAGGACAAACAGATATGTTCATGCACACATCTGTCATAAATGTCTTTCCTGGGTGGGAATCGAATTCACAACTTTGGGCGTGAAAGGCAAGTATCTACCAACTACGCCAACCGGCTCAAATTGAATTTGTACTTGATTATAATTTTCTTGAAAACTCATTCGTTCGTTATGCCCGTTCGTTTGTATCCCCATAGACCACATTATTGAAAGAGGTTGCTTTAATAAGTTGCACGGACGTAGTGTTATCATACTAATGGCTTCGGATCCACATTCAGGATGCATCCATTTGGTTAGGTCTCCAGGGCTTACGATTCCGTTTTTCAAACCACTGTCTAATAAATTAGTGTCGATAATGAAGGGAATACTTCAATAGGACAATATTGAACACACATTATTACTCGCGTTAATAATGAAAAAAGTCACATTTAATCAATGTAATGTGATAAGATTTCATCGATATGTGATTTTTTTTTAAATTCATTCGTTGGACACACAATATATTAATATGGGTATAAATCAAATATATTTTGTATCATAGAGCTTTATTTTTATATTTGGGTTGAATCCATAGTATTAAATCCTATATCCCTTTTTAACACTCCCATGGTTCCGAGTAATATTGAAAATTAATTTGCCCTTGAAGAGCACAGGAGTAAATATAATTAATCAATAATATTTGGATAATGGATCTGTACTAACCTCGCTCATTGCTATCAATACGCATACATCGGATGCAGATTACAGATCGACTACAGTTCACCCTTTCGGTTCCTTAAGTTATGTTTGGCACCCTTAAGTTTACCAAATCATTTCTTTGCTCTGTATACTAGGCATATTTATATTCATTTTTTATCATAGCAAAGTAGTTTGTAGTATATTAAGTTAGTATCTAATTAAGTAAGAGCAACTAAGCGGATCTTCAAGGCATCAGGTGCTTCCCTGATCTCATCTATGAGGATAAAGTCGCGATAAATAGTAACTCATTTGGTTAGTGTTTGTTAATATTACTTCAGTTTATTTTAATAGGAAATGTAATATTATAAATAATGATCGTGAAAAACAAACAACTACAAAGTATTTTAATATAAAATAAGTGTTCAGTTAAACTTTAATTCGTTACGTCTTAATTATGATTTTGCGTGTTTGGACTAACTATCATAAATCACTTCAACGCTTTAAAATAAATAAAAAACAAACCCTTTCTTATTTATTTAAGAAAGTTTAATTTGGTTTAAAACCAATTGCTTATTCAAAATATGACTACAATCTTTTAATATTTTCTCTCAAACATTTCAAGTTCTTAAAACGTAACAGACTTCTTTGTTAAATTACGGTAGAATGGAAGGGCTTGTAGCTTGTTTATACAATAACACTTTTGAACAATTGTAAAATTACCTTGCTAAAGTTATAATTTTCATCTTTATTGTAAAGTAAAAATCTGTCCCGTTTTTACAAGTAGATAAAATACTTGAAACTCAATATATTATATTATAAGTTATATATACAGCTTTTTACATATTATAAAGCTGTGTATATAGTTATATATATATATATATATAGTTTGTTTCTTTGACCACGTGAATGTTAGGATTTACCAGTGCGATTTGTGAAAATCTTTTTGCGTTTGTTAGATATTATTGAAAAAGGTTATAGACTATTTAATGCAGGTGAAACCGAGAAGGAACTCGTAAAAGTAAGCATATTCATCTCGTGCGATGCGATTTATCACCTGCGTCTAGTGAAGTATTTCTCAACTCTATTACACATCGTACGCCCTAAGCCATTGTCTATGCGATTTTTCAAACACACTTTAAAATAATATTAGAGTTCGAATATATATTTATTAAATTATTGGAATTTCTTTTAATAACCAAGGATATAGAGTATATAGATAAGTTGTAAATAATGCAATTGTTCCGTTAATTTATTTTTAGACGTACAGTCACTTTAATTGACTGTTATCAAAAGCCTACTTTGATCTTCGAATAAAATATCATAAAAATAATATTTTTACCATAAATGAAGATATAAACATATATAAACATTTTATTAAAAGAAAACCCAATGAACCAATTTAAATTAACAAACATTGTCAACCGAAACAGTATTAGATTTTATTGTCACCAAAAATGTCAATACAGTTCAATCCCACCATTCTAATAACACTCACTATTCTAATATGTGCCTTGAAGATTTTCTCAGAATTCTAATACTAATTATTATGCAACGATGACGTGTCTTGAATCGGCCATACATGGCAGGTGTCAATTCAGCCCAGTCTCAAAGTGGTTTAAATAGACCACGCCACTTAATGGTTTTGCCAGGCCAGATAGTTTCAATACCAGGTTCCATTTCAATCATTAAACTTAAGAGAATTAGTGTGGTCAAATTTTTTTTCCATTATTGTTTGCAGTTTACTGTGGGATCGACATTATCTTTAAATATTACTCATAAACAAATGACATAATAGAATTAAAAAGTGATATATACTTTTGGTGAGTTCTCAATTACGATAGTACTAAGTAAGTTTCTTTATCCCCAACTCTTCCCCGCCATTACGTCAATTATTGGTCCCATCGTAGACCCAAGTTGTATCAAAGAAAGCGTAAAAAAAAGTGAAAACATGAGGTTTGTAGTAAGAGGATTTGGTACTGAGTAAAGAAAGAATAATATTAATAATATACAAAAATCTATTTACCCAGATTTTTTTATATACAATCTTATTTACTTTTATTGTAGCCTGTTTTTAAAAATATATAATTAAAACAGAACCGATGACTTAATTAATTTATACGGGAACACGTTTAGCATATTTGATAGATCTAATTTGTGGCGAGATGATTGCAATCAATAAACTTGAAAATCTATAAGAAAAATATTTAATATTATAATATTGTGCTCAAAGAAAGTTCTTAAAAGGAATAGTAATACTCGGGAGTACTTTATAGATTTAAGCGTCGTATTTTTAAGGCGACAAAACGTGACCGGCATTGTCGAAGATCCATTGTTCGGTTTCAACCAATTTCAGAGTTTCCTAAGTTTTTCCTACATAAAAGCGAATTCACTTATTTGAGTTACGACTTCGTAATAAATTCAGTTGCAGCTTATAGAAGTAGAAGTTTGTACGGGCTTATTTATATCGATTGACTTAATAATTATGAATTTTAATAGAATATATAAATATTATCTTCTCACACATATTTACATTTCTTATGTTACATTTTTGTATGAATTTGATTAATATGCGAACATATATTTCATTAGTTAAAATAATAAAATAATATATCTCGAAACCCGCTTTTAACTTATGGAGAAAGTGAATTTATTTTGTTTTAATTCCACTTAATGACTCGACTGCACGTACCGATATTAAATTTCGGCTTGTTACGAATGAAAATGATCGTAAAGGGACGAAAATCGCTGAAAGTATTGTGAGGGTTCACTGTAATTGGTTATTCTTAACTCATTTTAATTTATATTATAACATTATTTGGCGTAAAGTAATGTTTAATTATACCTTGTTTTGTTGAAAAGTTTGATCCCAGTTAAAACCCGAATGTGATATAAAATATAATATGTACCTACATATATAAAGTCACAAATGTAGAGTGTACTTTAGATTAGGAGATGTTTTACGAACCAGAAAATTACTTAAAAAACACTTAAACAAAAAATACTTAGCTCGATTGTTGTTTGATTACTGTATAATATTTGTTATAATAAAGTAAATTTTTAATATATCTTAAGAGGTCGGGATTCAAGGCGAGAGACTATTTTAGACATTATAAATAAAGTATGTTTTTATTTTGCCTGAAATACTGTTAATATTTCAACGGTATTCAGACTGCCTAAGACTTTGAGACTCGATACTTAATTTTAGGGGTCTTCTAGCTCACGAGGAAAAACTAGAAATGTTAGGAATTCCTCGAAAACAGTCAAACGATTGTAGCAGTTTACTAGTTCCTAATGTAGTTATTATAATTTATGTCTCTTAAAACTTGGTTAGGTTTGTGACATTTCCTTTTGTATTTAAACTGTGAGGCAACCCGTAAAGGCAACATTTGCTCATAAAAAGTCCTTATTTATTATTATCGTTTTTTTCTATCATTTAATCAGAGTTAAATTTAATATTGATATTATTTTGGATATACTATAATTAATTACATGGAAGCAATTAGTTGCGTACTATCAAGAACACCAAAATTTAGAAATTGGTACTTTACATTTTTTTTTTAATATGTTTATTTACTTCTATATTTGAAACTAATTCTATAGAAATGTAAGGTATTACAGAGTGCTCTAAGTTGCAAAACATGTTAAGTTTTTCTAAGAATTCTCTGATCTAGGGGATAAACTTTATCTGATTTCAATTAACCCTACGTTAATATAATCTATAATTGGATACGATCACGTTGGAATTGAAAACGTTGTTAAATAGTGGATTATGTTATTAGTATATTTATATAGAAATGTTTATCCCTAATATTGTCATAACGAAATTGTCGAAACGAAATATATACATATACTTTTTTTTTTTTTTTTTTTTTTTTTTTTTGCCGGGAGGGCAAATGACTCTACTCCACCTGATGTTAAGTGGTAGTAGAGTCCAAACGCGAGGACGGCCAGTACAGTCGGGAAGAAGGTTCTGCACTAGCCGCCCTCGCCTTGCCGGCCCGCAAGATGCCTCTTCACGCCTCGTTTGAAGGAACCCGGGTCGTAAGAGGAGGGGAATACGCGAGCTGGTAAGGAATTCCATTTCTTGGAAGTGCGACAAAGAAAGGAGTTGCCAAATTTCTTTGTGCGCGATGGAATTGATGTCACAGTTAGTCGGTGACATCGAGAGCCAGCACGCGTAGACTTGTGAAGGAAGGGGGAAGCAGGAATTAGGGAAAATAATTCCTCGGAACACTCGCCGTGATACAGTCGATAGAAAGTGCTCAGCGCAGCTATCTCTCGACGCAATTGTAAAGGCTCGAGGGTGTTAGTGACCTTTACGTCGCCAATAATGCGGACCGCACGTCGCTGCAACCGGTCCAAGGCCTCAAGTAGGTACTTAGCGGAGCCATCCCAAAGGTGCGAGCAATATTCAACGCAGGACCGTACCTGTGTTTTGTACAGCAGGCACAGTTGTTGTGGCGTGAAAAAACGCCGCACCTTGTTCAGAACTCCGAGTTTCCGTGAAGCTGCTTTTATCACAGCCTCGATGTAATCCCTTGGACTAAGGTCGCAGCGAACGTCCATCCCCAGCATGGCGATTTTGCTTTGTATCACCAGCGGAGTGCCACAGAGGGAGGGAAGAGGGGAAAATGGTGACTTTTTTGCTGTGAGAGCGCATACCTGTGTTTTCTTGGCATTAAACTCAACAAGATTATCTGGGCCCCATTTGGCGATAAGCTCTAACGTCCTATTGAGTTCAATGACAAGATCCTCCCGCTTCTCCTGAATTTCCGCTCGCCCAGCCACTGCGCGTCCGTGGTATCCACCATGCACTGTACTATCGTCTGCATAGCAATGAATGTTTCCGAGAGAGAGCATATCATTGATATGCAAAGAATACTTAATTCTTCAATTTATTTTTCATTTACTAATTTAGCCCAATATATATTTGATATTAAACAAAGTATAGCACTCTCAAGCCAATATCTAAATTATATTTAAAAGCATATTTCAACAGAATCGCGTGATACTTTTAATTTGAAACAATACAATATTGTTATTAAAATACACCATACCAAATACATCCCACTATTTTATTTTAATAAAGAAGTTCACAGAAATTGAAATTAAAATAAAAGCCGACAAGAGAGATAAGTTCGATGCACTATGATCCGACCGCAATCGTGTCTAATCTTTGTTTGATTTCAATTAACTCAGCTCGGATTGTCAGCTCGCCTGCGAACTGACAACTGTGCCGCTACTATGTGTTTACAACTCCGATAGTCGCTGGACATTACGTAGATTATTTTTATGGTAACGTGTAGTGCCAGTTATATTCATACGAAGAACTTTAATTAGTTATATTTATGCTTTAATAATTAAAACATAAATATATTAATAGTAAAAAATATTTTTTCAAACCAACTTTTTAATATTAAATTTCGTTTCTTTACTTTTTACCGTTGCGTAGTTTCTTCATCTGGAGTCGAGCCGGGTGTATAATCAGGCAATCCTTATCATAGGAATGCATTGTCATCTGAACCGAACTTTTAAACTTTCAAATCAATAGGATAAGCGGAAATGGTTCTAATTCAGCTTGCAAGACTTGATCTTAATAGACTAACAAACATTGCAAGTTAAATAAAAGTATGTAAAATAATGTTGAACAAATAAGATTTACCAAAAATCATGGTATACTATTATCGACATCGTTTTTTTTCTTTTATTAAATGATTAAGAAATAATAATATATTTTATTTCATTTCAGGTTAAGTTTAAAAGTCATAGTATCTAGGCTATCGGGCTTGTAATTTTAATTATTATATTTTTTTTGTACAACATTGCGTTCGATCAATAATAAATGCGAAAAAGCCAAGCGTTACAATATAATATAAAATCGTTAGAGCCATTATCGAGATAAAAAATATATACGATAATTGCTCATTTAATATTATATTATGTTATCATTTGCTAGATTTTTCACTCCTACGTGGTATTTCGTAGAACGATATTTTATTTACTACAAGACCAGTCTTATAATAAATGTTTCTGTATCAAATATGATTTTCATTAACTTCCTGTATATCAGCTGACAGTTTCATTGCTTCAAATTCTAAGTATTTTAAGAAAATGCTAGCAATGCTTAATACTAATGATCTACTTTCTAAAAGTACTTGATTATTTGTTCACTAAATAGATTTAAACGTCTATTGTATAAAGTTGTAAATAGATAGAAATAAAAAAAAAAACAAATGCAAAACTTAATTTGTTTCCAATTATTATAAAAGGTATATACAATAACTCAGTAATTAACGATGCAACAAAATCACATTTGTCAAAATATTTAAATTAAGAGAATTAACTGCTATACATACACACATTAACATATACAAAACATAAACAATAAATGAAAATCATACTTATGTAAATAAGCGTAAGGTCATATCAATTAAAACCGCACAATTAAATATCACTACTGTATTGTTAATTAATAATTATGCCACAAATATAAAATTAATTAAAATCGAAAACTCATCAGATGAATTTATCGCGTTGATTTAATACAATGGTTAACTTGTTTGGATTTGTTGTTCGTTATGGTAAAAACATAATTTTCAAAGTAATGTTTTCGGAAGCGGTAACGCAAACAAAACGTAGACTTAATTGAGATAATGCAAACAAGAATTTCCATCAGTGGGCGGAGCTGATAACTGAGTTGCAATGCTATGGGTCGAGTTATGTGTTTACATAAACGGGTTTATTTCGTTGTCTCTGCCATTAGACATTTGTAAATGTACGTTAGAGGAATAGCCTTCTGTTTCAAAATCATATCATAACATTTCCAGAACATTCATTAATAATGATAAGCTTGGCTGACTAACTCGCAATAATAAATAACCAACCTAATATTTTAACTTTTGCTGGATTACATTATTATCAGTACATTGTAATGAACTGATTAAAAAAGGTATTTTCTATAGTTCCGGTAGGCAAAGGCGATCATTTTTCACAAAGAAAAACTTTGTTAATTCATATATGAGTTAAATTATATACAAAATTATTAAATGAAGGGAGGACTGTTATATAACTTGATATTAAAATAATTATTACTAATGCGAAGACTATTCTAATGGTACGTAGTTAAAGCATTAGAGATCTTGCGTTTTCATCCAGCGTTTATGAAGTACTTAATTTCTAACAGTTTTATAAAACTAAAATATACTTAAAAGGGTAAGTGGAATATAAACTTTCATATTTTTTTATCTTTCTCTACAGTCTCTTCTCAGTTCTATTTATACTTTTAGAATAGATGGATCTTAATACTAACATATATATGAAAAATATTATTTAATACTGTATGTCAAAATATAAATGTTGAATTCAGCGATGTACGAATAGTGGCAACAAAGCAATGACGAGATAAATACATATTTTAATTATTTTTATTATGCAGTATTCGTACTGACAAATGGACCACATTGCCAATGACCCACAAACCTTGCGAACTAAGATACTATGTTTTGTGTCTGTAATCACACTGGTTCACACACCCTTCAAACCGTAACACAACAATAGTAAGTATCGCTGTTTGGCGGTAGAATATCTGATGAGTGGGTGGTGTCTACACAGATAAGCTTGCACAGTTATTTGATTTCATTATTTTTCTACTAGTGGCACTAAATAACTTGTATAGATGTATTGCCAATTTATTTTACTCGTAATTTGGAAATAAATTACTTTAATATTTAATTTAAATTATAATGTATTTTCAAACTGTTGTTATTTGCTATTGTTGATTATATATTTGTAAAAAGGTCATATATTTTAATACGATGATCGAATCGTTACTCAGTTTAAATATAGACTGTGTATGAAATTATCATCGTGTGTATAGATCCTCCTACCATTTTTCACATGATAAGTTCGACTAAGGGTTATTATTACTGAGCCGTCGTGAGACGTTTTGAGTACATTAGTCCGATATCATTCCTGGGATCCGACTTCAAACGGTCTATTACAAGTTTTCTTATTAGAAGTTACGCCATTACAACGAGAGTGTGTACCAAATCTTGATGAAAAAATAAAAGCTGACGTTGTAGTTAAGTATATGTAATCTCGAGTAATGTTTATTTTAAGTTATAGTAAATAATCCCCGAGACGATCATTTGCAATTGACAATGTTTACTGAAGCTCCGATTTATTGTATATTATTTTTTATAGCAATATTTAGTTAATGAAGATTGCCCGAGTCGTTGATATTTTACATTCTAAATATTATTTTACTAATTTCTTATTCTTATTTCGATACTATATTTTTCAATATGTTACAATTTATGCTGCAGCATTATTTTATTTTATGAAAAATTATTAATCTTGTTTTATTATCCCTCCACGAGCATCTCCAAAAACACTATCAAGTGTTGTTCTTAAAAATTTTTTTATTAATAACATATTTATATAAAAAAAATGGTCTAAGCAAGCTATACCGCTTTAAACGGAACCGTCTGGAAGGTTTTCACCCACTCATCAGTATTCTACCGCTAAACATTAGTACTTTGTATTGCTCTCTCCATTTTAAAGGCAATGAGAGCGAGTGTTATTGCAAGCACGAGGGATATAACATCTTAGGTGGTTAGCAGAACCTCGATCCTTGTCTACACTACTACTATATTCCAAAGGAAGATATGTTTTTTAACGCATAATATTATTTACAACTTTGTTATGTTTGTCATAAAAAAGTTTTTAATACACAAGTCATCGAGGAATAATATTTTTTACATTTAAATTAAATAATAAAAAAAACATTACACATTTTTCATAGGTAATGAAAGAAAGGTTCGTGAGACTTGCAGCTTAGACTAAATATAAAATCATTTATTTTAAAACTGAAAGCGATCCTAGACAGTCATTAAAGTTTACAATCATGTTCAAAATACAAAAACTATTCGTGTAACAAAAACAACTTATTAAAAAACTACAAGAAATATAATAATATAACTTATAACAATGACATATCTAACATTTTATTTAATATATATAAACTAAAACTACTTCAGACTAAAATAACTTTTGCTACGAAAACGTCGCAATTTTATATCGTCAGCCGCATTTATTATTGATTTAAAATGTTCGAATACCTCTGAGAATCACAACGAGTCTGATATTTGGAAAATAAAATGTATACACAAAGTAGTCACATTTAAATTTAGTCTGCAGACGGCAGTGCAATATTTTCACATTATTGCTGAATATAGAACCTCTCTATTCATCTCTCGGCGTCTGGACCGTTAATTAAAATCAAACATGATTTAGGTGTGCCAACTAAAAATCCATCCTGATTGTTTAATTTTTAATAATGGTTTCTTCAATTTTACTCTCTATATTATATTAAACTATGATACTATATTTCATATTTTTTTAGATCTCTATGATATAATTGATTTATAGTTGTAACCGTGCTTTATTTTAAATTAGCGATGTCTTTCAAAATATTGAACTTGTTATTTTGAAAGAGATCGTTCTGCGGTTCTTTCCATCGTGAATTATTACGTCAAGTAATTACTCACTATATTATTTCAGCGCCATAATTTACTATTGAAAAATAATTATTGATCATTTCATATAAACTGATAGTGATCTACTAATTAATAATAATAATTAAAGGTACATTAATTTAAATAGAAATGTATAAAAAATATTTCAAAGCATATTAAAATGTAAATTATTTAGATGTCTTTTATATCTCTGAAAAGAGGATCAATCATTATAAAAACCGTATCAATTTTCTTGATCGCTAGTTTGCTTAAATTAATAATCTAAGCGAGTGCATTCGCTTTTTCTTAGTATACTCTTTGATGGAAAGATGTTTTAAGCTAATAAAATTATTTATTCAAATTATTATGACAAATTTTATTTCTATATATAATTATTTCTGTATCGTATAAAAAACAATTCTCAAAGTAAAATTTTATTTCTTAAGGAATTTATTTTAATGTTAAAAAAAATTATTTCGTACATCGGCATTTATTTGGTACTGTAAATATGACATATGTATTAGAATTACATATACGTGGCGTTTTTTTTGGATTTATGCAAAACAACTGAGAGTTATCTCTTTCCTTTCATAATAATATAATTCGTTTTGTTATTGTTTTTATAGTAAATGTATCGCCGTATACTTTCGTGTCCGTGCTTGTGTTTTTTTTCAAATTTGATCGTTATAAAGATTTTATTAAGATGTCCAATTCTTTAAACCACAGTGTGTTACAGTTACAGTGTGTTACAGTTTAACATGTAGCTCCTAAACGGATGAACCGATTTTGCCATAATTATTTCGTTCTTTTTTGTTTTTTTCGTACTCTTAAATTTCTAATTTGAATTCTAATACCATATAATATACATACATCGATACATTGATTTTAAATCTAACCACGAGGGCTTTAATGATCAGACTACTTACATCGGCCCATGCGACCCTTTATGTGCATAGTTATCAAAACACTAATTTAATGTTATGTTCCCTTATCCCCCCGTAACCAGTAACTACCAGAGAAATATCTCTGGTAGATATTGCATGGGCCGAATTGTTCATTATATTTTTATGCAGTTTTTTATTATTTTTATAATTAATAAATATTTTGGAGGCCGAATTTATTTTACCGATTTTGCCCGATTTAAAAACCCAAAAGATGTTTAAATATATTTTTAATTGTTTATTACAGTTAAAATTTTTTATTGATTTATGTTTAATTACCCTGTGAGTTGATACAATTTTGTGAACTTACTTACCATACGGAATCGTAATCGTTTATACGGAATCGTACATAAATACATAAGTAAGTTCACCAATCCGATGTGGAGCTTGGTATAAGTTTCTGACCTTTTCCTTAACGGGAGTGGTAGTCATAACTGGACATCCCCGGGTTTATCAAATCTAATTTCTTAGTGGTTAAAAGTAATTTCAAATATTTTATGTACAATCCGATGGGCAGATATATTTGTAAATATACTGTAAATACTAATATGTTTAGAAATATTTTTTTAACTTTCACTAACATTAGTTTATCAACTTGTGTTGTTGATATTATTTTGAAGTTAAGTTAGTACACTAATTATTATTGCTGCTCTTTATGTATTTGAAAATATATGTATCTTTTACTTTTAATATAAATCTCATTCCAACTAGAATTGCTTATTCAAATCGAAATATCGGATCGGATTCAAAATTATGTCACTACGCAAACACACCCAGAAACGATTTAATTAAACATGTGAAAGCCGAGAATAGTTAACTAAATAAGGGAACCAGATAGTGTACCTTCCCATAAACAACCCGATATTCTAATGACAAATTAAAAGTGCCCATTGAGCAGTCCCGAACCTATCCACGATCTGGAATTAGCTATCATCGCAGACGGCGACAAAGAGCTCGCTGCTTATCGGGACGGCTTAGATGAACTCAACCCTCGACGATACAAAATAATAGCTGGCTCGATAGCGTCATTGTTTGAGCATGAAATTAAAATTGAACGGGATTCACACGTGCGCAACGCCGAGATAAGGTGTTGCCGCGTCCGCGCAATCGATTCGTAGCTCGCGATGTTAGCGATACGTTGGTTGGTACACTTGAGGGGTTTGCGCTTTTCTTTATTTGAATTAACAATGTTCATACTTGTTAACGGATTGTTTAAATAAGCCGAGTCGGATTTAGATGAGGATTTATGTGGGGATGTTAGTATTTTATTTTTTTCACATAATATGTACCGTATAAACTCGCGTACTAACGTTCAGTTTTAAAATTAAATTTTAAGCATAATTATCATAATATAATTTCTTAATTCAGTTTATTGTTCTTTAGATGCAAATTGGGTGAGAAATTATCCAAAAAATATTTATACTCTGTATTTAAAGCATAAATTGACTCAAACTCAACATTACAATCTATTTGAAGCTGTTAGTTCAAACGTGTCCCCTAAAAGGCCTATTAACGTCCCCGTCTATCCCTAAGGCTGCTAAGCTGTTAGGCTCGTTGTCGATTATTTAGCGATTATCAAAATAGGAGCTTGCGGTGGGTGCAATTTAATTTATCGACGTCGGTGGTATGTTGTGTACTTCACTATTGACTGCTGGATGCCCCGCAAACTGATAGGTACTCTCTGTATTGCCTATATTTGCCCTACCCTTTGGATATTAGATCATGGTAACGTTTTAATTAAGTGATTGCCTCCGATCATAAACAAATTCGTCAATGTTTACAACGGGCTAAATTATATTTGGGTGTTGTGGTCATCATTTATTAATCAATACTTAATGAGAATGCAGCGAAATTTAAAATGGGAAGTAATTAAATTATATTTAAACATACCTTTTATGTCCCTAGGTGTACAACAATCTATGCTAAAATTCGCTTTTTGGTAAGAGCATATGACAATTATAATAACCGTTACAGTCATATAGATTAGAAGCCTTAAAAACTGTAATTGTCATTCATATTCTTATCTTTTTTTTCTGCCTTTTAAACTACTTTGATTACTTGTTAAATAACTTGTTCTTGTTATGTTCACTCTAAGTGAGACTTATTTTGTTATCAAATGTTTATGTGTTATGTTATATTATGCTATTTCCAAATAAATAAATAAATGATTTTAATCTGGTCTTATTTAAAATTGTAATAGAATAAAATTTAAATTGTACAGAGTACATTTTAGAGTTCCTTTTAAATAATTATATTCTAGCGTCGTGACATCGAGCAATAAAATATGATAATGGAACATGATATACTAACTGAATATTTGTTACCATAACCGCAACATTTTATTAAAGGTATTAAACTTCAAAAGAATCGGTACTAAAGAAATGTAAGCCTCATGATTCACTGGAAACAAAGCTATTTAGTGCTATTTTTATTAAACTGTACGTTCAATTTTTTTCTTGTAGTGTATCTAGAACATGGACAGTAAGAGTGAAACTTGTTTGAGCAAATGGGGTATACGCGTGTGTTATGGCAAGTCAATGGACAACCAGACTAAAATGCATCAACATAATGAAAGTGAGTTACGTGTATGATACGCGGCTGAAATGTTCACGCAACCGACCCTTGCGATTGCGGGCGATGATATGAAAAACAGTTATTGGTTTCGATTCGTGAAGCACGAACCTATTTGGTAAATATTTTTTACTATTTTCAATAAATCATTTTGTTAAGTCAAACATGTTTTAAATGTATGTCACTAGATGGCGTTAATATTTTTAATAAGTTCCTAAATCTTGCTGTCTAGACTTTTTGTAAAAAGTTTATGTTTTTGTCAATGTAATGTAGATTGATCAACTAACCTTTAGTAGTGAGTGAGATATAATTCTCATTTCATTCATCCTCTGATTAGTACTGGCGTAAACAGGTCACACTTGTATTTATAAAATAGCGAAAAGCCAATCATTACCATCTAATTAGTTGCCTTAAAATATGAATTTAATGTACTGATGAAATTTATCAACATTAGCTTAACAAACAAATGATATATTGAAGAATATTGTTATGAAATATTTATCTGCAACGGTGACAAAAATAAATTTAATATTTACCGTACGGTAGCAAAAACAAAACTAGTAGCCACTATCAAATATTTTTTCAGTTATGATCAAAATGTATTTTCAAAACAAGAGCCCGTCCCGTTAACTCTGAACAAAAACCCATTATACCGAGCACAATAAAAATATTGGTACAGATTATTATGCGAAAAAAATCCGTTGAAGTAGCAATTGTTAAAGTAGTAATTAAATAAAGTTTAATGAGATCAGCTTGATACTATTAATATGTGTCGGATAAAATGGTTTTGAGTCGATATCATCATTTGGAATATATGTGAAGAAATATCCTTTCGTACTACCGATGAAAAAGAAGAAAAAGAAAAGAAGGGCGTATTTATTGTGTCCGTATTCTTCTAAAATCAGAAAATAGTCCAATGCGTATCTCAAAACGAGAAGATTTGTTAAATTTGGATTTCAAAAGTGAATGCTTTACAGTGAAGCTCCTTAAGTAAAGATGATTCATTCACATCTTTTGCTTGACTTTTCTACAGTTGTGATATGTTAATATATATATAACAATCTATCCCAACTAAAAAAAGTTAATTAATAATTCATTCCTTTTATGTAAGTATAAGTCAATGTTGTATTTTTGTTTAATATAGAATTTCAAACATTGCTCTCTTGTGTGTAAGTGCTCTAACATTAAACCACAACATGATAGTCGACAGTTGCATGCAAAAGGCCCATAAACAGCAACGCGGCTAATACGAAAACTTGTCCATTACAAACAATATATTAACCAAAATGTAGTTTCGTTATACTTTGAAACTTCTTTCATTTACCACTTTTGATCGTGATTGTTACTTGTAATTATTTGTGGGCATTAACAACTTTTGTTGAAGTTCACTAAAAATACGCTCACATTTTCATATACAACTATTACCGCTTTTTCACAGCGATCAAGCAGTAAGGTATGATCTTGGCAAACTTGATATTTATTTATTTGGTAATCTAATATATGACATGTAACTAAAACGAAAATAGAATTACACATAGCTTAAAAATATATTATATATATTTTAGTAAATAAAGTAAGAATATTGAGAGATGATAATCTAATGAATGATTCTGAGTATATGTGTGTGTGTGAGTGTGTTTGATATAATGTAAAAATTCAGACCAAACAATAATCTTTACTCTGAGTATATTAAAAAGGTAATATACAATGTGATTTTTATTTTATGAAAAGTCTGATATTTAAAATTTAGTGTATATTAATTTATATTAAATTTTAAAATAAAAAATTAGATACTTATTTATTTTTAGTAACAATGACTCTAATCCTTTTTACAAGTTTTTATTTAAGTTTACATGATTAGTATAAGTAAGTTAAATCTTGCAACTGAATTTTAAAACAGTTCCACCGGTTGCGTGGTATAAAGCTGAAATTTTACACAGTGTTTGTGACAATGCAATTTACTATATTTTTCATTTGTTTTAGAACATAGGAAATATAAAAGCTTTAATAAATAAGTATTTTACGGTATTTATAGGATGAAAAAATATATAATAATTTTATATAAAAAATATTTTATTATTTTAAAGTTTTACGTAGAAATAGGTGAATATTTTGATAAAGGATTTCTTGAAATTAAATTTACTTTTATCTTTTTGGGTTAAATATGGGGTAGGCTGGCTCGTCAAAACACATTGTTCAAATGAGTCAAGAACTTCCGTTTAGAGAATCAAGTCATTATTTCCGATATTTTGAAATAATAGTGGTTTTTTTTTAAACTCATTAAGTAAGATTTATTGAACTCAATTTTAAGCTGGCGAAAATATTGAGTAAGATAAAGATCATTAACGAATTCCTCAATTTTCTTAAGCTATAAATAAAATTTATTACAAGCTACACTATCGAGTAATATTTTACACAAAACAGAAAGTTTTCCACCCTTATTTCACGCTAGTGTTATTTTTTAATTCAAATAGAAACATACACATAAAACACCTAATTACTAATTTACTTTATTTCGAAGCTGATTAATGTGAAAAAGTAATTTAAATATAGAATATAATTTAAATGTAGAATAAAATTCCTGCGATTGTATAGTTTAGTACATACGAATTAAGCAAAAGGAGACTCATCTGCAGCCCGTTCGACCATCAGGATGATGTTAAAAATATAACAATGAATACCACGCCACTCCGCGTTCGAAGTGTGCAGTAAACACAAAAGATATTAAGTGCCTGAAATATGATCCAAACAACATTATTAGATATGCAACTTATAAGTGCAACTGAATGCGAGATAGGTACGATACATTGTTGGTGGTTAGTTTGGTGTCATTAGTCACACGCTATTTAGCAGTTAGCGCAGCGGGCCGATTTATCAAAACGACATTTATTTTCTGTTAATCGCGTTTGGTTATTGAGTCGATGCTACGTTGGGGATGGAGAAATAATTAAATAATTGATATTGATACTATAATGTTTAATGGAAAAGTTATGCACTATTATTTAAATATAATATTTTTAATTAGTTTTTTGTTTTGTTTTACGATACCCTTCGTAATTTAAGGTTTTAAATACACTAATATTGTTTAGTTTTAGAGTTAAAAATGTATGTATAATTCAAATTGAACTTGACAAATGCAAGCTAGACTGAAATAATTGCAAGGCCTCGACCTTCGCGACACATTTGCTATAAGTATATGCTATATATATATTAATAATAAGACATGACCTTTGTTGAAATTAATGGCATTGCTTTTTAATTTTTCATTTAATATTAAAATTATTAATTACTATAACCGACTACACCTTAATTTGTAAGTGCTATTAATAATTCTCAAGTTGTATTAATTTAATTCATAATAATTAATAATATATAGCGTAATGAACTTTGTTTAAACTGCATTTCCTATCACGTCATCTCTCGTTGTTTATTACAATGAACAAGTAAAACTACAATGTCTAAAAATTATGTAAAAGAATTAGAATTAGATAATGAATAAAGGGAATTATTCCTACACTACCAATATTGTACGCTGAAATCGGTTAAAACAAAAAAAAATCGAACTGTTTTCATTGAGTAATACATTGTAATAGAACGAGGACGATACCCATAAAATGAATCTACATTTTCCCAGCATCAGGACTCAGTATATTAAGTCCAGTGCGAACGTTCGCCATATTTAACCGTTATCAGCAGTTCTCGTCCTCTCAGCGCATTCATCGCTCGATGATTTACTTACGGCTTATCCCACCTAGCTGACTTATGGAGTATGGAACGGACGCTACGGAATGTTCTCTGTTTAATTAAAATACTACATCTCCTGTTATGAACACCGAAACTATTCCTGTTCGTTTAGATCATCTATCTTAATTTTATTGCAAAATTTTCGGCTTGTAACTCTTATACGTTTATAATATACATATGTATACATACTCATATATATTTACTGACTCGTTGGTCTAGTTCCTAGATATAAGGGCCAATAAAAAGTTATTGAGTTCTTCTGTCGAAGATTCTCAGTAGCAGCCCAGAGTCTTGATGTTGGAAGTGTGTACACATCCGTGTCTCGGAAAGCCTGCATGTGGGTCCTGCCTGAACTCTTTCCGGCCGTATCGGGTTGCCGTCCCATCGGATTATGAGAGTGAAAAAATAGAGAGTGTACCTGTGTTTACGCACACATTTATGCACTAAAATATGTCCTGCGCAGTTGGCTAATCTTTCTTAAGAATCGCCGCCGTGGTCAAAATTGGTCAGGGGGATATCATCATGTAAATATACACTTACTCCCAAATGTTGTCCAGCTATTGTTTATTTAAAAACTATCTCTTCCTGTCATAATTGATTTAAAATTCGAAAGAATAATCCTCCCCTGAGCAACATTTATAAGTAAGGCCGATATATGTTTTATATTTAGACACATTACACATACCTAAAAGTGTCTAATAAAATATAATATGAGATGGATATCTCGTGGATATTTAAGGTTGTTTCAATATTTTTGTTTTATTTCTTTTACAGAATTTTTTTTATATTATATAATTAAAAAAAAATGTTTTTTTTTGACTTTACGTTCTGGGCCGGTGGTAGTTTTAACTTCAATTTATCATTCGAAATTAAAAATTATTGAATACAATATCTTTTGATTTTAAGTATGTACGTAAAAAAGTATGTATGGAAATTATTGAATTGATTAATATTGAAAGTAATAAACCTAGAGAAACAACATTTTACATTTATATTGTCAGTTAACTTAATTCCAAATTATAAAATAATTATTTTCGTAAGAATACAAAGCCTCTAAAGATAAACTGATCTTCACGAGATATGGGTAGGCACTCTATATTAGTATATAGTTAATGATGGGAAGGATTATCTATATATAATTAATATCTATACATAGATTGTGTCGGCCTTATTTATAATTGTTGCTTAGTGGATATTTAGGTATACACTGTTTTTGCTCTTTCTCTCATTATTGATTTGACATTCGAAAGAAAAACACAACATCGTTAAACTAATCACCCACTAAGCAACGTTAACAAGTTTACATGGTGACTCGGTGGTTTGTGCAAGCTCGTCTGGGAAGATACCACCCACACGTCAGATACAACAATACTTATTATTATTTTGTAATGTTTTGTATGGTGAGTGAACCATTGGGGGTCAAAGTTGCTCACGTCCGTAGGTCTCACCAAAGACAGGTTTCATCCCTCATTACCCTACACGTGGCCCCTGGGTGGTGCTAATTGAGCAACATATTCTAGGTGGGAGGCTCCGGCCGTAGCTAGCATTACCACCCTGCGAACAAAGCCGCACCGCCATAGCGATTTGTCAAGTGGCTTAATTCACATTGTCGCGCAGCATTTCGTGTTCCGGTGCGAAGTTTGCAGCAGCTTACCATGGGGGATTGGGTCTGTATAGTTGTGCTCTGCATTTGGTGACAGGTTCTGACCGTAGTCACAGTGACGCCGGGCGGCTCAATCTGGAGGGCAGCGGGATCCGAAGCACGGTGCACCGCTGGCCGACCGCAGTTAGTAGGGGGCCCAATTAGTAGGTTCGCCATCTACGATAGGCCCCGCCAACTTGCGAAAAATCCTGGGATGGTTTCCACCGTGCTGGTTGGCGACCAGAGAGAGGTCCCGGTGGCGATTCCCAGGGGGGTTCGGGCGTCCCCGCGGTCTCCAGTTGAGTCTACCATCTCCGTCTCTGCGGTAAAAGTCACGGTGTCCAAAATGCGGCACCTCGTACAACTTCCATTTCCCCATACCTATTCACGCCCACAATCAATGAGTTATAAAAAAAGCAAGAAGAATGTTTCACAGCGGCTGCACCACCTCTCATTTTCAGTGCATCTCTCTAATATACGAGGCTTGCACTCCAATCTCTTTGCGGTCCACCACCACCTTGAGACCGCCATGCCGCACTTGCTCTTTCTCACGGAGACACAAATCACCAGTCCAGCGGATGTAGCGTACTTACAGTATCCCGGATATTCTCTCGAGCACAACTTCAAACCTCGTGCTGGGGTCTGTATGTACGCTCGTAATGACGTCTGCTGCCGGCGTCTCCGAAACTTGGAGGTACCCGATTTTTCGGTAATGTGGTGCGTATCGGATACAGGTTTGGAGCAGATTGTATACGCCTGCGTCTATAGGTCGCACAAAGGTGACCAGGAGACAACTCGGATGTTTGAGTATCTCAGCGTGACGGCTGATGCCGTCCAAAGTCGTTACCCGACTGCTCAAATGGTATTTCTGGGGGATTTCAACGCTCACTACCAAGATTGGCTGTTCCCATACCAGAACACCGACCATGCCGGGAGAGAGGCGCTCAAATTCGCAATATCCCTAAACCTCTCTCAGCTGGTACATGAAGCAACTCGAGTACCGGACGTGGACGGTCATACACCTAATTGTCTGGACCTTCTGCTGACCACCGACCCTGACTGGTTTTCAGTGTCAGTTGCAGCTCCCTTGGGCACTTCTGATCATTGTGTGATCAGGTCGGTCTTCAACTTCCACCCTCTGGACTCCGGTCCCACTGGAACCAGACGGGTGTGGCGATACAAGTCGGCAGACTGGGACGAGATGCGACACTTTTTTGCATCCTACCCTTGGCGGCAGATATGCTTCTCTTCCACTGATCCGTCGAGCTGCGAACAAGCCATATCTGAAGTGATATGTCAGGCTATGGAGTTCTTTATTCCATATGCTGACGTATCACTGGATGGCAAGATCCCTAGGTGGTACAACGCTGAATGCGCCGCAGTTGAGGCCCGTAAAAACTCAGCGTTTGTAGCGTGGGTAGCAGCCCGCACCACCAAAGCTCCGGACATTGCGACTAAGAAGAGAGCCTTTAACTCTGCTGCCAAGTCCTATAAGAAGGTTCTCAAGAAGGCTCGTTTCAACCGAACTAGACGTCTTGGAGCCAAATTAGCTTCCTACCCCCGTGGTAGTAAAGCATTCTGGTCTCTGTCCAAGTCGGTTGAGGCAAACTTCTGTCGTCCATCGCTGCCTCCACTGCTGAAGCCTGACGGATCCTTGGCCTTTACGGCAACAGAAAAGGCTAAGTTATTAGCGGCCCTGTTTGCCGAAAATTCGCGTCTCGATGCAGGAAGTGCCTCACCGCCAAATATACCACCTTGCGACTCAATGATGCCAGAGATACGAATTCGCCAAAGAGAGGTCCTAAAAATTCTGCGCACCTTGAACGTGAATAAGGCCAGTGGCCCTGATGGGATTCCAGCAATAGTCCTGAAGAATTGTGCACCTGAGTTGTCCCCTGTTTTAACACGCTTGTACCGCCTCTCTCTTAAATCCGCTCAAGTCCCTAAAGCCTGGAAGATTGCCAACGTACAACCAGTACCTAAGAAGAGTAGCCGTACCGACCTGGCCAACTACCGACCCATAGCAATCACCTCCATACTTTGCAAAGGTTTGGAGCGTGTATTGAATAACAAACTCCAGGCGTACCTCGAAGAAAACCATCTCCTATCGGACCAGCAGTACGGCTTTCGTCGGAATCGATCAACAGGAGATCTCTTAGTGTACGCTACTCACATCTGGGGCGAGGCCATGGACAAGTATGGTGAAGCGTTAGCCGTTTCACTTGACGTGTCCAAGGCTTTCGACCGGGTCTGGCATGCGGGCCTTCTTAGCAAGCTTCCTAGCTACGGGATACCTGTTGGCCTTTGCAACTGGATATCAGATTTCCTGAGTGGACGATCGTTTCGAGTTGTCCTAGATGGCTTCTCGTCTGATCTAATGGCGATTAATGCCGGTGTTCCTCAGGGTTCAATTCTCTCCGCCACACTCTTCCTGCTGCATATAAACGATCTGCTGAAACCCGGTATCTTTGGGTACGCAGACGACAGCACTGTCACGGAGAGATACATATCCGGTCCCCGAGCTAGTACAACAGAAACTCGAGAGCACAGGGAGGCCTTGGTAGAACGCATCAATTTGAGATTGGAAGAGGTTTCGAATTGGGGCGATGATAACAAAGTCAAATTTAATCCTGCCAAGACTCAAGCGTGTTTGTTTACTGCCAAGAGGAGTCCATTCCACCTGACTCCGATTTTCCGGAATGTATCTGTACCCATCACCGACAGTATTGAGCTTCTAGGAGTTACATTAACATCAAAACTGCTGGTAAAAAACTTAGCATCCTCAATAAGGTCAAACAGTACTTCACACCAGAACAGCTTCTGACTCTTTATCAAGCCCAAGTCAGATCGTGCATGGAGTACTGCAGCCATTTATGGGACGGCTCTGCTAAGTACCAGCTTGATACTTTGGATTCAGTGGATCGTCGTGCTAGAAGACTCATTGGCGACCAGACACTGGTTACAAAATTCCAGACCTTAGAACATCGTCGTAAGGTTGCCTGTCTGTCGGTATTCTACAAGATATATTTCGGCGAGTGTGCTCAGGAACTTTTTGATTTGGTTCCCCCGTCACCTTTTTACCAAAGAACTGCGAGGCATCGAAAGGATCTGCACCCGTACGTGGTTGACGTTGACGTATTTAAGACACGTACGAAACGTTTTGCTTCCTCGTTTCTGATACGCACCGCCAAGGTCTGGAATACCCTCCCGACCTCCGTTTTCCCCACCACCTACAATATGGGTACCTTCAAGTTCCGAGTGAATACGCACCTTCTAGGCAAGCGCGCTCCATCTTAGACTGTATCTCACTTTCCATCAGGTGTGATACAGTCAAGCGCTAGCCTATACATTTAAAAAAAAAAAAAAAAAAACCATAACATCTTAGTTGCCAAAGTTGGTGGCGCATAGGCAATGTAAGGAATGGTTAATATTTCTTATAGTGATGTTGGTGACCATTTACCATATACCATATTTCCCTACCTATTTTGTAAACAAATAAAATAATAAGAACGACCGTAGATATCTCTGAAAGCAAGTATAATATTATTCTTAAAAAAAAGTTATTCCATAGAAAGAAACAGTAAATTTCTATACCAAACAATGATGCGAATAAGGCGCTGGGCCACCAGCTGCTTTCAATGTTACTTTGATATTTGATTTAATATTACGTTTAAAATTATAAATACCGGTTTTATACAACCTTCTAAATACGTGTTATCGTTAGTAATGAGCTAATATGAATGTAAGAATTATAAGTAATAAACTATTATTATATAAATCTTTTTTTTTCTTAAGAACTCGCCTTCTACATTTGTGAATATTTTTAGGTATAAAATGCTTTGAACATGTTGCTAACTTCAAAATACGAGTATCGACTCATTCCGATACGTCGAACAAAAGTTTATTTAAAATGGATTTATACACTACACGCAGATAATTGCGTTGAACAAAACAAAGGCATATGTGAATTTATTTCGGTTTTTATTTTGGCGCGTGCATTCAGACGGATTTGAGATAATATGTAAGTAAATGGTGAACGCGTGAAACGAAACGTTGACACATTTTTTTGCCTTATATATTCCCTGATTTTTTTCGCGGCTAAGACCGACCGTACGTCAAATTTATTTATCACGTAGATCTCTTAACTTTCCAATAATCCCTTATTTTTTTTGAAAACAAACATTAACATTGTTTAATTTTAATATATATATTCTATAACTAAAACTAAAATAAAAACACGCATGACAAATTTATATGTATAGTTTCTTACATAATAATAATTTTTATTTCACATTTTACATAAGGGTTTATACATTTACTCAGTCTAGACAAGAAATAACTTGTGCAATAATTAAAGTTAACAAAGACATTTTAGAGTACAGTCTGGTCATTCTAACTAGATTATGAAAATAACCTGTGTTAAAGATTGACTTTTATATCTGGGACCTCCCCATAAAATCTTTTTTTCAAGGTCAGTCTTAGCAAGGATGAGATAATATACAGACCAGTGGAGGTACTTTTAAATTTATAATATTAGTTTAATTTCATTTATTGTAGGTGGTCGTTTTCTGACACTAATATATAAGATTTTTCTTAATAATAAATTGAATTTTAATGATAACAGCCGAGTTATTTTTGTATTTACTAAAATTTGTAATTTGCATGTGCTTAATTTCGGTTGAAATTTTGCCACCTCAGTATCTGACAAGTCGCATTGGAGCAGCATGGTAGAAAAAGTATCTAGCCACCCCCTCAAAAGGAGAACCTTCTCTCCTCTTTTATCAGAAACAGAAACAGATGGAGAAGGCAGAAATTGGTCTGCCTGCTTTGGCTAGCAAATGTCCTTTTACAGTTTCGCACGACTTTTTACAGTAAGTAATTTTATCGTTAAATTCGTATTTAATTATAATTATAATATTCGTTTTATAATTTGCACTTTAATATTTTTCATTATATCTGCTTAGTTAATTTAAACCATTGCTTAATTATTTCACCTCTAGGTATGAGCCTCAGGGCAACAGAGCTAAAGCGTAGTGTATGAATATCACTTAAACCTTTTTGCTCTTTATAAATAAATGCTACCCAAAATAAACCGCTTCATAGTTACTTATATTTTAGTTCTATTTATTTTGCTACTGACTGCAAAACTGTTTTATTCACCAAGGTATCTAACTAAACAAATCGAACACCCCTCATTACCGCATTCGGATCGTGGAGTGGACTTTAGATTGCTCAGCATTGATTCCGATGATTCAGTCGCGGGCGGTCATTATCATTACCGTGCGCTTGGAATCCATTAATCACGTTGGTATTCCTGAACTGTACGGAGGCTTCATCACCCTCCCCCTAGCTAGTGATGAGACGAATCGATTCTCAGAATCGACTTCAAACTAATGTTGAGAATGAGCACTGCTAGACCAACGTCTTCTCTTGGCAATTATAGTTACCAAAAGTTTTACTTGTAGTATTACTAATTATAAAGATTTAAATTCGCATACAATTAGCAAATAATTAATTAAAAATATCGGGATTTAGTGTTTTGTAACTTTAATTAGTTTCACAAAAATGTATTTTCCATCGTTAATCGAAACTTTTTCAGAAGAATACTTTGCTTTAGGTTTGAAAAAAATATTGATAAATATATCAAACTGTCATAAGAGCATTTTTCAATTGTATTTAATACAAAAAATATATTCATGATAGTCGCGAGCTCATCACTATCAAGTACCTGGACGCACTCGTGCATTCACCCTTCCCTTATCAGTTTTGATGTAGCGAGTCGCGAAAACAGGGCGGAACTAGATAGGAACGGAAATGACACGTATATTTTGAAGTTTATGCTTTCCTTAATAATATCAACCTTATTTTTACGATCCGCATTCGTCTAAGAGTTTTCTTATGTTGTAATCTATGTAGAGATGTTTCAATACAGGAAGTTTATATTTTTTGCTCTATATGCTATCAAAAACATTAAATTAATATATTATATATAAACATATCAATTTGACTTGAAATAGGTATATACAATTGCATGAGATATTTTGCCATTAATTATAATTTCTCTTATTATATACGTATTTTTATTAAAATCTCCGAGCACAAAATATTGATTATATTATATTTTACTATGTATATTTTTAATTCAAATAGGAAGGCAAATAGACAACCAGATGGTAAGTGGTCACCACTGCCCATACGATGAAACGCTATGCCAACGCGGCAACATTCCGATGAACTGCCAGCGTGACAATGACCTTTCCAACCTTGAGGATAAAAACAGCTGTCGTCCGCAAACTACATCTGGTCTATCAAAATAAAAAGTCTTAGGAAGGAATCTAATTGCGTAAAAAATGGCACGTATGATCTTTAAATTATAATGCAAAACAGGTAAAACTTGAAAAGCATTGTCATAATGCAGTCACTATATTTGATTATTATTTTCACATATTATTTTATTAATATATATTGTAAAATATGTAAATACTTGTACTTTTAAGTTTTAATCATAAAGAAATAAGAGTGAAACATCAATTGTTTTTTTATGTGCACTGTCTTAAGTCGGCTTCTAATTTTTGAGACCCTTGAATGCTTATATTATAATGATCAAAAAAATTAAAAGTGAAAATAAAATAAAGTTGCGCTTATTATAAAAATAATTACAATGTAAGCCATATTTCATCCTCTTGAATGCGATCCCCAATTGTTTGCCTTCTGTCTATTCCACTAATGCGTTGCAGAGCATTGATATTCTGCATACAACCCTGATTCGATTCACGATGAGCCCAGTTATTAAATCAGTTGTATAAACACCTGTGCTTCCAGATTTGCATATGTACATATGAAAATCATCGTTAATTTGCATAATATAATACCATAAGTTTATATCATGTCAAGCTGTGTCATGGTTCGAAATGAGTTCTGTTTATTAAACGGGTTAATGTTGATTTCTCAGGTAAATAAAATCCCACGAAAAATAAAGATATAATTAAAAGTGTTCTGTTAAATCGATAAAATATAACGTGTATTATATATTTCAGATGAAATACCGACGTTGCTAAGATGAGATTATATTTTATTTATAATATTTAAACTAGTTGCCCGTGGCGTCTACATCCGCATCAATTTTTCTCATATAATCTGTCATTAATATGCCTTATCCAGATCAAATTTCATTACGATCATTAATGAAACCACTAGATTTAGTTTGGATGCGGTAACAAACAAATTATAATTGAGTTAATTTGGCATTTATAATGTTAGTTTAATTATTAATTAAAATTCTATACTTTATTTAATGTAAAGTTTAAAGCCACTGGATGTATTTTGTAAAGTTTTATGATTTTTTGGAAGTACTAATACAAAATAATTTAAGCGTTTGTAAGCGTTTTTAATCTTTACAACGCAAAAAGCATAGATAAGAAATTAATTAAATAAATTCGACCAGTAAGCGATCTATTAATGATAGTCTATCTCGATTAGTTTTATGCATAATCAAAATATACGTTAAAGCAACCGTACGTAAGCTTCTTCTTAAAAATAAGAAACATTTTTATAGCATCACAACATAAATCGTCCACAATATTTTTTACCTTGATACAGTATTTTTTTATTATAATTTACTTTAAATGTTGAACAATGCTAGCGTTTTTAAAAACCTAATAATAATAAATTGATCTGAACAGTACTTACTTGTTTATTTTGTTGTATTTTAAGTTATTTTTTTGTGATGTGTTGATAATATCGATTATTTTATTTCAGAACTAAAATACTTTTTTATTGAAATAGTTTATAACAAGTCAAATGATAGTATTAAAAACTTCACATATTTATACGGCAAATATAAAATATTAAAAAAAAAAAACATTGTAAGATTAACTAAATGCTTTATAAATAACAGATAATTGCTTCAATAACTAATATTAACTGGTAATAATCGTTAATAATACGTTTTCAATTAGCGAATTATCTTAATTAGAATCTGATAAAGGCAATCAAGTAATCGCAGTATAAATGGTATCAGTCTTTGTGCGCGCCAAGCATTACGCAGTTCTATTCCATATAATTGAATCCAGAGAATCGGACATGGTCCTCCATTAATTGAGGTATGAGATTGTGTTCTGATTATTATTGAGCATTAATCGATTACGTCATAGATCGATCAATTATATTGTTAATATAATTTATTGAAAATTTAATTATTATTCGCTATTTGAATAATTTAATAGCATGAATCTATCATTTGCATGAAATTAACATGTTATAATAAATTATCGTAGTTTGTCATTAGTAGATATGATACAGTGGGCTAGAATACGTGAATCCGGGAATTTAAATCCGTGAAAATACCTCTGTATTATCAATTGCTAAAATTTTGCTTACAATAATTAATTAAGTGCTCGGAAGCAAACATAATATCCTAAGAACTTATTTGTAATAATTACATGTAAACCAGGCCTGTAACAGTTTTGTGGAATAAGCTTTAAACCGTCGTAACAGAAGAGAAGACCTTTGTCAAGCATTGGAATTTTAATAGGCTGTTATAACTGTAAATAGAGAAAATAGAAATAAAAATTTAAATAAGACCGGTGTAAAATTTGAACCGGTTAGTCAAAGAAAACTAAAAAGTCAACTTAATGTAATCAAAGTTTTTTTTTTCACAAGGACGATATCTTGAAATACTCCAAAGCACGTCTAATTACACCAAGTAATAAAAGAACGTACTTACCATCTACTTTCATTTCAACGTAATAACTCACCTTCAGGACTCGTGTTTTTATTTTTTACGAGGAAAGTTATTAAAACTTGTTAATTATTTAGTAGCTTAGTATCTGGTAACGAGGATGTAAAACGCTTTTTGCGTTATTTTTATAAGAACGAGATTTACGGGTCAAATGTGGAGGTCCTATAGTTTCTAGAACAGATTTAATAAATAATTTTGTATGTAAATTGTCTTGAAAATTATTCAGTACAAACTTTATTTTATTTCACCATCTGGTACGAGTACGAATAGTACTAGAGTGCTGTCTTGTTTTAAAACAATATTCTTAGATTTCAAAGGTTTTCATTTATTAGATGTAAGCTTAAATATTATATTTCGTATTAATCTCGAAATGATTTATTTCATATGAAATAAAAAGAGCTTTAATATAAATCTTAACAAATTGTAATAATTACTACGTTATTCCGTGTGAAATATATTTACGAGTATTTTGAGATGTTTAATTTTATATGTCAATTTAATGAAAAGTAATAATATATATAAAATATACTGTGTCTTGAAAGTTATCGATAGCGATACGATAAAAGTGTAATAGCTTATATAAAAATAGCTTACAGTTGAAAGATCAACATAATAACAGTGTTTACTCTTAGGCCATGAATACACTGCCTCATCGCCTGTAATAATATGGGTGCGGCGACCGATAACATCTTTCAGTGGGGTGTAGAGACAGCCATAGTCAGGGCTGTCACATGATAAAATTGACATGCAAATATGTGCTTTCATAAGCACCTCATTGATTACTATTACGTTAAATGAAGTATTTTTATATTTATTTATAATGAAAAGGCTGACAGGCCAATAGGCACTGTAAGGTATATTGGTCATTCCTTACACGAGCAAGCTATGATGTATGCTTCAATGCTATGCTTTTTATATATTAATTTAATTACAATATTTCAGCTTTCATTATAAGTATAGAATAATTGAGTGGTAGGTGTTATATCTGTAAATATCTCACTGCTGGGCATTCCCTTCTCTTAAGGAGAATATTTAGAGCATATTCCACAACGCTGCAATTATTTCAGTACGCGATGAATTATAAACATAAATTACGCACATTATCATTAATGCATGCCTGAATTGAACCTGCAAGCTTTGGTTAAGCGTCTCACGCGTTCTAGCCATTGTAGAATCTCAGCTGATATCAATAGTTATTTGATTACTAAGCGTTTCTTAATTACAGTATTTAGTTTTAATCGAATGTAGATTGAAAGTTTGATGTAATTTTCAGATTTCAAGCTATATAACCCTAGACGCAGTGGAATCAATACCGCAGGCTATGAATATTTAAACACTGTGTTGTGTACTACGACGCGTACAATCGGCTAATTGAAATAGTTATATTTATCCATCCCCTCTAATAACAGATAATGATTGCGATTGAAGTTCGTTACTTCGATTTCATTAATTAATTATTAATTTATTAACTAATAAATTAAAAAAACACGATTGGAGTTATGAAAAATGTTTGTGTGTATATTTGTGTGTTTGAAGACGGTTGTAATGTTTTTTTTTTTATAGAATAGGAAGGCGGACGAGCATATGGGCCACCTGATGGTAAGTGGTCACCAAACGCTCTTAGACATTGGCTCTGCAAGAAATGTTACCCATCGCTTACATCGCCAATGCGCCACCAACCTTGGGAACTAAGATGTTATGTCCCTTGTGCCTGTAATTACACCGGCTCACTCACCCTTCAAACCGGAACACAACAGTATCAAGTACTGCTATTTTGCGGTAGAATATCTGATGAGTGGGTGGTACCTACCCAGATGAGCTTGCACAAAGCTCTACCACCAATAAAATTTATTTTATCTTAAGGTTTCAATACTTTACTTCTATTTCGTTTTAAAAAAAATGACTCAGAAATAAAAATTTCGAATGTGATATGCGTCTTTTTTTAATTTTATTTTATAAAAAGAACTTTAAAAAAAAAGTGAAATAGCAAGGTCAGTCGATTATTATCAGTTGAACGTTTCTGCAAAGTTTTGTCGTATGTGTCGACATTTAATTATTAATTAACTGTAAAATATACAAAGTAAAGTAGTAGTAGTAAAGAGAAGACTTGGAGCTTATTCCACCACGCTGCTCCAATGCTTGTTGGTGGATACACATGTGACAGTTATTTTATATTGACACAAATGCACGTTTCCTCGAGTTTTTTTTTCACGGCCTAGCACAAGATTAGTCATAAATAATTAAAAATTAAGCTCATGATAGTTTAGTAGTGTTAGCGTGGGCTAGAGGCCGCAATCATGAGACTTACGTGTTCCAGCCCCTGGCCCATCTTGGCTTTGGCTTTACAAGATAAAATCTAATATTAAGCAAAAAATGCTGCTTGTACTTCAGCTTATGTATATATTATGCTTAAAGCTTAGCAAACAAAACGAGCTCGCATCGTTTTCGCGCGCACGCAGCTCTAAATTACGCATCAATTCGAATGGAAAATGAAATGCTTGCTTGCGAACCATTAAGCAATTTGAATTTTACACTCGTCCCTTCATTTTCCTGTTCCCACATAATTGCACGATTTGCTCACAAGGCTTACCAAAATGGAGTTTAAAAAACTGGTAACAACTCGCTTAGCAAGTTTAAGAAGTAATGAAAAAGATTATATCTTTTCAAAATGAAAAACATAACCTTTTATGAAATATTTTAATCATAATAAATGTAAAGGATATTTTGTAAAGTAATAAGAATACAGTTACTGTACTATACTGTACTGTATTTAATATTGTAGTAATAAAAATGCCATTTTATTCGTTTGTATCACTATATAAAAGACATTCCAACGCCTTATTAGAAAAATACAGTGTAAATTGGTTGAGTAATTACATTTATCTCACCTTTGATATTTGAGAGTGTATTGAATAAAATTAACAGTTTATAATTATTTATTTCTTTTAATAAATGTAACCGGCATAATAGTTTCCAAATTTTTCTCTTACAACATGACATTAATGGGAATACGAGTTCATGGCATAGTTAACAGTGTGCACTCACCTTTGTAATGGATTGACAATTGAAAGAGTCTAAGCTTTTTTAAATCAAATACATAGCAATCCGTCAATTGGATGCGCCACTGACTAAAACAAAGCGATAAATTAAAGCAGGAAACGGGAGGCGAACGCCTGCGCTCGTATTGAAAGATTTACTTCCTCTGTTTAATTGCAATAACGGCTAGGCACGTTGGTATCGTATTTTTCTTTTTACACTCCACCTCTTATTGCCTTCAGGCCGTTAAATAAATTTATGACGCCCGACAAAGTTCAGCCCACCTCAACAGCCTTTGCGGCGGGCTAAAATTAGGTGGAAATGTGAATGAGAAATAAAAAGCCGGTCTCAGGTGCGCCGTAGTTGTAGCCAGCTAGTGGGATCGGCTCTTGACTCGCGGTTAAACGGCTAGGCCGCTCATAAAAGTTTCTTAACGTTCATAGTTTTGGGATACCTTTCCGTTGACTCCCGTTGAATTTCCCTCTAGAAACTTTCGCTGGCCGGTAGTTTTGTTTCGCATTACGTGAGTGTATCTGGCCGTCGCACTTATATAGGGATTTTGTCATTACGCAAGTTGATGGACTGGACCCGAAACTTTACCGTGAAACATCGTGCATGCAAACATCAAACTTTTCATATAAATTCAGCAACGGCAGCAAAGGGAAATTTCAATTACATTTTCTTTATGTAAACAAGAGAAAATTCAGAAACTCACATTAGCGCCCGGCTGCTTTTAAAACGCCGATCTAATCTGAAACAAAGAACAAACACGCCTAAATAACAATAAAATTCTAATAAAAACTTTGAGCACGCAACCGAAATGGTATAGAGAAAATTGACCAAATTATTATTTACGGTTTGAAATTAAAACAAGGTATTATCTGATATTACTTCTCCCCTCTTTAGAATAACTTACAATAAAACTGAAATGTTTCTAAACATTTTTGTGGAAGGTTATTTTTATAAATGAAAACTAATCTACATCATACTAATTTATATAATATATTTTGTTACATTTTAAGTTTACAAAAATAGGTCTGAAAACCATATTGTGCATATTGCAAAATAAGATTAATTGTTATTGACTAAATGTTTCATAGTTCAATGTTTTCATTATTTAATCGGTATAACTTTTCAGTTACAACAAGCGATTTGTTTAAAGAGGCCTGAGAGTCTGACGATAGCTTTGCCATCACCTATTCGTTCACCCGCAGCATTAAGCTATAAGCATAGATTTCGATTGATACATATATAAACGAATGAACAAAAAATACATCTGTCAAGAACGAATGATTTATAGAATGATTGAATGAATTTATAACAATACCCCATACATCCAGATCTGATCGGGTATTTAAAAGGTATAGTGGAATAAAGAGACACATACATGAATCCCGAAAACATGACACTCATTATTTGGGCAGTCGTTTAATAAGACCTACGACAATGATCCAACCAAAACTTTGATTCTTACTCATAAAAAATATACTGACAATATAGGTTATAAAGTGTCATGATGCTTATTTTCATCAAAATGATTCCGTGTTAACTAAAGCCACTAAATAAATGAATTTAGTGTAATGTGCATTCACGCAAACAGACAGTATGTACATAATTCGTGTCCCAATAAAATATTAATACAAATTTATACACAAATGTTCAAAGAATGTTACATTTTATTATGTAGAAGATAAGGATACAAATTTGATTAAGTTATTTATGAGGATTAAGGTGAAGGAAATTGGAGGCAGAAATTACGGACCTTCAATGTTAGAATTTTTAAAAATTATATATTTTTGAAATTTAAATACAAAATATCTTATTGTATTTTTTTAAAAGTAAATGAATTGCCTACAATTATTGTAATATCATTACAATCCTTCTCCAACTTCTGTTAAACAAAACAATCGAAAAATGTTTTATTCAATATCGACTATACCGCAAAACAATAACCGAGTTACCGATTTAAAAGATTTCTCAACTCTCTTATCTCTTGCGGAGAGATATGAAAGAATTACGGAGAATCCTGAACACTCGTTAACTGAGTTGTCCCATGTCTCCGTGAACGTGGCCAAACAAAATGTAATTTTCCCCCGAAGCGCCCTCTTACGTGACCCGGCAAAGATATAACGCTTTTATGAAATTATTTTAGCTTTCATAAACCGCTGTGGACATCTTAAATTAACGATAGAAAATAATAAATACATTATATATTCCATTGATATTATTACGTTTATTATGTAACAATTTATTTAATTTACACATTATATAATTGAGAAATTTTACAAAATAATAAACATAAAATATATTTTACACTGAAATTAATTGAATTAATTTCATGCTTTGTTTCATTACGTTTTAGGGAAATTAAAATATTATATTTTTATGAATTATAATAAATTAAATTGAATATAAGGTTGTGATTATTATATTGTACTTGTATATACATATAGAAAGAGAATTTCATCTAGCCTTATCAAACTTCCGTACCGAAGTAAACGTCGGGCGATTATTTATGTGCGGAAGAGGGCGCGTTCGCCGATTGTGAAGCCCCAATTGAAACAGATATTTTACGGAATTATCATTTGACAACGATTTGTTTATTATACCCGATTGCTCTCACCTCGTAGATTCTATCATAATATTTTCAATGAATGAATGAATGAAAAATTTATTTTTCGTAAAACCAATTCGTTGCTTTTTAACATAAAATATAAGTGACGGGTGATGTTTTTATTGTTGCCTGCGTTTGATTTTATGTTTAGAAACGTTTACACCATTGTTCATATTTCTGTTGAATACACAATAAAACAATTTAAACCAATAGTGACTTGAACAAAGAGCGCGTACAATTCAGTACACCTGACCGGAATGAAATTTATTGTATAGTTATGTATTTCTTTCTCTCTAGACTAGTGCTTGTTTACTGTCCATTTTGCGTCAAAAACGGTTTTTTTTTCCAAATGTTACATATAGAAACGTTGCACTCAAATTTCAACTTGAAATTTTGCTCTCATTGTTCCCAAAGTAATTTTATTTTAAAGATAGAAATAGAACACGATATGAACATTAATGTCGTGATTCTTTTGTTTTAGTACACTTGCGTTCGTTAGTGCTATATGTTCAATCAATCAATCTTTTGTATTTTTTTTAATCACTGCTTATACACTAACGCCCTCACTTATAAACGTTGTTTTTTCAAGAGTTTACTTAAATATTGATTTCTCTCTTTCTCACAATAGCCACTGGGTCATCGTGACCCTGGCCGTTTGGGCCAAAACGAACTAGATACGACAAGTCAACTTGTCGGTGAGGACCAGCCAGGGTAAAGGGGGCAACTCCGAGGCCCGTACCCAGACTGGCATAAGCCAGTCAGGAGGAACCAGTTGTATCTCTTTCTGTCACGATTGCTTTGGTATTTGAAAGACAAATACACAGCATTGTTTAACTAATTCCCCCAATAAAAACGCTTATAGGTAAAATTGTGATATTTTTCAACGTAAGTTTCACTTTTTATACAAATAATCCTTACTAATATTATAATTGCGAAAGTGAGTTTGTTTGATTGTTACGCTTTAACGTCTTAACTACTATTAATAATAAAACTTTGTATACGTGTTGTCACGGGTACAGAAAAGGTAATATTTACCCCTTATACCTCCCCCTCCCGCTTAACACGCAGGTGAAACCACCGGTAACTAGTGTGATTAAAAATATTTAATAATATTTCAATATCGTGTTACATGCAAAAATAATAATATAATAATAATATCCTGGGACATTTTTCACACACGGCCATCTGATCCCAAATTAAGCTTGTACAAAGCTTGTGCTATGGAAACCAGACAACTGATATACTACATATACTACTTTTCTTTTTGTAAATACATACTTATATAGATAATTACACCCAGACTCAGAACAAACAGACGTGTTCATGCACACAAATGTCTGTCCTGGGTGGGAATCGAACCCACAACCTTCGGCGTGAAAGGCAAGTATCTACCAACCACGCCAACCGGCTCATCAATAAAAATGTTAAATAAGACTCAGTAACTTAAAGATTCTTCAAGTCTCATACAAAATCGATAGTTAAAACTTAACTTAATCCTATGGGCTTAAGCCGTTAGTTAAGGAACAGAACTTTAAGTACGTGAAATATTCAGCTTTATTACGTTACAATTTATTAGTATAAGAAAAGTTTCACTTCTGATTTTATGTAAATATACTAAATATCATACCTCATAATATCATCATAATATTATCTTTTTTCTATATTTGTATATAATAAAAAAGTGTATAATAAAATATATAGATTTCAAGGTCTTCTATTTATCTTAAGCAAGATAAGGACAACTACGTAGATTTTAAAGTAATTGGCTATGGTGATAGCTCGAGACACTCTCGGGGTCAATATAGGGTACCTTTGACCCCGGAAAAAGGGTCGCCAGGAGGATAATAAACGAAAACGCAGTTGTATGCACTAAAACATATGTACATGTATAAGATAATACATCTCTTAACACTCAGCTTCTGTTTAAAAAAGACGATTAAGATTAAATATTATATATAAATATATAGTACAATTATTGTTTATTCGACATTGATAATTTTTGTATTGAAATTGTAGTCATCTTTATACATCATTATCAAGTAGTAAGTTAATTATAAAATGAATGACGCCACGTAGACAATCGTATATGTATACAAAACGAATCGTTTTTTAAATATAGCGACAAAACATAAGACAAATAGTTAAGCAAACGAATTAGTTCAAAGTCAGATTCATCAATTTTAACCGTGTTGCTATTATTTTTACTTAAAATATTCCATTAAATATTAATGCTTTTAGTTGATTCGTTGTCATAGTACTCATAAAGGCAATATATTGTAAGCGAGATGAGAAATTTAATTACGACACGTATTAATTACAGTCTTGTGCAAAATTCTTACTTGTTAACATTTTTGCTAAGGCGTGATATAAAATTAACTTATTTCCATCGTCAACCTAATCTCGTATAATTTACAAAGGCATCTCGTAGCTCTCGTAAACGCCTGTAGCCAGCACCTCACAATGCTACAATCAGAGCTTATGCATAAATTTGAATTTTCAATTAAGAATACTTTGAAGAAAATTTTATTAGACATAAAGAGAAACCTTTGGTCTCCGAGACGAAATACGAAGGTATTAAAGAATAAAGAAATCTATGGAGATCGAATTTATCACTAGATCGATGTGTCATAGTTTTGTTAAAGTTTTTTGAATTAAATTTAATAAGATATTATTTTTTTAAACTGGCTATTAACCATCATTATCATGATCATGGATGTATTTTTAAATTTGGTCAAAATTATCACACACAACCGAAACAAACTAGTTTTTTGAAATAATAACGAGAGTATTTACGCACGCGCACATTGTCGTGTTGTCACGGGTCACTTGTCGTTGGTCGTCACAGGTCGTTGTCACTATAGCTATGCTTTAATTTTTGACCATTGTGATCTAAATTCATTCTTATAAACTTACCGATATGATAATATTTAAAAACACAAGGTCCGAATCTATGGTAGAGATGATTATAAAATGTTTTATTTTAATATTGTCATGCACAAATTTGTAATAAATGATACTATATTATGTTTTAATATGAGACGACGCGACTCCATTACTGACTTTGCCCGCTCCACGGCTGCACCCCAAAACGGCTGAAAGGCGTTCGCGAGATATCTTAAATGAGTTTCGTTATCTCCAGCAAAAGAAAATGGGATTAATAGTTAACAGGGATCGTTGCAGGCGCTAAGAATTTTGGGCGTTTAAAATAACACTTTTTATATGTAAGAGGTTTAATTAAACACTACGCTGTTTTCAAGTATATTTATTATCATTTATATTGGATGATATAGTTTATGTATTCATTGTAACATTGTAAGTATTGATTCACCTCACGCTTCTGTGGTTTTAAAAATGGATGCCCTTAACATGTGAAAAATAATCCAGTTCTCGTGAATACCGATCTTAATACATTAGGACCAACGTTGAGGCTTTATGCAAAGGACCTGAGTCCATAAAGCGACCATAAAGGGCCGTTGTACAAAGAATGCAAAGTGAGCCATGCCGTAAACTCAGCTGGCCTCTCCTTGGTGTCTTTACGATAGATTTATATTCATGACACTATCTCTAGCGCGTAAAATTTCGGGCGATGGCGATTCAGAAGCTGGCATATGTAATTTTGTTTGAATAAGTAAAAAGGGGAGGACAAAGGCTATTTGATCTTCCTCTGTCTCCTAGAGAAATAAATAAAGTCGCCGGAGGACTATTTATGGATATTTCATAAGTGGATTTCAGAGGATGGCTCATGAGACTATTGATTTCCCTACATTTCCATTTTAAGTATTAATCTTACTTATGTAATAAACGGTATATTCAAAATTATTATTCGTTTTGCATACGGATTGTAAAATTATCTACGAGTCGTAATTCCAGTTACAATTGGCTTGCTACTTACAGATTAGAATGCTTCAAATAACGGATAGTTTGGTAAAAGTTATAGGATAAGCAATACTAGTTTTTCAATAAGACAATTTTTTTATGCCTAATTTGTGAAAAATCGACCATTTTTATTGTAAGTAGCATTAACTTGAAGAAAACGGTAGCTTTTCAGACCTCGCGAAGTGGCAAGGGATACTGGTCATAATATCAGTGCACCTGCTCATTGTACAAAAAACCTGACAGTTCAATTTCCTTTAACAATAATATGTATTGGCAGCACTGTAAATTTCCTTTGCTCAAAATCTTTAACTTAAGTTACTTTTACAACAACAACAACTTCTACTAAAATGTATTTCAAAATTATCATATGTTCTATATTTATACCTTTCTATATAAAATAAATATATTTCTTATTAACTCAGACAGCTAGAAATTAATAATTTAAATACAATTAAATTATTGTGTAATATTTAAAAGCATTTAGTGTATTACAAAAAACACCATTTCATATGTCAAGTAAAAGGTTAATCTAAACTGTTTATAATAATAGTTTTACATGTGTAAAGGTCACTGGTAAATTTTTATGGAGATTTTACGAGTGGTTTGTGAGACTGTTCTTTATTGTTTAAAGCGTAATCGATAACGAGTTACGTCTTAAAACAATAAAAAACCGGGCATTCGAGAGGAGGGCTTGCGAAGAGCAGAAATTAATGCTAGACCATTAACACCTGCGTTGGGTTTTATAGACGAACCGTGAAATCCCGCTTAGCAATAAAATATAAGTAATAAAATTATCGTTTATTTATCAAATTTATTTCACTGAATTGAGAAAAAAATATTATTACTGAGACCTTTTATTTCTATGCCTCAGTGGGTTTTAAATGTAACTATGATATATTGTAGACCTGTTTCAGACGGGTATAATGCGCTAAATCCTTTCTTGAGTAACGGTCTTTTATAGTATAAGCCGAATCAAAATACTTTAAAATCTTTACTGGATTTAAAAAGTATATAACAACATTAATATTATTTTTAACTATTTTCTAATTTTAGTTATAGTATATTTTTTTCGTACTGCTATGTATATCACTGTTGATAAAAGCAAATTTGGCATTTATTACACTGTTTCACTGTGTACGTATATATTTATTTACAAATACAGACAATTAATCCAATTTATTTATTATAAAAACTTAGTATTCGGATAAGCGACTTTCCACCCCACTGCGAGCCTACGTGAGCCACTGGATCGTAATTTTTTTATTATATTATTGCTTATTGATAATAATAATATTTTTGACATGTAAGTGCTCAGTCGGAATTCGTTCTGAAGGTTTTCACTGCTTGAATAAAAAGTCAGGACTCGTTAGAAGTCATGAGTCTTATATATCATGCTTGGCGGTGAAGGAAAATATCTTGAGGTAACCTGTCTACGTTGTAAGAAAATTTGCCACATGTATATCCATAGAAAAAGGAAGCCACAGATTTAAAGAATTTTAATTTTTTAAACTAACTTTACTGTTGGACTATAGAATAGTAAGAGGCTCTAACAAAAGTAGTATGTTTCTTTAAGTAATTCCGTTATGATAGCAATTGGTGGAAAGCAGAGGGTGAAGTGCCATCCCCACCTCAAAAATTTTTAACATCTGATTTTTATACAACCTCATCGCTTTTTTGTCTTAAGAAAAATTTGAAAAATAATACTTTTATGTTACACAAAATAGTAAAATACTTTTTATCATTTTTTCATTTAACTAATAACAACCCGTAATATCATATTTATTTTACTTCATTTCACGTGAACGATAAATGAAAAACACAAAGAGCTTTTCAAGAGTAAAACTATAAAAGTAAGGTCGTAATTATTTAAATAACAATTGTGATGTCTTTGAACTCAACAACTCAATGACATTATAGCATTGCTCAAAGAAGATTATTTAAGTAATACGAAATAATATTATTTACCTGCATTTGCGGAGTGAAAATGTATTTAAGAATATTATCCTGCTGTGGCAGAAACATACGAGCTCAGTAAAAATGCGAGACATTTAAATAAAGCCGCATTATGCTTAGAGACAGTGCTAAGTTCGTTTGATACTTTTTTTATATCATGTCACAAACGTAATCTCGTTATATTAAAATAGAATTTTCGAGAGAGAAACACAGAATGATTTAACAAGAGTATGATATTAAATACTCTGCATGTTACCGTGTTATCTTAAATAAATATGAAGTATATTTTTATTTAATTGTAAGAATTATTTATGGAGAACCGAGATGGCAGTGGTTAGAAGGCGTGAATATTAATCCATGATATTGTGTTCAAATACAGTCGAGCACCGCTGAACTTTCGTGTGAGTATATAGTGTTTATAAATCATCATTAGCGGTAAAGGAAAACATCTTGAAGAAACCTGCAAAATTTCGCTGAAATTGAAGTTTATCCACTAACCCACTTTGGAGTAGCGTAGTGAATTGGCTACTTCTAAATATTCGCCTCGACGGGAGAGAAAGCCTTAGCCCAACAGTGGGATATTGACAGGATTTTACTTAATTTATTTTTAATTATTGACTTTTATTGTATAGTTGAAATAAATATTTTTTGTAATAAGATATGTGAAGTAAAAGTAAAACTCCGTGATGAACCATTTGCTTGATCACGTATGTCTCAACTGAATATATCACTGACTGAAGTTTGAAACTCGGTGAAGGATCAATGAATTTCTGTGTGCTTAATTAGTGTTTATAATTCATCTCATGCTCGACAGTGAAGGAAAATATCGTGAGGAAACCTGCACGTGTTCTGTCACACATGTACGATTCGTACTTGATGGTTGCAAGTTTCGGATAATTCTGCTACACGTGTATAAATCAACACGCATCGAATCAGCGTGGTGGAATAATCTCCTAACATTCTCAAGGGGCGAAGGCGATATTAAAATAAATGTGACGTGATTTTTATTTTGATAATTATTTAAAGTTTCATGTTTTTGTATTAAAATGTAAATTTATTTAGATCACTGAAAACAAAACATCAATATTGAGTAGCTCGCAGCAATTACTTACATTAATTACGTGAAAGGTATCTTGAATTATTTCGCTCCCAACCCCAATTAATTGCAGGGGGCTTGCAATAAAATGAATTTAATTAAATATGCAACTCAAATCTATTCATTTTGGAGAAGTTAAACAAATAGGGACCTGCGTAACTTTAGTTAGTATAGATATTATTATTACTTGAGTCTTGAACACAATTTATCACACTATAATATTGTGGCAAAAGTCTAGCGATGATATTAGTAAATATTATTAAAAAAAAATTGCAACAACGCGTCCATTTTTTTATAGTATAGGTAGGCGGCCGAGCATAAGTTCTACCTGATACGCCAATAGACATTGGCATTGTAAGAAATGTTAACCATCGCTTACATCGTCAATGTGCCTACTACCTTGAGAACTAAGATGTTATGTGCCTTGTGCCTGTAATGACACTGGCTCACTTTCACCCTTCAAACCGGAACACAACAATACCAAGTACTGATGTTTTACGGTAGAATATCTGATGAGTGTGTGGTACCTACCCAGACGAGCTTGCACAAAGCCCTATCACCAGTCTGTCTGAACGCGATAAACTCAAAAACTACCGAATGGATTTTCATACAGCTTTCATCAATGGACGGAGTAATTCATGAGGAAGCTATAAGCGTATAATTAATTAATGTTTTGTGTTAATTGACTGAAATATGATAATGATTGTTGAGGATTATGCCGACAGCTTTACTGCCGTGCGCTACGTAAACCAAAAGAGTTGTATACATAATAATACAATATAAATGTTTCATGACGTTGTCACTTATTCTACCCGTGCAAGGCTGGGATTGATGCAACGATGCAACGGAGCTACTTATAAAGTAGATATTTATTTGATCCTTACATATACTGTTTTTGGTTGATTTAGTACAGTAGTTTACGTGTTTGCAAAGTCGATTTTTTATTAAATGTCCGTTAATTCTAGAGACAGATAACACCAATTTAATGTTGACATGTTGATTTACGGCTTACATAAATAATAATAGTTTAGAGGGTGTTTAGTTTCTCTTTCTTATTCTCTCTTTCTGGCACAATTGATTTTCCATTTGAAGACACATATTCGTTTAAATAATACCCCCGTGTAATACCGGTTTAGCAATATTTTTTGGCTTATCTATATACAATAGATAAGCCAAAAATATGCTGTTTTGTCAGAGCTTTGTTCTTTTTTTCAATTAAGAGAAATTTGGTTATCTTTAAGAGTAAATGTTAGTAGCGTAAGTATATAGCGATAACTTACCGAATTTCTTAACATATCTATATTTTTCAAACAAAGAAATAACAATTTAAGTAACACGTTAAATAAAATTATCAAAAGGTCATTTAAATATTTTATTATTCAATTACTAGATAAGAATTATATTATGTTTTAAAAATATTTAAAGTTCTACAAACCACGCTCTAGCAATTATCCTCTTAACTAATGGATTAAAATTTGCTATTTATAACGTAATGAAAATGAAACCCGACCACAAATCTACACTGCAAATGAAATCTTCGCTAAATTGGTTAACCATTAATTTGGTCATTGTTATCAGATCTTTGATATTTTATCCAAATTTGAATTATCAAATCGTATAACATGTAGAGATATTTATATAGAAAATGTTATTTTAATAATGAAAGCATTACTACCGTTAATACCCATTTTATCTATTATATTATATACGTGTTGCAACAATGCTTATAAATATTCATTACTAAGCCCAAAGCTTCAGACAGTTCGTAACCACGACAATTAGTCTTTCTTGAAACGTCAAGCAAAATTATAATAAAATGAATAATATTTAGCGCGAAATTTTAAAATCAACTAGAATCAACAAATTTATATATATTTATACAGCTATATAATAATAATATATAATTGTTAAAATATATTATCGATATAGTCTTCCTGATCAATTTTAGCCACGGAGGCCAATCTCAACGTCCAGTTTCAAAAAAATCACACCACCGAGGCAAAGCCACACCTACTGAAGTAGTATTCAGATCCAGTTTTTTTTTAATGGATATAAAGATTTATTCACAAGCCTTGGGTCGTTTACAGTTAGTGGTTTAATATTATATAACTATTAAGATAATGGTAATGTTTAAACATATAAGTTGGTTTATTTTCATTTTCATATATGATAAACACAGGTGTGTTATATTATAATATTCTAAGTAAAACTCCAACAAATATAGAGTATTAAGGCCGTGTTCCTCTAATATATAAGACACAAATGTAAAAGGAAAAGCTCATAATTAGAGTGAAAGCGTCAGATCTGCGACAGAGTAGGCACCTCAAAGAACACTTACAATAGGTAATGTACTTAACGTAGCCTAGTACGCGTCATTACTTTGAGGCGCATAGAGAACAGGGGACCCTTGGAGCGCCTTTATAATTAGATAAATTCTACCTCCTTAGATTGACATTGCTACCATAGTAATCATATAACAGGAGAATATGTAACACGTCTTATGAAATTGTTATATTATAAAAGTAAAATTAAATTATTAATTTCTCAAAAGTTATTAAATTATGAGCTAAGGTGTTTCTATGTATGTATATATCATCTCAGCTTAGATAGCAGACGCAAATCCGTGGAAAAATCAATACTTATTGGTAGTTGATCGAAATACGGTATTGCAATACCAAGTGAAATTTCACGTACAAATGGATTAGCTTATTGTAATATACTAATATTTATATATTTTTTATATTAATTATAAATATGTTTCCTTCTAGGAGAAATATTACATCTTCATCATCATCAGCTTCAGGACCCTTCTATGGTACGATATTGAACTCGACCTTCAGCTCTCCTCCTCTAATCCCAGCTCGCTGCCTTACAAATATATATCAAAGACATAAACAAGCATTATATTATTTTTTATCATACACGTATAACAATGAAGTTAGCTCTTACATTATGCGATATAGCCACGGATGTTAGCGGAATAACTCACTATTCCAATTTAAATACACCTTAAAGAAGCGAAGCGATCTTATCACAATATCGTATTTCGAACCCTCCAAAGAGTACAAACGTGTATAGTATACGCCAACTCTATAGTTCGATGGGGCCCCTGGCGAGATAAAATACATTTAGATAAATGGATGGCGCAACCTTTAGTCGGGCACTCTGCCTTAAGCGACAGTCTTAATTTTCCCAAAGTAATAATTAAGAGTGAAGTCTCGTAGGGCGAAGCGAGGCTCGGGCGCTAAATTTTTAAACACTCACTAAGTACTAAGTCCGATACGTTGAAAGTTAATTGTATTAATAAACAAATTTGCATCGTCGTCACTTAAGTGTAATGAAGTTTTAATATTTATTAAATGGTTGTCTCCTTAAAAAAGAGCACTTTTAGCTTAAAATGTTTAAAAATAAATGTTAATGTGAATGAATGGTTTTTGTGTTATAAACAGTCAAATATAGTTTTGCATAGAGATTTATACGGGAATATTCATTATGTTCGTTACAAATAAGGTAAACAAATTTTCTTTTAAGCTATAAAAACATTTTATATATTGCATTTTAAATATTTTTTAATATCTTTAAAATTCATACAAGAATTTATTTCACAATGGGCCCGTTTTAATAAAGTATATAAAAATATTATCTTATAGGTCGATAAGATAATAATAATAAGATAGTGTTGAACAAATACTAGAATTTAACACGAACATTGCTATTAAGTTTTCCAATATTCGAAAACTTTCTCGGATATATTTATTATTTATTTGAATCATTTCACAATATTGTTGAAAGAATCAAATAAACTAACTACAAAACCTTACTACTCGAAACATTTAGAAAGTTTGGTAAAATTTTAATAAAAATATCAAAGTTCGAAGTGAAATTCAAAACTGATGTTAAACTACGTTGTTTTGAAGCTGACGGACACTTTATGTGAAATTGTCTGTCGGTTCCTACGAACGTAATTATTAATTCAAAAGCGTCGTAAACTTTCCCAAGCCACTGTCAGGGTTTTTAAATATTTATTACTAGGCCTTATATTTATATAAATACTTTAGTGGCACAATACTTTAAAACTAATACAATAAAAAAAATAAAAAAAATATCACGGTCACGGTAACAGCCTGTAAATGTCCCACTGCTGGGCTAAGGCCTCTTCTCCCTTTTTGAGGAGAAGGCTTTGGAGCTTATTCCACCACGCTCCAATGCGGATTGATGGACTACACATGTGGCAGAATTTTAGTGAAATTAGACACATGCAGGTTTCCTCACGATGTTTTCTTTCACCGAAAAGCACGAGATGAATTATAATCACAAATTAAGCACATGAAAAACTTCAATAGTGCTTGCCCGGGTTTGAACCCACGATCATCGGTTAAGATTCACGCGTTCTTACCACTGGGCCATCTCGGCTTTAAATTATATTTATTATTACTTTTTAACATTCAACACACATTTTTATTTGCTCAAAAACTTCAATAACAACTTTTTTATAAAACCGATAGAACCCGTTCTTTATTTGAAAACAAAATTAACATAAAGCGGTAAAAGTTTACAGTCATACCAATCTTTATACTTTGATATTAATTTTGACTACTCAGAGACCTTTTGTACCGGCGACAGTTATTAATTAAATTTTCCCCGTAACTGAGGCCATTCCTCGAATTAGCCGGCCAATTTCTTTGAATGCTTTTTCCGCTTGCTTTACTCTAATTAACTTAGAGATTGTGAGATAGAAAAGTCACTGTTATAGGAAAAGTCTTCTAGATTATTTTGTAATGATTCCACTTAATATTTCAGGATGTATCGTCTGAGTGTTTATAAGTTTTTTAATGTAACGTTTTATTTTGTTATTAAATATATTATTAATTTGTCGTTGTGTTGTAACATCATAAAAACATTTAATTAGTTATATTCTATACGAAAAACGCTGTGAACATGATATACAACATAATTTTAATATTTTAAGAAATCAAGCCAATCAAGGTATTGTATAAATCGTCTTACAGATTAAAATTTGAACTTTTATTTATATTTATAGCGGCCTCCGGTTATAGCTCTACTTATAAAATGGTCTGATACAGCGATAAAATTCACAAAAAGCTGCGTATTTATAAACGAACCTTAATATTTCTCAAGAAGTTACGATCGGATGAAATTAAGCGTTTTAATTTAAAATGGCGTCCCAAAGGAGCTACTTAAACGAACTAAATATTGCTTATGTAATAATAATACTAAGGAGTAATTTGCAGATTGTTAAATGCGATAGAAATAAAGGTCTGCAGTAAATTGTCTTGTCGTAATACGTGTTGTTCGTTCCAGGGACATTTGTAAAGAGAACTACTTACCCCCTATTGATGGGGAGCTATTTGTCGCTACCTCTTAACTCGTATACATACGTAAGTAGATAGACTTGAGTTTATAAATATTTTCATGAGATTACGGTCTGTTTGGGTTTCTGTATTTATAAATAGGATGATTGTTCCAAACGTTATTAGACGGTATGAGTAAAATAATAATCATATTGACCAAGATAACCTTTTTCATTGCACAAATTAAAATTTCTTTATTCAATATTAAGCCAACTGATAAGTACTAATAGTTTAGAAAATAAAATACATAGACCTATTTTCAGCGAGCTTTTTTTCGTCATTAGTCATCAATTATTATTATTAATTATTTACAATTATCAATGTAACAAAGCAATAGCGTGGAGGCTGTTTCCTTTTTAAGATGCATAATCATCTAGGAACTACAATAAAATATTAAGTTTTCGTTAACATTTGCGTATTCTGTACTTAATTGTTTTTAATATAGTTTAAAATTAATAATTAATGTAATTTTATTAATAAGCAGCAGTATACTTCCTTACGAAGATGGTGTGATGAGAGCCTCAGACTTTAATTCCTTATATTGCAATGGATAAATCAGTAACCTATATGCCTATGTAACATATATACTATATTACGGTATAAATCATTAGTAAACCGAATTTCATTAAAAGCCCTTTAGTGGTTTCATGATGCGGGTACCAACACACGATAGGCCCAAACAATTTGGTTTTGGCCTATGTAAAAAAAGCTAGGTACGATTAAACTTTTCGATATTTGTTCATGAACAACTATTATTGAATTACAAATCTTTTCTTTTCAAGAGTGTAAAATATAAGAATGTTTTAATTTTGATTTGCTTACTAATTGCCGCCTGCAGCTTCGCCTAGGCTTAAACGGGGAAAGGGGGCATTGTTGTGGCAAAGTTGATTTTTATGATGTTCATTGTTCATGAGTCCATGATTTTTGATCATAAGCATAATTATATATAACATTTATATATGTGTATATGTAATTTGAAATAAAAACCTAGATTTATGCTTTATAATCGTTTTTATTATGTGTATATTACGTAAATATTTTACGTATATGAACACAAAATATTAATTCTGCAGACATGATACTTAACAATAATTTTAAGCTGTATTATTAGTATTTTTTATCGTATTCTATTTATTTATGGAATTAAAACAGTGCCTAGTTAACCGCCTTTATAAATTATAATGGTATTTAGATTTTCTGAGATTATAAGTGACTATTTCTTGGTCGATTTTTTTTTTCTTATTGTTTGAAAATATATCTTTTTACGGTATAAGCCTATACTATATAACTGTTTTATTTTTAAAAAAGTATTGTAAACTATATTATACATACCGGATGTAGGAAATTAGAATAATCAGTATGTAGTCAATTAGATTTTATATATAGTTTTATAATATCAGTGCAATTAGTAAGAAAGGTAACATTGCGTTTGTATTTTCAAAAATAATAATAACAACAATTCATTAAAATAAATACCAAATACAATATTAATATGCGGTGACACCTAAAATTGTTTTCGCTAAATAATGCCACAAATGCGGTGGGCTTAATCGACCGTATAGTTTAACAGATTAGCGTAACACTAATACAAATCCTCAGACTAATGAGGGAACATCAAATTAAATAGTTGTAATCTCGCGACCTATGCTGTGTGATATAATGGGACGAACGTATTTAATGCTTATGAGTATTATGATAATCATAATACTGACTCAAATATGTATTTGTATTTATGTTTTTTTTTATTATTAAATATGACGAAGGTTATATAAGAAAAGTTTTTGCGGACGTTAAGGACTTTTGCTTTCAGTAGTTTTTAAAAAAATTAAATCTTTTTTTAAAACACAAATATTTTTAAGCTTTAATTTAATCATGTATTGTTATATTTTGGTATATAAAGGTATCAAGTGTAATTACGAACAAAAGTAAAGTCCCACATTTATCACTGCAACCGATAATATCTACAAAATGTAAATATGAAGTACAAGTCATATAAACTTTTCCCAGGCCCATCTGCTACTTCCCGAGTAAGGATTATTAGCTGCACCTTCTAAAAGGGTTTTAAGATAATTTTTAACGACTGAAGTTTCGGAAGTACGCGCTCATTATAACATTAATTATAATCAGAAGAGACTGTTATGCTATAAAGCTAATAAAATGTTTAAATGTAATTATTTAAATTCAAAATTCGAATAAATTAGTATATGTCGGATTAGTTAAGATTAAAGCCGTTTAGGGACGACATTGTATCGGCGTATGTAGGTATCAAGCAAAATAAGACAGCTGTTCGACAAAACCATCGTATTTAAAAAGTACCAAAAATAAAAAATCACAATAAGAGATCACTAATTTTGGGTAGATATCATACGAGAAGGTAACCAATACGAAACGGGTGGACAGTCACGTGATTTCTCCAAGAGTACCGGTCTAACTAGATGTATCTAGGCAGTGAACTGAAGTGTAGTTAGCACTGCTCGATGTGTCCGTTTCAAATTAATTTAAGTAATTACCACGTATACAGGCAATTATGTTATATCAAAAACTAATTAAAAAGTACTATAAGTTTCATATTTCTCTAACAAATTTCAAGTGACGATATTCGAAGAAACATGTTTGAACTTTGTAGTTCAACATATCGTAACAAATTACTTTGATTGTTTGTTTCAAACTGAACAATAAAAATAATATATTCGAGTTTTATAAACATCGTCGCTACTAAATTAATTATTTCACATTTCTTTATTAAAGTATGAACTCTGAATCACGGGAGCTCATGCTACAATACAATATGTTCGAAGACCGTGAACGACGAGCCAGTACACAGGGCGACGTGTATAATAACAATCTTTATTACTATTAGAATAAAGGTTATGCAAAACAAAAGTTTATTTAGGGCTGCCGTACGTGAATTAGTTCCGCACACATGCTCCTCTTTAATGGGCACTGTTGGTATAGTAACGCTGGCCAAGTGCATCGAGACCTTAATTTGAATTTTGGATACTTCGTTTTGTTTTGAATTGCAAACTATGTATATCTAGCTTTCGAGAATGTTGTTACGATGCTCTTCTACGTATATGTATGTTAATGTAAACTAATATAGTAATAAGATATGTATAGCAAAGATAAATCTGATAAACGTTTCATGTGTTAGATTAGAATTCAAACCAAATTCAACATATGTTTTATTCATATTTAATTTGCAAACATTTGAATGGTCATTTTGCATATCTTGTCAGTTTTACATAAATCTTTAAGGAATGTTGGATTTGTGGTTTCTATATAATATACAGTCTGACAAAGACCCAAAAATCAAATTAAGAATTAATTTTTCTGTACTTACTTTTAATAACTTCAAACTCACAAAAAATATTGTAAGGAACCTTTAGAAGTTGACAGTGATAACATTTTATTTTCAAAATTCGAATATAAATTATTCCATTGTAAAACGTATTAAGTGAAGCAAAACAGTTTATCTTTTCATTTTAATCACTAGAATCACCCTAAATTGAATTTCGAAATACCCTTTCGTTTAAAAAGGTTACATTAGAAACGTGTTCAAAGTACTATTGATGTAATAGCCAGTCGACATAGACAGAGTGCAGTCATCAATACGTGTTTCAGTCCAAATGCGGGCAACACATTAGTAGTCGATTAATACTTGTATCGAGCTGTACCTTTAAGGTTAGCCGTACATTGGATTCATCGCACTACGCCGTGATATAGGTCAGCGATACGTAAACTACTTCAAGATAACAAATGCCTTGGGCGCATTTCGTAAGCTTCAGTTCTAAGGACTCTGTGCCGTTGTGCTATATGACGCGATGTGTTCTGTGTGCGATAAGCTTTTGAAGTATTTTGATGCACGCTCACTATTTTGCTTGACTCGCTCCGTTTGGTACTGTGGCCTGATTTTGGCAGATTAATGTCTTGTGCGAAGTGTTATTTTATCGGGTAATGTTGCTTGAATACAATTGTTACGAATATCACGTCAGTAGGAACATTTGAGAGGTTAGGTATTTTATGGTTTAGTAAACATTTAATATTGGAAATGAAAAATGTTTATATTTTCTAGACTTCTCTTCAGACTTAAGTTCATTTTTAGAATAATAAGATAAAAATATCAAGATTATTTACAAGTACATGTACAAAAGTTGCTAACTTTGAAATAGATTTATATAAAAATATAGCACCAAGGAGAAACATTTAAAATTTAGTCGTATATTTCATGAATATCGACTCCAAATTTACCTTAAACATTCATTACAAGCGCGATAGTTCAAACTGTTCCGTCATGCGTGGTTTAACTCTAAAGCGACATACGTTTTCATAGCTTAAGCCCTTTTTATCTTTGAGCAAAGCCGTCGATAATGATGCTCACTACAGCTACACTTTCATTAAGTTTTCTACTCCGCAAGCGATGTATTAAGCCCGCAACCCTAAACAGAGGGACAAAGAAGGGTAATAAAGTTTCTTACAAGAGAAAAAGAGACAAAAGCCTCTTGTACGAGCTCGCACTTGATCCGATTTATCATGCGCGGCACTTATTAAAGCGACCAACACGCGTGTTACTTTTGAAAACTTTAAAGTAGGTGTGTGCTTAGAGACAAAAAAGCCAATGAGTCGACCGTACTTAAACTAACTTTATTATAATATATTTTATACTTTTTTATATAATAACAAAATATTATGAAATAAATAAATAATAGTTATATTAGCACCAAGGAGCAAACTAACTTAGGTTGTACATTTTTATCACAGGTACAAGGATCGTCAAACAACATCTTTATCAGTAACATTATTTATAATCAAACGGTACAGTAGAACAATGTAACAAGTATCATAAGTAACTGGTTCACTTTGGACATTTTAGTCTTCTCCATTTTTAATATAATCCAAGTTATTAAAACACTAGAACCTAATACTTTATACTATCCCAATGTGTAATTCATCTCATATTATACAAATGCTTTTGAAAATAAATAGTGCCTGCCCATATTTAAATCGATTTAAATTTATAATCATATTTACATCCGTTGCACTAATTGCTCCTGCCGAGGTCACTAGACGAGTCAGCTATGGTGTAACTCTGTCGAAACTGCGAGCAAATAATTAAAAAGATATGAGATTGGAGTTGAAAACCAAATGTGCTAATTCAAATGGATAACATACACCGTGATAATTTAAAGTATACAACGAATATTTTAAGTATTAAAAATATAATATGTTAATAATTTTCATAAATATTTAATAACCACACGTGCAAACAAAATCTGCTCAATGCATCCCAACGTCCAACAGATTGTAGTTTCCATTCATATGTAGATGCAACAAAAAATCCAATAAACAAGACACAGAGCTCACATTCCCCCTTCTCATTATTGAAAAGAATGTTAACATTGCAGGCTTATCCAGGGGTCGTTTTACCAAAAGAGTTAGACTAACGAATGACCACCCCATCCCCATGCGAGTTGGTACCAATAGGCGTGTTCAGAATACACCGAATCGTTTTTTTTTTTAAGATTTTCTGTCATTGATTATGTAACATATCCGATCCGATGATAAAATAAAAAAATTAAAAAGCTTTATTTAAGTCTAAATATCTTTAATATTTTTTATCTAAATATATCATCAATAAAAATTTTAATTAGCATGTTTTGGTAATTAAATTTTCAACTATCCGGATACGGATAATTCTAGTAACATTTATGCAAAAGGTTCGCCACAGTTATAGTCGAAATTTACTACATTTTATACGCTAATCCTTACCCCCGATCCGTGTGAGAGCGCTCTAATTCGGGCGACCCCGTCTCTAGTTACGCTTGACACTTCAATTCGGCTCGAATTAAGTCAGTTCAAATTGTACGGAGTTTGTGATTTCCAATTTTGGTGTGTCTTGAACGTTTTCATATTGCAGTTAATTAACATGTCCGTCGAATGGACGTTGATATGAAACTTTTGAAATCCATTCCACCGTTTTCCCTGCCACTGCAAGCGATTTTTGGAAGACTGAATATCGTACATTACACTCACTCTATATCGATCTTCACGTATACTACGGTTGCTCACTGTTATGGGATAGATTGATTTCCATCAGTATTAAATATGCTTTAATTCTTTTATATATTCCAAAAGTAATGACTTCAAAGTTAATAAAAGCCGTAAACATGACGATTAAAAACTTTAGTTCGTTTCTGTTAATTCAGTTTAATTAGAATTAAATATGAAATATTTAACATAATAGGATATATTTTCGAAAGTAGTTAAAAATGTAATAAAACCGATAGAGGAATGCGGGTAGGCGATAGGCGACAACCTCATCAGCAGGTATGCAGAACATTCTCATATTAGCTCGTGCCGGCTCCCGTTTTTCCACTTCCATGCCGCTTAGCACAACTTCAGAGAGGATTCATATTGCCGCAACGAATGCGTTTGTTTTGTTCAAATTTATTTTATCAAGTAAACGTTGGCCTTCCGCTCATTGAACTGAACGTAATACGCAGTAATGCGGGCGAACCGCTCTATCTACACCTATTATTGTTATAGAATCGTAGCTGACTAATGAGTTAAGTTATTTGCCTAATTATTTTTGCGTATTTACTGTTTGACGCTCAGTAAGCACTGTTTGAGTTAATTGAATATTCCATTGAAATGAGATAAATTATAACCAAATAACGCGAGTCAAAATGACGGACACATACATCGTTAACGCCCTTTCATCGATGTGCTTTTTGCAGATAATTGAGTAAACAAAAATATCGGCTTCTGAGCCACATTTTCACTACATTCTCTATAATTATATTTCGCGTATATTTTGTTCGGAATTACGCTTAAACTTTTTAAGCAGCGAACGATTATGAATAATGTGTTTTTTTTATAAGATTGTATTAAATAATATAATATAAAACTCGATACATCGTACAGTAAATATATTTTATTATTGATTTGATAACTTAACCTAATATACTAAAATAAAAACTTATATACTTTAATAAATACTTTAATAAATAAAACTGAAATTTTACTATCTACCTATTAAAATGGCCTTAAAGATTTTCTCTTTTTTAAGTTGAATTTTCGATTTATTTTTTGTATACACCGACATTATTATTGACAGCCAAAATACCTTTCAAATGATATTAGTTTAATTTTATTCTTTAAAAAATATATACTGGTGGTAGAGCTATGTGCAAGCTCGTCTGGGTAAGTAAGTAAGTTCTTATATGTCTAATTAATAGACTCTTATACTTTCTACGGTCAACATTCTACACAAAATTGATATTTGAAAAGAGTTTTCAAATATAAACTTTTCAAATATTACTTTGAGAGCTATATTTTTTATTATTTATTTTAAAAGAAATAAAAAACTCAATTTCATTTCTAGTTACAATACAAAGAAACTCAAAACAATTTGCAAATCAAGGAATTTCGAAGAGGCTTCAAAATCTCAATGACTTAAAGTAATACTAAAGTAGATATATATAGTACACGTATATCAAATTCACGTAAACAAAATAGTTTCTCCCGAGTGAATAACTGCAGAATCACGCGTCGGGTACCATTTACTAAAAGCGTTGATGAGATATGGGCGGTGATTAATCGCGTTTTCATTAACGTCGCATCCAAAATGACATAGTTATGAAATGCCAGTTCAATCAACTCGGTTTCAATAACAATTTTTCATTCTCGACACACTAATTAAGTGCTTTTCATAAATACTCACTGAAATTATTTACACGTCGGATGGATTTTCAACTTTAAAACCGGGCAGCTAAGTCGGAATTAGTGTAACGATTAGGATCGCGTAAAAGCAGACTTGAAAGCGACATCCTTAGTAACAAGTGTAAAATATTTTCCCCAATCGTTGTACCTGGCGCCCCCAGGGATATTTCAAGGGTGAATAAGCTCGCATAATGGCAAAGGGTACAATATTTTAAATTTCAATCGCTGCGAGCGGTCCGGCAACTCCCCGGGGTGGCGAAGAACAAAGATTTCATTCGGTGACTTTCACTAAGTGTTATAATAACTTATTACATCTGGAAATGATTTCGCGTTCCAATTTTATGGAGTAATATACTTTCAATAATTAATTCATTGCTTTGTGTCTGTTTGCATCTGTTTAGTTGCATACGATATATTTTGCGGGTGAAGCTAAGACAGTTAAATTTGTTCTTAATATATATATAGATGTCACTTACAGACAGATTATATAGTATTTCTGAGTCTGAGCTTAAAACAAGACAGTTACTATTAAATATTTGATAATTAACGAACATAAAAATTAAAAGACAAAAATTAATACAAATAAACCAAACAAAGTTTAGCCTCATAAAGAGCGAATACTTTCAGTCACATGTTCTTCAAATATATTCTGAATTATATTTGTATATTCTATATTCGAATCTTTGTAGGGTGGGTATATTTATTTTATTTGAACAATAAATTGCTTCTCATTTCTTAAACGTGAACATTCGGTTCGAAGTTAGTGCACGAGTAATTTTGCCATTAATTTTAACATTTATTACTGAATATCCGAATAGACTCCCCTTCAAAACGTTTTTTACTCCGAGATTAATTTTCCGAATCGTTATCGCCACCTTACGATTGCCGACAAATTTGTAACGGTAGAGTACACCTTTTCAGTCAAATCGCAAATTTTATGCGACGCGCAGATAACGTACCTATAATCATAATAATAAGTCATAAATTTGATTGAAATTCGGTCACATTTTCGTAGGCTCTTATCGCGTGGCTGCAGTTGGTTTGAAAAATATCGTTCTTCGGATTCACAATTTTGTCGGCGTCAAATCGACACTTCCAATCGATTTGATTCTAATTCTATAATATATAATCTTATTCGTTTTTAATATTTTTTAAGTTATGTATACAAATGTGTACATGTGTATATATATATATTTAATATTCTTATAAAAATATGAAATATTTTCTTGATATCTAATTCAATATATAAGAATTAGTCAAACACAATATATTACATATTTTTTGAAAAATGTCTTGATATGCCGAAGTCGTGTAGATGATTATCGGTACAGGCGCTTTCGAAGAGAAAATTGACAAAACTTATTTATAACACATAAGTTACACACTAAACTTGAACCTAAAGGAATTGTAGATCTTCAAAATGTCTACAGAAAAGTCAACAAAAACATTTATCTATTTTTTATACATATTTAAGAATAACCATTAATTTTTATTTTATTTTATTAACAAATATATAACTTTATAAAAAATCTATCTTAATTAAATTATCACAATGTGTTAATCCTTAATTAAATAAATTACGTATTCATTTAACCTTTTACGTACCGTAACAGCCTGTGAATGTCCCACTGCTGGGCTAAAGGCCTTTTGAGGAGAAGGTTTGGAGCTTATTCCACCACGCTGCTCCAATGCGGGTTGGTGGAATATACATGTGGCAGAATTTCAGTGAAATTAGACACATGCAGGTTTCCTCACGATGTTTTCCTTCACCGTAAAGCACGAGATGAATTATAATCACAAATTTTACGTACATTCGAACTAATTAACAATCTTTATATACCTATCACATAGAACAATACTTTAATTAAAATATTTTATTTTAAGTCTTTTGTATTAAATATCTTAAAGATTAAAAAGTAAAAAGAAAAGTGTTATGTTGGCGTAAAAAATGACATTGAAATATTGTTATAAATAATATAAATCGCATTTAGCGAAACAAAGCACTCGTAATTCTCTTTGGAAGATCTCGTTAGAGTCCTAATGAATCTATTGAGAGTTCACGGAGCGAAGTCGGACGGTAAAGAAAGGGAGGTTAGAGTTGCTCTAATAATTTGCGTTTGAGTTTGTTTCCACTGTGAAAGTGGTCACGTAATATGTTCCCCGATTTGGTAACATTTGATTTTATAGACGCCAATAGAGATTAGCATTGTAAGAAATGTTAACCATCGCTTACATCGCCGATGCACCATCAACCTTGAAAATTAAGATTCTCTTGTGTCTGTACTTACTCTGGCTCATTCACCCTTCAAACCGGAACACAACAATGCCAAGTACTGCTGTTTTGGGGTAGAATATCTGAAGTAGGTGGTACCTATTCAGACGTGCTTGCACAAAGCCCTATCAACCACCAGTAAATTGACGATCCTTAATTCGTATAATTCATAATATGATTAAGATCCTAATTTAAAAAAAGAAATTGAGACTTTTTAGTTCTATTAAATAGTTTAATTCAATTAACACGCATAAGTTAACTTTCTGTTATTAATAAAATAAAATTAGATTATTAAAATTACAGTTTGTCAAAATTCACGAGATACGATAATTTTACAATCTGAAATAATGTATGCGAACTTTTAGAGCTAAGGTTCTGGTGATATCTGAACGTCGCGAGCCATTGAACCGACGCAAAGCCTAATACCATTTTCCTCGCTTGAACTTAAGAGAACGCCGTCAAAGTTACTTTTAAGGGCTCTTGTTGAATCAATTTTACTAAATTATTTTATTAAATTTGCCTATAATATACATAAATACGATAAAGACAATTAAGAATAAATAAATAAAATCGTCACGGGTCACCTGGTAGGTGTAAAACATCGACTTTAAAGAAAAAAAACGTTCGGTAATAAATACACTCTTGCTGTGTGTGCAATACTCACACAAACATAGAGTAGCAAGGAATAACATATTATATGCGCCAAAGAAATAGAGAGTGGCAGCAGAGACGCGCGCGATGACACAAGAGAACGTCATGCCATTTGCCATCACTGCGTACTAGTGTCACAGCAAAGAACATAAAATTGATATCCCAAGCCAAATTACGTACCGATTATCTCTGATACGATCTTAGTGACAGCTTTAACTAACATTTTCATAAAGCGCTTTACGGAATATTGTATTACAGCATGATTTGCGTTTAGGTTGAAAGCTGGTGTCGTGGTGTCGAAGTCTCAATGTCGCAACTAATTGCGTTTGCGATAGAGCGCTCAGCGAGCGATGCTAATGGACGGTATTAATTAACGCAGGCCTTGCGTCAAACCTGCGAAATATCTATTTCCTTGAACACAGTTTGGTTAATATACCAATGAAAGTCTAATCCTTGTAATTTAAAGTTTAAAAGCAAAACTATATGAAGACTGCGTAGTGATGTGATAGCCAAAAGTTTCTCTCCTTTAATATAAGCTTTACCTCTGAAATAGGAACACATATTACTAATTCTCTTGATATAAATATTGTTAATACATTTTTTAAGTTAATGCTATATTAGTTCAAATGTATTGTATAACTCAAAAGGATGCTACGAAAAACACTTCATTCAATTATAATGTGTATTTCTCAATCTGCAAAACTTCTACCTTTGCTTAAGCATAAGTTTTCTTAAAATATTATATAAAAATGTTTTAAACAATTTATTGCAAAATACTCAATATATTAAATGCTTTTTACATCGTGAAGGATTATAAAAAGTATTAAAACTTAGTCCAAGTTAAATATTAAATTGTTTCGGTCGAATTTCTTTATAAATTTGCAAGTCTAGTGTCTGAGTGTCGCAACTAATTGCGTTAGCGATAGAGCGTTGAGCAGGCGATACTAATGGAAGGTATTAATTAACGCAGCGTTTATTTAATCACCGAAATAACTATTTTATTAAATGCAATATTAGATGTAATGTTTATGTGTGAATTTAAAGACTTATGGATCTTTAAATTGTACTAAACATGTAAATACTTTCGAAAGAAATTCTCTGATTTTTATAAAGAGATCAAATTGAAATTGTTTTTTGAAATGCTATTCCATATGGCTTAGGATAAAGATGATTCGTAAAGCTGACGGCCAACCTCCAGTGTTGCAAAGGCAGAGAAGAATAAGAAAATTATACTTTATTGAAAAAGTACAAAATCCTTAAACAATAATTCAATATTACACTTATAGATTGTCATATTTAAAACTACTACTGTTTCGGAGAAGAAAATATTCTGGCCTGAAAAGAACTAACGAAAGAAACTCAGTGGGTTTTATTTTATCATATTTTGTAATTGTTTACAAATTTTAAGTGTTTTAACAAAAAAATAGCTACTAGGTGAACTATTCATTTCAAGGTGTGCTAGCATTCATAAACAATGATATAATTTCATGTTTGATAGTCAGGAACACTTATAATAAAATATTAATTTATAATTTTGAAAATAGAACCGTCAAAAATAATCAAAAATAAAGTCTCGAAAACATTTCCATTGAAATTGAAAATTCACTACACACGTCGTTTAGGTACGAATAATAATAAAGAGATCGTAACGCGGCGTCTGAGTACTGCTGTAATGGCGTCAGATGGTCCATAAACGTCGCGATGTTAAAAGTTGTCCAATGTTGATTACAACAGGTCTTTTCAGTTCTAATGTTAATAATATATCACAATAGTTTGTTCCTTTGAATGTTTTCTTACGTAAAATACTGTTACTAAAAGTTTTATTATTTTTTTCTATTGATTTTTATGTACATAAACCGTTGAGCTATTGATTGTCTTATATTTCGACTAATTTTTAAACTATATTAGTCCAATTTAATATGATAATATTGTATTAAATATTTATTATATTACATGAAAATATATTATTGTATAAATAGTTTATTTAGTAGCATTAAAATTCATTGGATTTGGATTTTATGTGTCATTAGATAAGCAATATTAATTTTAATACTTTTTAATCTTTAGCTCAGTTCATGTATTAAAATTTACTCACCTAATTAAAATACTGTATTGGAAACATCTGGACGTTAATAATTCTACATATATTCTATAGATAAATAATAAATAAGCATATATTTTATAAAATGATAAAAATGTAATATTCATTATATAAATAAATAAAGTCTTCCGAAGTTATTACGAGTCCTTTCTATAAAGGGCTCATAATCACATTTAATTTCTCATTCTAATTACTTAAAACACTTAATCACTGTAGAATACCGATTATTCCGCATGTGTTATATTAATTGATTTGAGTCATTACGACTATAATATATTATTTTTGTTTTAATATAAATATACCAGATGTATATAAAATTATTGTGGTAGTAAGTTATTATGATGACTTTACGTTATGTTTTAGAGAAATTAATTGATCCTAAGAATTATAATATACGATTATAACACTCGACATCGCTATCATGAATCTTCATGAAAATTAGTAAATTATATAAGTATACATAAATAGTGATTGACGAGCCGGTTGGCGTGATTGGTAGACATATGCCTTTCGCGCCGCAGGTCGTGGGTTCGATACCCACCCAAGACAGACATTTGTGTGTATTTATAAGTATATATTTACAAAATAAATGTAGTTTATATAGTATATTAGTTGTCTGGTTTCTATAGTATGAGCTCTGCTTAATTTGGGATCAGATGGCCTTGTGTGTATAATGTCCCAGGATATTATTATTAGTAATCTCAATATATAATCTATATCACTTAAATATAGATATCTTGTTTGTATATAGAATATAAAATATCGGTAAATATCTGTTACCACAACTGCGTACTCATAAGCACGCAGAGCATGTGAAAGCTTAGCATAGTGTTAGTAAGATCACGTAGATCAATCGAAATAATTAATAATTGTACCTAAAATAAATCGCTTCTTTACAAAATACAATGAATATTTACTAACGAAGAAGAAGTACCTGTATTATTGGTTAACAAACATAATTATTAACAAAACAAACTTTAATCAAACTGTGATGTTATTCGATTGTTAATTCATTAAACAACTGATGAAATTCTCGTAATCACAAGTTAATTACGCCTTAATTAGATAGCGCTTGCTTATTTAATGCATACACAGGTCGAATGTCTAATTAATTTATCTATAAACCTATATTTTTTTAGAAGAAAGTAAAGAGCACTATAAAATAATTACTGAATTAAGCAAAACCTTTTTAGCAATGCCTTACTTATTACTTGTAATGGAATGAGTTATAGAAATAGTTTAAAGGATATTTAAGCATCAAGTATTCAAGTATTATACATAATAAATATGTGTACAGTGGCTGCCTTTATTTATTCATGAGTCTTTAAAAGATTAAAACCTCAAATCTGCTTGAGGTCTTCATTAATGCCCAAATATACAAAATACATGAAATGTAGCAGATTCAGTACAAATGAAACTAATGTGGTGACGCAATTGTAAATCCGTAACATAAATGTTAAATTTGTAAGAAGTTACTGTTATAAATAACAAAATTAAATAACTATGGGAAAAGTATACTGCCTTAAGGAACACCTGAGATTAGAGTATAGGTATTTGAGTGAAGTTCAACTCTCTGAGCGTCCACGAAGATAATGATTATATAGTAGAGATACGATGTCAGAAATATATACCCTCATCTGTTATTTGATGATAACAAAGCTGATATGATAGTATGTACATTGACAAATCGCAAATGGGTTGCCTAGCTAAATCATGGGCTAACACTATTATTTAATATTAACTTTAACTGAATATATATTTTTTGAACAATATAGGTTGACTTATTTCTCTTTAGCACAACTATGAAGTTGCAATGTACAAACAGATAAACAGGCGTTACTAATATACCCTTATCAGTTATTTAATTGATTTTTTATGAAATGAAATGTTATTTTATTCCCTATTTAACAGTATTAGGTTGCTTTGTCAAAAGTCTGTCGCCAACATGGTTGTCTAGATTTTAAATTTTTTAAATGTTTAAGCTCGAGCAGGGAGAATGACAGGGATCGTGAATACCGTGCGTGCGTGAATAGAAATATATGGAGTTTAAAATTTTAGTTAAAAACAATAATATTTTCCAAAGTAAATGGAATTGTCAGAAAAGTTAAATAAGTTTGTTAGTATAGCTTTCTATACTAGGATTCCTGCTAGTATTAAATGAATACTGTATATTATCACTCCTACCAGCAGTTGATGTTATCAAATGAATGTGGTTCCTTATTTAATCTTTTGTAATTGTTTCATAAGAGAAAGAGGAATATTGCGGTAAATATTTTTTGGGTAAATCCTGAACAGTTTAATCTACTATAAATGAAAGACAGGTCAGCTTATACAAGCTTGGACTATGTTTCATAAGAGTTCCATAGATGCATTATTAAATTTATGATTTAGTAATACAGCCATTAATACGAGTAGGTCAGCATTTTCTTTGATAGTATTTACATATTAAAGCAAATCAGCAGTCTGACAAAATAGAACATCATAAGTACCTTCCAATAAGCGCACGAACATTTGCTTTGACCTTATACCTGAAGGATTTTTATTCTAAAATCGCAAAAGAATCTTGCGATGGCTTTGAAAAGGACCTTCTTGAATCTGCACTTAGTAAAAATATTTGAATTTAGTGCAAGTTCGGAGGAGATTCGAGTAGATCAATGCACTTTAAGCTGTCTGAATAGAGTTCTGGTATCTTTATAATTTGAAATTTGATGTGTTTCAATAGAATCTTTTATAAATATATCAATTATTTATATCTTATATTGCCAGTTACAAAAGATATCATAAACGTAGAGTATTGTACAGTAATGTTATTTTAATAGAAATAGATATAATTCATAATTTCTGATTGAGTTTTTTTTTTTATAGAATAGGAAGGCGGACCTGATAGTAAGTGGTCACCAACGCCCTTAGACATTGGCACTATAAAAAATGTTAACCATTGCTTACATCGCCAATGCTGGTGGCGCATGCTGGTGACCTTGGGACCTAAGATTTTATGCCCCTTGTGCCTGTAATTACACTGGCTCACTCACCCTTCAAACCGGAACACAACAATATCAAGTACTGCTGTTTTGCGGTAAAATATCTGATGAGTGGGTGGTACCTACCCAGACGAGCTTGCACAAAGCCCTACCAGTAATCAAATAATAATGATTTTTTAAATTAAGTTATAATAAAAATGGCTGTTAGCAAAATCAAATATTGGGCTCTATTTAGAGTTGAATTGTTTATTAACTGCTAGTAATAGTTCTAACGACACACGCCCCAGTTTCACCTCCAAGAATTTAATAACGTTTCAAATTGGCGAAATAATAAACTGGCACGTCAGCCACAGGAAATGCAATCACGTCAGTTATGTGGGCGTAATTAAACATAAAACTGCCTCCGAAGGCTTACCTGTATCGCATTGTGATTTATTTTGACAATTTTATGAGTTCTTTTGACATTTAATAGCAGTACAGATTAATATTGTTATTGAATTATTATATTAAACACTATAAATATTGATGGATAAAGTGGCTCGTGAATAAATGTTGTTTCAATTGCGGTGTATTTAAATGTTGTTTTTATTTTGATTAATATGTACTGATTAAAAAATATATTTAAACTTTTGGAATATTAGAAATAATTATCACAGTTATTTCTAGCTATATAAGCAGCTGTTATTAATATAAAATAATAATTATTCCAATAATAATAAATTCTATGAAAAAATCTATTAAGTTTAATTAAAACGAATTTATAAAAAGAAACATTTTACAAACAAGCTTTTATTTAACGGTCATTATTTAAAATTACAATATGTAATTATTAATATGTCTATGATATTTACCAGTGATTAAAGTGTATGCAAAATTTCGACTCAATTGGTTGAATAACATTGGCTTAAAATTCAGTTGCAAGATTTGAAGTTAAAGTTAGGTACTGTCCTTTATATCACTGAATATATTTTTTTAAATAAACGACATTAAATATAGCTTTTCTATTGTTTACATGTCGAATTGCTTCTTTATTTACAATATTTTATTCTCGTATTTATTTACTTAATAATAAATGAACTGTTTCGCAATATTATATATAACAATTACAAATTTCTAATGGCTTTAAAAATACATTTAAATAAAAATCAATACAGACGCATCATTGCCCCCTCATATGCTCGTGTCAAAGTCTCGTTAGCAATTTTCCTTTGAAGCTTCGTAATGACGTCACAAAGACTGTCAGGAACAAGAGGTAGAAAATTAGTCTCATATTGTGTAATTAAAGACAATAATTGTGAAATGGCATGGAATTGTACAGGTGTGCCGCATATAGCCGAGTGTATCCTTTATTTTATGGAAAGATAAAATATTAGTTTTCATTTAGCAGTTAGGATTCTTGCTTGATTGAAAAATAACGTTCAATATTTCATTTAAATCACATTTTATGTATGAAACTGAATTTTTCAACGTACCGTGTAATTTGTGAAACGTTTTTATCCATATATATATTGAAATGGTCTATCTAGCTTGTCTAGACCTTTTTGACCCGTGGGATTGCTTAATACAATCTCGGCGGAATTGATAATAGAAATGATTTGGGATTTAGGTAGTGAAATTAATATTCAAAAGGTAACTTTTGAACTAGCTAACCAAGTCACTTTAGATGAAATAAAACATGAAAATGGTTTTAAAAAGTGTACAATGTAATATATTTTTCCATTTTTATATAAAAAGCGTATTCCTCAGTGGAATTTTTGTTTGAAGTTCTTATCAACAACGTTTCCATAACAATTAGAGTTTCATGTAAAAGTTTCAATACAATCGTCCATAGAATTGTGGGGTAGTGAACACGAACGCGATGAATTATAAATACACCGACATAATTACTGCCTAAGGATATTATGTACGAGTTGTGCAAAGCATATTCATGTTGTAATTATCACTTACCTATCTTGACACTTTAAATGGGCCGCATTGCATCTGAAACAAAGAATATCGATTTATATTTTTGTATGCCGTCCTCAATAGTACACAATAAGTATAATGTTACAATTATAATGCTGAAAAAGCAATCTCACAGTAAATTACTCAATTAGTTATTTATTAATAATAATATTTAAAGATTTATCATATTAATCTTATATTTGAATTGTTATATATTTAGACTTATTGAAATTCGTCTAATTATACAACATTATTTAACGAATTAGGTATAAATAAAAAGTGCTTACTAAACATAACTAAAACTAATAAAGGATTATAAGTCTTTTTTTTCATCTATTATTAAAAAGACAGATCCTCGATATAAAAAAGATAAATATCTATGTATTCATTTTCAATATCTATCTTACAGATAATATCAGGATCAGTCACAAGCATCGAGTATGTAAGTTGACATACATTGCCACCAACTATAACATAATAAAATTGATATGAAAAAAAATCATAAAAAATAATGTAATTTCAAATAATCGTATTGATATTTAAGGCTATAACCACTTTACTCATGCAACATTGAATAAAAAATAATAACGTGTATACAAGTAATGCACTTGGGATATTAATTTCGATGTACGTAACAAATGGAAATATAAGTGGCGTGTCAACGGTAATCATTTCAGGGTTGATGACAATCAGAAAATTGTTCACTTTTGTGGCGACGAACAGTCGTCACTGTAAGTGATCGTGACGGCAGTGTAACCATTGCAACCGAGCATTGGGTAGAGCGTTTAGTTCTACTGGAATATGTCGAAATTATGTGAGCATCGAATTTATACACAAATTTTACTAATTATATACTATCATTATTATAATAAAATATTTATCGTGAAATGATTGACATATTCCGGAAAGATTACGGTTACTATTATAACGGACCGGACGCGTTAAAATCGCGTCTTATTGAGTTCACTTTTATTTTTATTTCATTACATATTTTTTTTAATTATCATGTGTGAAATATTAAAACCATTAGTTGTTAATTGCCGTATTTAACAAATGGTTATATTAACAACCATGCGATATTTCTAGTTTTAGTGCGCTTTGAAGCAGTTTGCAGTGAATTAACACAAAATAACCGTTAAACAAAAACACTTCGACCGAATTAATTCCGCTTAAATCATAACAGTAGCGAGTTCTGCAATTAATTGCTTTAAATATCGTTGTCACTGAAACGGCACATAATACCGTGAAATGTTTGTAAGCATGTAGCATAATAAATAACGGACACTAAGCTGATTAACATAAATCGAGTCGACGTTTCCTGAATTACCTAAAATCTGTTAACAAATGGTGGCTTTGCATAATTGAGCTCAGAACAGAAGTCCAGAGAAGTGACATGCGTGGTCACCGATAATTTCGTAAAACACGAGGAATTTTATGATCGCAAATATGTTCGCGGTTTCACTCCATAATTGTAGTCCGTAAAAATATTATATATTTTTTAAGATTAATGTCAAGTTGAAGATTATTTTGAACGTTTCTTTATGTAACGTTTGGATACGACGTTTTTAGCGCATAAAATTCCCTTCAACCACGCGCTCTAAGCTTCATACATTTTGTTTTTTTTATTATATAAAATATAAATATTGATGGAAAAAAATTCACTGGCTCAGAAAAATAAATACGTTTTCACTATCGAGCTATTTTGTAAGGACTAAATCGAAACTACTCGTGGAAGTTGATTGTAATGTCAGATAGTAATGTCACAATTAAACCATTGCCAACAATAATTATAATATTTAAACAATAATTATACATATCAAAATAGAATATCAATCAGTTCTCATCATTGTACGATTGGGTTGAGTATCGAATTTCATATTTGCTTCTTTCAGAATAGCGTTGAAGAGCCGTCGGAATAATTTAAACGGGAAAATATACCGCAGTTTAGTATTTGTTTACACATCTATTAACATGATGGAGAATTTCATTGAATGTTATTTTATGAGCACTATGTTAGTAATTATAAGCATAATTTATAGTATATAACATTTTATCAAGACTATTTTTACTCTTGAATCAATGACAACGCTTACCATCAATAAGCCTATCGAAGAAATATTTCAGGTTCAGACTGAGCCAAATTACAGGCCAATTACATATGTTGTTATCCTGCCATTGATATAGATTTTCTATTGTAGTGCCATCTCTAGTGATGAGTTAACAAAGTACTCATATCAAAGAGATATGGCAACATTTTATTATATATATATACTAGTTGTTACCCGCGGCTTCACCCGCATGTTGTAAGTAGGGGTGATTTGTTATGTATAATAAAATAATCTATATCCTATTTTATATATATAAACAATATTAACTAACAACATAAATTATTACGAATTATAATAGAAAGAAACATATGAACATTAATTACGTTTAATTAATTAAACGTAATGGATACTACTTCCATTTTACACTTTGTTCTAAGTTATTGAATGAAACCAAAGTAAACTCGAGCATATGGTGAACGATTTCAGAATAGCGTTTTTATCATTTTACACTTAAAATCTAAAACGGCACGTAGCGTAATATACTTGTGGAATATTCGTGTTTGCTCGCGTCGGCAAATCTAAAATGTTTTATTTGTATTCTAACGAAATTGTTTGTTTTCGTGTTGAGTTTGCGCCTTTATCTATTTTAGTATTTGCTTAAATAAAATGTTTGTATTACATTTTATACTTTATGTAGTACATTATTACGTTTAAAAATTATTTATCATACGTCAAACCAGTTAGATATGATTACATCTTAACACATCAGTCCCAAATGAAATAGATACACAAATGAAAAACGTCTATCACTCATTTAATAATAATAATATTTATTTAACAATATAAACAACCAAATAACAATTAAATGATGGCACTACAGATAAGTTTTTTATGCTTCGTTGGAAATAAATATTTATAACTAAGAAAGCATATTTTCAAAAAATCTTGATTCAAAACTATGTAATTATTGTATAAAGATAATATAAAATAATAATATATACCTTACTTAGTACGTACTTTTTAATTTTACTTTTTATTTATTACTTTTAGTACTTTTTTTTTAATCGTGTATAAAAACAATAAGTAATTTAACTGACGCAAAGCAAGCCATTCATATAATATTGTACATATTTATTATATAATTTTACATACAAAAACCTGCGAAACTCGTTGCATTCTGTTGTACAAGTTTTATTTATATTAGTTCAATAGTATTTCCAGTTTCAAATAAAACATCGTCTCATTTGTTTTATAGATAATGTTGGAAAATTATCAAATCGGAAGAAAACAATTGAACTTCTCCTCTTTATAACGTCTACTATGTGGCTTTCGGAGAACATAAATCAAACAAATAGTCATCGGTATCCAGTAGAAAATACCGAAAAGGACCTAATTTCAGCTACAAAAGCCTTAGAGAACGAAAAGAATCGGGACAATATACAGCAGAAAGCTTATAGCAATCATAGTGGGGTCTAATTGCCGAGTTCCAGGCGGAATGTAAACTGAATCGAACAACAGTAACGAGGTCTGGTCTATTCGTCGGCTTCCAGACGCCGAATGTAAAGAGCGTTCAAGGCATTCACGGTAACCGATGATGGAATCAAATCCGAGTTTAGTGGAAGTCGATATTGCAATTTGTTTGCTATCGTTTGAATTATCGTAGTAAAATTGTTTTACTACTCGGATCATTCTGCCGGAATCCTTCTTTAGTTTATTTTTGTTTATTATAATTTAGTGTATTGTAACAGTCAGCATTCTTTCCTTAATATTATTTTCGACTGATTACTAAGTCGAAACTACTTTTGGCTAATGTCAGAAATTAGGACTGGGTTAGTTTTATTTCATTGATAATGAAATGGTTGTCACAAGATTCTCTGCATGTCTCATCTGTCCGTACATATATTGATTGTTCGGTTAGTCGAGTCAATAAAGTGTTATTGAGTTTTTATGTGAATTAAGTAGTAGCCGAGAGTTTGAAAGTGTTACACTCCCAGTGTTTATGCTCTAGTACCTAAGAAAGCACGTAAAACGATTGGCACTGCTCCAGAACTCTTATCAGGTGGAGTTTGATTGGTTATCAAGATTTAGTGCTTAGAGAGTGCACTTGTGTTCGTACATATACTTATGCATTTTAATATGCCCTGCGCAAATGAGCAATCCAAATGGATTCCCCTTCAGAATGCTTATTCATCATCAATGTAACATAATTCTGTTAGCAATGATCAATGATATTGAATAAAAATATTTTAAGAACGACTACTTGCTAGCTATTTCAAAATAATTAAGTCATGAGTAAATAATATCTAAATAATATTAAGTAACTATCATAAATAAACATTGATTTTTACTTCACTTTTATAATAAATTAATTATCATGTTATAATTTATACATTTATTTAGAATAAATTTTTTTACAATAAAAATACTGTAATAAAATTTTAATTAAATAAAAGTATTTGTTTTTTTATTAATTGAGGACGTCAAAAAAATATTTCATTGCAAATCCACAACGAACAACTCTATCGCCTTCACATTAATGCAATTATTAATCAATCAATATAAATAGTATAGGGAGGCGGACGAGCAGAATGGCAAGTGGTCATCATGGGTAAGTGGTCATCAACGCCCATAGACATTGTCATTGTAAGAAATGTTAACCTTGGGAACTAAGATCACATCTTCCCTTGTTCCTGTAATAACACTGCCTCACTCATCCTTCAAACCGGAACACAACAGCACCAAGTACTGTTGTTTAGCGGTAGAATATCAATAGAAGATGAGTGGGTGGTATCTACCCAGACGAGCTTGCACATAGCCCTACCACCAGTAAATTATTATACTACTATTACTAATATATTTTATTTTGTACTAGAGTTTATGTCCTTTTCTGTACGCCTGACAATGTATTTGCAAAATTATACGATGATCGAAAATTTTACGATTAAACTATAATTGTACTTAATCGTATAATTTTCTATTTTATTAACTATAATTATACTAAGACGTAAAAGCTTATTAAACAAACAAACTTACTTTCGTTGTTATAATATTTGTAAGGATTTAATGTAAAAACGCATATTGACCAGTTAAGCTGAATTTATAACATGCTAATACGTTGCTAATGCATGCATGCTAATATGCTAATTATGGTGCATTGAGATTTTTTACGGGCTGGACTAACGTCGGCAGTCTACTTTTTATCCCGGGAAAAAACGAAGAATTGAAAAAGCCGGTAAGAAAAAAATATCAATGAACAAGATACGAAAAGTTAAAATTAATTTATGTAATTAAATAAAGGATCCAACTGATCCGCTGATAATGTAGTATGAGTCTTCAGAAGTTATGTTTGTATAATTTCAAATCCATTATAGTTAAAAAGCTAATTTAAAATCTCATTCCGACTCGTCTTAAATATAATAAACGGAGGATAAAACTGTCCCAAAGTAATTTTAAACTTCTAGACTCGTTGAATTGCAAATACAATGACTTAAAACGATGTTTGGCGTTTACTGTTTTCCTGCGAAGTTTTCTGAAGTTGCATGTGATTGCGTAATATCAACGTGGGACGGTATAGTAGAGAAGCATTAATTAGAAAACAACAACAATAATTCTTTTGTTTTATTCAATTTAACTGCTACATAGATATATTAAAAAAAGAACACATGTTATATTACTTTTACACCAATGTAATAAATGCGGCACTAGTAAATCTGGGTGTAACGTGTACACAAGTAAGCCGCTTGACATGTAGTAAAAAATATTAGTACGAAGATCTTTTGTTTAGAAACAAATATAGGCTTTTTCATGTATTGTTATTATCCGCTCAGAGAATGCATATGCGAAATGAGCTGCCGGTGAAGTCATCACATTTACCCTTTTTCCATCACCACCCATATACATCGGCGATGTAAGAAACATTAACCATTCCTTACATTGCTAATGTAAAATCAACCTTGGAAACGAAGATGTTTTGTCTCTCGTGACTGGCTCACTTACCCTTCGAACCGGTACGTAACTATAATAATTATTGCTGCTTGGCGGTAAAATATCTAATTCTTACCTACAAAATACCCTGCAATGGCCTTCTTAGACAAGGATCGGAGAGGAGACGGAGTCACACATCTGCTGCTCCACGTGCTATGTTTCGTTTGTGGTTTGGCTCTCAGGGAGGTGATATCACACTAATGTGTACGAGTGTAGTGTTAGGCGTCTTCCTCAGGACTATTTGAAATAAAAAAAACCCAAACCTCATGCGTCTACAGTCCTTTATTTAAGTTCTGGGCGTTAGGAATGTATCAGTACAATATAATATACCAACAATGTGCCATCATCGTCCAAAATGCACCTGCAAGCCCTCCAGTGTGACCAATGGATGTTTAATTACATGGATTAACTCACACGTCAAACAGAAACAATACCTATAATAAGTATTATTGTTTTTTGGTAGTAAAATAAGTGATTTCTTGTGGGACCCATCTAAATGCTTCTCACCGCCAAAACTGCCAAAGCAGTACATATTTTAAACATGGTTTATTTTTTACGATAAAAGCAATAATAAAAATAATGTTTGCTTTTTAATTTAATAAAAATTATAATAGTAAGCCTATTATATAGCAGTTATGTACATATATTTGAACTCCTGAAATTAATATTAAATTGATTTATACCGAACGTAAATATTTAACATCATGTAATTAGCCAATATCACTAACATAGTATAACAAATTCGACTAACTTCGAACAACCCAGATTAACTCGTAGCGAATCACTGAACTCATTTGATTTATCGCCACCGTTACCCGGCCTACAAATTGCACGCAAAGCATTCAAAAAGCAGTTTTTCGAAGCGAACTCAGTGAACCGAACTTATCAACGTAATTGCTGTTTTAACAAAAAACGTTCCGTTGTTTATTATTTGATTTTTAGGGGTTATTTAAATAAAGCTACATATTGATATCTTAAATAAAGCCATCCTATCCTATCCTATCAAGCTATGCATGATATCTATATAATTATACATAAATCAAAATTATATCTGTGACAATATGTCCCACAGGTAGGCAAAAATATCGCCACAGCTTGGAGCTTATTCCACTGTTCTATAATATTTCAGTTGGGGTAGAAAAATTTGACAGAATTTTACTATCCAACACGTGGTCTTGATCGATTTCGTTCACGGGGAACTAAAAAGCTAAAGTTCTTATTATTCTGACTCATACCTCGAACCCAGATCCTAGGTCCTTATAAACTACATATACTAGACCGACGAGGGTTGTATAATATTTACTATGAACGTGAAAAGTCATTGGTGTTTTTCAAGATTTTACCCGCTAACTTTGTCAGGACCTGTGTTCCATCCACTAGGCTACCTTGGCTCAATTATATATACTATTTAAGAAATAAAGCAGTTTTAAAAAAAAAACCTTAATATTATTATAAAATATATACTATGGGAAAGTTTTGCTATCTTCATATAATATTTCATGCAACGCCATCTAGCAGAGAGTAGAAGCAACAAATTGTCATTTTACTTCATATCACGTTACTAGCGACATCTAGCAAAAATATGTCCAACTTCAAAGTGATCAAAAATAATGAAAAATAGATGGCGCTGTTTCAAGGTTTTTTTTTGTGAAGGTACTTTATAACGCTATTGATTATTATTTCGTCGCTGTTTGCTTTTGCATTTGAAAGAAAGATGATGAATTAAATAGCTAACTAAGAAGCTTAGAAGATTGCTTCAAAAATGTGATTATGAATTTTATTTTATCGGTAATTTAAAAATTGTAATAAATATTTTATTTAAACGAAGAATACTAAAGGTGGTAAATATATAAATCTTTCATTAGCTATTGACATAATTATTTAGTTTTATTTCTAAGAAATACCTTAAGATATAATTATAATTATACTCACGAAACCTAAACGAAATACGTACACTGAAAAAAAAATTTTTTTGAATGACGATATCTCAAATGGTGGTTGATTCTCGCTAATGATAAACATAATAAAAAAGTTAAGTTGCAGATTCCAACTGCACTACATGACCTACTAAGCTAATTGAGCTGTTACTCGTCGCTTGAAGATGGTCCTTGGATTCTTGCTATTGCTTCTTGAAAACAATTCATTTAGTACTTATCTAATAAAATAATACGAAAAACGAAAATTAAAAAAAAAAAAACATTTCAGTGGAGAAACAAAATCTACTAAAAACTATTTAAATCTAAAAATCATTGCGAGTGTTGCCTGATTTATGGTTAGGTAAATTTAAATGCTATCGAGATTCATATTTACATTTTGTGAAAGCTGCCCACTTACTTGTTTGCTTAGGACGACCTCTACTATACCATGTAAAATAACAAACACAATATTTATAAAGCACCTCTAACACTGGCTTAGATAAGGATGAGTTATTATGTTAATACGTTATGTTATATTTTGCAGTTGTTAATATTAAATGAAATACTGTAAATTAGGGCATAATTAGAATACGATACTATAATATTACTTTATAATATAACGAGTAAAAACATTTAAATGTTTAAATAATATTGACACAGTTATTATATTATATCTACAAAATACGATCTTCCAGACCGATTTCGGCCACGGCGGCCAATCTCAAGAGAGATTATCCAACTGCGCAGGACATATTATAGTGCACGAGTATGATTTTTTTTTTTTTTTTTATATTACCCGGGAGGGCAAATGACTCTACTCCACCTGATGTTAAGTGGTAGTAGAGTCCAAACGCGAGGACGGCCAGTACAGTCGGGAAGAAGGTTCTGCACTAGCCGCCCTCGCCTTGCCGGCCCGCAAGATGCCTCTTCACGCCTCGTTTGAAGGAACCCGGGTCGTAAGAGGAGGGGAATACGTGTGCTGGTAAGGAATTCCGTTTCTTGGAAGTGCGACAAAGAAAGGAGTTGCCAAATTTCTTTGTGCGCGATGGAATTGATGTCACAGTTAGTCGGTGACATCGCGAGCCAGCACGCGTAGACTTGTGAAGGAAGGGGGAAGCTGGAATTATGGAGAATAATTCCTCGGAACACTCGCCGTGATACAGTCGATAGAAAGCGCTCAGCGCTGCTATCTCTCGACGCAATTGTAAAGGCTCGAGGGTGTTAGTGACCTTTACGTCGCCAATTATGCGGACCGCACGTCGCTGCAACCGATCCAAGGCCTGAAGTAGGTATTTAGCGGAGCCATCCCAAAGGTGCGAGCAATATTCAACGCAAGACCGTCCCTGTGTTTTGTACAGCAGGCACAGTTGTTGAGGCGTGAAAAAACGCCGCACCTTGTTCAGAACTCCGAGTTTCCGTGAAGCTGTTTTTATTACAGCCTCGATGTAATCCCTTGGACTAAGGTCGCAGCGAACGTCCATCCCCAGCATGGCGATTTTGCTTTGTATCACCAGCGGAGTGCCACAGAGGGAGGGAAAAGGGGAAAATGGTGACTTTTTTGCTGTGAGAGCGCATACCTGTGTTTTCTTGGCATTAAATTCAACAAGATTATCTGAGCCCCATTTGGCGATAAGCTCTAACGTCCTATTGAGTTCAATGACAAGATCCTCCCGCCTCTCCCTAATTTCCTCTCGCCCAGCCACTGCGCGTCCGTGGTATCCACCATGCACTGTACTATCGTCTGCATAGCAATGAATGTTCCCGAGAGAGAGCATATCATTGATATGCAAAAGAAACAGAGTGGGAGATAGCACGGATCCCTGGGGGACCCCAGTATTCACTACATAGAATTGTGAAGCGCTACCATCAACTAAAACACGAAGGCTGCGCTTGTGTAGGAAGCTGGCAATTCAGGTGCAAAGCTGAGCAGGCAGACCATATGCCGGCAGTTTGGAGAGAAGACTTCTGTGCCAGACCCTGTCGAAAGCCTTGGAGATATCGAGGCTGACAGCCAACGATTCCCCATGCTTGTCGATAGCTTCACCCCAGAGGTGTGTTACGTACGCTAGAAGATCACCTGTAGACCGTTTTGGTCGAAATCCGTACTGACGATCATTAATTAAACAGTGATCTTCTAGGTAATGGATCAGTTGGTTGTTAAGAATCCGTTCCATCACCTTACAAAGTACTGAGGTGATAGCTATTGGCCGATAATTTGCCGGGTCAGACCGATCCCCTTTTTTGGGAACCGCTTGCACATTAGCTCTTCTCCAAGCCTCTGGCACACATCCCGAAGAAAGAGACAGTTGGAACAGGCGCGTTAATACGGGAGACAGCTCCGCCGCGCACTTCTTCAGCACTATGGCTGGTATTCCATCGGGACCGCTAGCTTTCCGTACATCAAGTGATTGCAGCTCCGCACGCACATCACGCTGCCTGATTTTGATGTCAGGCATCGTGTGGCCACAAGAAGGTATTATTGGTGGCAGAGAACTACAATCATCGATGACGGAGTTGTCGGCAAAGAGTTTAGCCAGGAGATCAGCTTTCTCTTGCGGACTGTGAGCTAGCGATCCGTCCGGACTTCTGAGCGGTGGCAGCGAAGGTTGGCAGAAATTGTTTTGCACAGACTTGGTCAGACGCCAGAAGCTACGGGAGCCCCTAGGATGTGAAATAAGGTCATGACCAATCTGTACAATGCGCTGTGCATCCGCTCTCGTGTAAGCCTTCCTACAGGACTTGGAGTTTTTATTGTCGATTGCTTTCAGTGAGTCAATGTTAGATGCCCCGCTAATGCAGCCATTGATCCACTCGCGATATGCCGCCTGCTTAGATGATACAGCGTCGGCACATTCGCGAGTGAACCAACGGTTACGCGCACCCCTACTGTCGAGATCTGAGCTAGGAATGTAGTATTCCATTCCCAACATGTGCGCAAACACAGGTGCACTCTCTATTCCCTAACTACCATAATCCGATGGGGCGGCAATCCGACACGACCGGAAAGAGTTTAGGCGCAGTATCAACGACTTTACGTGCTTTCCGAGGCACGGGAGTGTAGACACTACCAACTTCACTCCAGGCTGCTATCGAGAAATTTTGACAGAAAAATTCAATAACTTTTTATTGGGCCGACATGGGATTTGAACCCAGGGCCTCCGGGTCTGCGGCCTTACATCTAGCAACTCGACGAACGAGGCAGTCTACAAAATAAATAAGACACATGAAAGTGACAAATAATTAAAGAAATAAATTTAGTTAATCGTTAGCTGATCTGCTTTAGGTCTATATGGTATTTTTATATTTAAAAACCTGCGTTAAATAGCTGTTCACGCTAATACACTCCATATTCTACATATCAACGGATGTATGAGATGAGTATGTCTCTTAAAAATACATGGCTCTTTCACCGCGTTTACGGCATACAATTTTCATTTAACTACACTCATGTTGCGAGCATAACATAAGCCAACCATTAGCTATTTAGTGTAAAAGGTCTGCTAACATACGGAATTTACGAGCAATTGACTATGTATATGAATAAAGACGGACGCAGATTGAACTAACGTTCTGTTATGTTGGACGATTAACTAAATGGTTTGTATTTCAACGTTGAAATGTATTATTATTTTACCTTAGACAATATTTTTGATATTTTAATACGTGTGTTTTCCCGTAATTGCAATGGCATACGGGAACGTTAGTCCTAGATATCTGCATTTTTTATTTAAACTTTTATTCAGGCATTAAGCCTTATATACATTACTAGCATGGCAAACGTCGTCCTGCCATACAGTGATTTTTTCGCTTGGTGGCCAACAGCATCTACCGGGTCCAATTGTGTTTTTAAACCATCCAGGAACCCATTGAAATATACACACAAAATTTCATCCAAATAGGTCCAGCGGTTTAGGAGGAATTAGGTGACAAATACAAGTACAGAAGAATTATAAATATTAAGACAGGCTAATAATATACGTATTAAAAATAATGTTATAAAATTTAACACGGTATTATCCTCTTTGTAACCTATGTTCTATTATTCCTGTCGGTCAAGTCAGGGCTGAAGAAGATGGATTTATGGTGCGCGAGTATTTAGAGGATGTTAAGTGAATTTGCACATTGTTTCAATTAAATCAACTAGTACTAAAACTCTATTAATAGACAATTCAAAATATTCACTATTCAAGTAAGCTTTTAACACTTTTGAATTGTCAAGCTATAGAATTAATTTCTATTTAAATGTACCACCGGCTTTGAGTGTCGATTGTCCCGAGAATATGCGACAAGTCCGTATTTATGCTTTTTTTTCTGTCCTGTGTGGAAAGTATACGAACTCCACCGATAATTAATTAATGTTAAATTCACCAATCACGATAAATCTTTGCATCTATGTTTGTCTCTTTCTCTTTGCCACTCAGATATATCCGCTTATTGGTTTGCTTCTGTACTAAAAGTATACTTCATTAATGCATACTTAATTTAATTGTGTAACTATATATATTTATAAACACTATTACTATAAAGACAAAATAATCCGACGAGTCGTATCCTAGTTTAATACTCACTAACAATATATTTCAGTCAAGCATCAATGCTTCGGTGTGAAGGGCGAGAGAGACAGTGTTATTACAGGCAAGGGAACGTAACTACTTAGGTTTCACGGTTGGCAGCGCATTGATAATGTACTTGCATGACTTATGCTCTAACCGTCGCCAATGTATACGAGCAGACTACAATTATACGAGCAGAGCAGAAAATTTATTATCAGTCTCTATTTACCATGTTAAAATACATAATAGTTGTGATAGCTTTGATAGTTGTTTAAGAAAAATTTGAAGATTAAATTTGAGCAATGATATATAAGTTTGATTGAAATGTTTTTCACTCAAAAACATCTCTCTTCTGTCACAGTGTAATCGATAAGATTTTGTATGTTTTTGTTCCATTTCTGTGACAGCTCTTGTAAATATGGAGTCCCCGTACGAATAATCTGGTCTAAACATCCTCGCTGTCTGTAATCCCGGTCTCCGAATAGGTGAGCTTAAATTTGTCTTCGTTACGCATGATGAAGGTAAAATGTCGTACACTCATTTAGGATTATGTAGTTTATCAGAATCCATCTTGTAAATGGAAGGAGAGATTTTGTAATATTAGTCATTCGGTTTGGTGCTTTTCACTTATACTACAATTATAATTAATTAAGTACCATCATATGAATATTTTAATATTTGCTTGTTTGTTTTAAAAGATCTACTTCCAATCCGATTGATAAGAAAATCAAAATGCATAATTTTGATATATTATATAGTATTTGTATATTATATTATGTAGCTTGTCGATGGATGTTTTTGGTTACGACGCCTTCCAAGCGGTTTTTGCCATAATTTTGGCAAAAAATAGATATACGAAAATTATATTAGTTTTTTGATGATTATGATGATTAACTCATAGAATATAGTTTAATTAATTCGTCGAAAGTTTTTCATTCTTACCAAAATATATATTCATTTTAAGCATTTCTTGGCTAAATAAATATTCATTTTTACGTCTTGCCATTCGTATCAGTAGTTTTAGAAATATCACGAGTTATTTTAATAAGCGCATGGGAAAAAAATACACTCGTATATCGTATACAGTAAAGTACGTATGACGTTGACGGATATACTGTATTACGGTAATAAATCTTTAATTTTATTATTACTGGTGGTAGAGCTTTGTGCAAGCTCGTCTGGGTAGGTACCACCCACTCATCAGATATTCTACCGCAAAATAGCAGTACTTGGTATTGTTGTGTTCCGGTTTGAAGGGTGAGTGAGCCAGTGTAATTACAGGCACAAGGGACATAACACTTTAGTTCCCAAGGTTGGTGGCGAATTGGCGATGGCGATGTAAGCGATGGGTAACATTTCTTACAGTGCCAATGTCTAAGGGCGTTTGGTGACCACTTACCATCAGGTGGCCGATATGCTCGTCCGCCTTCCTATTCTATAAAGAAAAAATATTAAAGGTATTATTTATAAAGATAAACGACGTCACTCATAAACGTTTTTAAATTATAGAAAGCACAATTAGCCACTAAGTAACGTTTCTAAGCAACACCAAACGTCATGTTATTTACTATAGGAGGACTTCACTTATAATTAGGGAATGCATATAAAATAAATTTAATATTTTCAGCAAAACAAGACAACAAACAATTTTCATAAAATAAATTCATATTTATGCCGGAAAAACAACAGGGTATAAAAGTGCATAATATATTTCGACATCGAAGTTGTAAATGTTCTTAGTTGAAAAGTTTTCTTTGTGAAACTAACAGATTCTAGCTTCTATATTGCACCTAAGCTTTAGTCAAAGTTTACTTTGAAAATAATGTTGCGCAATATTTTGTTTCTTTCGTAAAACGAGTTTTATTATAGAGATTTTCGTAACATTGCATGTAAAATTTGTATTTTTTTTACTTTTGAAGCGTTTGCGTTTGTTTCGGAAATTATAATTAGTTTTTGAACTAGCCACTTATGTAATATAGTTTTTATGTAGTTGTTCTATAAAATTTACAAATAAATAAAATTCATAATAAGCCATAGGTTAGTTTTATTTTAATTAAAGTAATTGTTTTGCTTAATTTGTTTATTTATCACCCTAAAATTTGCTTATTTTTAGTCCTTTACGAGAATTATTTCTTTACAAGCACTAATTCCAAATCAACCCTTGCAACTACATCAGCTTTGACTTCGACCGATAGAAAATTTGCTTACACTAAGAGTTGATGGCAATAAATTTATTAATAAGTTATATAAGATCTTATTTTGAAATGTTTGTTTTAATAATTATTTGATTATTTTTTATCGTGAGATGTTATGGTAATTCATGAAAGCATTGTTTCAACTCTTCAGTTCATTTCATCTTTTGATGTATGTAACAGAATGAGCACGGTGCATCTAGGCCATGTCGCCATTGCCTAACGTTTTAACATGCTTAATGACGCTCTTGTTCGTTCTGACGCACGGCCTGCTTTATGTAATACAAACTCCACCAGCGGTTTTATTCTTGTTCACTTTGGTATATTTGAAACATTTTATATTTCTCCTGATTTTTTAGAGCTTATTAATGTGGAAGTGCTTACTGCTGAAACCACCGGAATCATGTCGCACACTCGACATATAAGTTATTGGATTTTTTGTGCAAGAATTTCTAGAGAATGATCTTTGAAAAGCACGTACAGGCTTTGCTATATCGTCTGATTTCTCTGATCGTGTCGGATTGCCGTTCCATTGAAGTGAGGTAATAGAAAAAAACACAATAACTAAAACTTTATTATATTGACTCTAAGCAATTGCTGTTCGAATCAAAAAGGCTGACTGAAAACAGGTAGAGACTATCCATATATAAATATTCCCGTAAAACTGTTTCCAAGAAAAATTAGGACCGGTGAAAAAACATATAATGTTCTTCTTAACAAAAATATAAAATCAATGTATTTACCTTAGTTATTAAAATATATTATCACTATTTATTCATCAAATCCATATAACAAAACAATCATATATTCAGGATGCATAAAGGCAAGGTCATAAATATTTCAATAGTTATCAGTATTTCGCTAAAGCACATACCGTCACCTATCAGCAGCAGGCAGTCATTTGTCTATCGGAAACATAAGAGCTCTCGATATCAGTGTCCAGTCATGCGTGGTGGGTCACATCTAGAGTCATGACGTCGTAATTTAAGACGAGCCCGTATCCTGGTAGCGTGAGTTATGATGTTCAACATTTGCATCACTTACTGTATGAATTCCGTTAGGATCGTCGTATTTTGAACATTATGACTAACGTTTTCAAAGGAGACAATAATACAGCCAATGTGTCAATGGATATAGGATTTATATGCGCAATAACTATTTTGATTTGGTTGAGAAGTAATACAAAAACCAATATCGCGTTTAATCACAATAATATCATATAATGAAATTTTTAAATTGAATTTAACAACTACCTATTGTATATATGACGATGATCTATGACAAACCTACGAATACTCATTTTACGATAATGTGATTTTTGCAAGCTAGTTAATTATTATAGTTTGTGGTATTAATTACTAAATTATTCGTACTTCAGTAGGTAGCAGCCACTCATCAAATATTCTACCGATAAACAGCAATACTTAATATTGTTGTGTTCGAATTGGAAGCTATGCACACGGGACATAGCATCTTAGTTCCCAATGTCGGTGGTTCATTGTTGATTTATAAGGAATGGTTAATATTTCTAATATCGCCAATGTCTATGATGACGACTAAACATCCCTCCGTTTACATTAAAAAAAAAAACAATATTATTATAATTAAAAAAAATATACTAATTACTATTTTCGTTACATGGCTGTTACCGAAAACCAGTTTTGCTGATTCAGAAATAATATAAATGTTTGATTAAAATAAAAATCGATTATTAGCGAATTTTTTGACAAACATTAATAATGTTTAATGTTCGCTTTAGCGATTCGTATGTACATACGTTAGTTATGGACATACAGTATTTTGATTTTCCCAAGGGAAACCGTACAGCGTATGAGCCACGATTCCGCGTGATGTGCAAATAGCCTTCTATATATTGATATTAAATAAGCCTTTGAAGCTTTTAATGAATAACGTTTCATACGTATAATACGTATATATGATGTCATTGAACTTTCTCTAAATACAACATTTTATAGAAAAGTCAATCCTCTTTGAACTTAAAAGAATAGATTAAATGTCCGTGTTCAAAAAAAAAAAACATTTAATTGTTTGTTGCGGTTGTAGACGTTGTGGTTTAAGCCACAAAATGTTGCCAGTGTATTTTTTCAAAGAATAAATTTAAACGTTAAGAGAATGTAAATTTATTTTAGTGTAGGTTAGCTTATCGTTATTCTTTTTGTGAATGAGTTTTTGAGGTTATGTTTTATTTGAAGGCATGTTTCAAAAGTGGTGGCGGAAATGTAATTATATAATTTACTATCATTACTGTATAAATAATAGCTGTTTTTTATTAGTAAAACTATTAAAAATTAAGAAATTAATTTAAATCGTCTATAGCGAAATTATAAAAGATGATGTAGCCGAGATGGCCCAGTGGTAAGTACGCGTGAATCTTAACCGATGATCGTGGGCTCAAACCCGGGCCAGCACCACTGAATTTTCATGTGCTTAATTTGTGATTATAATTCATCTCGTGCTTTACGGCGAAGGAAAATATCTGCCACATGTGTATTCCACCAACCCGCAGCGTGGTGGAATAAGCTCCAAACCTTCTCCTCAAAAAGGGAAAGGAGGCCTTTAGCCCAGCAGTGGAACATTCACAGGCTCTTACTATAGCGAAATGGTTACATGTTTCCTTGTTATGTGAAATCGCAGGTTCGACCTTTGGACTATTGTAACTCCGAATACAAGCTGTTCACTTAAGTGGTGGGGTATTAATAATTCCTATAATAATGGGCATAACTATATTTCTCATTTAAAAAAAAACTTATATAACTCAAAGCATTGTGAATATGTTCTAAATTAAATAAAGATAATAATAATATTTATTCGATATATATTATTATAAAAGAACTTGAATTAAAACTGTGTCAGTACTGCATTAGAGTCAATACCGCTCACCTCTATGACGTCACGATCCATTATAGAACTATACGTAGTGCTACCTTCTCCTTAATAAAAAATGATAAAACAACTATTAATGAAGAATAAGTAAATTAAAAAGTACTAATAAATACAACTAAATGATGTTAAAATTGAAAATGTTAAAGTTAAAATTGAAAATATATTTTATGAGGCAATGATTCATTTGATTTGAACACTCTAACGAATAAAAAGGGCGTTTGTTATTTTATAAATGTATTTAATTAAACACAACATAATAAAGATCGATGACACCAGAGACAGGATAAAATTGATAGCTAATTTGTCGACAATTTCGACCCGAGCAATACGCATGTAATCCGTATACATATCATCAATCACAACTTTCAGTTGAATCCGTGAGCCACGACAGTTAGGGGTGTTAAAATAGCAACGGGTGTTGAAAAGAAGTTACCTGGTGGGAAAGAATGTTATTTAGCTAATAATCATGTATTAAAAATGTAATAAATTAAATTAGTAGGTAAAATGTAATAAATTAACAATGTTTGAGAGCAATTAAATAAAAATTTAAAAATAAATGAAGAAAGCGTAACCAAATTATTTAAGAAATATTAGTGTATATTTAAGACTTGAATGTAATTTTTTTTATGAAATATATTAAAAAACACAAGCTATAATATACCCAAAAGTGTCGCGACGGTAGCAGTCTTACACTCATTTCGGACTAACTGACATTTGCCTAATGTCACTTCAATTGGTTTTAGTTAGGTCTTCCTTTATCTCAAAATTTTAGTAAATGCTAGAAGTGATTAATATTGACATTATGATTATTAATAGTCCGTGACAAAGCATAACTTTTAAATTCGATGTTCAAAATTATCATGTTCATGTTATCTTTAATAATTCCAATGTTTACAGTAAAATTTAGATGCTGCAAAATGAGTACGCTTGGAAATGTTCATTTATAATATAATTAAAATACTTTATTAATTCCTATCTAACAACCCTAGCTACATTTACCTCCTTAATTAAACCTTCGAACAGATGGCGCGACGTTCGCTTCGCGTCATAGATTTCAATTAATTTCTGTCACCACACAATATAGCCTATTTTATTATTCATTTAACGGAAATCACAATAAGTAATTATTTTTGTTTTTAAAATATCCGACACTTGATAAGTTACAAACAGTCCTAGCGTTTTAATATTTTATTTTATTAAATGAGTCAACATTTTCATGATGATCATATATAAATGATGAAGTTCTAATATACAATCACAGGTGCTTTCTTGCAAAAAAGTACCTCAGTTACAAAAAGGAGTATATCCCAAGTTCCTCAGACTAATGGACTTGTTTTCAAAATATTCTAATATCAAATAATCTACGATATAAAACCTTTCTAGTTATATAAGAGTAATAAAGTTAAAACATAATCTCACATAAGCCACTAAACCAGTTCTTCATCCACTTCACGTTTCAGATCACGTATTTGCAATCTGCAAGACTCGGGGACCTATAAAAAAATCTTACAGGAAAATTACGCCTAATTCTTTTCACATCTTTAGGCTGTCGCCTTTTATTGATTTAAATTTTATGTCTTGGTGAAAGGGCTTTGTCAGAGGTAGGTACCACCAATTCATCACACATTCTATCGTTAAGCAGTAGTATTTACAGTATTGTTTTTTTTCGGTTTATAGGGTGAGTGAGGAATAATTACAGTCAGAAGGGACATAACTTCTTAGTTTCCAAGTATTGGCGATGAAAGGATTTGTTGATATTTATTACAGCGCCAACATCTAAGGGTTGTGGTGATCATTTAATATCTGGTGGTCAATCTTCCAACCTCCAACAATCCTCCTCCAACATTCCTCCAATAATAAATAAATAAAAAGTATATTATTATGTCTATCTGATAGAATCCGCAGTAGAAAATTGAAGTAAAATAAAGTTCAAATATTTCTTTAAGCGATAGTTCACCTTTGACCAGCAATGGGTTGGGATGTTTTTGGGCTATCTGCTTGAAAGACAAATGCTAAAATCTTTGATTTTCTGAAACAAGTGATAGACGTCTGTAATTAAACATGAAACCCACTCATTTATTTATCGTGTACAAAATAATGTTTTAATATAACAAGACGAAATTAAGGCCTACGTAAATTTGACGTGACTCAAAATTAATCTGTTTGAGACGTGACAACGACCCGCGCGATACAAGGCACCGTAAATTTAATAAAGAGCAACTCCAAGAATGAACCTGCTCGCAGAACCAAGATTGATGTGGCAAAAATTCAAGAAATAAAAGTTGTCCAGATCTTCACGTATATTAAAAGTTTCACATTTTACAACTTTTTTAAATAAAAAGTTATGTGTATAATACGAAATATAAAATGTGTTAAGTAATGTTTTTTGTCTTTATGAACAAAACAACTGCGGTCAGTTATTTTTTATTTGATTTATGAAATGATAATGATGATTAAGAAAACGTATACAATTATACATATCTAAAGAAAATACAAAATCTCGTAATTACAGCAGGTGCAATTATGGAACCAGAAAAGATAACCTTAATAATTTTATTATAAAGACGACAGTTCACTTACCCCTTACCTATAAATGTTGTTTAAATAAACAATGCTGTCTCCTTCTTTTAAATACGAAAACAATGATGACAGAAAGAGGCAAATCGCTTATAAGTAAAGCGGATAATGCTTATATTATAAAAGTATTTACGTTATAAATTTATAGTCAATTTGCACCGGGCGTGTCTGAACGACAGTGACAAATGGCGTCGTCTGACATCGCAGACTGTGCGTTTTGCATCTGACTCTCACATACTGATGTTTTTGCATATATTATTTCCAAGTCAAGTAGACAGTTTATATAAAGTAAAACGGAAGCTTAAAGCCTTCATGAAAAGTCACTTCACTGGACAGAGAAAACTTTTAGTTTTAAATCGTTCTCGTGTCTGCCTGTCCGTATGTCGCAGTCTATTAACCTCATACTTCTCTAGTTAGATTACCAAAACAATTAAAAAGTCGGTAAGGTATGAATAATAAAATGATTTTGGACTTTAAAATAAGGGAACGAAAGATAAAATTAAAAATAATATCATCTTTTTCAAGAGCAGGATACGGCATATGAAATAGAATATTGTTAGGAGATACAGAATAATGTATATTATGTTTAAATAGTTACGTTTAGGCTTCACTCGGATTATTTTTCATTAGGATTTTTTCATCCCCGAAATCATGAATGCAAAATTTCATGATGGTTAGTTGAGTGTAAAGATTTGCAAGTGTGACCAGCAAATAAACTAACTTTCGGATTTATAATGTTATTTGGGTTAATAAGCTGATTTGCTAAAAATATATTAAAGAAAATTTAGATTGAATAGTGCCGAGAGGATGAAAGTCCAAAAAATGTTAAAGGGTTTCGTAGCTTAGCCACCAATTAAAAACTCCGGCAGACTTTTAGAATTATTTATTGTGACAAGTCAACAATGTTTTGTATTAGAGCGTTCACTAAAAATAATTGAAATAATTAAATAATTAAAAATTAATAATAACGACAGCGCTTATATAGGCATTCCCCTCTTCCGATGACCACCACGCGTGCTTGCCATTTTTGGGACCTCCTCCTAGACGAAAACAAAAGCGATGCATGCGGCCATCTTGCTGGAGGTGTGGTCAAGCGTGTGACGTCGCTGCGAGGACAATAGATGCGCATGCGACCATATTGCCGAAGGGGTGTGTCCATCCGTGTGACGACATACATCAGACCACTGCAACATCACCTGATCAATGACGTAGTTGATCAGGTGATGTTTGTGCTGCGTTTAGACGCATTGTGCACTCGCCACACTACTCCCCCGCCGAGACCGTGACTACGGGCGATAGTAGTTTGGGAATCTGACCACTCTACCACTCCTGGTTTTACTGGCAGGGATGGCATCAGACTTCTCCTGAACTTTGATATTCTGGTCTGTCTGGTCCTCAGCGAGTATGTAAGCTGGTTTCAGTCTGTCTATGCTGATTCGCTGCGTTTTGCCTTGTACGTCGATGTCAAAGGTTTTCTCCTCGCGTCGCAGCACCCTGTATGGACCTGAATAAGGTGCTTGAAGGGGTTTCCGATGGGGACCCTGCCGGATAAATACGTGCGAGGTAAGCATAAGGTCTTTTGGTATGTAAAAAGTTTTATTAGAACTTGTGTGCCAAGATGATGGTTGTGGCCTTAATTTATTGACATGTGTTCGGATTCTACCAATGAATTCGGTGATGTCCACGATGGTTGGGGGTGCTGATGAGAAGAACTGTCCAGGTAACCGCAGTGGTTCCCCGTAGACAAGTTCGGCAGTTGAAGCTTTAATGTCATCTTTGTATGCGCTGCGTATACCTAGTAATACCCAAGGTAACACTTCTACCCAGTTTGGGGTAGAATGACAGGCAATTGCGGCTTTTAATTGACGGTGTAGTCTTTCTACCATACCATTAGCTGCCGGATGATATGCCGTTGTGGTATGATGGTTGGCACCGATGAGCTTGACCAGTTCTTTGAAAGCGCCCGACTCAAACTGCCGTCCACGGTCAGTGGTGATGTGTTCGGGGCACCCGAACCGTGATATCCAACCACTGGAAAGGGCAGCAATGCAGCTTTCGGCGGTGATGTCCTGTAGTGGGTAGACTTCTGGCCACCTTGTGTAGCGGTCCACGATGGTCAGGCAGTACCTGTAACCTAAACATAAAGGTAAAGGACCTATCAAATCCAAGTGGATGTGTCGAAAACGTGCGGAAGGGCTTTCGAAGGCTTGTAGCGGAGCTTGAGTGTGTCTGGTCACTTTGCTTTGCTGACATTGTTGACACTCCTTTACCCATTGTCGACAGTCTTTGCGGATACCAGGCCAAATGTAGCGCTCTGTAACTAACTTGACCGTAGGCTTGGCTCCTGGATGGCTTAAATTGTGGAGAGAATCGAATACCTGCTTGCGATATGAAGGTGTGATGAATGGTCGAGGATTACTTTGAGAGACATCGCAGTATACCAGGAGAACTGGCTCTGACTCTAATCGTATTTTCTTCAACCTAAGGGAAGACCCATTTTTCAGCAGGTCCTGTAGCTCGCTGTCCGCCTCTTGTGCTTTGACCAGGGAGTGGTAATCTAAGGGTATAGAAACTGCCTCGATACGCGAAAGGGCATCTGCAACAATATTGTCTTTACCAGCTACATATCTGAAGTCTGTGGTGAATTGGCTTATAAAGTCCAAGTAGCGAAACTGGCGTGGCGAACAGTTCTCTCGGTGATTAGCAAAGGCAAACGTAAGTGGTTTATGGTCCGTGATGATACAAAATGTCCGAGCTTCCACCATAAATCTGAAGTGTCTAATTGCGTCATACACTGCCAATAACTCTCGGTCATATGGGCTGTACTTTTTCTGTGATGGACTTAGCTTCCTCGAAAAGAATGCTAAGGGTTGCCATTCATTGTTCTTGAACTGTTGCAGCACAGCACCTATTGCTGCATCTGAAGCGTCCGTCTGTATGGACAGTTCTGCTTGAGGATCTGGGTGGACCAAAAGTGTGGCTTCTGAAAGTTGCTTTTTAGACAGTTCGAAAGACTCTAATAGGGCAGGCGTCATGTTAATAGACTGCGATCCCTTTGTTTTAGGTCCAACGAGGAGTTGGTTGAGCGGTGCCTGAACTTTTGCAGCATTAGGTATAAAACGGCGATAAAAATTGATCATACCTAAAAATCTTCGTAATTCTTTTAGCGTCTTGGGTACCGGGAAGTTCTGAATGGCTTCAACCTTCGATTCTAACGGCTGTATTCCTGCTGCTGACACGTTGTGGCCCAGGAACTGGACTTGCGTTTTGCCGAAAGTACATTTGTTGGTATTTATTAGAACTCCATATTCTGCTAGTCTTTGGAACAACAACTTGAGATGCTCCTGATGAAGGGTAGTGCTGCTGCTGAAGACTAGAATGTCATCCAGGTACCCGTAACAAAAATCTAAGCCCCGCAGTACCTCGTCCATGAATCTTTGGAAGGTCTGTGCGGCGTTACGAAGACCGAACGTCATGAACGGGAATTCGTAAAGCCCGAAAGGAGTGGCGATAGCGGTTTTCGGAATGTCGTCTTCGTATACTGGTATCTGATGATAAGCTTTAACCAGGTCTATGGTTGAAAAGACCGTACTGCCTGTCAACTGGCACGTAAAATCATGCAAGTGCCTGATAGGGTACTTATCGGGAATTGTACGGGCGTTTAGGGCTCTGTAATCGCCGCACGGTCGCCACCCGTCGTTCTTCTTTTTAGTTAAATGTAACGGTGATGACCATGGGCTGTCAGATCTTCTTGCTGTGCCACTCTGTAACATTTCATCGAACTCTTGCTTAGCAATTTTTAGTCTTTCCGGGTCTAACCGTCGCGGGCGGCTAGATACCGGTGGTCCATCGGTGGTCCGGATATGGTGCACCGTAGAGTGTTTGGTGATGTGCGGCTTTCCAGCAGGACGAGTGATTTCTGGAAATTCTCTAAGCAGGCGATGATAAGATGTATCCTCTAAAGTCGTACGTACTGAGGAAATTGTTTCCGTAGAACGTTGTTTCGGGAGTGCAACAGCAAGTGTGGTAACACCGTCAACGAGGCGCTGGTTGCGACAGTCGACTAGCAGGTTGTAGTAACTTAAAAAGTCGACGCCGATGATGGGCTTTGAGACGTCTGCTACGACGAAACGCCACGTGAAAGCGCGCCTAAGTCCTAGATCCAGCGTTAAGGGGAGGAAGCCATATGTGCAAATGATAGTCCCATTTGCAGCGAACAATTCGTATCCCGTTTTGTTTCTAGGTTCCCGAACAGCGGATCTTGGAAAGACACAGAGGTCTGAACCGGTGTCAACTAAATATTGCACTTTGGTCTTGCGATCCGTGATGAACAGGCGGCCCGAAATTGTAAGGCAGTCGTTTACCGCCACTACTGGCTGCCTTGAGCGTTTCCCGTCTTCTTGTAGCTACACGGTTGAATACATTTGCGTGCGCGCTCGCCGAATCTATAATGGTACCAACAGTACGGGTAGTTATTTGTTTGTGAGCGGGAACGTGCGCGGGAATGTCGTCGCGATCTGTCTCTGGCGAATCGTGAGCGGGATCGTGGCTGTCTTCGGTTAAGTTGCATGCTAAGTATCTCCATCTGCTTGCTCAGCTCAGCTACGGTCTGGTTCAGGCTTTCGAAACTAGTACTTGGTACTCCTAGAGTGGAACTAGATGTACTAGCTACTTGCCCAGCTACTCGACCGACTACTGGCACGGCTACTTGCTCGGACACTTGCGATGTTGCTGGAACGATTTCGTTGATACGGTCGGCAAGCTCTGCCATGTCTTCAAGGCTCATCTTCGTATGCTGCGCTGCTATACACGTCTGCAAATGCGTTGGGAGTCGACTTGACCAGATGGTACGGATAAAATCGGTTGGAACAGTTGGCCCAGCTAGGTGTTGTAGATGCCGTAAAAATTGTGTGGGCTTTCTATCACCGAGTTCCTCGTGCATTAGCAGTTGTTTTATTTTACGCTCTTGTGAAGCTGACAGCCTCCGTATTAATTCGGCTTTTAATTTGTCGTACCTGCCGGTGGAAGGTGGAGCTACGACCAGGTCCCTTATTTCCGCCGTGTGCTGTGGTTCCAGTTGCGCTAGTACGTAATAGAACTTCGTGGAGTCCTCTCGGATGCCGGACAGGATGAATTGGCCTTCGAGCTGTGCGAACCATAATTCTGGATCATCTGGGTTGAATACAGGCACTCTCACTCCAACTCGCATCGTTTCTCCAGTGGCCGGAAGGGCGGTAACAGCTGTGGCGTCACGTGATAATGGAGCGTCCGGCATTGACATCTTGAAAGGTCTTCTTCTTCTTCGTGCTTCAAACGTCGGGGTCACCAGTAAAGGGTTTCGTAGCTTAGCCACCAATTAAAAACTCCGGCAGACTTTTAGAATTATTTATTGTGACAAGTCAACAATGTTTTGTATTAGAGCGTTCACTAAAAATAATTGAAATAATTAAATAATTAAAAATTAATAATAACGACAGCGCTTATATAGGCATTCCCCTCTTCCGATGACCACCACGCGTGCTTGCCATTTTTGGGACCTCCTCCTAGACGAAAACAAAAGCGATGCATGCGGCCATCTTGCTGGAGGTGTGGTCAAGCGTGTGACGTCGCTGCGAGGACAATAGATGCGCATGCGACCATATTGCCGAAGGGGTGTGTCCATCCGTGTGACGACATACATCAGACCACTGCAACATCACCTGATCAATGACGTAGTTGATCAGGTGATGTTTGTGCTGCGTTTAGACGCATTGTGCACTCGCCACAATGTCAATACGGATATTATACGAAAGTTGAGGCGAAAATTCAAACTAAAATCTTTTTTACAATACTGCGGCAATACAAACACTATTCATATTAATGTAAAAATGCGGAACTTAATTTTAGCGAGACATAACAAGACTTAACGTCATCAGTTAGTGTGTGTGTTTCAAATCTTTCAATTGAATTTTAAGCCAGTTTCACTCAACCGATTGATCTGAAATTTTGCACACATTTTTGTTAACAATAGAGATTCATATATATATTTGTGAAATAAAAACGTTTGTAATTTTCTTTTTAAATTATACTTATTGCTTTGGCGTGCATCTGCATTTTATTTGTTGTGTTTTGGAGCTTATTCTATCACGTTGCTCCAATCATGGATATACGTGATAGAATTATCATCCACCACTTGCTTTTTTACCTTCACCGCCGAGCATAAAGTAAATTATACACATAAATTAGATTAATATATTCTAATATGCCCATGAATAAGCCCATGAAACTTCAGTGGTGCTTGCCGGGCTTGAACTCTGAATCATCGACTAAAATTGAGCGATCAGTGATGGCTCAGGTTTCAGAAGACGAAAATTTATTTAGAATCTATTTATCCAGATCTTTTTACGGATATTAGTATGATAATACTAAATATTAAAAAATAACATTATCATTTTATTCCTACAAATTATCCTAAAAATCTTTTTGTTATTATGTATATTATTGGGCATTTATTTAGTTTTTTTTTTAAATAGATGGATATGAAATTCTCTAATAGAGATGAAGAATCTAAAAAGGGGGCAAGGAACGACCCTGGTTTTGATGAACTGATGACTTAAAGAAGACAGCTGATTTTTTTTTTGTCCAAGTGTGAACATTTAAATGTACTTCAGAAGGGGTTGAGTTAAATGTAATGAAACTTTCAGCTTTAAACTTATATCAGTTGTTACAAGAAATTTATGAATATAACTTTAATTCTTTTCTTTTTTTTGTTAAAATTGGCTTGATGTTGAAACATAAAATGTACAATATTGAATATGTGAAGAAATAAACAAGAATATACTAATGCCTCGTACATATGAAAAAATAATAACCAATTAAACATGTGAGCCATTATAAAAATTATACCCTTCATTAGGCAGACTTAATTATCCGGACTTTTATCGTTAATTATCGTATGCAGCAATAAAAAGTACAGTCCTGTATAATTAATTAAATTAATATTACAATGAAGTAAATGCTAAGAAATACACTAACTAGGGATGGTTTTTCCCGACTAAGATGTCACTTGATGAAAACACAAATAAGCCGAAATGCTAAATTAACTACCGTCTAGTAAAAAATGTTCTTTTTACGTGAAATAAATTAAAAAAATAATTAAATCAAAGCCATTATTTGATCCAAAGTGTCAAGAGATTGTGGCACCGTATATATTCGGTACTACGGCGTCACGCTACGCGCCCGTCCTATTATATTCATGTGTGTGAATTATGACGCTTTGTTTAGTACGACACCGCGAAAGATTTACGGATAGAAAACGGGGATATTTAATATGTGGTGAAAATATGATGGCAATCTGCGTAAAATAAAATAAATATCACATTTATCTTCGGTATTGTTGGATAGAATAGTTTACGTTAAGCTTCGTTGTAATATTAAGCGCGTGAAAAATGTAACATACTTTTTTGTAAAATATAATTATAAAATATTAAAACATTCTCTGTGACAAAGGATAAACGATGCTTCGTATATAAAATATTATTTATAGACTCCTCATATTATTTATATTACAGACTGAAAAAAATACTGTTGTTTGATTTTTTTGTTGCGAGATAATTAATTTTTATAGTAGTAGTAATAAAATTAGTGACGTCAGCGTAAGTTTGCAAACATTATGTAACGACAGCGTAAGATTTGTTATTGTGAGTTATTGTGCGTTAATGTGTGTGTGATCGATGCAAGAACTCACATGCTTACACATCAATTCTCTCGAGTACCTTTGGCACTTACACCATATTTTTATTTACCAAGCTGAGTTATTGATGTATACTATATACTCAAATTAAGCACATGAAAAAGCTTGTACTTATAATATAGTTTTCAAATAAAACAATAGAAAATTATTTTCCAGTAAAAATAAATGAAAGAGAGGAGAACGAGTTTTTGAGTATGTATAAAGTATATAAAAATGTGCCACTGCAGTAGAAATTAATTATAAATATTTTCACTACTGTAAAAATCATGTGTAGCATTTTTTATTCTTCATTAATTAAGATAGAAGATTTTTATAACTAATTATTATTGTTTTAACAAACGCTCCTCTTTAATATTTCTGTACGTTTTAACATTAATAATATTAAACTTTTGCCGGCAAAGTTAAAATAAATACTATTGTTAATTAACAATATCAATCATAACTAAAAAGTTGAAGTCGAGTACCTAAATTATAAATAATTTTATTGTAAAATAAATAATAGCGAAGTGTAAGGTTCTGTCAGAACACATGACGCTCTCGAGAGTCTTTCATTAGCGTGTCAAAGTTTTAATGATGATGAATCGTTTGTCTAAATACGTATTAAGAATATCAGAGCTTGTTTACTGACATACAGTTCATTTATAAATTAACAAACTGGTGTTACCATTATCATAAATTGTCATTAATAATTTCCCTGTAAACTAAGCAACGCTACTGAAATATGTTTTCTTTACTGAATTTCGTTCTCAAAGACTAGTCAACCGCACAGGAATATTATAGCGCTTAAATTTATGCGCACTTTCATAGTTCGCTGGAATAGCAATCCAGCACAATTGGAGAGTGATCATAGAATTAACCTGTTTCAATTCAAATAAAAATATTTTCTATTCAAATAGACTTTTACAAGTACTTACTAATTGTCAAGCGCTACCACCGTAAGAATTTACGTGCTTTTCGAAGCACCGGGAATGTAAAAATGATAACTTGGGCTGAAGTTGAAAATTTCTGTAGGTATAAGAACAACTATACTATAAAAAAAATTCGCAGGTTTAAAAAGGTTCATATAAATAATCACTATTTTAAATTAACAAAAAAAAAAAAAAACTTTCATACCTTAATATTAAATTAAATAAATAGAATCGGTGATATGTAAACGGTTCAGTCTTCCAGATAATTTCACAAACCATTAATAACGGCTGTCGACGAATGAGAGATGACATTAATACATTGTCAGATGTTCTGGTTCTAATAACCCATCCCAATAAATTAACCGACCGGGATGTGAAGATTATGACGTCAAATTAAAACCTTTTTATATTATATTGTCTTAATATTTTAAACATTTATTTAAGACAAAACTACTAGTCACATATTTAGTTGAAAAAAGGTCTTAAGCGCTCTCGCTACTCTGTAAGCTTTTATTTCCGATAAATTACTGAGCCAAAACTTTTCAAAAATGTCTTCTTGTATTTATTATTAGTGAGATTTCAAGGAAGAATAACTTTTTTTAATGGATTTATAGTAATTAATGACATCGTAAAACTTTCTTCTTACAGTATCATTAAAACCAAATAGCTCTCTATATAGTACGAGTTTTCACCCGCCGCTTTTTAGGGACAGTTGGTGCTTGGTACTTTATGTATTTTTCTGTATCACGTGTTACACGTGTGACAACGTGTATCACAATTTCATGATGATCAGTTGATAAGTCTTACATTTTTATATAAGTAATGATAATTGCCAGTTCATTAAGTACAAGATATAAAAATCATGGCTTTCAAGCAAAGCAAATAATTTAACTCCATTATATAGTAATCAAGATAAATAATAATGAAGACAATGTTAATGTTAAACAAAGTAATACCTATATAGTTAATTTTATAATAAAATAGATATAGATACAAAATTTCATTTTATTCCCCGATCGATTTTTTTTTCGTACGCTACAAATAATGGCCGTCAGCGCCATTATCTTTAACAGTTCTCTAATTGTGGCTATTATGTCAATTGGGTTCATTGTGTGAAGTCTAGATGAGCGGAGCTGGAGAAGGGGAGCGTTCAAGTTAATACGTTGACGTTATAGTTCATTTTAACACAATATCGTACAGTTTAAATTGCGTATTTAGGCAACATGTGGAATGTTTCTGTTCAAATAATGTTTCTTTGTTTAATTCTAAAGCATTACATTCCTACCAAATTAACCATAGTTACTACTATCGCGACGTAAACGCTCTCTAAGAATGAATTTTAAACGATTTTTTTCATAAATATAGGGATCCAAAGTAAAATTTTCACCGTCAGAAATTTTGAACATAAGTATTTAATTAAATTACAAAATTAAAGGAAACCCGTACGAAGTCAAGATGGGCTTATATACTATATGATAGTCAAAGCCCGTCCGTGACTGTAAACTATCATAATATAAAAGATCCATTTCAACCGGGTTGGTGGATGCAAATAAAATACAATTAGTTAGTTTAACGCAAAAAAATGAAATAAAAAAAATTTAGTATGACAAAGATAATTATGACGCGTTACGAAATATTGAATTTTAAGCAAAACTTTTATATTGATTCCGTATTAATATACATTATTACAATTAATATTTAAAATCTTAATAAATTACTAAAATTTTAGTTATTATTTGAAGCTTATGAAAACATAATTTCTATTATAAAATATTAATTGGTGGCGCATGAAAAATGGTTGCGCCTTGATTTGATTGAATTGATGCTAAGAGACAAACTAGTATTTAAAGGATACTAGATACGTTATCTAGTTAATTTATTTCAAACATTAGTTTTGTCAAATTAGCATCATATACCGTTTTTATTTTGTGTAATGTTTGTTTGTTGTAATGTTTTAATGAGAAATTATTTTTTCATGCTCTGTATTGAAAATTGAAACAAGGCATTTGGCTATTGAGAAATTTCCATTGAAAAAAAAGAAAGTTCCAGAAGAAAGTATGTATAAAAAGCAGTAACGAATAAAATTGGGTTAATTAATTTTGGATCGCTGGTTTGATTACGTGTTTTTGTTAAAGGACTTATCTGTTTCCAATTCAATTATTTTTGTGTCCGAGCAATATTGAATTGAATTGATCACAAAGCTAAATTATGCTTAACATTGTTTTTTGTGTCTACATTGCTTGAAAAACCTTTGTGCGTACAAATATAAAACCACAGGAGATCGGTAGATTTACCTATCATCTGATGTCGGCATCGACCAACACTGACGCGACATATATATGATGAGTAGATTAACTACTGAGTTTCCTAACTAAATGTTATACCAGCCTGTTCGTAGCTGGTATTTTGTATACATATTTTTAACATATTCATAATGTATGAAATAGAAAACTTTCCTAAAAACTTCATAAGTTTCGTTGTCATATTATTTTAGTTAGACGCAAATAAAAAAAAGCACTTTTTGGTCTATTTTTTTGTGTTTTGTGACTTCTGTAGACTCATTATTAATTACTATCAAATTTATATATTCTCTCATACGACATCTCCTAACATTACAACTCGAGGTTTTCGCAGGATCTATAATTACATATATTTATTTCATAACATTAGTTTTGGTATGTTTTTATCGTAGTTTTATATTTATGTGAAACCCGTTAGATACCCGATGACATTTTAGTGTTCCGAATTACCTTTTGGGGTTAAATGCGTCGTGTTCAATTGGCATTCGTTTCAGACCCAATTCTAACGAATTAGTCTTCTAGTGTAGGAACCAAACATTTATCAGATCTGTACGGAACAGATGCAGAATAGTTCGTTCCATAAACGAATTACGTTCCTTTCCGAAACTATTTTATGCTTGACAAATTGGTTTTAAATTTAGAAATGACAACAATTTACGTAACAAATATGCAAATGTAATAAAATTTCAATAAAAAATCCAATTAAAAAATATATAGATTGTTATACAAGAATTTTATTTATTGCATTTTCATCCTGAAAGTGTTGACGATAAAACATTATTACTCAAGCTGTGTAGCATTATAATTATATGGAAGTAATCAGCACGACTTAATAAGAAATAATTCTTCTAAAGAATTCTTATTAAGTCGTGCTTTCGAATGCATTTTCCATTAGTTGCATGTTAGGAACCGTCCCGATGCTTTAAAATGTTAAAAAGTTTGTGGGTAACCTGCTATGTTACTTTCCTTTTTATCCCTTTGGTTGTGGCGAGGAATTAGTCTGTAGTCTTTCTTCTTTTATAATGACCAAAGAGACTCGACAACTTTATATAAAAACTTTTCTCGCTATATGCGAGACCGATAATACCTTATATAGATGTGCAAAGTTTCATATTGAAAATCAACTGGTATATGCTGTGTGTTGTTTATCAGTTAGTTAGTCAGCCAGCCAGTCTATCAGTCACTGTTAGAAATGTATTATGTAGATATGTTTACGTTCATGTTAACATCGCACTGGCATTGAAAGTAAAGCATTGGTTTCGTGTTAGTATTATACTAGCAGCACCGCGTTCTATCCGCGTTGAACGTCACTGCTCCGCCTCCATAAGTTAAGCGTGTCTTTTGAATAAATAATTTATCTAATGATTTTTTTTTTTCATTTTAAATTAGACTTTAAATTTTACTTTACTGGTGGTAGCTTTGTACAAGCTCGTGGTGGCTTTGTACAAGCTCGTCTGGGTAGGTATCAACCACACATCAGATATTCTATCGCAAAACAGCAATATTTGGTATTGTTGTGTTCCGGTATGAAGGGTGAGTGAGCCAGTGTAATTGCAGGCACAAGGGACATAAAATCTTAGGTCCCAACGTTGGCGCGCATTGGTGATGTAAGCGATGGTTAAAATTTCTTACAGTGCCAATGTTTAAGGGCGTTTGGTGACCACTTACCATCAGGTGGCCCGCCTTCCTATTCTATAAAAAATAAAAAAACTCTGGTAGAATATTATATAAACGCGAACGAAAAATCTTTTTAGATTTATATAATAGTACCAAAAATGTAGATATGTATTATTTTTATCAGCACAGGTATAAATATTAAGTATATAACATGGTTAAATAATAACTAGAGTATATGAGTGTATGAACACAAAGGTTTTTAGACATGTATTAAGGGGATTATTTTGTTACGGAATGCAAGCTCTTTGTTATTATTTCCTGCACGTCTGGATTCATGTTACTTCCAAAATCAGTAGCTTTTTGTTGTTGTATATGTTAGTCATATAAAACAACAACTTATAAAAGAAGATAACAAAGTTTTTCACAAAAACATTGCCGGTGTAAGTAATAAGGTTAGCTTGTTCGCTGTAATTTAAATTGTTTAAAAGAATATGAGAATATTTTTTTGTAGTCAATGAAATATCAACGGGGTTTAACCCTTGCTTTTCCATACTTTCTCATAAAGTGACTACAGGCCTAAGTTATTATGTACTCTTTGCTGCAGGCAAGTAAAACCTTTCAAGTTACTGAGCCACTCGCAATGCAGGCGACACTATAGTAGTTTGTTTTTACGTTTCACACGTCCTCGAATGCAACGTGTCGCGTTGTTTCTATTTTAAAACTTGCTGTGGAATGTTTTTTTTAATTCTCGTGGCTTGCAATTTTCCGGATGCTAGAGATTGCCTCCGTTGTGTAGTTTCGTTACGATAATTGAATATGATGTTTATTATTTTCATTTGTGGTCTTACATTTTTATATTCGTATTTAATTGTAAATAATAATAATGGTAATGTAAAAATAATAAAAATATGGTAATTGTAGCTGATAAAAATGTTGAAATAGAAATGTATGTATTTATTATTTATTTTAGGAAGGCAGATGGGCAAATAGATCATATGAAATTAGGTGGTCACTTTGCTTCTAAGCGATAAGTAGCAGCCTATAAATGTCCCATTACTAGAATAAGATTCGGAGTTTCTTTTATCACCCCCTTCTAATTTATCTTAATAATTGATGGATAAATATGTGGCATTTTTATCCGCTACATGCAGGTTTCCTCACAATGTTTTCCTTCACCAGCGAGCACAAATTTTATTAATATAATAAATAACAGTTATCATATGTTTAAAAAAATATATATGGGCAAAATATTGAAGGAATTAGAGTATTTTTTATTTATATATATCGGTATCTTTCTATTCAATTTAACAGTTAGTATTATATTTATAAATATCACACGTTCACTCGTTTATTAATTTTGTTGATAACGTTTACAAATATAGCAATCGAAGTATTGTAGTCAAGATCACGGTGACCACAAATTAAAAGAGCAGTGAGGCCTGTCACAGTCAGTCGACTCTGCGGTCGCTCTGGAAACTATTTTGAATTTAATCAAAAGAAAGCAGGACCGCTTCCGCAAGCTATTTTATTCAGATTAAAATTTAATTTTCTGCTCATTTTGTTTTTATAAACCATATTCTTAAAATTGTTTGCATGGCCGGTGATATTTTATTATATACTATCAAAATAATGACTCACAGCATTTAGTTAATTTAGAAATAGATATTTATGTCAGCATCTTTATATATTAAAAGAGTTCCATAAATATTATAAGAAATATTTCGAAGGGTATGTTAAAGGTTCACGAGAATTTGATAGTATTGCTCATATGTTCATGAGTGCGGCGTTTTCGCGAGATGAGCGTATTTCGAAGAAATTCAATATAACTAAACACGCACCAAAATATCCAATAAATCATTTTAAGCCGAACTAAAAATGCACTAAATTGAAAATCCTTTTACTGCACTAAAACAGCGTTATACGAGTTGTGAAGTGTTCATCAAAATTGTTATTTCGCATGCAGTTACAGATTTCAATTAAAAAGCTCTCCGCGAATTTGAATTTGAAATGTTGACATTCAATCGTTTCGGAATGATAAATGTTTGACTCTAATTCACTAACTTATTTGAGGTTTAGGTTTATTTGAATTTAATTTCGCTTGATTAGGAACTTTCATTATTGTTAGCGGCGCAGCCGATTCAATATCCGGTAAAACATTTAAAACGTTTCAATTTTCAAAGTTAATGTATGCAATAAAATTTAAATTCTATTACGAAGCAGAACTCAATTATTATAAAACGTATATGTATGGAACCTAAATATGGTAATCCTGATTTGATTAAAGATTTTTTTAAATAGTTTTAATTTGCTGCTATAATGCATCATATATCTAAAGAAACACATTAAAAATAGTGAATATAAAATCCAGTGACATGAGAAAGATTTTATCTATCAATTTATCTCTTACACCTTAGTCTATCGTATTATTTTTCTCAAGAATCTAACATAATACAGAAATATAAGTGAGCGCGCCGGAGCGTCCCTGGTTCACTAATTACTGCGTACCAAGCCGCTTCGCATTTTTCATACAGATCACGGACTCACTTTCAGATCGATTGGAAACTTCTGCTGAGAATTACTTGGGCTCCGTGAAGAAATTGGTGGAATGCGGCGAGGGACTTTTTTCGTGAAAAGGGTTTACAGTTACACGTGACTCCCTTACGTGTCAATGCTTTACGTCTTTTATAACGAAATGGAAAATGTATGATTTTTTGAAAACGTTAATAATATAATTCATTAATTTTAACAAAAGATATTTGATGAAAAAGAGTAACTAAGATTCTGGCCACTTTTTCAGGAGAATCTACATGCTGAGCACGAGCCTTTATATTAAGCATAATAGAATTAAAATAACCAAAATGTACTAATCGAGCAGTATCAACGCCAATTAGCTGTCTAACTTTTCAAACCACGTATGCTGCAGTGCTGAGTCTTCAAGTTAGGGACTATAAATGAGAATACCATTGAAGTTTCTAATCTAAAGTAATTCCTAAAATATTTTTATATAGGTTACATTAAGATCTAAATTGTTTAATATTATTTAAAATAGTTTGGTAAAGCACTCAAAACGCATGATGCTTTTTTTTTTAAATAATCTTTTGTAAATATGAATGTTCAAGTTGTGTAGTACGATGTACCGCACCCAAAGTTATCTATCATACATACGAATAATGATTTGTTAAGCATTTTTTACATTTATTTTTGTAATACGTAATATCGTACATAGTTTATATTTTCGAAAGGTTTACACATAATATAATAAAAAGGCAATTTTTTTGGACATAGGCCTTTTTTTCGGATCTAGCAAAAACTACTAAGCTGATTGATATGGAACTATTATATAATCATAATTTATGTAATAATAAGCACAAGAGGTAAAAGCGATTTCTGTATGTTATTATAGCAATGTAGCTGGAAATAAAACTGTCTGACCACCCGCTTTTCAAGTGATAGCTTCTTATTCTCTAAAAGATACACAAAATGTTTATATGAATATTTTTTTACAGTAACAACAATTTAGTTCTCTTTATTTATCACACGGTATTCAAAATTAAATAACATTAATGCCTTAAAATTTGCTGCAATTTTTTCCTAGACTATCAAATCTCAGTCTCAGTCAGTCAGTCTCAGTTGTAAATGCCTTTGGCGTATAATTATGGTGTCAATTTATACTTACTGCTTTATGGAAAATCGCCAGATATTTAGTGTTTCTACGATATGTTTGTATTTCAATGTTTGTTTGTTTAAATAATTTGTAAGCCAGTGTAATTTCAGGCACCAGAGATCCTAAATACCACGGTTGGCGGCACATTGGCTGTGTTAGTAATGGTTTAGACTGCTTCCAATGTCAGTGTCTATAGGTTAAAGTGATCACTTACCAAGAGATGAATTTAAGGAATTCATCAATAAAAATTGTAGAACTTAAAAAAACATATGCAAATAATATTAAGCTACAAAAAACGATACACAAAAGCTATTATTCAAAAAATAATGTGGGGTTACGAGTATTATAATAGAAGTAATTAATATTATCAAATTTATATCCCACAACTGCTAAAAAATTTTACATTCTTTCGCGTTTATTTATTTTTCATTGTCTCAATACAGATTAAGACAATTATATTAAAAATTACTTTTACGGTAAAAATATGGAATTTATTAAAGTACTATATATAAAAAAGTGATATTACTTTTATTACAACTCGTAAAAGTACAAAGTAAAAGAAATTGAAACGAAAACACATCTATTTTTCAATAACAATTTTCTTAAAGCGTCCTTAAATATCTTTAAAGGCTTCCACTACAAAGAAGACTTAATGAATTAGAACAGTTCTTTCAGCAAAAGTTATAAAGAAATACTAATTGCCTGAACGTTGAGTCTTTAGTGTTTCAGTTAAATAGTTCATTTGCCTACTTAAAATAATTATGAAAGCATGATTAAGCATTGCATGTGTAATTAAAAACAACTGTATTTGAATGTATGCATTAACAATTTAATATAATGACTTGGAACTGCATTGCGAGCAAAATTAAGCCCTAGATATAACTGCATGCATATATGTGTATGTTAGGAGTGAGTTAGCTGCCGGGTTGAGCTTTAATATGTATATAAGTTTCAGTTTATTAACCACAATATAATGGATAAAGTAACGATTGATCTAATGATTAGTAATTTCAATTAAATTATGAATTGGAGTTTTAAAAGAAGGTTATAATTTGGTGTGTATTCCACGATTGTATAGCAATTATAAATCGACTTTGATAACTTTTTATTGGACAAGTTGTTATTTAGATATGTACATATACTTATAGTTGTTGGTCTACACATAATATTCGAAGAAAAATATCTATCCATAAGAGTAGAAAAAAATCTATTAATATTCGATATGAGCTAATTATGAATGGATTTTAATGTATTTTTAAATTTGTTTATGAGTCTGTGTAAGCCAAAGCAAGGCTAGGCAAATCTGTTAAGATTCATCCCGTACCGTAACAGCCTGTGAATGTCCCACTGCTGGGCTAAAGGCCTCCTCTCCTCTTTTTGAGGAGAAGGTTTGGAGCTTATTTCCACCACGCTGCTCCAATGCGGATTGGTGGAATACACATGTGGCAGAATTTCAGTGAAATTAGACACATGCAGGTTTCCTCACGATGTTTTCCTTCACCGTAAAGCACGAGATGAATTATATCACAAATTAAGCACATGAAAATTCAGTGGTGCTTGCCCGGGTTTGAACCCACGATCATCGGTTAAGATTCACGCGTTCTTACCACTGGGCCATCTCGGCTTTTTCGTCGTTAAGATTCATCATGCAATCTGATAAACACAGACTCTAATGTAATTGACTAGATATGTAAATTATTCCAATATTATTTTATATATTTAAGATGTTAAAATGTAGGATGCTATGTACATAGGTATTAAGTATAACGTAAATGTGTACCTTTTTGGTTGTTACGTAATAGCTATCTGAAAGAGCAGAAATATTTAATGTAGTTAGAAGCATCGTTGGCCCGATAAGTACCAATAACAAAAAATCCGTACCAAAACGAATCTTGTAATCTATCATTTTATTTAGCGCTAAGAAGCTGCTTTATGTATAACGTACACAAACTCTTACAGTCACAAATACTTCTCCATGTTGGCGAAGCTAGTTGGTTATTATAACGATGGCCTATTTTATTTTTAATTTAAGGCGAACAAGTTATTAAGCTAAAATTTCAAAAATGAGAAGAAAAAGAAAAGTTTTCCAAGAAAACCTGAACGCGAGCGAGCATTCGTAGAAATGAAATGAAATTAAACCCTCGTAAGTAGTTTTCATCGCGTAGGTACGGTGAAAGACGGTTCCCTTGAGGTAACCGCAATTGGCTTTGCCACCTTTCAATATGCTTTCATGCATTGTACTGTTATGGGTCCGATAAAAGTAACTAATAGCTGTGATTTACATTAAATTACTATAATCAACTATACAATCGTCTTATCAAAAAGTAAGTGTAATGCTTCTATATTTAACAATTATTTCGAATTTGATAATGTTACATGTAATATTATCTAAGTAAATTAGATAAAAAAAATTAAACTATATCATCGCTTCTATTTCGAAACCTCTTTAAAATCAGTCGTGATTGTAGGGTAACATGACAAAAATATATACAATGTAAACTAACTACGTGCTAATTCGACCGTCTCTTGTCCTCATTTGTGTGCCTCTCTTGTTTTCTTTTTGCACTTCAACGGCTCTCGGGTGCGTATGAACGGGCGCGGAGTGGCGTCGGGTGTAAATTGAAACACTTGCAAATTTACCCTATACATTATTCATGTGCCAAACACCCTCGACAGTTTCCGTTGACGCACTAACTCGCGTTACTAAAGTCATGTGAACCTACGACGGATAGTTTATCACAGTCTTGAAATGAGCACTCCAATAATCGCCTCCAATATGGAGCCTACATTATATAAACACAGGCCTTATTGTCTTGTTGCTTTACAAATCACACCCGATATCAAACGGCACAGCACATACGTAAAGTGGGTCAACCATTATACATCTAACAAATGGTTACCCCCCAAGACGTAGCAATAAGGAGCCGGTTCAGAAACCCACAAGCTGAATTATTCTGACCCTAATAAATTTGCCGAGTCAAACAGGCATTGTTAGACAAATGAGTTCTAAGACGTGCGGTATTAAACATATTATTTAGAGGTGCTTCGTGCGACAGCTTATTTGTACTGTTGTAAATACTCTAATTTAATAATATTCCTAAACAAAATTATCATAAATCGCAATATACGATTAATTTTAGTCGAGTGTAATTTAGGCAAAGTTAATCTTTTGTTAAATCTGCGTAGGCATAATTATTAGGATACATGGTTATATATCAAGGCACTTAATAATAATGCTAAATCCAATAAACAAATGCTGCTCAACATCTATTATTTAATTATATTTTATAAATCTGAAGAGATTGAATGGCTGATTGCGCTAATATCAGGGACTATCTGTCCGTAATACCATCAATTTAATAAATTTATTATTAAATGATTACAATACTTATAAATCAATGCTAAGATCGTTAGTTAAGAACTAAAAGAAAAAATCGTCAATCAATAATGATATGTAACAAGTGTGTATGCGATCCAAAACCACTGGTCCGATTGTGATAAAAATTCTGTGAGTTCTTCTTTTCATTCTTTGTCCATAAAAAATCTTTGTATGTTAGCCCTTCAATAAAAGTTGTATGTAGTACCTTATTCTACCCGTGTAAAACCGGTAGTTATAAATATAAATTTTATTTAATTGAATAAAATTTAATATTGAAAATAATTCTCATTTGATATTCAAGGACTTTATTATTAAGAACTGAAAAGTCTGATGGTTGAACGATTTATTATTTTGTATATTGCTATTAAATTTAATTATCTACAAGAGTTGGAAGAATAAAATGTAAAATTTAAGTATTTTCCTCATTGGTATACAAATTCAGTAGAGTGATTAAATGATGTAAAAATTTTACTCGACATGCAAATAAATTCGGAATAATAAAAGGAAATTCAACCATAAAACCTACATAGGCAAGATGTTAATTTACAAAACACATTTGCCTTGGAGAGTTTAATGTAATTTCTTTCTCATCGAGGCGTTTCCTCAAATAAATTACAAGTGTAAAATTCAGAACAACAAAAGCTTAACAACAAAAGGCTCGCGGCTCGCAACATCCGGACGACCCTTCCAAACTCAGCAGCCTGATTACGGATTTCCGAACAAGAAAAGAAAAACTCAACATGCCTTCTACCAAGTATTCTAAAACAGACCATTGTGATATCAATGCAAAAAATTAACGAGCACTTCGTGACTTAAAAAAGCTTACATGTCATTGTCTATATTTTGAATTGAACATTTCCTGGATAAGAGAACATTTATGTGGTAGTCGACGTAATCGAAAAGATCTGGTTGAGGTGTATAATATTTAACATATAAATGAAAAAGGGGATCTTTTTGGGGTCTCCTGTCACAATTAGGCGTCGGCGCTGGTGGTGGTGGTGATAATGGGGTTGGTGGTTTAAGAAACTTAAATGGTCCTCTATCATCTTTCAAATGTTCAGGTCTCACTTTCTTCCATAAAAAAGGTTTTTTATGTATCGGCCCATGATGTGACGCATGGTGTCGTTCATCTGCAGCTTTTGGATAAGGAGCTGTCAGTTCATACATTTCGGGCAATGAAAGATACCAATAATCAGCACCATCGCCGATGATTGGAAATAATCTTTTATTGGAAAATCGTGGACGGAATTTCCTAACGAATTCATTATATTTTCGTTTTAGTCTCCTCATATACTCAGTATAATGAATAGATTTCAGTAGCTTTTCAAAATCTGATAGTTCGGTAGTTTCAGATTGTGAATAAACACCAGGACAAACATATGTTCTAAGTAAGTGATGTAATTTATACACGACAAATGCAAGCCACTGCCTTGCTTCTTCTTCCAGAATCCTCAAGTCATCAGCTCTACTAATAATACCAAATTCAGCGGCTTCTGCAGAACGTCTTTCACCTCGTTCCTTTACTGTTGCTAGCCATTTTCTGTATGATCGATAACAGAATTTTGTACGTCTTGAGTAATGTCCCCGCCAAAGAGCCTTAGAAAAAGGTTTTTGTTAAAAATAGTATTCTCAATTATATAATTAGCTCTCACTTTGATTATGGTATAATAATATGTTTTGTTTTTCAATTCTTAATTTTAGTTAAATAAACTTTATGCTTATCCAGAAATATAATATGAACAATCTTTACATACTTTACCTGTATCGTCGTTGCTGCATGAGCGTAATACCTAGCGTGTTTGTATCCAACAGCTCTTCTCAAGGCCGCACGGTATGCTTTACGTGCTCTATGTATTCTAAAGGCGCATTGTATTTTAGTTGCATTTTTAGATAACCAGGCAATATACTTTCTAATCAAGTAACCCCGTGTCATTCGCTGTAAAAACAAAATTGCTATAAATCTTTTGTGACGCCTATTTTCAGCAAGGTTAGCTCGTTCTTGTAGTTCAATGTAAAACTCGTTAGGTGTTGGCAATAAGCGATTAATACTTGCCATGGTATTTTCATCTGACAAAAAGTGACAATTTTATGTTAAGTTATTGTAACGTCAATTTTTTTTTTTATTATAAAACGATGTAGCTGCCAGTGTGATTAGGTTAGGTAAATTAAAGTCGGCTACATTCCCTTCGCAATTTAAAATTTGTGTCAGGGCAGAAAAAAGATCCGTTATTTTTTATTTGGCCTCTAAATCGAGCCGGTGGCTTACCCATTTCATTTTACTCCCCCAAGAAATGATACTAGTTGTGTTAGGAGAGTTCCTACCCTCGCTCAGGTGGGCTCGCGTGAGACATCATGAATAATTCAACGATCAAAATGGCAAGGTGTGTATGCCTGTTTATTTATTTTTCGCCAAAATTTACTGGTAATTTCCACATATATGTATCCTCAAAATATATTGTAACGTTGAATTGAGGTATTCGCCTTCCTTTTACATTTATAGGGTTACAAATTAATTTAGACGACATCCGCCTTTTCAATGTTTAATTCCAAATGTAAATATTTAGAACAATAACATTTCTGAACGGTATCAAATTTTTTACATTCGAGATTGGTTCAAATGAAAATGTAATTCATATTCCCTTTCTGAGAACTCTTTAAGAAACAAAGAAGGAATACCTTTGTAAATAAACAATTAATTATTAATAGCATCAAAGCGTTTGAAAAAAGGGGACTAACGGCTAGGAGGACTTCTTAAACGATACAATGTTCAGTGTTTTATTGCAATTAAGAAGGTAAATTAGGATAAAGAAAGGTATTTGAGAGGGTTTTAATAAAGGGGACAAGATTACACTAAGCCGGCAGCATTGAAATTTTGCATTTTCTCTTTGCTTATAGATACGGATTAAAATTTGGAAATATGTACATTGCTTTTTTAAAGCCTGTTATGATCTAAAATATATTTTTTCATATACTTGTTAATACATATTATAATCGATCGCTTTAAATAAAGTATATGTATTAATTATATAAATAATACTATGTTCACTTATACCTTTATCGTATTGACCAAAAACTAAATTTTATGGATGTACCATACCGTCACATCCTGTGAATGTCCCACTGCTGGGCTAGAGGCTTCCTCTTCCTTTGAGAAGAAGGTTAGGAGCTTATTCCACAACGCTGCTTCAATGCGGGGTGGTTTTTTTTTTTTTTTTATAGAAAAGGAAGGTGGACGAGCATATGGGCCACCTGATGGTAAGTGGTCACCAACGCCCTTAGACATTAGCATTGTAAGAAATGTTGCCCATTGCTTAAATCGCCAATGCGCCACCAGCCTTGGGAACTACGATCTTATGTCCCTTGTGCCTGTAATTACACTGGCTCACTCACCCTTCAAACCGGAACACAACAGTACCAAGTACTGCTGTTTTGCGGCAGAATGTCTGATGAGTGGGTGGTACCTACCCAGACGAGCTTGCACAAAGCTCTACCACCAGTAGAATACACATGTATAGGTTGAATACACATGTGGCACAATTTCAGTGAAATTAAACACATGTAGGTATCCTCACGATGTTTTTCTTCACCGTAAAGCACAATATATAATCACAAATTAAGCACATGAAAATTCAGTGGTGCTTGCCCGGGTTTGAACTCGTGGGTTCATCAGTTAAGATTCACGCGTTCTTACCACTCGGCCATCTCGGCGAAAAATATATCCATACAATTAAATATTATTGATGTGTCTATCTATGGTTCAAAATAACTGCCCTTTTAAGTTGTAATATAACATAGGTATTTACATGTTATCAACACAACCGTTGTTATATATTTGTATTTGTCTTTCCGATGAACTGTTCAAAATGGGTTAAAAAAAAATTATGAAATTATTATAGATCTTAAATACTCCCTATTTAAGATCTAGTCATTATTTCATCAAATCGGTTACATCTCTCGTAATAATTGATTTCCACTTTTTAGGTATATACTTGAAAAGGTGATTATAATAATTTCTATTGTCCAGATTTTATAAAATTTCCTCGGGATAAAAAGCTTTTTCTCGGCATAGAAATTATTGAATTTGAGGCTTTTTATGATTACACGTATCTTTTAATGCTAATAAGTGCATATTTTTTAAGACATAGTTTAACATGCTGACGGAATTTTCGGTCTAGGCGTTTTCGGGGTGAATGCTGCTAAAATTGTAAAAGATACACACAAAAACTTTATATAAAAAAATATAATATCAGGAAACTTGACATTCATACAAATTGATAGAATTGTCATTTTTTGTGGATAATTTAGTAATAAGGGTATATAGAATTCTAATGATTAAAGATAGCTTGATGAATTTATGCGCCTAGCTCTGATAGTAGATAAAACGAAGTAGTAACTATGCCTTGAAAATGTATAAGTGTATGTTGATAAAAAAATAATCACGCAAAAATACAACGGTTTGCAAATAATTTATTATTTATTTTTCAGAACCTAAAATATACCCTGTAGCACCAAGTTGATTGGTCAATCACGGTTTATCCAAAATAACTAAAAATATATTTCAATACAATTCATGTACCGTAGTGAAGTTAGCACAGAATGCTGCTGACAATCAACATGTACAATGGTTCCGGACAATCATTGATTCCCTTTGATTAAATACCTGATTCGAACGCTGATTACAACATATTACCATCGCTTTGTAATTTGTTTCCAATTTGGAACGTACCACTGGTAAATAACAATGTGACACGTTCGTATAAAGTCATATTCTGTTATTTACTGAAATTTATTGGTAAATTTAATTCATCGTGAAACCTTTTTTAATTTTTGCTATGTAAATATTCATGACACTTTTTATACAATATAAGGATGAGAGTCCATTTCGTTTACGTTAAATACTCCTCTAGTAAAGCTTTTTTTTAAATGTCAGTGTATTATTAAATATTAAATGTAGGATACATTTAATATTAATGGCTGGCTGGTTGGCTGTTGATGGTTCAGGGGTTAGAAGACATCAATCTAAGCCGACGATTGCAGTTTCAAATTCGAGCAATCAAAGGCGAAGGAAAACATTGTGAGTAAACCTTCATATATGGGATGAAAATTAGCCATATATGTGTCACGCAATCCACCTTGCAGAAGGTTGGTGGAATAAGTTCCAAGCCCTGGGCTCATAAAGAAACGAGACCAGCAGTACAAAATTCATAGGCATAATACATAATGTGTAGTCATTTTTCCACCAACATCAAATGCATTAATTCGGATACAAGTACACAATGTACTAAAATTCAACCAAAGAATATTTTTACGCACTTTTATAATTTGTGTTTTATCTTTGATTGCTTCATTATACTTTATACTTCAATAATCAAACTTTTAAAACTAATTTAACTTAAAAAAAAATACTTTTATTTTACCCATCAAATAATTTTAATTATCGTTGAATAACGTACCTAATTTTTTTTACTACAATTATAAAATTATTTACAATTAAATTATTTGAATATTATAATTTTTAGGTAATAAAGTACAAAATATATTTACGTTTACTAAATTTAATAACTCGGAGCTGATTTTATTAATAACAATAAATTGATGTTTGAAACAATCAGAGCTTAATAACTTGAATCAATATTTAACTCACTTTTCATTACTGGTAGAGACAGCCTCTGAATAATAAATTATAAGCTAATATCACTTAAGTGAAAAGTTATAACTTTAACTTTGATAGTATATTTAGTATTAGGTAATTAATTCAATCAAATCAAATAGTTCATTCGAATAGTCTACAAGGTGAGCTTGAAATGTCGTTTTAGAAGGGAATAAGGTAAATTAAACATCAATCTATAATCATTTCGCTGTAAGATTCTAGCAATAAGAACTGACAAGAGAGTAAATGATTATTATGCGGATAAGTAATAGAATATATGTTATTTATTTAAAATAATATATTCCTATACACATCAAAACTTAAAAGTAAAGGTAATGTCTCACTGCCGGGTTAAGGCCTCCTCTCCCTCTGAGGAGAATATATGTAGCTTATTCCACCTCGCTGCTCCAATGAGGGTTATATACATGTGACAGAATTTCAGTATAATTAGACACTGGTAGGCTTACTTATGCTCGGCGGTAAAGGAGTTTTTCTTTGTTTTCAGTTTTCAGTTGTCGTTTTTGAAATAAGTAATCACACAAATTAAAAACATAAAAATACAGTGTTGCTTGTCTAGATTTTAACGTGGGTTAGGACTCACATCCGCGGTCTACGGTTAGGACTCACAGTTCTTACCTTTTTGCCATCTTTGCTCTTAACTAGTAGGTACATTAGTGTGTTTTTTTATAACTAAACATACACAATGTTTTTCTCAAAATATCACTAAGAAATATTGGAATTTAATATAATATAATTTTTTTTATTGTTTAATGATATCTGCACGCAATCTCTGTATGCCATGACCCAGCATCCTGAGTCACGGCATAGGGAGTGTGTACTGCATGCTGTGTTCCGTTGTAAATAACTCACTACAATAGGCTTTTTTATAGCGGGCAATAAAATACTCACAGGAAAGTCTTAAAATGCTTATCTCCATATCTTTTACGAAGGAAATCCCTGACAGAGCAGTCCCGGAGCGAGCAGTGGTAACTTACTCATAACATTATAAAATATTGATAAAAACCAAGTAATTGAAACAAAATATAAATAAAAAACAACCAAACAATTCCGACATTTACGAATAGACGAACTTTTATATTAAAAATATTCAAACAATTAAGATAAGAATATAAATTTATAAAAGCATATTTATATTATCTCATAATTCAAATGAAAATACTATCGAAAACTAGTTCAAGTATCTAACAAACAATGCGCGTGCTTGAAGCGCGCTCCAACTAATTGTTTAGCAAGCACTTACGTTAAATTTTATTCACAGGTTTCGGTATATCCACTAAGCTCGATAGTGCTACACTACTCCTTAATAGGGGAAGGTGCACAATTTGCTCGCAATAAAATAAAACTTAGATATTGTGCTGAATTTTCAAAGGCATGAAGCACTAAAACGCTTTTCTAATTACAGCACACGCCTTTCTAAGAGCTGCATTGCAGAGTTTGAAGTAATTTTCACTAATATCCTTAAGTATAAGCTAAGTCTCGGAATCTAGAACTGAGAATACAGTTCCATAGTTTCAATAATATGGTAAACCTTCTTAGAAGTTCTCGTTCATAAACATAGAAGGGATGTGCGAGTTTCCGAAATTCCTCTGCGGTTGGACGATGATAATCTTCACAAGTGTTCGCAACTGTATAATATGATAATGGTCTTGATAATCACAAAATATAAAATAGTGATTTAATCTATTAAATTACAGTTCCAGTTCAGTTTAAGTTTAGTTTTAGTTTTAACTGTTGAAAGTGTACACCTTGAAAATGTATGCAATAAAAAATGTACAAAAACTTAATTTTCCATAACTAATTTAAAATATTTTATACGCGACAGTTGTAAGGATTTTTCACGTAGCACTTGTTCTTAAAAAAGGTATCAGATGGTCGCTTAATTCAACGATAGCGCCTGACCTACTTTTCTAGCTATTTTGTGCTAAAAATCTAGAAACGTTGGCAAATTTGCAGTGTTCTTAACATAGATAAAAACAAAAATATCTATGATATATATATATATATATATATATATATAAACCAAACACTGTTGCCTAGATGCGCATATTATTATCAAAACCAAGAAATAAAACATTCCTTAAATAAGTAGGCACTTTTGAATCAATTAAAAATATATTGTTAAAATGTTTTAAGCAATAATTAACAAAATAGCAATACTTACATTGATTGTGGATTTAAGGATTTAAGTGCTTAGACTTGGAAATTAAATATTAAAAAAGGAACTTTGTAATTATATAAATGTAAAATGTAAATAGGAATTTATAAATACATAGTGTGTATCGTTAGCGTTAAAAACATACATAGTTTTTATGAAATTGAAATATAGACACAAAATCGATAACAACAAATATGGAAGTCAAATTAATTTAACTTTTATACATATTTATTGTTACTTCTTAGACATAAACGGATAAAATAAAATTGTATGAATAATATTTAATATAAAAAAACGTCACGGCTCGTCACCTGCTTCTTTTAAAACAATTTTACTTTCCGTAACGTAACTCATGCGATATATCTCGAAAGTGATGAGGGGCAAAGAAAACTCCTTTATTCTTTCACCTCCTTTGACCGGGTCACCTCTGAAGTTTGCGAACGAGAGCCATATTGCAAAATGTCTCCGTGGAAAAAAGATCAAAACTTTTTCCTTTTTGCCAAAATTTTTATAACGTTCGAAAGCAATTTACGATCTTATTCCCTACATCTGATAGCTATCACCATACAGCCTATCGCAGAAAGAAATTTATAATTATGTATTCTTATAAAAGTTACTTTTTTAAGTTAAGGTGATTCAACTGTAACCAATAATTTCATTCGATGGAAATATTTTATACCTATAATAATGTGTTTGAAAATTAAAATTTACAAGTTAAATTATATAATTTTATTAAAAAAGCTTTCTGTATTATTGGTATTACAGAAATATATACATTATTTTTAAATGCGAATACAACTTGCTTATATAATAAAAAAATCTGGTAATTGAAAATATTGAATCAATATATGCAATAAGTTTAGATAAATTCGGATTATTAAAAGGCAGATAAAATTTGCAGCATGTGTGACTCAATGAAAAGGTTTGGACCGAGCGAGCGCTTTTCAACCGCCCTGACAATTTCGACCGTCCCAATTATTAACATTGTTATTATAGGACTTTGAGAATGACAGAATTTGGTGATAAATAAAAACATAATTACAGCAAGAATGGTGTAATAACAACATTCTTTATAAAGGCTAAGAACTGTCGAGGACCAATATTTTGTGGAATGTAAAAACCTAATTACGGCTAAGCATAAAAAATGAAGAACTGCATTTATTATTGTTTATATTTGAAACGCCTAAGAAATACAAATAAATCATAAAATAATTTATTTATTCTGAAGTTATTACTTGGCATTGAGTTAATATTAATACATGAAGATTTCACAAATCTTAATCAAATTATACTTAATTCAAGTAGGCTCTTTTGATAAGCGCTTTCAAGTTCATTTTAATTGCTTAAACACAAGTCAATTAAACGTAGTGCTACAACCCGGTCTGGGTGTGATTTCTACCGAGAAGTACCGGAAAACGGTTCAAAAGTTAATTCTTTTTTTTAATAAAACGATATGATATGTTTACAATTACTTTTTTTAAACCACCGAGATGTACGCACATACATGTACGATAAATTTTACTAAACATTTTACCGTCTAATTATTCTCGTATAGAAAGATATTACTTGACTATGAATACAAATCTTAATACTTTAAATAGATTAAAGGCGAGAACTGAGTTTTTATGTTTTTGCGAATATATATCGTGAAGATAATGCATGGGTAGAATGAAATTCTACCACACGTCCTTACCAGCCCTCATTGCTGCGTAGGTGTAGAATACGGTCGAAACCTTCTTCTGAAAAGAAGGAGAGACCTAAGCCCCGCAGCAGCTAAATAGTCTGTTGCTTTGACACTAGATTAATGCCTCAAAAAAGCCTCATCATTATGCATATAAACAGAATTGAATGTCTTTAATCAAATAGATTGTTTAATACTACCTTATAAGGAAACAAACTCTAAATGATCGAAGCCGAGAGAAATAGTTATACAATGTATATCTGTCATCGGTTCGTTAAATTTGCAACAATTTACAACCATTTACTGTTATTACGCGTAGCGGTGTGCAACAAAAAGCGATGAATGTATACTTCATTGTTTTTCTCGTCAGCGATTTTACTAACTGTAAAATTACGTTTGTTATTATTATTTTGAAAATTATGCCTATAGACTGGCATTAGAGTAAGAGAGTAAAGAAGCAGTAGCAAGACAAATGACTTTTTTTACCGCCAATTGCCTGAAATAAAACTGGTTCAATAATCATTCATACTGCAACACAGCAATACTAAGCATTGCTGACGAGACTAAAAACTATGATATGTGTTCTTTGTTGTAAAGTTTACAATTATGGCGCGCAGTTTGATATTAAAACACGTTTATATGAAATACATAGAGACACACTAATCGCATAAGGTTATATATTTAAATAAATATTAATATATGTAGGTTATGCCCGCGTTTTTCTTTGACGTATCCGTCACTTTCAAATAAAATGAGCCCGTTTTAAAGTTTAAGAATATGATTATAAACTCAAAAAAAAAATTGATTGCGTAGTTCCCGAAAAATAAATACATTTTTATAATAATAATATTAGCAACAATAGCAAGCATGTGTGATTGTTTAAATTATCTCACCAAACTGTATTTCAACAATTAAATTTATTATATATTTAAGCTAATATTTTTATGGTTATTTTTTTTTTAATTATTTATTTCAAACTATGAACATTTTTATAAAATACAAACGAATACAAAACTAATAAAACCTTTTTTATAATAATAATAAAATTAATATTTCTTGGTTGAATCTCATCTTTAACAAAGTAAATTATAAGCAATAATAAATTTAAAAAATAGTAAATTTTTATATAAGTAGGCTCTTACAAACATTTTTGACATAAATACCTGGGTCTGATAAAAGCTTAATTTTGTTATTAGACTAAATTTGATATTTAGCTTATTACAGTTAGTAAGGATAATTTATAAAATCTACATGAAATCGATGTAAATGAATCGAATGCCCATAAGCTTGTTTATACATAATATATTACTTACCTTAACAATTTATAAGGAAGAGGAAATATATTATTGCTCAAACTCGAGGTGTCTTCATTGGGTCTTCATTTTACTTTTATTGTAGGTGCCGTAGAATCGTTTAATATTATTATTGAAGTTATATTTGTGATTGGGTATATTTTAAAGGTAGCTCGTTTATGTATGAAATTGTTTTTTGTTTATTTTTAATTGACAATGAAAATATTTGCCATGAAATATTTATTAAAAAAAGTACAAATTCTAAACTATATAAGTACTTATAAAATTTAAAAAAAGCCTAGATGGCCTAGTAAGTAGAGACGGCCCAGTGGTAAGAACGCGTGATTCTTAACCGATGTTCGTGGGTTCAAACCTGGGCAAGCACGACTGAATTTTCATGTGCTTAATTTATTTTTATTTACTTAAATTATAATTCATCTCGTGCTTTACGGTGAAGGAAAACATCGTGTGAAAACGTGCATGTGTCTAATTTCACTGAAATTCTGCCACATTTGTATTCCACCAACCCACACTGGAGCAGCGTGGTGGAATAAGCTCCAAACCTTTATCTCAACAAAAAAAGGAGAGGAGGACTTCAGCCCAGCAGTGGGACATTCACAGGCTGTTACGGATACAGATATTGTTATCGTCAATAGAGGGTAAGCAATTAATAATTAAATCGTGTAATAATAAAATCTTATACAAAATAACTTCATATTATATATTTCATATTACCACTTAGTCTGAGGAAGGAACGAGAAAAAACGATAAGCCAGTTAACCGCAATAATTCAATACGGCCACGGTGAGCTACACGATGCACCTACATCCTACACTCATGCAGAGTGATGTCATAAAAGCCGTATTGAATTGAATTTGCTAGAGAACATCAAGTGAACACATTTTACGAGGTGCCAGTTCTAGTTTAAAGATGGTAAAGCATAAAAATGTCATAATTTCGTATGCAACAGATATGAGTTTTATGGCTTGGCCGGTATGATGTTTACTTTAGATATAAATGACAGCGAATATACGGTAATGGTGTTCTCGTGAGTGGTAATAAATGCAGACCGTAATATATAGAGCGCGTGTCACTGATATGTTTTGTTTATGTATGGGCAATAAAAAAGATTATTAGTAAACTTGATATTTCTCGTTGCTACGAGTACGACGACGTGGAATTAGTTTTGCTCTGCTATCTTAAGTGCACTTCGATACCAGCGTCTGCGTGTCAACAAAGCTTAAAATTATTATTAATCTTGTGATTATTATAATACATGAATTATAAACTTTTTTTATGAAATACAACGGCTACTCACATCTTAATCACACTTGCTACGCTTATCTTAGCTTAGCTTAGCTTACGCTGCTATTTTAAAGCCACAATACAAAATAAAAAGTATTCTTTCAGGACTAAAAAACTTCTATCAATGTCGGTTTTTTTATTTAAAAAGTAATTAGACGAACGAACAATTAATTACAATAATATTATTTGAAAGTAAATATAAATAAATGAAATATCTTCTTACCTTTAATAATTTAAGCTATTAATTACTTCACCGGAAGGTAATTATCTGTAATAATTTAATTAGACGGCAAGTCTTATTAGAAAATGATTTAATGAATCATTATTGAATGGATCTTTTCCTAAATAAACCGAATCCAGTAATATTTTACAAGATGTCTAATATATTAAGGATTACTATCAAATTTGCGTTGGTAACCGAGATCGATTGCTCGGACTTGGTCACCTTTCAGGTCATCGAAATTGTGACAATACGAGTTTAGCCTCTGTTTTTTATATAAAAAATTCTTACTTTTCACACTAGTTTTATATTAAACATCTCATAAGTATCATCTTTGTTCTCATATTTTTTACGTAAGATAATACAAAATACTTTTTACCTCGTCTTATCAAATCAAGCGCTTTATAACCATTTTTTTCTATATATGTTTTTTATAATAAAAAAAATACTCAAGGGATTTTCACTGTATGAAATATTCGTCGTAATAATTTTATATGATGGCTTCATTAAAACAAGCACCTATAAGGTAACGATTGATGTTCGAAAATTGAAGATGATATTTGGGACCGAATCCTATTTGTTATTGATTGTCAAACATACATTTATGTGTGCTTATTTAATTAACTCTCAAAGTAACTAAATGTATATTACCCATTTTAAATATTACATATGAGTATTAGCTGTTGAGGGTTAATATTAGGGAGAGGGTAGTTTCGACTACAGGTGTAATTGAAAAATTGGGTAAAATAAAAAAGGTATGATCGCAGGTGATACCCAAATATATATTAAAATTAAAATGTATTATTTACGCAGTAAAGTTAATTACAAGCAGAATTACATAAAATTTAGTATTTAATCATTTATCGGAAATATAAAAAAATATATATATGTTCTTTTTTACTGAGTTTTCATGGACCAATTTTAAATTCTTTTGCATTTAAAAGTCGTCGTCGACCCGTACCCTCTAACATCGTAACTAGGTTAAAGAAAAATGTTAAGTTTCGCAATATGCTAGTTGACAAAGTTTGCGTTGCAGAAGTATTCAGTTATAACGAAAATGCTGCTAAAATCGTTTAACTTGACTATCAACGTCTACATATAAAATGAAACTGTTACGGAATTATGAATATTTGCATAGCTTAAATACAGTAACAATCCCTTTTATTTAAGGGATTGTTACTGTATTTAAGTCTTTTTTTTCGAGGCGGCCCACTTTATACAAAACATAGATTGTAACTGAATGTTGTATGCTTATTTCCTGGCACGGTCCTCCGATTTATCGGTGATAATAAAAAGTATTGTCATAAATCTACATATCATATATTGTGCTGAAAGAAATTCTAAAATTTTGACATTCGAAAAATTGCTATACGGCGTGTGTGGATAACGAATTAATACTTTTTTATTTTTACGCACTATATAAAAATTGTAAGCAATTAATGTATGTATAACTCACCTAAATCAGTTACTCCTGAGTTTCTTACCGGTTCTACTCGGTTGTTTTTTATTCATGTAAAGTAAATAAAAAGTAAAGTAAGCTCTAAAGTAAGCTTTTACAGCTTACATAATCAGATTTTTTATTTTTGTTTAACAATATGCATAAATGCCTTTAATGATATGTCTTTTTGCGAGTGAAATTATATATATGTGTATTAAAACGTCGAACCATCGGTGCTATCTTCGTAAACACATTATCGCCGTATCGCCGGCAAAAGTCAATACTCGCTTTTGTGAAACAGTCGCGTTGCTAACGCAATTTAACTGGAATTGAATGTAAACCGCTGGTAGTTGGTAGAGAACTGTGGTGTAGCTAACTAGTTCCAATCTACAGTAACAATACAGTGCCTGGAAATAGTTGGTAAAAGGTACGTAGGATTTAACTCAATTAACATGTCTGTTAGAGGATGACAGTCGAGTCGTACGTTTTATTATTACTTATTAAATATAATAAACTAAAACAGATGTTATATCTGCTGAAAGCAGCTTGTACGTTTAATTTGTTGGAAACAAAAACAATATCTAGTTACAGTTCTTATAGTAAAGAAGTTAAGCAAAAATAGGTCAATCAAAATTACTATTTATTTAAATAAAGCGTTTTGGTACCGTTTTATTTAAATAAATCTTGCTCTTAACATAATATTCCATGTTACATATTATTTCTCATTTCATATTAAACATATTAACGAACAAAATAATAATATCGTTTAGAAATCTGAATCTAAATTTAAGCAGATGTTATTAAATCAAATAAAATAAATTTTTATAATTCGTAAGAAAGATAAGGGAACTTGTTTATCAAATGGTATCAAAGAAACTTTTGCGGCTCATTTAATTGATGAGTTTCTTTGAAGATGTTTTCGAACGTACTTGACTGTAATATATATAAATACTTAACCTTTTTCGTATTTTCCTATTCAATGACCATTGAATTGGCCATCATAATATTACATTAACGTTTGTCACTTTATTTTATCCTGGAATAATGACTTTTAAGAATTGTGTGATGTACAGAACATTTGTGGATGTATCATTTGACTCGTCGTCGTATACCTAGTAAGGCATAAGGCAGCAGATCTGGTGGTATTGGGTTTAAACACTAGGTCAGAAAAATTAAAAAGTTATTAGCTCTGTCGATATATTCTCTGGGAATATGCAGTGTTCTTAAACTTACCTGCCTCGGAAAGCATGTAATGGAAGTTCTTCACCTGAACTATTTCCAATCTTGTCTGATTTGGCATTCGATCGGATTATGAGAGGATTATGAAATTGACTGCACTTGTGATTACGCACATATTATAACTATAATATAAACCGCAGCTGGCTAGTCTCTCTTGAGGATCATTCAGGAAGATATTATCATTCTTACTTTAATTTATACTGTCAGGCATGCCGTGTCTCGTTCTTCGGGATTCAAATCAATGATGATAGAAAAGAGAAGTAAGTGTTTAACCAAACAACGCTATACAATGCTTATAACCATGGTCGTTACTTATATTTTTTTATAACACAGATATTTATTTTAAGAATATTGTCTTATTAAAAACTAATCAAATGAGTACACACACCTAGGAATTTTAATCAAATATTTCTTGTAAAATAAAATTGAACAATATTAAAAAAAATATCATACATAAATAAAATCATTTATTTGACGGTCTTTCCTGATTTCCTGAAGGCAGATTTTTGTACATTTATTTTTGCCCGCGGCTTCGCCCGCATGTTGGGGAAGCTGGTGTTATGTAGTAAAAACATATGTCCTTATTCGGCATTCAAGCTTTCTTAATACCAAAATTCATCAAAATCGGTTCACTTGTTTAGCCGTGAAAGCGTAACAGACATACAGAGTTATTTGCTCATAGATAATATTAGTATAGATAAACTTATTTAAATGTATTAAGTTTTAAAAATAAAATAATCAAAACGTTTCATATAAAGATCACATGACTGCATGTCTATAAATTAGCTAAATGTTTTTAAGAATACGTTTTTATACGGTTTTAATGTTAAAGATCAAAAGTAATGGCCGTAATAAGCTGAATAAATTTCAACATAATATCAACTGTTACTTTCTTTTAAAACTTAACGCTGTTTAGATAGACGAGGGAGCATGAATAGCTGGCTTTATGATGCAAATTTAATGAGCAAGGCTAGGGAAGGCCTTTAAAAATCTACTGACCATTACAAGACAAGGGCTGTCTGAATGCACTGTCCACACTTTTGCATTCTAAACGGTGCCTCGCTACCAGCCGAGTGCTTGTTCGAGAGGGTCGGTGTTTTTATTTTTACAGATTCGAGTATTTAATGATATTATATTGTTTTTAGATGTTTTGAATTAATTAACAGAAGTAAATATATAAATAAATTAAAATTATTATTTGACTTTAAGTAATGACATAATAAGCTTATTATTAAAATATATGGCAGGTAAATTGAATGGAATTTTACAGGATTATCCTAAATACCCAAAGCATATTCATAGCTTGGTTAATCCTTAGTTAATGTATTCTAATATAATCACCCGTAATAATTTTTAGCCCATTTAATGCCACAACTGTGTTAAGACGGAAACGACGGAGCTCTGAAATAGATCCTCATAGTTGAATAAATAAATACAAATTATTGATAAATCTATGTTCATAGAACTCTTAAGGGAACGAGGAGACTGCAATTTTAATGAGATCAACCTCGGATGAGAGGCGAAAGCATTCTTTTTAAAACCAGACGGAAGTTCAAAGGACTTACCGTGGATTTCTTTGACTTTTACAATGTTTTGTTGGCTTCAGTATTACTACTTAATACATTTTTTATGTTTTAATAAAGTGTATTTGTTTTATATTTATTTTGATTAATTGGCTTATCAATATTTTGTAATTCATGTACAAGAATGTTCTTTTACTGTAACATTTGTAACAACATACCTATTTTTATTACGTAGAATATTTTATTAGTAAATTTATTTTGGATGAAATTTTTTTTTTCAAGTAATTGAACTAAAAAGACTCTTTTCGATTCATTAAATTAATATTATCTAAGTCACTATGTCAAGCGTAAGACCATTAATTATAAATACGGAAATTATATGCATTTAAGAGATGTGGAGCGATTCTAACAAGGTTCTCGTGTATTCAGAGATGAATGTTAAGGTTTTCCTTCAACTTGTTAATTAAACGCATTTCTTTACTTGTTAGTAAAGACGTGAAGGGCCATTTATGGTTTAAACCACCTTTAATTACTAAGGCTGTTGGTTCTGGTTTAATGCCTATTTTAAAGTAAAATTGTTGAAAAAGGTTTTTTAATATTGAATTGTTACTTAGTATGATAAGAAATTTCTAAATCTCTCTCAAAAAAATTATACGAAGAATTAATTATAATTTTATTATAAGAATTTACGAAAAGATTTACGACAAGAATTATTTTATTTCACAAGAGGTGTAATCAATAAACACATTCAAGTGCAAAACTTTGAATGAAGTACATTGACGGATTTTGACTTTTTATAATACATAAAAAAACTGCGTTATTTCAACGTAAAGGATAATTGTCAAGAGTTCCCTTGAGTAATATTATTTTCATAACGTGTATATTTTTGCTCAAGGTATTACAGTAATATTATAAATGCCATAGTAGTCCTGTGTGTTTAAGTAATATATTAACGAAATGTGACCAACAAGAGAAATGTAAAGAAAAAAAATTACTCATATTTATTTTAAGGAAGAAATATAATTACCAATGGGCACATTATGATATGGGATCTATTCTTAATATGATGGTGAGTTCGCTTGTGACACTTTCAAGTTTTAACTGTCAACCAATGATCGTGCAATTTTACATACATATACGTAGTCCGGAATACAGTAAAAGATCTAATGAATCGTGGGCAGTGTCTAACCAACTCTTACGTTAGCACGTAATTAAATTTGTCCCGGCTTCAAACTCGAAACCTCTGCCTTGTAACGTAACGGAATTTAAATCTGCGGCTCCTGCACATTTTGTGTTGAATGTAATCAGTCAGAAATAAAGTTAATACTTTATTTTATTGTTTCTAGCGTTGAATCATGTGATTAATGTCACTAAATATTTTCAACAAAATCCTCCTGCCGCGTATGTCTGCTTGAACGCGGTATTCTCAACTATCGAATGGATTTTCATTCGGTTTTCACCAATGGATGAATAGATTCATGAGGAAGGTTTGGATTTCATTAAGGTTCTGTGTCAACTGGCTGAAATATGATGATGATTATTGAAGTCTATGCCGACTAAGAGCTTTACAAGCGTGCGCGAATAAACCAATAGAGTAAAATGTATTACAATACAAAGGTTTATGCAGATTCTTATACGGATGGTAGACATGGTTTTTTTTTATAAAACATTTGTATTAATTAGACAAATGTCCGGATGTAATTAACAAGCACAAAGTTAAATATTATGTAATTATACACAGATTTTAAATAAGGATCAATTGAATATAATCCAAAAAAAAAAATCCCTGACACAAAGCTGAAAAGAAGTTTCAAAGAAGGCTTAAAAGAAAACGCCAGTATTTACCTATAAAATATTACAAGATTAGTCCAATTAAAAATCAGTAAGTATAAAGTACACAAATAAAAATAACGTAAATCAAAACAATATGTATATACAAAACAGAAAAAGTTAGTTTGGATATTTCAGAAAAAAAAAACTAACAATTTTTTGTCGATGGTTGTGTAATTAAAAGCAGATTTAACTCCCGCTTGTCGGTCTATCGGAAAGATCGTAAGTGGATACGGGTATACCTATAAGTATGAAAAGGGAAAGAGGAGAAACCGTCTGCAACACTTATTTTTCGTGAGTTATGGCTTACTGACATATGGTTAAGTAGCGTTTGCATGTGGGCGTAAATTTTTGTGGATCTGATTATTAGAACTTTTGTGAACGAACATATTTAATACGTAAGATATTATATTATATAATATATTATATTTAATATACTCGTTAGTGTTTTGTGTACGTGGGTTACATGAATTGTATATGATTCTAAATTAAGATAATGCGAAACTATGGCTACTTAACGATTTGAAATCTCCAAACAGAAAGTAGCCCGTTTCCATTCATGCCAATTTTGCAGCTGCAACGAAAAGCAAAGAGGGATTCAGTAAAATCCGCTTTGTGCTACAAGTGTGGGATCTTGTACTCGTATTGTGCCATGTATATATGTAATTTGCTATAGTCCTTAAGGATAAAGAAATAAAGTTTGGAATAGAACAAAAACCTTCACATAGACTACTGTTCGCAGCGTCCGAGCCGTCTCGTCGCAACCTCTCAAGCCTTTATGCAACATAGACTACAAAACCTTGGACGTGGCTACCACTTGGGTACATATAACGTCATCTAAAAGTAATATTTGTAGCTAATTAATGATTTTTTTTTTAAATATTCCTGATATAAAATAATAATAACATATATGAAATTATTTATCAGAACCAACAAGAAACTCAATTAATTACTTGTCAAGTACATGTATATGTTACAATTGACTTAGTTTGATCTATAACAAATGCAAATTCTACGCATTTTTATATTCTATATTATTGTATTGTGTAATAAGCCTTATTTACAATATTATTCTTTTGTTTTTTAAATACGGTTTCAATTAATAATAAAGCACTGATACCAGTGTATGATACCATATGTTTTATTATACGTATTCGAAGCCGAGAAATACTAATAAATAGTATAAAGGTCTGACATCTTTTAACGTCTTTGTAGTTATGCTTAGCAAAAAAACTTCCAGTTTGTATTATTCTTTCTCAGTTACATATATGTGACAATAGTTCAAGGGATAGGATATCTACGTTCACATGACAAGGTAACACGTATAATTGGGTAATATGATTATTTAAAAAGATAAAGATCGTTACATAACAATTCGCAAACATGTTTAATATATACGAGAGCTAAATACTATTCCAAATATATTTGAATATTTAATTTAGGGTTGAAACAAATATTTTCCGCTTATTTCCGCCAATAACCGGATTATTGATTTAAATGGATTATTTGTAGAATTATTTTATAAAACACGTGCTACTAATGTTAAATTGAAATTGAATATTAGGTTCGTGTTATGAAATTAAATATAAGCTGTGGCAATCAAATTATTCTATCGGTGTAGATAATGTTTCATGTTTTAATATATATTAACTCTTCTCGTCTTCAATTACTCAGACCTTAAAATATAATTTATTATTTTGTTATTATATTATGGTTCAAATTGTGTCAATAAAATAAAAAAGTATATTCTAAAATATTAAAAAAATATGCAGTAAGACACGTAATTATTGGATGCGAATACTGTAATGCAGATAATATGTAAAACTACAAAATCAAAACCATGTATTTATTGTTGTTATATTGATTAATATAAAATTGTATCAAACTAGTCTAATAATTCTGTATATAATAATTAAAGATATGTACTTAAATGTTAAAAAATATTCAATGATAAGGCGCAATTCAGAAAATTGTATTTTAAATATAACGACACCTCTTGTTGAAAAACGCAAATCATTGATATCTTGATAGCGCGATGAAGCGAGAACTTGTCTATCTACCATATTCTATCATCAAATAAATAAATTGTATATTGTTTAATTAATATGAGTTGGTCAAAGCCGAGATGGCCTAGTGGTTAGAACGCGTGAAACTTAACCGATGATCGTGGGTTCAAACCCGAGCAAGCACCGCTGAATTTTCATGTGCTTAATTTGTGTTTATAATTCATCTCGTGCTTGACGGCGAAGGAAAACATCGTGAGGAAACCTGCATGTGTCTAATTTTATTGAAATTGTGCGACATATGTATTCTACCGCATTGGAGCAGCGTGGTGGAATAAGCTCCAAACCTTCTTCTCGAAAGGGGGAGGAGGCCTTAGCCCAGCAGTGGGACATTAACTCGAAATACGATTAACTGTTACTTACTGGAATTAATATACATAGTGATGGCCTATATAAATATAATGATTGTTTTTTTTTGGAAATCGTCGAGAACGAAATTGAAAAAAGTACATAGAAAATCTATTTTATTTAAACTAGTTCACACAATATTGGCGGACCGAATAGTTTCATCAATCTTCTGCAACACTGCTGTGCCCATATAAAAGCTCGTACGAAAACTACCGATGTTGTGTATTTTGAGATTACTTCTGGCTTTTTCGTTGAAATATCATACGTTTTTCGAAGGTTCGGTAAGTAACTTGATCAATATATATATTTTTTAATGGATAATATTACGTCACTGTAGTAAAGGCACACAGACTTTATGATTGCGCTTGTAACGTTAATGTGTATTGAATACTTATTAAACTTGGAAACAGTAATCCCAGACTGATGGGTTTTAAATATTTATCATCCACACAGAGTTCGTAAAAATATCACTTACTCTGTTAATAACGAGGGTATTTTTTTGTTTCATTAATTAATTATAAAAAAAAATGGCGATGTAGACTGGCTAGTGCACCACCTGATGTTAAATGGTAACCACTGCCCATAAAAATTCTATTGCACTTTAAGAAATACTAACCATCACTTACATCGGTAATGCGCCACCAACCTTGAGAACTAAGATGTTACTGTGAATATAATTACACTGGCTCACTCACAATAACAATATGTTTCATATGCCGTTGTGAATCATTGTAAAAGGAGCTAATAAATAAAATAGATATTTCTTTTCTCGCTCTGATAATTTTAGTATCGACATTGGCAGTACGCCACTATGTTCAAAAACAAATGTATACTCCTATTGTGACAAATTTATTTGGTATTCAATAGACCTTTAATTTCATCATTTCATGTATTATAGAATATATTCTTAAAAAATATTTATAAATTAAATACTGTAACAAGGTTTCAGGTTCCAATACCGTGTCGAGTAAATATAATATGAGTTATTGTGTGTATGTAACAAGGTTTCAGGTTCCAATACCGACTCGAGTAAATATAATATAATAAATGAGTTATTGTGGATATGTGTATAATCCATGCCTTCCATGCCTTAAAAATCAATAAGTCCTGCAAACGTCCTGTACAATATATTAAGAACATCTTAATTTACTTGAGAAAGAAAATACTTTGGTCAACAAAGCCATTTTCGTTATATTTCATATCAGAAATTGTTAAAGTAAAAATTAACAATGCAAGAACTTTGAATAATGTACTTTTACATAGTCATATTTAAAATAGTATATTTTAATTTAGATAAATAAACAGCAAGCGGTTAAAACGTCAAGTGAAGTAAATATTTAATTAACGATTGCATACCAGCCATTAAAATTATGCTTTTTCAATCTACTTTGAATATTATATCATTTAAAATCCACGTAATGTAACTTCAAAATGTTAAAAATAATAAAATCCTGAAGCTGAAACCGTTTTAATAGTTCTGTATTCAGCTCCGACATTTTCATTAGGAGCCGTCGCAAAAAGTTTAAAGCTTTCCGTTTATCCAAACAACGTTGTTCTTAAAACCATCCCGAAATGCACGTGTCATATCCAAAAACCCCCAAAACTTCAAAGCTCAAATTCTGATATCTCAATCTAAAAATATATTCAATCAAGTAAATTGAATTGTTGGGTATTTAAAGGCGAATACGTTGTAACGAATGTATTGTTCTCTTAGTGCTAAAACAAAAACGTACATCAGCAATATAGCCCCTCCGTTGAACCGCAGGAATTGCCTCTGATGAACGAGCAATGCGGTTCTAATAGCAATACCTTTTTTCTCTCGTTTGCGATGCCCTGGACGTGAGCGCTTTTATAAGAAAAATTGGAGCGAAGCGAACCCCATACGTTATGATGTCGTTTTAATTTATGTTACAATATTTTCGTTAAAGTTTTATTAGGTGACGCTTTTTAAAATTTTATTTTTAAAATTCTACGATATAGCAATTTAAAATGTTAAATGGTGTTTCATTATATTTATAATTTATTTCCAAAATTATTTTACGGCCGATTTAAGCGTTATAATTATATCATAAGATTAAAACAGTGTATATAATTCGATTCTAGAAATATTATTCATTATGCCCGCGTTTTAATCCGATTGTTGTCGGAGCCACGTATCCAATCACGATTTTTATTAACCCTCATTATTATTGATTGCCTGGATCTGCATTTACAATAGACCGCATTTTATGAGGAAGTAATATATTTTATTTCTTTAAAATTTAATATTGAAATCGGAATATTTCGTAATAAATATTAAAAACTTATTTTTATACTGTTTTATGTTATTATAATTGGTAATTTATCTTTATGTTAAGAAATCGGAAATAATTACAAGCCACTATATATTTCCGTATAATATCAACGTGCAACAACTATGGAATCTAAGATATTATACCCATTTGCCAATAACAATAAAAGTTATCGCTGTTTGGAAGAATACAAATGAACCAATGATCACCAACAAATTGATGCTCGTTTTTTATATGTACTTTACTCAGAGATAATTAACCGAGATGTAATTGAGAAGCAAATTATATATTATATTATTCAATGCATATTAAATAAATTAAGTAACTTTGAAATTTGTTTTAATCGAAAAACTAGCTACCAGTACCAGACTTTGCACGGATAGAATGAGCTTTTAATAAAGTACCAACATACGAAGAAAAAATTTGGTTTGGTTCTGAGAACGAAATCTTCTTGGACATACGGAGAAGAACCCTTCAGTTTTTATAAAAATTGGATGCAAAGCTTAGAAACATAGAGAACAAACATACAAACATTAATTTTATTTATATAGAGGACTAGATGATCCGTGTGGTTCCAACCGCATTAGCTGTTACTGCTTCGACCATGTCCATATCGTTGTAGCGTGATCTTGAATAGTTTAAAATATTTCTCGATAAATGGCATAAAAATCAAATCAGGTTAGTAGATCCTGATCCTCAGATTAGCACATTAAACTAAACAAATACATCAGCTTTATATAATAATAAAGATGTGATGTTTCCTGATGATATAAAACAAACCAGCAATAGGAAGGCGAGAGAATACAATCTGTGTAATTCGGAAACGTAAACATGTCTCATCGTATACGATAACAACATTAGTGCGTGTGGCGAATCAAACATTGTGATCGATGTTCCAAACATTCCCGGAACGTGGACTTGCTAGTAATGCTTAACTAAGAAATTTTTGATAGACTAAATAAGCAAGTCAATGCATTAGTTCAACATTTTTTTTGAAATGTAATGAGTTTTTTGCACGATTTTGTTTGAGTAATAAAAAAATTCAAATAAAAGTTATAGTTTGTTAATGCCCTACTGCAGCAATCTCCTTCCTCTCTTTTTGAGGATAATGTATAGAGCTTAATATTATTAAAGCAAATTAAGCACATGAAAAGTAAGTGATGCTGGCTACGGATACGGACACGGACTTAATCCGCGACCTTCGGTCTCTCAATGGTAAGAGGGGACTTTTTTCTAGTCTCAATGTTTAATAGATTACAAAAACCTTAGACTTAATAAATCTCGTGACCCTATGAAGTAAGGATAGTTGATATTTAAAATTAAATTCTTATGATAGTTGCAGTTTTTGAAATTAAATTTTAATTTTATAAAAAAAATTGTCACGTTGAATATAAGGTTAAGGACATCTACAATAAAATTATTCAGAACAGTTACAACTATTAAAGCAAAGATATCCTCTACCAAATACGAGATGAATCATAAATGCAAATAACGTACAACGTAAAAGATCAGTGATCTTTGACTGGATAGAATCCACGATCTTCGGTAAAATTCTTTCGTATTCCACATTTTACTTCAAAAGTTTTTAAAAATAGAATCAATTCTATATATATTATCAGAAACATAAGGTGACGCTACAGTTAACATTTGTTGATCCGTATCAATAAATGACAATCTTTCTACGTCACTTCCGCAATAATTTATCATTAAGTTAATTATCTCCAACAACTCAGTCCATTGGACTAATTAGTTCTCTCCGAAAAAAAATTGAGGATAATTGTCGAGAGTGATTGCTGGGATTTATTCTACTAAAAACCCTCATGCTGATAAATGGATAACCGTGGATTTAATGTCTACGTTTGTGTTTTTCGCGCAGATGACAATACAATTCTTGACTTTAATTTCCTTTGAGAATAAGTTTCCTTTGTTGAGAGTGATGTGTAGCTTGAGAAAGATAAGGGTTTTATGTAACTTAATAAATAATCCTTTGTTGTTCATATTTAAACATGGCATATGGAAATAATATATTTTCCTTGAAGCATATTTTGATACTTTCTTAGTTCAGATTTCGAATCAATTTTTATGTGTGTTATTCGATCATATTATACGATACTTTAAGATTTATTGTTAAATTTAGTTAACGCCAAGATTTTAGAAGTAATCATAAAATGTTATATGAACATATTTAAAAATTCAATAAATATTTTGTGAAGAAACATCCTTAACAGTTGCGAATTGAACCGGCAACTCAACTTACCTATTCCTTGACTATTTTCTTATGCGTTTTTAAATATATTTTTTTTTTTTAATAATAACCAAAACTATTGAAAAAATAAAATATTAAACAAACATAGTGGTTCTAAGATCGTCTCAATTTTTAATATTCTAGTTATTTAATTATAATTCCTTATGTACAAAATACAGTTGTACATTGTATTGGCACGAATAAACTACACATACAATTAACTTAATTAACTCATCTCATGAAAGAACATAGCTTCAAGATGTTAAAGGACTATAGTGTGTTTGTATGATATTTTTTGAAACATAGTTAATTAGGTTAACGCAGTCGGAGAAAAAAAAGGTTATATTGCGTACGACGTACTTTCGCAATATTACGTAAAACGTACTGACAGTTTTTGTAGAACACATCTTTCACATATTTATATCTATCTATGACTATACATGGTATATATGTAACGCATTACCAGTTTCTTTTATCAGAAAAAAACAGACCGTAAGAGTACTTATCTTTATTTAATTATAGTCAAAATTTAATTATTGACTTAATAAATGACAATGTGATATTAATTATATTACATATTGTGTATTACACATCATTTGCGTTGTATATGTACAAAAATACTTGTAGTATGTTTTAAAGCGGTATTCACCTAAAATTTTAGCATGCCTTTTTTAACACAGCAACAATCTTGTGTTCCGGTTTGAAGGGTGGATGAGCCAGTAACTACAGTAACAAGGGACATAACATCTTTCAAGGTTGGTGGCATTAACGATGTTAGAAATGTTTAATATATCTTACATTGCCAACGTGTATTAGACTGACGGGCCGGTTGGCGTGGTTGGTAGATGCTTGCCTTGCACGCTAAAGGTTGTGGGTTCGTTTCCACCCAGGACAGACATTCGTGTGCATGAACATATCTGTGTGTTCTGATTCAGGGTGTAATTACCTATACAAGAATGTATTTACAAAAGCAAAGTAGTATATGTAGTACATCAGTTGTCTGGTTACCATAGTACAAGTTCTGCTTAGTTTTGGATCAGATGGCCGTGTGTAATTAATGTCGTTCACCTGGAATCAATTGGCATCCATGAAATATTTATACTCGCAGAAAAACCGTCATCCGATAAAACTCGCGAGCAAGCCTCCACCGATGAGCGACTTGAATAAGGCTCGCGCTAATGTACTCACTTGATATATTCCCATGCTACGCCTCTAAGTGAGTATTCAGCTAAAGCTAGTCGCTGCCTTATGATAATGTTGGTAGTGTTTAGGACAAACATCCAATCCGTGTGGCGTAGTGTTGCATGATATATGATTTTATCATGGGCACTAGTTAACCAATAAAGCAGCGATATTATAGATGTCTTCCAAAATATTATTAAATAAACATAGACAAATATTTGCTGAGACATTAGTACCAGTCACCACATTAATTTCATGTATGCTTTCACCAATCTTAGAAAATATTGTAGGTAAGCTATTTTTACTAACCAGTCTCAACTAACGAGAGCAAAATTTAAGAAATTTATATTTTTTAAATCTGAATAGCGATTAAGTTAAAAGGGGCCATATGATATAATTTAAATATAATGTATATAGTTGTTTTTTTAGTTCCTGTATAAATAAATATATTCCTTATTGAATAAGTATATCAGTATTATGTTAATATATAATTAGTACTAATTTAATTTGAATTAATTAACACAAATACTATTATTATTATTTCGACCATAATTGCAATTGCAATCAACATTGATCCACACATAATTTTATAAGTTATTAATTTAAATATAATGTAACAAGCTATATGTTTCTTAAGTATGCTTTCTCAAATACCTTAGAATCGCCATTTAAAAGATGAAAATAAATGTAATGTTATGATCGAATTCAAATGTAAAATGATGTCTAACAAGAAACTCATGTTAATTCAATATAAATAACTATATATAATATATCATAATATAGATAGATAGAAGTATATATATATATATATATATATATATATATATATATATATATATATATATATATATATATATATATATATATATATATATATATATATATATCATAATAATATATGTCATAATAAATCAACATCTACTACTCTTAAAATAATATTTTATTTATAAATCGCTAGTTTGTCACGCTTGAATTATCAATAGAATTTATAGATACTAAATACATCAAAATTATGTAGTACGGTGGGTGCTCCGACTAATTCTACGCATGGCTGGCTTGGTATGTACAACACGGTATTTATATGTATATATATAATACGTAAATATAATATGACCGTATCATATCAAACAACTAGCTACATAAAAATACAAGTTGTTGTAGCAGTTTGTCCATTCAAATTACAGGGATATTTTTAATTCATAACTATCAGTAATAATAAGTTCTAAATAGAAATAAGCAGACGAAAATTTGAAAACATGATTTTCCTTTGTATAGTTAATAATTACTTATTTGATTAATATTATATAATATTTTTGTAGACTAACTTTGTGAGTATTACAATAAATAACTCTGTCTGTCTGTTACGCCTTTATGTCTATTATAGTACTGACCCCCTTCCAGTAACATTAGGGGGAAACCGCGGGCGAAAATTAGTATAATATATATTTAATCGCTAACACAGATATACCAAAATTTGTATCAATATGCATGAATAATTTATACGAAATGCTCAATCATCTTGTGACACATTTGTAAGTTTATATATGAGTAATGTATACCTGTATAGAATATCATTATGCCTCTAGGGCCATTGTGCAAATACAATCTGGGTTTGCATTTCAAACAACGCCTAATTATTCAATTGTGGCCCACGCATATTATTGTAGGATTTGCCGTGACATTATATTAAAGTAATTGTAAGCAAACTCTGAATCATTTTATGGAATATGTATTAAATATTCATAATTCATTTCGTTTGTAAAGTTTTTATATAAAATTACACGAACAGAAAATTGATTGTTTGAATAAAAAAAAATGTGAAGGAACTTGTAATGCCCTTAAAAATGATAATAGATTAAAATGCCCAACGTGATTTATTTTTCTGATTATAACATAATTTTGGAATATAATTAATAATAATAATAATAATATCCTGGGACATTATTCACACACGGCCATCTGATCCCAAACTATGTATTATGGAAATCAGACAACTGATATACTACATATACTACTTTTCTTTTGTAAATAGATACTTATATAGATAATTACAACCAGACTCAGGACAAAAGGACACGTTCATGCACACAAATGTCTGCCCTGGGTGGGAATCGAACCCACAACTTTCGGCGTGAAAGGCAAGTATCTACCAACCACGCCATCCGGCCCGTCAAAATAATTTACTTGTTTCCACCCACGAAGTCTCTCGTTTGACGGGGAGGTGAAAGGTAAACTTTGTCCTTTTCTGTAAACGTGTATTCAAAAAATCATGTTGATCGGTTGTTTAGTTAATACATCAAAGCTTAACAAACAAACTCACTCACTTTCGCATTTATAATATATATATATATATATATATATATATAATATAACAAACAGTTTACTCATTAAATAATTCAAAAGATTAATTTGACTTAAAACTTCTTATATTAATGAATATTGAAATCAGAAACTTTAAATGAAATAACCCATTTTTTTTCTAGAGATTTCGTCTCAAATGAACACATAGCTTGAAAAGAACTTTGGAACTATTTATGTAGTAGCTCTTATAAAATGACTATCGCTCTTTCCTGATACCCGCTTGCTTTACTCAAGACAGCAACAAGTCCTTGGACATTGTAGGAAATGAAAATTAATGGTAGTCGTGAGTATTTTTTCATGTCGGTTTGAGTACACACCATTATTTCCGTTTTTGGCACGGAACCCTCATTTATTATGTAAGTTGGTAGGTAAAGCATTACTCGAAAATGCAGATGGCATATTAAAAATCAGAGCAAAACGTGAAGAATCAAGTACAAGATTATTTTTACAAAGGCCATCGCGTACATTTCTGTCGACAAATATACATAATTATGTATCATATACTAACAGCTAATAATATTATAATTTAATCTAATCATCATTCATTCATTTAAAACATTTTAATTTTTAATCAATCATTTTAATCTCGCCTTGAAGTATAACTTCATTAATATAGTTTTCTTCATTAATATGAATATAGAGCCGAGATGGCCCAGTGGTAAGACCGCGTGAATCTTAACCGATGATCGTGGGTTCAAACCCGGGCAAGCACCACTGTATTTTCATGTGCTTAATTTGTGATTATAATTCATCTCATGCTTTACGGTGAAGGAAAACATCGTGAGGAAACCTGCATGTGTCTAATTTCACTGAAATTCTGCCACATGTGTATTCCACCAACCCGCATTGGAGCAGCGTGGTGGAATAAGCTCCAAACCTTCTCCTCAAAAAGAGGAGAGGAGGCCTTTAGCCCAGCAGTGGGACATTCACAGGCTGTTACGGAATCATTAATATAGTTGACTCAAATCTTATTCCAATCTTTTTATATACCCAGACGACCCAGACAAGCTTGCACAAAGCTCTACCACCAGTAAAATCTTCCATATGACATAGTTTTTTTTATGCAAGAATTGCTTAGTTGTGGACGTAATTGCGTCCACAACTTAACTATGTTGTGGATGTTATGACAGTGCAAAATTATCGAAATACGCCATAAGGATGTAACAGAGTTTTGAACGTAGTATAGAATGCGTTTAAGACCCTGGTATATAATAGGTTTGTACTTCAATAAGTATGTAATAATAATCTACTGGTGGTAGAGCTTTGTGCAAGCTCGTCTGGGTCGAGTGGGTACCACCCACTCATCAGACAGTCTGCCGCAAAACAGCAGTCTTGGTATCGTTGTGTTCCGGTTTGAAGGGTGAGTGAGCCAGTGTAATTACAGGCACAAAGGACATAAGATCGTAGTTCCCAGGGTTGGTGGCGCATTGGCGATTTAAGCGATGGGCAACATTCCTTACAATGCCAATGTCTAAGGGCGTTGGTCACCACTTACCATCAGGTGGCCCATATGCTCGTCCACCTTCCTATTCCTATTCTATAAAGTAAAAATTTACCAATACTAAAACAGAGTTCTTTCTTTGCCTGTGTGTTTCTTTATTTAATTGATAATACTACTATATTTTACATTTCCTTTTTTAAATAATAACTTATCTGAATTTTTTATATTATTGTAAATACAGATTATACGTAAAAAATATCTTACTAATGATAACATTCAAATAAAAGTCACGTTGACAGCTGTCATCGAATAACATTAATAAAAAATGTAAAAAAAATAATCGAATTATATCTAACATTATTATAAAAGATCGAAATGTTAGTTAAGGTCATCACTACGCGGAAAATAGTTCCCCCTTCGTGGACAAAAGTTCATTTTGCCAGCTCGTTCATTATCTACTACTGACAGATTTGTGAGGGCTGCTCCATCAATCCAATTAGTCAGAATCAAGAAAAATTGCAAAAATATTTACTACCAGGACAAAGACGGAGATAATAAGAGTAGGTACATATATACGTCAATTGCAGATCTATGCAGGCTTATTACACATTATATTATGTCATAATAAATGAGCATAATTTATTGAGATTAAAGCCTTAAATAATAGTATAATGAATATATGTTATTTATTTTTTTTAAATTAATTTAGCCATATTATTTTATACTAAACATTTCATACCGTAATAATGAAATATTTTTTGGAAGTAAGACAAATAAGTTAAATAATTATTTGCAATTTGAAATTACTAGTAACTAATATACCAACGTGGCTAGGTTTATTTCCCAGGGGAATCGCAATTCGCCATTCATATTCACTGAACAAAAAAATAATCAATCTGTCTATTATATCAGTTGAGGCAATAGGACAGTGTTATACCAAACAACTCACGATAGACGCAAGATATGTTAATAGTCATTTCGAAAAAGAATTATTTGCAACATGTCTACATTTAAAATGACATTCCTGTATGTGTTTGTGAGTTATAAAGATTAGCAAACATGTTGAAAAGGTCGACAGCGTATGCATGTTTATTATAACGATGCTCGTTGACCTTGAATTGAATCTCAAAAACAATCATTTATGTGTGCAAGTGCAATGGAATGTGGCGCGAAATGATTGAGCTGAAGATAAAGGCACTGCAACGCCCACCTTTAAAATCAACATTTCGCTAAATCCTTGATGCACATCAACAATACGTATAGATGGTTGCTTCCAATTTTTAAGTATCGATCTATGTATCATGCCTTTATATATACATATACTAAATATGACATTAAACGATACTTATATATATATATATATATATATATATATATATATATATATATATATATAGTATAAGTATACTAGCTAAGTCGCACAGGTTCGCTACGGGTAGAACAATGTATTTTGTATAGGATTTACGTAAAATCCATCCTGAGTGAGCGTCTCTTCTTTTTTTATAGTATAGGTGGACGGACGAGCATATGGGCCACCTGATGATAAGTGTTTAACAACGCCCATTGACATTGGATATGTAAGAAATGTTAACCATTGTTTATGTATCATCGCCGAAGCGCCACCAACCTTGTGTACTGAGACGTTATGTCCCTTGTTCCTGTAATTACACTGGCTCACTCACCCTTAAAACGAAACACAACAATACCAAGTACTGCTGTTTTGTGGTAGAATATCTAATGAGTCAGAGGTACCTACCCAGAAGAGCTCTACCACCAGTAAACGCCTACGTCGGGTAAGGAGTAACTGTGACATATTTTAAGTCAATTGGACGCATAGTTTAAGAGAACTCATGATGAGTGGTATTTCGCTTGTACATAAAATAATGCTTTATATTGTTTAAAATATAAATATTTGATGAAATTATTTATTATTGAAAAAATTATAACTGAAGTACCTAATTTAAAGAATCGTCTTTTTTATTATATAATATAATTATATTTTAGGTAATAAAAGTCATATGACTTACAATTTTGCGAATCCAGCACGAAACTGTCTAGAGAGACTTATTATTTATATTACGAAATATTTTAAAACAAGCTTAATGTAGACGTTATTAAAAGATGAACAATTTTACTTTAATTAAGATTACATTTTGATTAAAAAACACTTGTAAGTTTGTAGCTTAAAATAAAATCTTAACTAACGATTAATACATACATATATTTATATAAATGTACTTGTATAATATAACGTCTGTGTATATAATGTATGTATAAGAAAACAATAACATTTCCCTGTGAATTATGACGCTTGTGATTCTTATAAACGTATTCTTTTGGTAAACACACACACACACACACACACACAAAATGCAAAAAATAAACTATTTTTACATACACGATGAAACTAAAATTTTAAAGTTGAATTAGTACACCAACTTGCATGTACGAAGACTCAAGCATATGTAAAAAATTTAGTAAAAATATATTAAAGTCATAGTAAATTTCGCATCCTAGCCGATGTTTGTGTACCCAACCTCTTGAATGGACTCGTCGGAGCCGCTTTTAGTGCTTGATGAAACACAAACTATGTCACTAGGTACAGGCGGTGTAGACGAAATTTTGGATCTTGTTTGTAGTACCAAACGAACAGCCTTGTGCTCAGTTAATGGAGTTTTAGACTACGTCCGCCAGCCTCGAGACTCCATAGCATCACAGGGATAGATGCATTCGTTAATCCAATAATGCTTTCACAATTATTACCTAAAATTCCTTTTAAAATTGAGCATGTGATAAATTGCAACTTTTTTTTTTTGGTAAATTGGCAAAGAGAAACTACTACAGTATAAATTATTATTTACGTATATAGAAGAGACATAACTTAATAAAAACACGACAAAACATTGAAAACATCGTTTAACTTTAAAAATAAGTAGCATCTTAGTATACCTCCTGGTTTTGAGATATTATATTAGCACGAGAGGATATAGACTTAAGCTGCCATTTCTAAGTAGTCGGAAATGCTCACCTGAATTCTGAATACACATAGTTGTTTCATTTATCATAATTTGCCTCTCAAGTAATGGGAACTAGGTAACGTCGCAGCACTTCCGCGGTACCTGTTTTACATAATAACCATACAACGTTTTCTGCATCTTCCCTAAGATCAAATTTAAACTCTAAATTGTTAGTATTAAGGTGTCATTTTGACTAATTTATTACTATTAAATTACTTTACATTCGATCAATTCTCACGTGCGGTTTCGACGTATTTGTATATATTTATTAACTTGAATGTTTATGAAATTCGAAACAGCGAGAATGTATTTATTTAATTAAATGTACACCTGCGCGCTTACTTTTAAATGTTATTATTCCATCTCAATTTAATTTCCATTTAATATCTCACTGATGAGACAAAGATTTTACTTACTTAGTGGTAGGGCTTTGTGTAAGCCTGCCTGTAACCCACTCATCACATATTCGACCGCCGAACAGTTTGCTGTTTGGCTTAGTATTGTTGTTTTCCAGTTTGAAGGGTGAGTGAGCCAGTGTAACTACAGGTGCGAGGGAAATAACATATAATTTCCCAAGCTTGGTTTCGTATTAGATATGAAAGGAATAGTTAATATTTCTTACAGAGCCAATGTGTATGAGCATTGGTGATCACTTGTCATCACGTGGACTATTTTTTCGTCTACCCATCCAAAAATTAAAAAAACTACTGTCTTTTTAGGAAGAAGGCTTGGAGTATTTTGCACCACGCTGCTTCAATAAGGTTCGGTTACAAATGTGTATACGTGGTGTTGTACTTAACAGAAGAGCACATTTATAAATTATTATAAGCACAAAAAAGTTAAGACCCAATTTGAATCTGTGATCTTAAGTTAGGGTGCGGATACATGTATGTGAGGTGAATTTTAATTGAGTTATATCAAAAATAGTGTTCACGGTACACCTTATAAAATAATACACATTATCATAGAGCATTTCCTCTTTGCTTTATAAAAAAACAACAAATAAAGTAATCAAAATAAATAAACCCTAAAGCTTACTTTAGCAGTTATTACCTATTTCTCTTAAATAATATTGCGTTTCATAAGATTTTTTTATTGGCAATAAGCATATTACGTATTTTATTACGTGCATATCACCTGCGGATTAGTTAAAAGCGCATGGTCGAAATGTAATTCGGGGTCAAAGTCCAAACGTTACAAAGCGATGTAAAATATTAAAAATATGGTATGAAAAAATCTCCTGTCCTATCAACAGAATGGATTCAGTGAATAATCCATTACTGTGCTATATTATGGCTTGGCAGAGTTTTATATAGAGATATGAGTATATTGCTGTGCGCATATCCTTTTTACTAGCACGTGCTTAACTTAAAACGCACATATTTGGCAACGCTTGATTCGACTTATATAAATCAATATCATTTGAAAGTTACAGTTTAAAGCCATTTTGAAATTTTCAGATTCCAATTCTATGTTTCTGGAAACGAAATGTATTTCTATCACCTCGCTTGAAAAAAAACAATAACATTGAATCTAAGCCAATTTTATCATTATTTATTTTGTTATAATAAAAAAACCAATTATGGGGAACAAATAATTTTATCAATCATCATTTATCTAATCGTTATCTACTGGACCTAAGCCTCTCTCAAGGTTTGTTGATGCTCCCACTTCTCCACCTTCCCTCCGATACCTCAATTTCTTCAGGTCGTCGGTCTAAATGGCTAGAGAGTGACCTGTCACTGTCATTAAGTTAAAACTGTGCTTAAAATTAAGTTCCAACATTGGTCCTTTGACATACGTGATCAGTCCGCTGCCACTGCAGTCTGCTCATTTTGCAAACCATCGCGTTAACCTCTGATTCTTATCTGGCTTATCTCTTTTATGACAGCTTACTTCATAGCTGAACGTCCTTGAATCTCTGGACTATTCGCATATTAAGTGTCCTCTATAAACAAATTCCCGGGGAAGGTGGCAATCAGCCTGCTGAAAAAGTCTTCCGAGTGATTTCCAGTTTTCACACTGCACCGACACCGAATGAGATAAGTGGAAGCGAATAAAGACCAGATATGAATACTATTCTAACAAGAGCAAGTCGTTAAGTTACACCCCCTCTTATTGCCTCTATTGGTGACAGGGGGGTATGGTTCATTTTTCGCCCATAGAATCGGAGTTACGATTCAATGGGTAAATGCTGCAAGAATTCTTGCCGCTATTCCATGCGGTCACGATTTGTAAAGGGACTATTTTTAATTTTTATTTGTATTTATTTAAGGCTTTAATGTAAAGAAAAGTCGTTAAATAATAGATTATAGTATTTTTAAAGCAACTTATTTAAATTTGATGTTTTATTTGTTAAGTATTTTAAAGAATCTAAATATTATTTGAATAAAATTAAGAAGTGCTTACATATTTATAACATTAATTAACTATATACCTTTATAAATAATTTATTTTGCAAATAGTACTGAATATGTAACCTTTATATAAAACCATAAGGCTTTTAAGCCTGAGTATAATATTTACAGAAAAGGGATTAGAGTTTTATTTAAAAAGATGACATGTTTGATTATGAATGGAATAAAATTAAAATAATATAAATACAGAAAGGTAATTACAGCATTATTCATACTATCACTACTAAGAATAACCTTTAACTTTATAGGTGAGCCGCGGCTTACTTAGGAGTTTTTTCCAGAACGTCACAAAAACTCTAACTGATAGTGTCGAAAGGAGCCGATAGGCAAATACCCGCCCCGAATCATGACCTAATATTGAGCAATTTATCACCAGCAAACATTTGTGCCTTAGCCATCAATCTTCAGCTTCCTTCGCACTCAACACTCCAACTAATTATTGTCGATCGTGTCTTGACAGTTTACTTGCGGATTCCAACACTTTTTTTACCACTCTGGAGAATATAGACTTTTGTAGGAATAACGCGATGGTTTTATTTTGTGGACGAAACTATATCGCAGTTTTTTTGTATATATATACATACTATTATATTAAGCCAATTAATTTGTTTTAAGACGGTAATCCAAGGAACAATAAGTTTCATTTCAAAGATGTTATTGTGGTAAATAGATCAATAGATTAATAAAGCTTAAGCACTATGATATACCTGTACGCTTCGATGATTCAACGGGAACCAGTTAAGTATTTTATAAAATACAAAATCTTTCTAATATTTATTACTAATAATTTGATAATCCTGACTATATAAGTGCAAAAATGAGTTACTTGTTGTTTATTTCACGTCTTAACTTCTTAACTAATCATCATGAAATATTGCATTGACGTTTTGAATGATATAGAAATAGGGTATATAACAGCTAATATTTAATAAATTATAAAATATGTTTCGTTTAATTAACTAAAAAATATTTCACAATACCATCATTGCGTCACCTACTTTACTCTCTACTAAAGCTCACTGTGAACGATAAATACCAGTGGGCTTGCACAAAGCCGTAGCCACGGTTAAACTTTACTTTAAAAGTACATTTAAATATAAACAAAGTTATTTTTTTTTCATTGGAATATGAAAACAATTTTGAAATAAGATCTCCTTATCTAATGAATTGTAAACTATGTATATAATAATAAATAATAAATGTAATAAGGCATTTTACTCTAAATGAGAACAAATCTAAAAACATATTATTCTGATAGCTTAGGTAAAAGCAGTCAAAAGATTTTAGTTTTAGTTCATAAAATAACAAAATAAATTTTTAAAATTTAATTCAATGTTTTCAGTTTTTTTAATCTGCTTTTAACACCACGAAATAGTAGCCGCCATGTTATTACGTCATACGGCCTTGTATGCTAAAAAGTCTTAACTGTCACCTGATCAGCGTATAATATGCAACATTAAATTTTGCTTACAGAGTCAACTGACGTCATGACCACAGAGCAATATGGCGTCGTGTATAGATATATACGTTTAGTGTTTTCATCAAATTGCGCGCGAAATTTGAAATTTGATAATTTAAATTCATTTTTATGGCACTTACCCATTGAATAAAAAAAAGTGCCTTTTTTAGCACTATATAATCTTTTTGGCATACTTTTCAAATATGGGTGTAATACTCTATTATAACGTACATAATTTAGTTTAAAAAAACACTTAAATTACATAAAATCTTGTAATGTATCTTATTTTAATTATAATGTCATTTTTTATAATATTTTAGAAGGTTGCATGTATTTGAAAGTATTTAGTATAGATATGTGTATCTATACTTAATACCTTCAAATACATGCAACCATGCTATCCATGCATGTTGTGTATAAATAATACAGCTTAGTTCATAAATGCATTTAATTCAAATCGAGATTCAATCAATGATAAATGGCGTTTCAGACCCACATCTGAATTTGATCAGATTGAACATTATTAATCACCGGTCATAATGTAGCAACGCTACTATAAAAACTGTGTGTTAATAATAATACAAGGACGATATACCAGAAGGTACATAGAACATACTTACATATAAATATTAAAAAGAGATTTTGTTTTTTTTTTAATTTTATAAATATGATATATCAGTCTTTTATTGCTCCGTTATTTATTGCCTTACTGCAATACTATTTACATGGTTTTTGTGAGGCGCTCCATTAATGGAGAACCATGTGAAGCAAAAACATCACCAAGGAAGGATGGCTTAAGGGAGGTAATCTTTATATGCAGCTTATACTAAGAAGACAAGCAAGGGAGGGTAAACATATGTATATAATACATCAATAATAAAAGTATATAGAAACGTTTATTTTTATGTAAGGAAATACGAAACATTTTTTTAATCATAATTAATATATATTATAATTTGTATAAAAGAGTAAATACTGAGTTATTCGTTGGTTATTCTCAGAATACAATCAAAACCTATTGTGGAAGTCTTACGTTTAATGAAACTTGTAAAACAAAAACACATTAACATTTAAAATTAAATTTTATTGAGCGTTCGTTTGTTTTAATTATAAGTACTTATAATTATTTCCTTTTTTAACTTTAATCAAAGCAAACATATTTTGAAAAAAGTCAATACAATCGAGAACAAAATGTTTAATGTCAATGTCAGAAAAATGCGTTATATAATCAATGTGCCTTCATTTTATGCAATGTCACTTTGTTATTTTAACCTCGTAAAACCAAGTAGATAAGGAAATAAAATGGCATTAAATTACATGTCACACGAATCGCATTACTCGCATCAGTTGAATGTTCATTTTCAATAACATTGCGAGATTTATTCGCAATAGAGGCGATAATATTATTATATTAAATGACGAAGAACTTAAGTCTTTTTTATTCAGACAGTTTTTTTTTGCTTAATCCTTTTTGTTTCTTACAAGAATCTTAAAATTTATATTCAACAAAATATGGTTGGAAAAAAATCTCAATGTGCCCATACAAAAATACAATGTCTACATTTGCGTAGTGATAAAAAAAAAACTAGAATATTGGTACAAAATGTATTGAATATTATAAAAAATAATGAAATCATCTCTTATGGAGTCGGTGAAATCCACGACGGTAAAATTCCTTCGAAACAAGTAAATTAATTAATATTACGTTGATATAAGATTATGTCAAAATCAAATACTTAAATGTTATACGGTACAAAATCATTAAATCATTAAATAAATTAAAAGCTAATTTGAAATGTTAATTTAGTAACGGAGGAAAAATTTTTTTAATGGATGTAAATATAAATTGACGGGAGTAATCAGCCAATTTGAGTAGTGATTTAATTTATTGGCAATTAATTTAAATTGATTGAAAATTTAGATGTTTATGCCCGACGCATAATCATTGACAAATTCACTCACAAAATAGTAATATTGTTACCCGAACCAAAATTTAAACAACATTTTAAATTTTTTAAACTTAAAAAAATATTATAATTTAATAGTCTATAAATGAAAAATAGTGATTACTAACATTAATCTCAGTTAAACTATCAGCAATATTTAAAAAATGCATATTATCAATAATTAAAAGCAATTTTAAGCACTCCAAAAACAGTCTCAAACAAAGATAATATTAAAAGTATCAACATTTACATTCGCCAAGATAATAAAGTATACGATAAGACAGTTTAAGCTTTAAGTGCTTTGCCATAACGCCACCCGTTAGTTGAAATGAACCGTTTGTGTTAAGCAAGTGCATAGGCAATTTACATAATTGGTTCAATCCTAATTTAAGCTCCAGAAACTATAACGAACTGAGAAACCACAGCAGATTTTAGCAATTCTGTAATCGTCATGAACATGTCTTTTTTATCATTATTAACGTGAATCGTTTACATTTTTCATCAAAAATGCTCGACTTATTTCGAAAAACCAGAGTTTTATAGGTAATGAAGCGGTTGCAGAAATATTTTTTTTAAATAGAGAACAATAATGATCACGAGCCAAAGCTTTGGTCGTAAATAAAAAGCCGTGCTTATATTTATGAAAGATTCATTAGAACTATGATTGGCAGGTCAACTATCTGATAGGTCACACTAAAGAAGATATCACAAGGAAATTGAATTTAATAATTGCCCAACAGAGAACAGTGGCTTAAGATAGAGCAGGCTTGTTCCCAGTTTCCTATAAAAAATAGAAGACATGTTCGAAAAAATGACAATCATTTAGGTTTAATGATACATTAGGTATTACTATTTAATACATTATTCCTAAAATTTGATAAGCCTTTTAGTAGCGATTAAGTTTATATTACAATAAAATCGCTAAATATCGTTTTTGATTATCTAAAAAATACTGTAACTTTTAATCAAAAACCGCTTTAGTGTTACACGAATTTGGTCCCTCCGATTTTTCATATCTATTGAACGGAATACAATTTGCTGTGAATTTTATGATCTCGATGTTCAATAGTTCATTTCAATTGTTCTAACCAAAGGGCAAACAGACAGGTGTCACTGGCTCGAATGTACTGAGAATAAAAATAGTCGATTCGTCCGCTATTCCCACAGAACGCTGTGTCGGCATCGGCACTTACAGGCGCAAATAAAAATTGAAAAATCTGAGCGTCACAAATCCCCTGAGGGACGGTCTTCGCACGTTCCGCGTTCCGCCCTGTCTCCCTTCAAATATCGAAACAATGAACATTATTTACTTAACACGTTAAAGAAAATGCGATTCATGCAGTTAAAGAAACAAAAACAGTCGTTAAATAAATTCATCTTGAATGCTACAGCTCTAAAAATAATACATGTATTTTTTTGGATTCTTCAAACCGTATAAAGAATTGTCTTCGGTTATTTATATTTTGTACGGGCGAGTCCAACTTACGATATTACAAACATTACTAACATTCAACAAGAAGTCTAGTTTATTCCAATAAATATACAGAGTATATACGTGTAAGCAAAGTTAAAGCGTCGTCTGTTTCAATATTCTTGGGCACGTAGTATGTACTCCTCATTTGCGTCCACCATACATTTTGCTTTACGTTGCACACAAATTAGTTTAGTGTAGGCAAAATCAAGACTAATGGAACAGAAAACAGGAACTATATTAGTGTGGCTAATGTTATACTGACCTGTTTATTTTGCACCCTATGTCGTTTCTGTGGTAGTACATTCTGTTTACTATTATTCCTCTCAGAAAATTGTTTGCTTTTTATGACCAGCCCGTAGTAAGAAGTTTTAGCAAGGGAGTAAATTAACTTTTGTCTTAATTTGGAAAGATAGTGAACCGTACTAAAATGTTTCTAAAACTAAATTAAAAAAAACATTAGCATGTACTAGAAACAATAACTTTTAATGTTAAAACATAGTACAAACTTTAATTGGAATTCTGTGATAATTTATTTCATCGTGAACTATTTAGGCATACTTCATGTTATGACAAAATAATAATTTAATTTACAACAACAAATTAATTTTTTTACGCATGATTATGTAATAACGTTAAATCTTTATAAAATTAACGAACTCTGTTACCATAATTCAAATTTACTTATAGCGTAAATAGAACCCGCGATATTGCGCTCGCGATCACGATAAAGAATCAGGTCAGTGACCTCATCACTTTCCGCCATTTTGCCAAGTGGATAGCTGCTATCGCGATCTTGGAGCAATTGTGCCACTTCTATCTTACTGAACCCGGCTGTAAATCCTCTAGTTCTTCTAAGATTAAGGAGTCACACGAGTGCTAGTACTCGACCCACTATGTGTAATACTTTCCTTCGTTGTTGAAATGACATAAGAACGTCAATAAGTTCGTTTATAAATTTATATAATACATCGCAGACAAACTACATATAACTACAATTATATTACTATAAATTTCTTGTTAATTTTTGTTTATAGCTTTACGTCAAACTTAAAGCTTTCATTAAATTCACGGAAGATTTTTTATTACTATTGTGAAAATATAGATTTGTGAGTATGAGTATAAGAAACTTATTGGATTTTATAAAACAATCACATCAGAATTAATTGACATTACTAGTTCATTCAAATCGCATATTTAATTGTAACTGCTGGCTGCTGTATATCGATAGCGATATAGTCAATAATATTATCAAACCAATATCAATATAATTATATAATCAAAAGAATAGAAATCAAAATAATTAAATTATTTTATAGAAAACAATATTTTAATTATTTAGTTCTATATAATACCTACAAGTTTAATTTGCATTATATTATTTAAATTTACTCGGGAAAGTTATGAATGTTAAAAGTCATTATCAATGCAAAATTCGGTTTATCCATTCATCGTGAGTTGCCTCTCGTATTAAGAGCAAACTACGTAATGTCGGTTACGAGGCATTCCATTTACATGAATGATTATTCAAGCCTAGTTTGCAAGCTATTTCAGTCGTTTATATTTGGCCACAAAGCTCATTATTGTATGATGAAATTGAATCGGTCAAAGTTTATCAGTAGAGACCGCATGGAAGGCATTGTTCGGCCCGTTGGCCTATGTTAACACGCCTCGTCCGCGTCAAGCAGATGCAGCAGCTAAAATGTTAAGTCCAAATGTTTCTATAAAATTTCTATTATTTATCATTCACGAGTTCTTGGACATATATTTTATGTGACTTCTGATTAATAGATAAAATTAAATTTATTTATTTATCAATAATAATGTACATTAAACTTACAAACATATTACAGAACAAGTAGTACATATAGTATGCAAAGGCGGCCTTAAATATTATTTTAAAGTTCTATTTTGATTCATTTCCATGATTTGATACGATTGGAATTTACCTCTTTTTGAGCTACAAGAAACAGAGCTCTGTAAGTTATGAAACTAGTTAATAAGTAATTTAGTTAAATGTATATTTGATGTTATCACCAGACTAAGTCAAAAGAACAAATGTATTGCCCCAAAACCACAGCGGGTAGCCACGTCCCACCCACTGCGCTGGACGCGCCTCAGCTTTTATAACTTTAGATCATTACATAAATCATAAGAAACGTACTAACTTCTTTGCTTTAAAATAAAGGTTACGTTTAAAAATCTATTAATATTTTACCTTAAATAAGAAGTCGTTATTTTCCACAGAAAAAAAACTTCTGAATTAAAAAACGATTAAGATTAAGCGCGATTAAGATTTTCGACTATTAGTCGCAGCTCTTACTAAAAAAAACGGCAATTTATTATTAAACAATTATGATTAGTAGTTTTTTATGATACAATTATTATAATTAATTGAAGGATTTTCATATTCTGATAAAACCCACCCAGAACCTAATACTTAGTTTCTAGTAGTGCATACAAAGCCGGTCTATTGCATGCTCTGTTTTTGACATAACGTTATTAAACACACAAAGCTTGCAAATGCATCTCCATGTTACTTAACTAGAATATCGATTACCAGAAAATCAATAAAATATCTTATATTTTATTAAAGTGTAGTGTTCACGGTTAATACTTATTGGATTTTTTTATGTGATATGATAATGGTATACTATTCACAAGAATACCGCTGGGGTAACGTGTGAAGTATGTGTAAGCCATAATTAAATTCGGCTCAAAATATATAATCCTTCTATCATACTATACCTAATACTAACATAATTTGGCTCGTGATCTTGAGGTTCAAGAATCAGTGCGAAAGTTTCTTCATGAGAACCGCTTCAAAAAGCTTGGAGTCTACATTCATCGATTATCATATACATATCATATCTATTGTCATGTTGATTGTCTATTAAGCTATTTGATTTACTTGAAATTTGCCTCAATTACTCCCTCCCCGACGTAGATAGACGCTAGATCACTAGAACGGATTTTACGCAAATCCTATCCAAAATACATTTTTCCTCTTATCTACCCGTGTGAAGCCGGCACGATTAGTTAGTATATAATAAAGTTAATTTTATTTAATGACTACTTTAAAACAGAAGAAATTTCTCGCTCTAGTAGTTGTTTTATTTTTGGTAACTCGACATTTTAGCTAATTGTGAACCGATTTTAAATAAGGCTCTTATTTTATTGAACAGGCTTTGCTGCAATTCCTTGCCTCAACAAATAAAAAAAAACCTAAAAATGGAGGACTATAGATTCCTCACTATTATTTGCAATTTCTAATAAAAATACATGAATACTGACTCTAAAACTAACTAATTAGGTTTTATAAATTTTAACATAACAATTTTTAAATTTTATGACTGAAAATTTTTCATTTATCTTTTATTATGCTTATTAAAAATATAATTACCAAGTTTGTAGTTTAAATATAACCGTAGGCAAATTTTGCTGTCAGTTATTTAAAATAACCAGTCTTTATTTAATTTTGAAAAGTTTCCAGAAAATATTAAGCCAAATAGGTAAGGCAAAGAGGACAATTTATTTAAGTCATCCAATTACCTTAACTGTACAAATTTATTACGTTCGTTATTTTTTATTTAATCATACATCATTCCTAACAGACTACTTAACCATTTGTTTAGTTATTGAGTCGCTGACATATCTCTTATGGAATTCCCTCTTTGTAGTAGCCTATCAAAATCGCAGACCCTATTAGTGAAATTGCTGTGTCCGACCTTCCAAAGAATTTCTTCTTCACTATCAGACATATTGAGCTCAAAGATACTTATGTCTATAAAACAGATGGATAAAATTGAGCGAAATGAGTTTCTGTTACTTATTTCATGTTTTATTTATATACATTGTTCTGTATACTATATTAAGAATATATATTGTAGTATTTTTGTATGTAGTATGTTTTTATTGCTTTTTAATATATTCTGTAAATATTTTTCTTTATAGTAGAAAAATATTATACATTTAAAATAAACATACAAAATTCAATAAATCGTAGATAAATTATTCAATAAATTGAAAATTTTAACGGCTTGGCAGATAAAATAAAATAAATGTAATAAAGTGGCACATAAAAAGCAGTTTTTGGCACGAGCCGGTATGAAATCAATCTACAGTCCGATATCGTTCCTACTACGGATATAGCCGATGTTAAGCATTTAACTCTCATTACAACACAGCAGGTCACGGGATGAATGTGCCAAAAATATCCCCAACTATATCTTGGCACCGGTATTTCCGAGGGAAAAATTCCTAGATTTAGGAGTTTCCGCTCTGCGCCGCGTGCTACTGAAATCGACGGAATTCCCAATCTTACCGGAAATCAGCGCGCACTGGTAACACCGAGGAAATTTTGTTTATTCCAAATAGGAAGCTGAATGTCAGACAACATTGAGACTTTCACTTTACAAAAATCAAGAATTTTATTTATACAGTTCTTATAAATAAAGTCTTACAAATAATTTAGATAATCGTGTAAATAAAATTATTCTCGTTAATCTATGTAGAACACTCGTGACTCCAAATATGTCTTATTATCTTAAAAATATTAAGAAATATATAATATTAATTTAAGTAGTAGTAGCAAAATTTCGTGAACATGTATTCGCAAATAAAGTACTTTTGTTTTATAAGTAAAGCAAGGCGCCTGACACGCAATCCATCAGACTCTCAAGGCCTATGACAAGAAAGCTTGCCACGCTCATAAATATTTATCGCGGTGTTTATTCCCGAAACCGATTATATTAAAAATGTTGCTAACTCTTTCAAAAATAATTTAAAAAAAAATACTTTTTTTACCGTATTGCAGATTTATTTTCTTTTACTCCTAAACTATTCTTGAGCTACTCTATGCATGATAAGGTCGGATATCAATTCTAAATAGATAATATACGAATACACAAACGAGTCGACGGACCAAATGTTTCTTAAAAACTTTTAAAAACCGCTAAAACAAAAAAAAGTATAAAATTTTACAAAAACAAAAACGTTGTTATTGTTTATACGACGTCATTGTTTTGTCCAAGTTCTTTGATCAATCATGACAAATTGTGTTTTGTTCTAAGAGCACCCGTAGCGTAGTTTGACAGTTGTTTACTGAAACTTTTCTTCTGTCGAAACAGAGGACAAACTTTGAATTAGTTCCTCCTGATGTTGAATTCATATTTTTATTGTAAGAGAAAATCGAGTTGGATGCTTTTAATGTTTAAAACAGTACGCCAATTATGTTTGAAATTTACTTTGACAGACTACGGAACTTAGTAATAAATATACCATGATAAGGATTTGAGTAATTTTATATTGCATTGTGTTCACGATTCTTGTGTATTGTTACCTATTATCTACAATAGGAAATCAGTAACATAAGAATCCTACTAATTAATTTGTTTTCAAAATGTGTTTCATTGTAATCTAGACCCCAACGAATTATACGCTTGCGATATAATTTGCAATTGAGATAAAATTAAGATATGACTCTCGGTAACAGTGGTAAATCCCACATAAGTCTTTTCCATTACTTTTACTGGTGGTAGGGCTTTGTGCAAGCTCGTCTGAATAGATACCACACACTCATCAGATATTCTACCGCAAAACAACAGTACTTGGTATTGTTGTGTTCCGGTTTGAAGGGTGAGTGAGCCAGTTTAATTACTTATATAAGGGACATAACATCTTAGTTCCCAAGGTTGGTGGCGCATTGGCGATGTGGGCGATGGTTAACATTTCTTACAATGCCTATGGGCGTTGGTGACCACATACCATCAGGTGGCCCATATGCTCGTCCGACTTCCTATACTATATAAAAAAAATGTATCCAAACTCTTAATCCCAATGATTAGCATCGATGATGGATGATCGCGGGCAAGCAATCATCAATTTGAATGTGTTTAGTTTTTATTTAGAATTGATCTCGTGCTCTTCAGTGAAAATAATAACACATTCAACAAACTATACTGCAGCAGCGTGGTGGAATAAGCTTGAATTCTTCTCCTTCTCCTTAAAAAAAGACCTGTGTCAAGCAATGGACCATTTGTAGTCTGTTACTTTACCTAACCAAGTTTTCTATGCCTAAAATGTACGAGTAGGTATTCGTATATTCTATATATGTTGTAACTAGATTTGAAGCCACAGATCTCTTCCTAGTCTTATAGATACACCTCAGGTGGGGTCGATATAAGATATTAGGATTTTCTGCCTAAAAATTCTCAGTAGTAGTCCGCAGTCTGGTAGTTGTAAGTGTTTGCAGTTCGATGCCTCAGAAAGCACGTAAGGTCTTGGTCCTGCGCCTGGACTCTTAATAACTCGTTGGCTTGCCATCCCATTGGATTATGACAGTGAGGGAATAGATAGTACCTATCCTGCGCCAACCATTACCTTAAGACAGATTAACCATCAGGTTAATCTGTCTTAAGGTTGGCCGCTGTAGCCGAAAGCGGTCAGGAGGACATCAGCAACATTTTAAGAATTACAATTAAATAAAGAACTATAATTTAATTACTTTGTTATAAATATTTATGAATCTTAAGTTACACTATACTAACTTTCGGTATATTCATATGAAATAGCTTCGCAAAAACTATATACGCTAATTACTATATGGCTTTATGTTGACGTAATATATAAGGTATATCATTTCAAAATATAAAAATGAATTTAAAGAACGTTTAAACAGATTTGCGATAATCAAACAAACCAAACGAAAAACAAAGTCTATCTCTAAACAGCATTAAGAACGCTTCATTGTAATACCATAATCAACCATATCATATAAAAGTTATCTCGATTATAGATTTTTACATTTATCTGTGCATTTTAAATCGGATTAGTAAATCCTAGTATCAAACAAAGAAACACTATAACTTTATATATTAGTATATGAAGTATTTGAAATGATGCGTAATTGGAAATCAGGGTCGTATTTAAGATCTATCTTTTGCCATCATATGATTAAAATGAATAATACTATCCACAAAGGATCCTTACTTGGAATTATGAATTATTTATATACTTAGAATAAACTTAATTTGCCTCGTCCATTCGCATTAATAATATTTTTTTGTAATATTATTATAGTTTAGTAAAAAAGATACATTGCTCAGCGAATAGGAGAATCTTGCAAAAAGGTTAGATTTAAATCCAAACAAGTTCAGTAGTAAAGATCGTCGAACATCGTCATTTGTTCTACAATATTCAAGTCTTTGACCAGAAGTATACTTTTGTCTCTGACCACGTGACGTCGTGACCACGATATGTCTAGTTAAGTCGAAACGTTGGTAAAAATAGCAAAGAAAGGCATGGTTGGTCTGAAAATACAGAAATTAAAAAAATTGCATTTACTTATTTTGATAGTCGGTAAAAGGTTTTTTTTGTTAAGCTTATAAATTAAAATTTTAAGAATACGTCGATACCAAAAATGTCTTCAAACACACGAATGTAACATCTTTATTATAATACCGTGTCCCAGCTCGCTACGATATTTCACGGCGCCTTCCATGAGCAGGGAATGCCTTGGAGGCCGCAGGAAATATGGCAAGCAATAAAAATGTCAAGTCAGGTCATCAGAATGGAAAGCCCGAGGCGTTTTGTCGCCAGATGTGCCACTGAATCAATGAAAAACCGCTTCTTCGTGCCCCACATCGATATGTCAAGATGGCGATACTCGAAAACTAACGCGAGCTACGCAACTATAATAATGGCCCATGTACTGTTTGCTGACGGGACTATTTCTGATTCGCGCACCTGCTAACTCTAAAATATGGCTCTTTGAATATTATTGCTGGCACGAACATCGCGTTGGATTAAAGGAAAAAATATGAACGCACAATTCGTGCATTATTTGTTATTGCGCATGAATAACAAGCTTTTGTATCCGTTCATGTACGAGTATGTAAAATGTTACTCTGTCGTTTATACAATTGAAATGGCGTATATTTATAATGAAAATGATATTTAGAAATATCATAATATGTCTTAACAATTTACGTTTACGTAAATACGTACGTACAAATCTTACAAAAACTTTCTCGTATTTTACCATACCGTGTTAATTTGCACAAATTTATTTCCAATAGGCGAAATATCAGTAAAGCAAATAAAATAAATCTCGTATAATATTTTATATATTATTTAAAACGTCCTTTAAGAACAATATGTTCAGAGCAGTTTTCATGTCGGAAGCGGTATTACACTGAACATTAGCTTCTGTGATAAGGCCCCAGCACAAATTGGTGCAAGCACGCAAGCCGATTGCGAACATTAAAACTCTATAAACTTATTTTGACTTTGATCCTATGTGTTCAAGCCTGTGTAATTTACAGCCTTTGTTCTTGTTTTCCACTACATCAGAGTACGATTGATTAGTGACAAATATTTGAATGCTTACGATTTTTTACAGCTCAAATATTTTTTTAAATGGACGTGAAAATTTTAAATGCGCGGATTATATGCAGCTCTTTTGATGCCTATTTTGACAGCTTTCGTATTTCAACACGCTTCTGTATAAAGTAATATTTGACTGAAAACTAAAATCTACTAAACAAAAAATAAATTAGTTCCAATTATTATGAATGCTTTATATAAACGGAAAAATAAGTATTTAAAAAAATAAAACATGTATAAAAAGGCTGGGTAAAAAAACATTTAATGTAATAAAAAAGTTTGATATTGTAACGTAAAAAGCAAAGTTGATAGATCGATCAAACGTCCCTAACATGTAAATTGACGCAAGCGTGCTAAAGGAAGCTGTAAGTCACCGCCCTTCAACGCTTCGGTAATAAATTAAAGAGGGTATCTATTGAACATTGATCTACAATCGAGATTGCAACGGAAGATTGCATACTTTTGTAACTTCCCACTGAACATAAATTACTGTCTTATTTTGTTACCAACTTAAGTACAAACTTAGACATCATTAAATATTTCTTATTTCGTTACCAAGTCAAGTACTATAGAAAATGTATGAATGTTGGTTTATTTTGTATTCATTGTGCATAATATTAAAATAGTTTAATCATAACGGTCACTTTCGCTTGAGAACTACCGGATATATTTTAATGAAATGCGGGTTCATCAAATAATATATTTTTATTCGAGGCAATGAATGGGTTTCCAGGGGGCCGTCAACTTTATCTCCACGAACAAAGTATGTAGTGGCCTTTCAATATATTTTTTACATAACGGGTTGATAACGCTCATATAAAAAAATCATGACACAAATAGCAATAGTAGTTTATTCATTTATTTAAAAAAAACTATCAAAACTTTTATAGTTGAAGAAATAAAAAACGTATTTAAGCAAATTATAAATAAAATATTCTATTAACTTTTGTAATTGTAAACAAACAGAGCAATCTAAAATAACACTATTCACTTTTAATTCTACATTATCGTGGAAGATAAAAAATGTATTTTATTGTTCGCAAAAATAGTTCTTGAGAATTTGAGTTATAACTGCTTTTAGTATCTCGTCTATTATGAAGCCTACTAAGACATAGTGTTACCTCAGCATTAATTTCGCTGTTCTCATTGTAGAAATGAAAGTTAATGTAGAAGCCTAATGTGCTTAAGCGCTTAGTCTAGCTTAGCTTAGGTATTATACTCCTGCCTAAGTTCATTTGAGATTATCTTTATTACGCTTCTCGAAATCAGTTAAGGGAAAATGTTGACATTTGACATGATTAGCTATTTTTTTTAATTTGGAATGTATTCGTTATATATTATTTATTTGTTTGCCTCTATGGTCTAGTGACTAACTCAAAAATCTTGCGGTCCTGAGGGTGTAGAATCATAACCCAAGTAGAGCCCATTCAAAGATATTGAGTTTTTCTGTCGAAGAATCTGAGTACCAGCCCAGAGTCCGGAATTTGGAAAAGTGTAACCTCCCGTTCCTCGGAAAACACGAAAGCCGTTGATCTTGCGCCTGAACTCTTTCCGTTCTTTTGATTATGAGACTAAAGGAATAGAATTTTATCAGTATGCACACACACTTGTCTCGCTTGAGATTGGCCGCCTTGGCCAAAATCGGCCATCAGGGCAGTTCTAAGTTGTCTTTTAAATTATATATTTTCTCTTTTAGTAGACTATTTTTACTCAAATCGAATCATGAATTTTTAGATACACAAATATGACCCAATATGAACTTAAAAGTATAATGTTAATGTTAAATACTAAATATAGAGAAAAAGATATATAAATATAACACAAAACGATAAATAGAACATTAGATAAATATATAACATATAAAATAAATATATTATGTATATATTACATAATATCTTCATAAATTTATAACAATTGACTCTTAAGCCTTTTGTTTATCTTATTTGTGAAAAATATAAATAGATATTTGTTGTAACAACCGAGTCTAAATCTATAAAGTGTCATATAGGGAAAGATGATACAAATATTTTCATGATCATAACAACTTAAGGAAGCCGAATCTCAGCATGAGGATGAAAATTTATCTGTCACTACACCAGATAACGCTTCAATAACGAAAATTACAAAAAACACGAATTTTATCATATTTTCGGTAAGATATATTTATTGTTCCCTACAAAAAAAAACTTAAGCTATTCCTCAATTTTCGGCTATAAAAGCGTAAAAAAGTTTGCGAAATATTGGCCCCCTAAAGGGCGTCGACAATGTCAATTGCCTATCATTTATTTCTCACGATCTAATAAATTCGTTACGTAAGTTCCACTTACTATTATTTTTTTATTTTTTTTATTTACCGACTGAATTTTGATGGAAAAAAGATAGCACGTAAGGTACTCACGCACGTAGAATTTAAAAATTAAAATGTAAGCATTAGTCCATGCTTGCTTGCAAAATTTTCACTCAATGCCTCTTTTCAATCCATCTTTTAAAAATCGACACAAGCTTTTTGGCTCTATCTACAACAAACATTTTATTCACAAAAATCTATTATTTTACGCATCGCTTGAACCTACTATAAAGTTTATTACAATTGTTAAAAATTATACAGTAAAATTGCATCAAGCAAAATAAAGATTACGATGGATACCAAAATCATACTTACACTCTCATAAACCTAATAACACACACGCATACACATACGCACAAACGATTATATATTTTTGTATAATAGTAATGTACTACAGATCGATTTCAGCCACGGTGGTCAATCTGAAGACAGATTAGCCAAATGCGCAGGACATAATATTATAACGCACAAGTGTGTTCGCAAATCCATCTATCCATCTTATAATCAGATGGGACAGCAATACGCCATGATATAAATAAATATAAATTTCTCTTAAATATAAATAATATATTTAGGTAAGGTCATATATGTAGTTGACATAGCCTAAAGGATTAGTAAGCTGAACTGGCAGTGAGCTGTACACATATGTCGCAGAACCAACGACTGTTGGAGTAGACGTGTTCTGGAGTGGAGACCACGCCTTGGCAAACGTAGCGTAAGACGCCCTCCAGAAAAGGGTGATGATGAATATGTAGTAAGATATTTATAATGTGTAATCTGTTTGACATTACATAATTACTTTTCATCATTATACAAAAAAATGTAACTGAAATAAATAAATAAATGAAGTAATGGTTTTTAAACATTGAAATTTTAAAAGTATTGATGAATAGGAAAAAAAAATCCCATGTAGCAGTTAAATACACTGCTTCAACGTTATATTGCGCCCTATTCAATTTAATTAAATTAATTAAAAACTTCTAGTTTTTTTAGGTCTAGTCTGCAAATAAAGTTCATTAATTAATCTTTCACTCTTAATATACTCGATTGGCAACCCTAATTTGTCTTAAGTCACAAAACATTTACCAGACACGCACCTTTCACGCAATATTAATGCGAGATAAAATAAAATAATTAATTCTCAAAATCATTTTAATATAATAATATACTTCCTCTGTTACCTGGTGTTCATTTTATTTAATTAAAGAATACCGTATACATCACTTGAGTTTTTAAGATTAAAAATATATCATATCTATGAATAACTAAAATTTTATATTCTAGACTCAAAACTTTAAGCTATTCATGAAGAGCTTAATAATAAAGAATTCCTTTTACTGTAACCATTTGATTCTATTTAATCTTCATCAAATCTCTGTATGATCTTAATATATGTACATTTTTTATTATTTATCCCAATTAGAAATTAAACTTAAACAACATTTTCAAATACATAATTCATCTTCGTAATATTCCAAGAATGACAAGATCTTTACCGAATAACAACAAGTAATTGTGTTTTCTCTTTGTAATACCAAGCTCATAAAACTTTTATTTCTTCTTTAAATATGTTTCTTTGATAAAGTTTCAATTGCGAATGAGCCAACGTAAGGGATGGCGATGTCTTATGTAGAAAGTTTAATCTTAAGATATTTTTGTAACACTGATGGACCGCTGACGTAGACTTCAATATTTATAGACAGTCCCCCAGAGAAATCCGAGGGAAAGTTCTTGAGGGGTGTCCTCGTTTATCTGAACAATCAAACAGAAGATACGATAATTATGTTATTCACAACCTATCTTGTAATATTATATTATTATCGGAATATATATTTTTAAATCAATAAATTTCTTATAAAATATGTATATTTTTTATATACAATCATTTTTTTTAATATATAGTTTAAATAATTGAGCGTCATTTTTGTATACAATGTTAATTTTGTATACAAATTCTGGGCTAATACCTCTTTTCCTTTTGAGGCAGCTTTGAAGGTTATACAACCGCGAAGCTTCACAATGCGGTTTGGTGGTGTATAATTGTAAATAATAAATATGTATATACAAAATCAATTACTGAACTTATTTTTTAGTAGATCTAGACTAAGTCATGAGTAAAATAATAGAGGACATAAAGGAAAGCAGCTAGATTTTAAATTTTAAACAATCTAGCTCTCGGGTCACTGAATATTAGTGTCAAGCTTCCCATTATAAAGGCACGCCAACCTTAAATGTTACTTTTGTACGATCTCTTAGAATTTTATTTCTTTTAGAAAAAAAATTAACGAATTAGCTTATTTTGTACTAAAATAATAAATTGTAAAAAAATGTAACAAATAAATAATATTCAACTTATTAATATATATTTTGTAGATAGTTTATATGACTTTTATTAATATAAGTCAAGTAAGTTATATTAATAAAATATATGTGGTTTTTATTTAAATGTAATATATCACAATACAAGTAATCGCTAATTATTTTTGCGCAGTTTTATAGCTCTAAAACTCATCCCCAACCCAAAGAGAGAGGAGGCCTTACCCTAGCAGTAGGATATTAACAGGCTGATACTTTACTTGATTGAAAAATGATTTCCTGTCAATGGCTAATACTGTGAAGATTTCAAATCACCTAACGAATACGTTGTTTCTTGTTCAAATGTCTGTGATCGTTCAATATGCATTGCATTGGCATTATATTATCATCAGTTAAAAATAGTGTAAATGACATTTAAATTATATTTAATGAACTTTATTATTTTATTGTTAAACAAAGGTGAATGTAAGTATATTAATTCTATATTTAAACCACAACTCTTCGAACGATCGTCGTTTAGCTAGACTCTGCCAGCATACATAGTTAGAGAAGGCAGGTAAAGTTTTATTCCGATCGCACAAGTAATATGAATTCCATGTCCGCCAAGGGAAATGATCAATTTCAAATACTTGAAATAATTGCCAACTAATATACTCATTCTTTTGTATCGTTTTTTTTATAACATTTATATGAAATATTTTTTATAACGTTTGTTTAAATAAATTGTAAACAATTATAATTAATAATTAACTAATTTAGTCACAAATTAAAGCCCTTTTAAACTTGAACAATGTTATTATTGTGTTTTGACTGTAATTCGTTCGAATAATACAATTTAATTTGTATAATCACATAACAAATACGAATTAATATTGTATAACGTTCAAAAGGGTTGTATAATTTGATTGTCAGTATTATAAATGCATTAATTCACTGCATCGCTGCAATGCTGACTCGTTGAAACACTTCATCAAAACTAATTTTTAATTTCCATTTGAAAACTTTTATAATGGATGTATTTTAATGAGTCTACAACTGCCCGAGTGTGAAATAATTTATGAGGAAAACATTTTACACTGTTGAACTAAAACTATATTAAATCATTTTTTTACACATATGTAATATTGTGACATAATCGAATATAATATGAAACCTGTAATACAAATTTAAAATGAGTAGATGAATATTATTTTATTATTTACTTGATATATTTGTTAAAAATTGTGACGAGCATTGAGCCACTTATTGTAAAGTTAGACATAAGACTATATAATTTATTTATTTATTTTATTTATATATTTTATAGAAAGCCAACACAATGCACAATGTTTTTACATGTCTGTCCCATAAAATAACAAATCAAAATAATGACACTTATTAACACTATACATCGCAATTATAGGCTAACTCATCATGCAAATTTCACATTTTCAGCTTCGTTCACTCCAACATTAAACATTTTTAAAGATAACGCGTAAACAACACTTATACAAATAAATTAAGGAAATATCAAAAATAAAAAAATATCAAATATCAAAAATTAAAAAACACGACGGCCCTGCCAAAAATACGAACTAAAAAGTAAAAAAAAGAGTTAGTGTCGATCAGGATTAAAGATGACTAGTATTTATATGAGTCACACATACATACATTATGAAAACATTGCACTCCTTTTTTGGAATGTCGTGTAAAAATAGGTTTGGGTGATGATACACATGGCAGATATTTTCCTTCACCATCGAGCATGAGATGAACTTTTTAAACAAAAGTTAAACATAAAATTTTAACGGTATTTGGCTTGAATCTTCTATCTCATTTTATAATAATATAAAAAATTGCATATTCAAAAATTAAAAAATATATATTGAAATTTCTTAATTTTATTTATAAGCTAATTCGGAATAGAAAGGTAATCTAAGACAAAGATTCCCCTTTTAGCAAGTTACTTTAAAGCTAGTAAAAGTTTGTACAATGGCAAAGGAAAATACTTTTTATAAAATGACTCATTTCTTTTAAAAAATATAATTTACTTTAAATATATATTATAATGTCACAAAAATAATTTTCTGATTACGGAAGTCGTGTGTTTATAATGATTACTTGAAACTACTTCGAAAAAAAAAGGAAAGTAATTATAACAATATTTACAAACGGTAAATGCGTCCATTATGATGAAATTATGTGCTGTTACGGTTTAATGCACTGGTGCGGGAACATGGAAAATGTTTCCCACTAATGTATTTTAAAAGAGTCGTATTTAAAACAATGTTCAAGATAAAAGAATCCTGTTTACTTCGCCACAAGTGACAAATATCAGCTCTTTTAGTTAAAAAGGCAAATAAACATTGATACAAAGTCTATTCTCTTTCGTATCTGGTAATACAGGACCGTTGTCCGTCCAGTTATATAAATCATCTTTTCAGCGTTTTATCACGCCACGGACGAGGGAGTTCGGACAATTGCGTAAAATTGCGGATGTACAAAAAGGTATATTATTTTAAGGGGAGCATCGGAGATACACAGGATTTATTTCATGCGAGATTTTTTATTCGATATATATATTTTTAATAATAAATTATTTGTCGTGTAGTAGGTATATGAAATAAAAATACTATCATTTTTTAATTCATTTAAATGGCATATTAATTTCGAAATCTATAGTAATATGATGATAAAATGAGGGAAATGGTTAATATTTTATTTTGTTAGTTTTATTTAAACTGATGTATTAGATACTCTTAATTTCATTTCGAGTTACGAATTTATTTTAATTCTTTAGTACATAAAACGATATATATTTTTATTACGATAACTAATTATATTATATTTTGGGAAGTACATTCTTAAAATTATCTTTTTAAACGTTATACTCTCTTTAGTCTTAAACTACCTGTAACCAGGAAAACGCTGTGACTTTTACCTAAAAGTAAATTTCTAAAGATATAAGCTAAAATCATCCGCAATGCACAAATCTCTGCTTACTATACCTATGCATAGAAGTAAAAACGTGTACGCCATTAGATACATATCCACAGTTTAATGCAATGTCACCTCTAAGTCCACGTGATAAGAACCAACTCGCTTGAATCACATCTCATTGTGTCGTTCGCATTTTCTCCGGTTTTCTACACGGTTACCTCTCAGGCACTCAATGATATACATGAATAGAGTGTCCGGCGTAGGTCTTTTCATCGTTTATCGTATGGCACGGACGAGGGAACACAATCGCTACAAGGATTGAATACTTGTTCAAGCAATGCTTAGATACTACGTAAATTTGCTATTTAAATAAAATACACAAGGTTTTCAATTTAATGATATTAAATAATTAACATTATCAATTATAAATTAAATGCATATGTATATTATTATAAACATCTTATGACATGATATATATCTTGAAAATAATGCTTGACTTTTTTATTATTGTCGTAGTTTCGTTGTTGTTGAATAAAATAACTTCATTGAAATTAACTCATTTTAAAATTTCATGATTGGACGAGAAAATTGGAACATTAGTTGTTACTTGAAAACAAAAAAAATATATAACAAAGACCAATTTACGCACTGAAAAGACTATAACATTTTAATTAAAACAATTAAAATGTTATCAATTCTATCCTTGAAAGGATCAATACGTATCCTCGACTGCCCATCTGACCTTATTGGATTCAAACAAGTACTGCATTGTATGAAATTAATTTTAATTCATAACATATACCAGGCGAAAGAAATTGAAATATTCCTTTATTTTCATTCTTTAATTATTTATTTGTATTTTGAATATAAGATTAATAATATAATAAATTAGAATATATTATACAATATTAATAATATTTTTAATAGAAAGTCAGAAAAAGTCTCAGGAGACTAATATTATATATTTATTTTACTTCAATACTTTAAAAAGTCGTACGGACTAAAGTAAATAATATCTAATAATATGTGTACTTCCTCTAACATAGCAATGTGTAGAAGACATACTTGATTATATTTGCTTCATTTGCACACACGTGGCAAATAGTGAAATTAAATATGTGTCCCGTTCAATTGTCGTTGCTTACATATAAAATTCAGGTGCGGATGACGTGTTTGGTATATTTGCAAATACACCAAATATTAATACAAAGCGATATTGCTTCGCGAAGACGCTGAGCCAATAGAACAGCTGCCTTAACGATTTAAATAAAACTAGATTGATAGTCGTAAAAAACTGAATGTTACTCTTGTTGAAGTGTTAGGTATCCTACCGTGTATACTGTATACAACATGTATGCAAAATGTCATGATTTTCGGTTAAGTACTTAAGACTCGAAAGTGTAACAAACAAATACATAAACACTTTCGCGTATTGTAATATTAGTAAGGCTTTAATATTGTAACATGACTCACGAGTCCTTATAAGTGTTAAATAAAGAATATTTTGAATCCATAATATCAACAAAGAATAATAAAAAATTAACTGAAACACTTCTACGTAATTTCCTGAAAGCTACTTATTATCAATTATGCTTTAATAAGTATAATTTAAAAGCCTGCCTTGCCAGCAATGGCTGTGACACCATGTAATTACTTGTTTGTATGTGCGTAAATATACTAAACAAGCCTATAGCGTTCATGTGTCGGTCATGTAATAAAAGTGTATATATCAATATTAGTTTTCATGACCCAAATGGCAAAATTGTTTTATGTTATTAGTGACAATAAAGTCATTAGGCTATATAGGTCATAGTTTATTATAAAATGGACTAAGTGAATATGTGCGGTATAAAGTTAATTACTAAATATTTTATGACTCGTTATATTGAATCAAAATTATATGCTTACGTTTTATTAAATAAAATTTCATTGTTATTGTTAGCTACTAATACTGTATAATTGTTTCATGTAATATTTATTTATGTAGTAATTATGTTTGTCTATCGTATGATTAATATAATCATACATATAAAGCATGAAGAATTTTAAGCGTGCTGTTACATCTCTAATCGTTATATATTTATTGCTGACATACTACTATCGATTGACGTCAATTATAAATTGTTAAACAGCAATATATGCGTATACATTTAATACATTTTTACCAAAAAGTCAATAGACCTGGCAATTACTTCAAATTTTGTTTAGCTTCAGATCTGGTCTCTGCCCGCCAGTCTGAACTAGCAACAAGACAACTCCTGCACCTATTTGCCGCTAGACCCTTTGAAGGTCCTTCGTTAAACACGTTTAGCTTATATTTTATATATAAGAAAAATAAGTCAGAGTAGAATTATTATATTATTATTATTACTTTTAAATAAACATTAGCGCTTGTGACTAGTTGTTATACTATTTTTTTTTAAATAATATGTGCATTGCTAACATAATATTGTAATCATGAAAATATTATAATAAAATAGACATAACTTACCTTCACGTGTTACATTCATGTTTCACAGGTACCTGAAAAGAATAACGTGATTTAGTAAAACATTGTAATGTACATAGTTTTCGATTACAATTAACGAAGTAAGCATTATTTGAAGCAATATTAATTATTCATAGCTTGTATAAGTTTTCTTCGAGAGTATAGGCAAAAAAAAATATCTTACACTTTTTCATTTCGTAAATACAACCTCCGCATACAGCCGTTTCGTTTATACGAGTTTGGGAGTAGTAAATCATTTTAATAATTGATCCGTCTGAAATATTCATAAAGTTCCAGTAGAAGGTGTTTCGGGAAAAAATGATGAAAACCTTTCGGCCCCTTTGATTTTTTCGCAAGACTGACCATCTTTTGTTTCACAATACATATATTTAAATTTGGAATAACTGCTACACAAAGCACTTGAACTTACCGAACTGAAAACGTTTACACTCTTTACATAATCTGTGGAAACAAAATAACATTAATTTATTTTCTAAAAGGCAATATACTGATTAACTTAAATTATAAGATATGCAAAATTTAAATTTGCAACGACCTTCGTTTCATTAGTAGAGACGCTCTTTGAAAAGATTATGCAAATATATAATTTTAAGGGAGTATTTAACCTCTCAATCTTCAACTTCATTAAATTGATTTTATTCAAATACCACATAAAATATAGTCTTACAGAAAAGTACCAACAAATAAATATTTGAATGTATCAAAATTGTCATTATCCTTTTTTTACCTTAACCCCTACCAAGAATATCATCAATGCATATAATTAAACGAACAATTTAACACTGATCGAATACTAAAAATTAATATATAATATTTATAACTTTTGAATTATTAGCCCAAAATGTATGTATAGTCAGATAATGTAACTTATATTAGAAAGACCGATAAGCGAATGGTCCACCTGATGGTAAGTGATTATAGTCACCCTTAAATATTTGCACTATACGAATATTAATCTCCTGACATAATCAATGCGCGACCAATCATGGGATCTACGATGTGGAAATTGTACCCAATATTATAGAATCATATGGTTTTGCGGTAGAATAATTGGTGAATAGCTGCTACCCGCCAAGAATGACCTGCAAAAAACCTCACTACCGGATAAAAGTATATGTGTGATTGTAAACCAATGCCTCAATTCTATTTTATTGGTAAATTAATCATAAAAACATGAATCGTTTATAAAAAATATAAAATTACATTCCAAAGCTTTAGCACGTTTGATATATAATATTAAAGTGACGAGTCTCCAAGGAAATTTTGTAAGGAAATGCACTCGGTAGTAAAGTACGTGTCTCCGAATAAAGTAGTGAGGTAAAGTAGTCTTTGTCGGCTTGAAAAATATGCGTTGCCATTTCTAAAAATGTGAAAGAATTTTTAGACGTAATATTTATAAGCTCGATTATTCTTTTAATTTAGAAATAATGTTATGATTCGACTTCGAAAACGATTGAAAAATGTAAAGTTCGAATTATTGAATCGGTATAATACACACAAACGTAATACTTCATCCGTAATACGAAGTAAGAGGCAAAATATCGAATGCTTATTTAAGATTTTATAAATATAATAAACCGTCAGATAAATTATTAAACACTTTTCTCTCGATTACGTTTTATATAGAATACTGAGATCTTTTCGAAAGTATTTTCCAGAATATTAAATCCTGAACTATTTTCTATATATGTACGTTTTTTTATAAATGTAATATTAAAATAATATTCATTAATTCGTGATGTTTTCAATTTACTTCTATAAGTATCTACTTACTATAATCAATTAAGTACTTACTATATGTAAAAAAGAAAATGAATATAAATGATATGCTCGCTGTCTTGCAGTTATTAATAACTGCAAGACAGCGAGTAAAGTTTTATAGTTAAAAATATATTTATATAATCTGTGTAACTAACATGAACACAATTTAATACTAGATTATATCGTCACCAGCACTCAATAGGTTGGATGAAGATGAATTAAATAAGAGCTTGTAAAAATCATCTACTCGCCATAAGTGCCAACCGCCTTAGCTATTTTTTTTTGCATATTCACGGATTAATACGCCTTATATAAAAAAAAAAATGTTTATTTCAAAGTAATGACTTTCAATTGAAATGTAGGTATAAGAAAATTGGAGAAGTGACTTGAATAGTCTGTTAATTCATAATTTGAATAACAATAGAAGGAAATTTAAAGAACGAGGATGATTCGCGTTCTCAGTCTCTTATTGTCAAATTGATTTTGAAATATTTTAATTTATTTCCTCATATTATATTTGTATGAATGAAATTAATTAAAATATAATTTGGTTTGTTGAATTTCATAAATAATAAATTAAGCTGAGCATTTTTAAATGAAGATTTATAAATAGTGTACCGCAGTTAAATGTGCTTTCTGATTTATAATTTACTATATTTCAAAGTTAAGTTGAATAACGATTATTAACTTTATCATATTCGTCCTTTCTTCATAATATGTTCTTGCCTTTTCGAAACGCTATCCAAGTAACCTGTTATTTAACTTTTAAGAATACGAAAATTATATGTTATATAAAAAACTAGAATGCAACATGCATTCTATTTTTTTTTTCAAAACAAGCACTGTGATTTTTTCCCACGATAACAACATACTTATTTTCAGTAATAGAGTTTTCTTTACATCTATAGGAAAATTCAGGGTCGAATCGGTGATGATGGGTGGTAGTTACTGTGGCTCAGCGGGTGGAGCTTAGCAGGACCATCAAGTTTCAGTCCTGTACAAATACAATAACCTAATCACTGAGTATAAGTATCAAAATTTATGTCATATTTATGTCATCGTTACTTCAAGCAAAAAATTAAATTATATGGAGAAAAACAACGTAACTCTGCTGATGAACGTTGACCATTTCAAACGTGTTTAACAAAAAATAATAATACAACGCCTACATTTTTGTCATCTTTTCTTCAATAAATCAGTATTAAACTACTGTAACTATAACAGAAAATTAGTTAAAAGAAACTTTTAATGCGTAATCCGAAATGAAAGTTATCATCGTTAAATATTTGTCAATAATAAAAATCCAGTCGCGCAAAGATGAAACGGAATATCTTTAACTTTCGATTTAATAAAAACAAACTTTAATTTTAAAGTTAGAAACTTATGAAATCTCATATTTTAATCTTGGGTAAGATAATATTAGTAAAATTTCTTGATATATAAGCAGTCGGCGCTTGAGGGCCCGAAAGTTTGGGAACTCAATAAACTTGAATTATGACTCCGACGAAGATTTACGTCTAAGAGATTGACTGTATTCGTTAGGCCGTTTGCGAGTAAAGACCGCTATTAAAAACGTATTCTTTGGGAATTTTGTCATACAAATAAACGAGAAAATGTCCGAAGTCATTACTGTTTTTTATTCAATTTATGACGTCCTATTTTTAAAACATTTCTAATTAAAGCTAGTTTTAAGGACCTCAACTCGGAAGATTTTAGGTATTAGCTCAAAATTTAGACAGTTTTTGTGTAGAAAAATTGACAATTGAAAATCGATCCTAATTATATTATAATTGATTATTCACATTCTCAATTTTATAATTGTAACATTTATGTTACATATCAATGTATATTTTATTGTTAAGAGTACCAGTTGTACTCTCATAAGCTTTGTCTCACAAAAAAAAATAAGATTTTAAAAACACTACTTACTATACTAATTTTTATTTTCTGTAATTTATATCTCCACAGACTTGTTGTCCATGCCTTGGTGCATCTTATCTTTAATTCATTTTAATGTTATTTTAATGGACCTACATGATTATGACTTGGCTGCATCGATATTTGTCTGCAATATAAATATTGGTTTGCATTTACGTCTTACAGTCCAGATTACTTATTAATTGACTCAAAATATCAGTTGAATATCTTGAAGGGGTGTTAGTTGTCTTCGTGGGATTCTAGATTCCTTAGTCGGTGTAAATAGTACGAATACCATTGGACAAAACCAGCCTTTATATAATCGGGTCATCTTTATTATGGATGGATAGAACAAATGCGAAAATATTATAAATAACTTGTGAATAAAAAAGATTATAAATAGCGTGCTATTTAAAAGCATCAGACAATAACTCAAATATGTCTATTATAGGATATTGGTTTAACAAAAATAAAAGCGGTTTCGGTGCCTTCGAGACTCGAACCATCACATTGCTCGGTTCGCTCGCTCGGTAAATCATGCAATAAATTATCGAACATAAAATATTCAAACGATTTACGCTTGTGGCAGCGTGTGAAAAACTAAAGTCTATGGAGCTGTTCTGTAGGAACATACTCGAAACGCAATAATATGAGTTCGATGTTAAATGTAATTAATATGCGATATTCGTTGATGACCACTTACCATCAGGTGGCTCATTTGCTCGTCCGCTTACCTATTCTATAAAAAAAAAAAATAGTGTAGTCATTACTAGATTAGATAAGTGATAATCATAATATGTTATTGACTACACTAGTCATCATCATAGTCAGATATACATCCTTGGTGCAAATTCCGTGGTTCTTGGTTCAAGTTCTGGATCAGCCTGATAAAAAGTTATTTGATTTTCGCTATTAACAAATTCACGGTAGCTCAGAAGTTAGCAGTGATTTACAATACCGCGGCTTGAAAAGCACGAGGCACGGTCCTGTACCGATTCTCTCTTCGATCGATGATCGATCGATGCCTAATTGTTGCCCTATCTGAATATATCTCATCTGCAAGCGATTGGAGAGTCGATCTTGTATTGGAAGCATACTTGCACACTATTATACATCTCGCGTAGTTGGCTAATATTTAATGAAAGGCGTGTCTGGATTCGTTAATTAACACATTAGCATCAATACTTTTAGTATGTCATCAACATGTTAAAAGCTTCAAATCAATATTTGTGTATTACAGAAAATCCATTCGCTGCCGGTTCAATTCAATATTAATCTGGAATAGAACTGATCAATATATGTCATTATATAATATGTATTTTTTATTTTATATATTATGCAATGCGGAGTTTTTATATTTAAAAGCTAATGTAACCCCAACTTCTCACGAGTAAAATAAAGTGTTCTCCTTAGATTATGCAAACAATATTTTTTCCACCCTCTACCCCATCTTCCCATTACCTGATGATATATCTTACAATTAATCTTGAAATTACAATCTCCAATTGCAAAATGAAAAGAATCATTATTTATATTTTATATATAAAGTTTTAATAAATACTCTGTTACTATAAGTAACAAATAAGAAAAATAATAATTAATATGATTAAGGTTTATGTACAAATTTGTATTTATTTATATTATTATTCTTATATTAATAATTTGCTTTAATGTTTGTCAACATTCGCCAAAACCAGTTTTATTTCCGACTACGTCGGAATAATTAACCAAATTTCGTGAATTTCACAAAATAGCCCTACAAAATAAAATCTGATATACGGTACGTTATTCAAAGCAATAATTTTCGAGGTATTTGCACAAATCCGGAAAAATAATAAAGTTATCTTAATATAAGCTACAAAATTACGAGAATTTATTTTTAATTATATAAGCTTCTTCCGAATGTTAACATTATCCGACAACGAAACAAGGTTGCCCATAAACAGTGACATACAATAATCACACGTTTTAAAAATTCATACAAGCTATCATCGTTACAAAATAATACTTGAGCCATTGGTTCCATTATGAACTATCACTATATTATAATTGATTATAATATAATATTAATGTTAGGTAGTATTTGATAATTTTTTAAGAAAAGCTATATAATGATGAATGATATAAATCTGATGGAAAAACCATAATTTTCCGTAAACAGGCCTCTGTACAGTAAGATATTTAATGTCTTGATTTTTTCTATACATTATATATTAGTGTCATTAGTCTATAGTATATTTATTTTTATTGTATACTTTTCCAACCTTACACTTTTACAAAGTTATACCTAAGATCGAAGCTTTTAATTCCTTAACTATATATGAATTTATAAATTAGCATTGATAAAGGATCAAAACAAGCTACCTAACAGTTTTACCGTTCCTGTATTCTTGCTGGATCTTCTCGGTAATCATAACCTTGTAATAAAACATATCAAGAGTTTTTTGTAAAACTTACCTGAATGAAGAATATTTAGATTTTATATTACGGCAAAAAATTTAAACTTTTTCTGATCTAGGTCACTGATATATAGAGCGATTACGAACTGACTTTTGCCACACCTCAAGGACGAAAGTGAAGGTAAGGTCGAAAATTATCTGCCAGAAACTAGTAAGATAATCTATCATCCCTCCTTTAAAATTATAAATTCTAAAGTGTGTTGCTTTAACTTTTTTTAAGCGTTAATAATTGACGCCATTTTCTACTTAGAGAGTTTATGACCCGAGGCCGTTTTTTATCCCGTAAATATAAATAAACCATAAAAAAATAAAATGTAAAAAAATGAGTTAATAATTAAGATTCTAGGGCCGGCCTTCTTTAGTTTAAAATTACAACATCGTTAGCAATTTTCTAAGTCTTAACTTTTGATGAAATATTGTAAATAGTTCATTAATAATGTGCTATTTTGTAAGTAGCTTAAGGCTCTTGAAACAATAAAAAACTTGATATAAAAAAATCGTCTTACGTTTCTAAATACGAAGTATAATAATAAGTATAATATTTCTAATACCCTATCTACAGAGTTTTTGAAGTTCTTAGTTTGTCTTCATAGAATTTACACATTTATTAATTGATTGTGAAGTAAAATATCGTAAGTCAAATGAAGGTTAATATACTCTTGTGTATGTCTATATATAGATATAGAAGAAAAACGTTTCTCATCGATGGGTCACATGTAAGCTGTCAATGACCAAGTTTTTGACGTCCTGGCTATTTATAAAGCTGAAGATCATAAGGTTCCAAATTCGAATCCTGGATTTCTATAATTATATTCAGATCATTAATAAATGGGCTTCAATGAGAGTCATAAACATTCATATTATTTTTACAAAGTACTGTTTAGTGAAGGTTTTCTGAACTGATAGTCTGACTTATAGATAAAATATAAGTATATTGCTTCTTTATTAAATATGTTTGCTTATTTCGTCTATCAGGTTCGCCTGTCTTAATTCCTCTTAAATATGGACCAAAAAAACAAATTGTTTCAAGCTTTCATTCAAGCAAGTCAAGTCTATTACTAACGAGTATTTAACCATTTGCCACATTCTAATTAATGACTATCAATCGATAGCTCGTAGTTTCCGGAACGTGCAAATTGACTTTTCATTTCCTATTTCAATGAACTTTAAATACAACCGTGTATTAACGTGAATTTTTAATGACAGTTATGGTATCTAGGATTGTGATTCTTTCGCGAATAGAAGATAATACTCTCTATACTTTACCTTATATCTGATATGCTAAAATTATTAGGTTTTTATCTATATAAAAAAGATAAATTACTGATGACACGATCAACGACAACACCTGCTGGATCTGTACGAAACCCTATCCTTTCTAAGGCTGTCTATAATAGCAATATTTATTACACAACGCAATATTAAGTCAGGTTCCTACCACCCAACCTGGTACCACCCACCCATTCTGCGCATGGTTAAATTTAAGCATCGCTCAGTGACTTTATTTAACTGCGACGTTAAGAGTTCAGTGGCAAAGAGGGAACATGTCGTTCCACGCTGTTCTTATTTCATAAATTTAAGAACTACTGCTATCCGGAAACTTGTCATTCTGAATTGTGGTCAAGAATTGGTGTTATTAATTTCATTAAAAAGTGATTAAGTTTTCAAATTTCTATCAAAAACTCTGAAAATACTTGTGCTAGTGTTTCAGACCCACTTTCATTTTTATATACTTCGAGTATTTGCAAATGTCATAATTAAAGTCAGACTAAATTTGACATTTAACCTTCACTACTTTCGCTTATTTAATAATTAAGAAACTGTTTATCTAGTATTTCATTTTATATTATTTTAATTCAATGTTTACGGCTTTATTTTACATAAGTATTTCTGAGAAAATTGTTGTAACCTAAGAGCTTTCTTTTTTGCACCACATAAGGTTGACTGATAGAGAATGTAACGTTAAGTCTATCTTTTGTAATATATATTTTTATGTTGAACAATAAAACGTTAAATAAATCAATCAATAAAAGAATAAAATAGCATATATATAACAAGTAATACGATTACACAACAGTATTACTTTTATATTTATAACAACAGTTTCATCCATACTACGTGACTTACAATTTCATCAGATACAACTGGTTCCAATAACTTCATATGTTCGACTTCGACTGAAGTTCTCAGTGGTAGTAAAAAAGCAATCTAAGTTGTTTTACAGAGGTCATTTACCAAGAATGTACGCAGCCCTCGATGGAGATAAACTGAGCCTACAATAAAACTAAACGTACGTGATGTGATTTCTATGAAGTGTCTTTTCAAGTAGCTCGTACGAACGTTTATGTTACATTCGCTGAGAATTATTATAGGGGATAAAATTTTAAGACCAACAAAAACTGTTCGATGTTGCTTGCTTGGAGCTAAATTGTTTTGGCTCTGAAAACAAAATACATATTTTCAGGGTTGCAGAGTAAAATATGGAATTCTTATAAGCTCATTATATTCAATAATCATTCGATATTATTGATATTTTGAAATTCAATATGTTGGTTTCACTTGGTGTTAGAGCTTTCTGTAGCTTTGTTGGTACCACATATTATTTATTGTACAGACAAAGAAAAAAGAGTTGGTGTTGTAACGAGTGATAAAAAATTCTTACAGTAGTAACAATAATAATCATAGATAATATGTACAGATAATAGTGACATTAAAACATAAATGTGAAATCACATCCACGTTTTCACATCACAACTACAAATAGGTGATTTGCGTTATTTTACGAAAACGTATTTCTTCGTGCATAATATCGCACTTTAAAATTTTTGATTCACCTGTTATTTGATTTATTTAGTGGTATGCCTTCGGTCTGACCATCTAATCTTTCATTAGCGAATAATCTCTGGATACACATCTCATATTGGCCTTATTTTGTTTCGAAACATTTATATATCTTCAGAATAAAACCTGATATAAAAGTTAAATAAAAAAACATACGTCTATTAAGAAAATAATATGTTATAAGAAAAATATATACTGAACCAACCGACAAAGATGTATAACATCATAGAAGTAGGTACACTGCAGAATATACGCTTATACCCTCCCCCGGCAGCTTTACAACTTGACCTATATGTTGATCAACAACAAATATAATGTTAGAAAATTTACTATCTCAAAGTACGTCACATTTTATATTTATATTAAAAAGTCAGCTTATAGTAGACGGTGAACGTGGTGAGTATTTAGAAAGTCTATAGTCCTGGTAAACTTTTCAAATTGTGCTCTATAAAATGTACAATATGTTACAGTTACTCTATTTCAGTACCATATAAAAAAACGTAGGATATAAAAATGCCAATAAACCAGAGAAATTATATTGTAATTCTATTGAATTATTTCGTAGGAATGTTAACCCTTTATGACAAATTCCTGAACGTGTCGGAAACCTTTCGTCGATTCTGGCATATTTTTTAATTTGTCACCCCAGGTTTTGGGGGTGGAGGTTCGGGGAATGCTGGCAATAAGTGCCCCCTCTATTTCACCGGCACTTAAACTGGGTGCACTGATTTGATAACGCCGTTTGTTTCAAGTGCCACTCGCGAGACCCATCATTTTCAGGCCAGTTTTTTTTGTAATTGAATCCATTCCTTACTCTCTAGTTTAAAAGCATTTAATTTAAATCAAAAACATTTTTTTTAACCAATGTTTGAAGAAGAAAGCTTTCAAAGCAAACGTGTTGAACTCTATATAGAGATAAAAACTTATTCACGAAATATAGTGGCCGTTAGATTGGCTGAGTTACTTGAAAGGAAACCAAATTCTAATTTCATTCATCTGACTTTGATAAAATAACTTCAAAAACGTACTTTCTTACATTAATAAATGTGATTGCTGACGAAAAGAAAATATTATACCATACACAAATATTTCATAATTCTGAAACGTTTTTATGTACAACACGAAAAAGTAAAGTATAGCCGTAAGGTTCTGGTTTCATATGAAAGACTTTTTATTATTTGATTTAAGAACATACCATTTTACGTAATAGTATAGATTCGAAGTGTTTTTTTCGGTGCACATAAAATAGTTAGTTAAACGTGAACATAGTATATTGAAAACTATATTAATACATAATATAAAAACAATTGAAATAACAATGACATTATATAATTGTAACTGCACTAGCAATGATATCCAAAAATAGTCTAAGTACACTGAGTATTTATTATATTTCCACTTTATTAATTCGATTAACTTTGTTATTTCTATAGATGTTAACAAAAATTAACGTAAATTCATTATAATTATTATAGGATAGTTAAAAAAAAAATCATAAGCAATATTTAAAATAAACTTATCTCTATTATTTTGCTTGTATTTTTAAAATTGTTTTTTTTTTTATTATTTAGTTTTAGTCTTCAAATTTCATTACTAAAATTAAATCACTTAATATAATAAGTTTTTTTTCGTTTTAGTTCTTTGAGTATATATACTCGTAAGATAGATGCTACGGTTTCCCATAATTGAAGAAGCACATAGACAAATAAGTAATGTGTAATGTAAGCTTGTGATAAAACAATGAGTGTATTATCTATTAACTTTTTTGTATCTTAAATTATAATGCAATTTAAGAAAAAGTTAAGTAAAAATTAGTATCACTTTTTAAATATTAAACTTCTGACTATTACAATTTAATCTTAACTAAGTTAATTTTGCATAAGTAGAAACTAATGACCAGAATGTGCTGTAAACGATACGCTTCTCAAGTAATTATACTATTATCGCCGTTTGTTTCAATATTGTTAAAGATTAGTACCGTTTCATTGCATTAGTTCGTAGGTTTATTTTCTATTTTCAACGGGTCGATGATATATCTAAAACAATCTTATCGTGTAAAATTATTGAATCGTAAGATTATTAAATATTTCATCATGTTTAGATAAAAATATAAAAATGATAAACTACGTATCTTACGTAAAAATACGTAATAACTTAAAGTAAAATTGGTAGTAAAAAAATCACTCACAGCAGTACTCGCTTAGTATCGCTGACTGTACGACTAATACCGTCTCATAGGATTCATTTTTGTATGATGTGAAGCGGACTGTGTGTAATATGAATAGGGCAAGTAAACTTCGTCTGCAAGCCGTGGTCGAATAATAAATCCGAAGAAAGAAATTCATTTGCTGAGAAAAAATGATACCATCATTCGCATGAACTGACAACTTCTTTTCTTAGTATTATGTATGATATATTACATCGGAAGTTGCCTGTTTATTACTTACAGAGGTAAGTTGCTTAGCCTTTTATTGTAGTCCTTTTTTATTTGTGGCTTTTAATGAAACGCTGTTTAATAGAAAAGGTGTTTCGCAAGTGATATTTCTTCTCTCTTTTTCGGAAATGTTTAAGGCATTAAAAGTACCTTTAGCAAGTAGTTTCTGTGTCCGTTATTCCGTCTACCTCTTACGATTACTATCTTTCATTGTGACGATCACAATTGTATAATTTTATTTTGTTATGTGTATATATAGTTTAAATATTTATAATCTAATCTGAATAAAAGAATGATTTATAAATTTGTTTATAATGTACCCTTTTGATGTTACCGCGGTACTGCAGCGTGGCCAACATGTTTGCTAAGGCCTGAATAGCGGACTTATTGCGATCATACGATCGCAAATCATGTCATTTTAGAATTTAGCCATGCAATGACTATAGAGGGACAGAAGAGACGGGATGTAATATTTACATAGACAACCGCGCACTACCCAACTTCAAGGTAACACCAATTGTTGAAAAACTGAAGGAATGTCGACTGCGCTGGTACGGCCATATCCCGAGACGTGATGATGACCATCCCATTAAGAAAGCCTTAAATATCCCGGACCCACCGCGGGGAAGAGGGCGACCGCTCGCAATCTGGTGATCAAAGCTGCAAAAAGAGGTCCAGAAAGAGAATCTGAGTACACAGACAAGCCAGAACAGAGCTCTCTGGCGCAGACGTACAAGGAGACCCGACCCCAGCTGAACTGGGAAGAGGGTTTGGACAAAGAAGAAGATGTTCTTCGTCAATATATAGTGAAATATAATAGTATTATCACTTCTTAACACCTTTTCATTAGCCTTTGCTTCTCAAAAGAACACTTAATATAAAAAGAAAAATTAATAATCAAAAGTCAATATAACGTTGAATTATAATCTAGAAGTGACTCATTTATCCACCTAAAATATATTAACCGAAAGTTTCTAATCAAACATGCAATATTACACTCGCAAACAACCTTACAACAACCTTACAACTTTTACACCTCCGTGCCTTCATGATCAGCAATTTTCATTGTACTTAGTAATTTGGGTGAAGCATTTAGCTAGTTACGGGTACAACATACGAGAAGAAAATCCGATCTTAAGTGATTAACGACAAGTTATAAACACATCTTGCTGAATAGTGTTTTCAATTCCATATTGAAATCCAATAAAAATGTACAATCAATGCTTTCTATTACTGCTTTTTTATGTAACAAAGTTCAATATTTGCTAGCTCTATTCCATTTTAGCTTGAAGAGCAAACAATGTCCATTGTCTAACTAGTCATGAATGTTAGTTTGCTTGCGTGTCGCTAATTGTTGGCCTGTTGTTAGTATTCGAGTCATTGAAATGTATCAGTTTTTTTATACTGTAAAACTGCCTTTGTTTTTAAATATTCCGTTTGATTATTAATTACAACAACCAATCAGATATATTGTTGTATTTTTTTTTCGTTCTCCAATAATAAGCCGTACTTTCATGGAAGCTCGTGAAATAAAAGAATTGAATTATTAATTTTATGATTGCCTTTTATAGCTTAATATAAGCGTTTGGATTTCTGTTTATTATTGTTTTATGTTCACTTTTCGTTCAAGTTTTGTTCGATTACTTTATTTTATAAAACAATAATTCAATTGTATAAATTATAATATTTTACAGGAGACCATTTTATCATGTTGGATCTCATTAAAATAGTGGTCTGTTCTGATAATATTTTAAAAACACGGTCATTACTTCGGTCGCCCGAAGGTACAATAAATTTTATTAAAATTATAATAATTATTATGGTTTACATTGAACGGTTTAAAATTTACATACATTGGTTTGTATATATTTATTTACGTAAATAAATATGATAATGTTCGCATAATGTAACTAACTATTTGTCACGTACAGTTTTATCGCAAAGCCAAAATAATTTTAATATAAAGTACGGATGTGTCTATGTATATTTGTAGACTCAATAGTTTAACGATAATTTATCTGCCTAGTTATATGAATGTCACAAATTCGATTCTGATCCCTTTGGCTATTGTCGTCCCCACTCAAAGTACGTCATAGTGTTTGGAAGGAAAATAGAAACATTAATAATAAAGGCGCCAAAGTCATTGTTATTTATGTTTTTTTTTTTTTATTTAATGTATCTATAGATGTTATATATCTTGTATCTCTAGTTACACTAACCCAATCAACCTTCAAATCGGAACCCAACAATAAAAGTATTGATGTTTGACGGTAAAATGAATGACGTGATGAGTGCGTGGAACCAAGAACGACATAAGTGCAACGCAAAGATTTATATTTATCAAAACGTAAGAATATTTTATATATGCCTTGTGAGCATACTGTTGGACCCATATATAATATAATAAAAAATAATATGAATAGCAACAGCATAATACTAAATAAAAAGTTTTAACGTTTCTTAGCACACAACGTATTTAATATATTGTAATTTAAAACAATAAATTATAACAATATATTTTATACATAACATAGATATTGAATATTTTTGTATTAAACGTACAACGGATGAGGTCATAAATGTGTGCAAAGTAAAGGGATAAACCATGTTCCCGAAAAATTTTAAGGCTTCCCACTTCCAAATGAAGTTTTAATCCTTATTGAGTTGGTAATATGTGTGGAGGGAATCCTTTTTGAATTTATCTTGTTGGAGACACGGTGGCCTACATCCGAAGGCAGGGCGTGTTTTCATTTCGGATTTAACACGAACTTCGCGCCAAATCCGACCAGCTGCGTTATTTCTACAGGATATTTTCTTTTCCTCTTCGACATGAGATCTTGACGACTGGCTTTTGTGATTTAAAAAGATTTGCAGAAGCAAAACCGCTTAACGTTACGCCGTACGCGGTGTTTTGTCGATAAAGAAAACCATCCCTGTTTGATTCCGTCTCGACTATGCTTAGATAAAGGATTTTAAAATAACGATGTCTAAAAATGCTTTATGGCGTTACTATATTATAGCAAGACGCTGAGTACTATATATTCACGCGTATATCGTACAGCTAGTAAGATGACATCATTTCGAACAATAATATTACTTGTAAGAAAGAGTTATAGCCCAACATAAATTATCAATTATTTAAAGCAAAGTTAACGTTCACTTCTATTTTTGTACTTCTACATTAAATATATATATATATTTACAACTGTTTAAAGAAGTATGTTTTCAGCCTAGGACTACGTTTCGTAAGTTGGCCGGAATACGTACAGTAAAAATGATAAATATATATTTTTTAATTATTTAGCCCCTGCACTGTTCTCATGTCTAATATATTACATAGATAAATACGGGAAAATCGCAATTGGATTCTTAAACCTTGGGCAGTTGTCAAAATTTGTCCAGTGATGACTTACGGATCAGAGACGTGGTCGCTCACTATGGGCCTAATAAGAAGGCTCAAGCTCACCCAAAGAGCAATGGAGAGGGCTATGCTCGGAGTTTCTCTGCGTGATCAAATCAGAAATGATGAAATCCGCAGGCGAACCAAAGTAACCGACATAGCCCGAAGAATTGCTAAATTGAAGTGGCAGTGGGCGGGGCACATCGCTCGTAGAACTGACGGCCGCTGGGGCAGAAAGGTTCTCGAGTGGCGACCACGAACCGGAAGACGCAGCGTGGGCAGGCCCCCTACAAGGTGGACGGGTTGGATGCGGACAGCGCAAGATCGGCCAAAATGGAAATCCTTGGGGGAGGCCTTTGTCCAGCACTGGACGTCTTTCGGCTGAAATGATGATGATGATGATGAATGATGATGTCAAAATTTACGTTTATTAGTATGGGAATAAAAATATATACATAAGTTGCTCCTCAGAAATATTCACTATTTATAATTTAAAAAGATCAATACAAATATTTTGTATAAATGATTAATTTTGTAGGAAATGAAATATTTTGGTAGGAATAAATGATGCTTGTATAAAATACAATAGTATGTTTCATTTTTATTTAAAATCCATTATATCTGGTGTAATCTGTTGTAACGCCTAGGGGCATCGGCAGCCGAATGCCTTATCCAGCTAAGAATAATATACTTTTACTCTAATCGCTTCGGGATGGGGGGACCTAAAATTTCAAAAAGCCTAGGGGCCTCTATACCCGGTCCTGATCATAGCAATAATATTATGTAAGTTTTTAGGTTAAGAGATTCTCATATAATAAAAATATTCCAAACTTACTCAACGTAGCCCTTGCTTTACCCCACTTGAAGAAGTTCGAAGTTACCCTTGTAACGGCAGGTGTCTAGAACATGCAGATAATATCAAGTGAACGTGCCAACATGCTTGGTTTTATGAGTGTACTTGAGACACTTTTGGAGCCCGATTTACACTTTGCTAGTATAAGAAGATTTGGTATATTACAAATTATTGTCAATGTTTATTTTTTATAAAAATGAGACTAAGAAATGAAGATATTATGAACATACGCCTCGTTTGTGGAATTAATAAAAAAAGTTAATTAATTTAGTTTAAATTTATATTCTGTAACCAAATCTTTTTTTCATGGACAGCAGTTAATAAACATATCAAGCAAAGACCAACAGTCTAACGTCCATTTAATTCATAACTAATTGATGTTTTCTGTAAATAGGAATTAATTAATCCAATTAATTTATAACATTAAAATTAAAATTTAAATATAACTTTAAATGTATTTAATTATAAAGGTTATCATTTCATTTTAAGCAATTATTGTTATATTGTGTCATTAAATTATTTCTTGAGACAGTAGGTGCCTGAAAGATGTCGACAATATGATAAGTTACATATTATGGAAAACACATAATAAGATTTAGCGTACTAATTTAAATAAAGAACTACAAGTTGCCTTTCAACTATGTATTAAGTGTTAAAAATATTATAGTTATTTAAAGTCTGATAACAATATACCTAAAAATATCGTTGGCGACTATTATATTATATGAAATATACATATATAATAATAAATATAATATGAAATAAGTTCTCGTCGTAGCCCAGATTTTAAGATTTGTGCCGAAACACGAAATGATATATTAGGCCATTGGATTATGTTGATAATATCCTCCTGACCAATTTCGGCCACGGCGGTCAATCTCAAGAGAGATTAGCCAATTGCACAAAAAACATTATGGCGCATAATTATATGCCCAAACACATGTGCAATCTCTTTTCATCACCACCACTTCATCATCATCATCGCCACTAGACCGACGAGACAATCAGGATTAAAACAATGTATTAATAAAAGTTCACTCGTGCACAACATATATTTCTTATCCAATTGCCTAGTCTTCGTTGAATGATCTCCGCGAGTAAAGTTAGTCACGATTGATTAATATAAATTTAATTCCATGCATCAGTGAACAATTTTTGTATTGTTAAGCAAAACTTTGCTTATTTATCGATGTAGAGTATATATTTCTTATATTTTATTATTAAGGACTAGAAGCTACATAAATGCGAAACAGTTATGAAATGAAATATCAAAATATTTTTTAAATTTCAATACAAAAACTTTACATTCTACTGATCCTAACCATCGTGTAACAACAAGCTAAAGGTGGTTTGCAATCATTTTTTGTTACACATTTTTTTAACGACGTTAATAGTATAAACGCTACGAAGCTAGTATAGTACATTCAAACAATTTTACTTAGTTCCAATACTCCATTACAAATATTATAATATATATATATATATATATATATATATATATATGTGTAACAGGTTTAACTATTTAAATAAATTTAATGATTATATAATAGCCGTAAACTTGTAATGTAAACAATATGTAGCCTTACTTTTTTCTATTCACCCATCTACAAAAATGTTAAATTATATTAAGAATTTACTATGATTAACATGTATTTCTCATATGAAGTAAATTGTATCATTTTTGAGAAATAATGTTAATAATGTCTTGACGATGATGAAGCCGTAATTATTGTTATTCAATAAATGAAAACTATTACATTTAGCATAAAACCCTTTGGTTTTGTTTCGTTAATATTAATTTTTATCGTATCTCTTATTATTCAAGGTAAACCTTTTTTATTTTGGTATAAGGCGTGTTTACTATTTACCTCATTGTATTGTATTGGAAACGTCTCACCTTCATGTAGATCTTATAGTAAATAGACGTATATGATATATTTATCTTGTTTATAAATAAAGGCGGTTTTGGTTTCAGTATTTTTTATTTTGAACATTTTACCTTACTATAATCAAACAATTTTTAAAAAAACATACTTCATATATGGCTCTATATTATTTTAATTAAGGATGTTTCTTTTGTTTTGAATTTCTTTGTCAAATAATGCCATAATTGTTTGCAATTTCTTCGTTTGCAACTGCAAGAGTTGCAACTCCTCAGCTATTCAACGACAATTACAAAACACGTAATCAAAATTGCGATATTTCCTTTTCTGAAGATGCAGACTGACGATCCATTTAAATATATATGATGTATTCTTATATTTCAAGTCGGTAGTAAGATGTAGCAGAACGGAAAATTATGTCAGTCACGTGACTCGGCTTTACACCCAAAACAATTTGAATCTTTAAATTTCCTATACATATATAATACACGATATACAAACTGAGTTGGATTAATTTTATTGAAAAAATAATAATGATTATATTATAGTTAAAACAAAGCGATTTACGATACATGGTGTTACAAAATGCTAAGCTATGAATTAGAAGCAAAACATCAATAAGTTTTATTAAAACGTCATATACTATTAAGCTTAATAATAAATTGAAATAATTGTTACAAATTTATTTCATATGAAATGTCATAAAGCACCTGTTACCTTGATTGATATGATTGTTGCGTTGAGGGAGTCAGCGAAATTATGTAGATGAAACACGTAAACATGCAAGAAAAAAATAATTATAACACGCGTAGAAAGTTCAAATATAATTGATATACGATATCCTCAAAATGTTGCGTTAAATACCGCATGACTAATGACATGTGAAAACTCTCGACTACTTAACAACAAACTTACCTTTTGTTTGCGTATTCAGAGACTTGCCTGCAAATTCCACGTTTACAGAACAATCCACATTTTGATTTCAAAGCAACCGAAATTATGATCACTGGGATTTATCACATCCTCAAATCTCACCGTTTATATCGAAAATTATTTATTTACATTTAAATAAGTAAGCGTATTTAGATAGCGGGCGCGTGGAACGGCCGCACGTTGCGTCGTCTCGAACGTATGTGTCGGGATGGTTTTGACGGGACGTGATTTTTAATGAAGGAAGGTTTTTGATATGTGAGAATGAGTGTACGGAACGTAGTGACGCGACGGCGGCGCGGCTGCGACTGGTTGGGGCGGGGGCCACCCCGTACTGCGCGCCGCCCGCCCTAACGCCGGGACGCCGATACAAAATTAATACTTGTTTTGCTAAGAGCGATTTCGATTTGTCGGGCCCCAAATTTAGAAAGTTTGATCTTGTTAGCAATCAAAGTAGTCTTAATGTATATTTAAAGTTAGACCTCGCCTGGACACCAAAGTGGTTTTCATAGCGAGTAATACTGCGAGTTAATAATGGGGATATACTGATAAATCATTGCAGTTAAATAAACTTATAAATGGGTCGGAAAATTTTTCGTAAGAGAATATTTAAATTTCAAACGTACAAAAGTACTTACCTGTGGCACTGGCCTCGTTACGTATAAGTCACAACTCAATTTTTATTAAACTGGAACGGTCCCAATATTTCTCTAACTTCGCGGCAGAAGCGAAAAGTTCTATTTCCCTCGTTTAGAAACTCGAGCAGGAATTGATGCACTGTCGGCTCGTTTGCATGACATTAAAGTATCTCTCGATATTTTAGAACGTGGCCTAATGTTGTGTCTTTATTACCAATTTGCATAAAATTTTGAGGCATACGTCTTGTGAATATGAAAATGTAATCATTCATAAAATACCACATATAGAAATTGTTGTAATGTAAAATACTCGACAAAAAAAATGAACAGCAAATATACATTTTTATTAATCTTACTATTGTTAGAGGAGATTAAGCTAGTCAAATACTTTTAACAAGGTGTAAAATGCGATGGTTTTTAAGCGTCTAAAATTTCTGAGTAAATCGGATTAAAGTGAGGGTCGTGCTACGTCACTCTATAGTAAATATAACAAAGCTGAGTTGAAGAAAGACAAACAAAACGGCTCTCGTACAATATACAACAAACACTAACGTACATCTCTGTTAATTTTATTATGAGATTGTTCACTGTTACTATCTTGTCTATTTAACAACACTTTATAATTTTGAAACTTATCATAATGAACAAAACACTGATATAAAAATTAAACACTTTGATTATATATGTTAAGTTTTGTATTTCTCTAATAATAACCTCGACTTACGCCCTTTATCAAATAATTATTTTTAAAAATCGCTAAATCAGCAGATATTTTTTAAGTCCCTATGGTCCTTAATGTACCTAAAACAAAGATAACTCGTCCAAATGAACCCAAACCGCTCAAGAATCACGATATTAAAACCGGGTTTGAGTGGCCCTTTATATTTCGAAAGCATTGAAAATGAAGAGAGGAGCAGTGGTCAGAGCATTTCATCAAACGGACAACGATTTAACCCATTGCGAGCCGTCCATCCAATATGGCCATGCCAATATAATGTGGTCGGAACAACCCCAGCGCAACCCGCATACAATTGGATTCTTAACAAATTCTAAATTAAAGCGAACGGGTTGATGTCGTCGTCCCGTGAATTAGCTAGATTTGTGGAGAAACTCATTTAGTGAAACGTTTTATAAGAATTATAGTATAATAGTACTCGTATTTCGACTACAGTTCGAACGAAATGAAATTATATACTTATCGGCCTAATTAAAAGCGATGCTTAGCGAATGTTTATTTAAACACTGATTTCGCTCTTTTTGTTATAAGAATTAGCATTGTTTTACCAATTACGTAAGGCTTTATATTTTAATGGTGTAATACAAACTGTATTATATTATTAAGGAACTACTGAGGTATTTTATTTTTAATTATAATAATCTGGCCGCTGCTTTTCGTGTTCTATAAAGTTTACCTACCCAGACAGATTTGCACAGAGCCCACCCACTAAATAGATTGGACTACCAAACACATTTAAAAATTTAGTAATACAATAATCACGTCACTCAAATCGTATTATTTCATACAAAATTTATTCTTCGTTAAGTAGTAAAACAGCACTGTAAGTTTGTTATCAGGAATTATTTTTTATTATACAACCTTCTTTTACACTTTAATAATAATTACTAATTTATTTAAATCCTATTGGAAAAAATAAAGAATATACTATCTTAATTGTAAATAAATAATTAGTATATATATATATATTGCAAACATTAAAAAATGATGAACTCAATGTTATGCTGCTCTTAATTATTTCGAATCTCATATTATTGTGATAAAGTATTTCAAGCCAACTGACCGATCGCTCCCGTCATTTCAATATGACGTTGCCATTTATACGGTCGGGTCCATACAGGATTAAAATTTTTAACATTTCTCAATCGTCCAAGCGATCCACTTTATTCAATAATATTTGGATTCATTGTCATTCTTATAGATTTTATTATTTAATATACATAAGCGTATTTTTTTTAGTTATTAAAGACTTAATTTTTTTATGGATTTTTATTTATCAAAATGTTTATAATTGTAACCGTGTCAAATGGATCCAGAAAATTTCGTAAATATGATATTTGTATTGAATTTATCGATGCTGTGAAACTTAAGAATTCACTTAATTAAAATTTTAAAACATTTTGTTTCATTTCTCTCATTTAATGAATTTACTAGTTGTTTTAATAAATAAGAAGAAAACATGTGAAGCCTCCACATCCTCTTTTTTAATTAAAATAGGTAGGCGTAGGTAATGGGAAATGGGTAGTGTTACAAATATTAACCACTCCCAATGCACCACAAACCTTGGGAACTAAAGTGTTAATATGCATCTTGTGCCTAAAATTACACTGGACCACTTAAGGTGCGACAACCGGCAGTAACTACTAGCTTGTATATAGAACCGTACCCCCAAGTAGGGACAAATTTAGTACGTCTTCTATTTAAGTATTAAAAATGATATTTACAAAACGTGTATGTTTATGATAAATTAATTGTTATCATAAAATATATGCTAGTATTTTAACTATATGTCAAACGTCATATATTTACTTTGTAATCATCTCTTTATATTTGCTTTGATGTAGCTTAGTTGACAACGAATCTCTTCATTTAATAAATGTTTTCTCAATTGAGAAATATTTCGGTAATTCATATTCCCGATGTCAAAACATTTATTAAGCGAAAAAGACCTCTTTGAACCCGTCCTAATTTAAATTATCGCAACCTTTGTAATTAGATTTTCATATTTCGTTATAAGTAAAACCACTTCACCTTTCAAGTTTAAAACATGCAATGCCGGCTTACGTTTTATGTCATAAAGACTTTAATATGAAAATTTTTGATTCGTTTGTGGCATGTGGAGCTTTTCGCAAATTTCAAATGTTTATACCTTTGTAACAAACCAACATTTCAGCATATTGTCGACGTAAAGTACTGCATTTGTTAGCAAAGCGGTCTTATTTAAAAGAGACAAATCAGCTGTGTTTAAACTGGACATGTATGTATGTTGATAGCATGAAGTCCAATTTTATGATTGAATTATTCAAATAAATATATAACTTTTCACAATTTGATAAAATATATATCGATGTTTATAAATTGTACTTTGCTTAAGAATATGAATGCGTTTATATATTTTAGTATTGGTTTGACTTGTTAGCTGAGTTCACACATTATATTGTCTTTAAGTATATAATTGACTACAAATTCAATAATCGCTCTAAGTACTAATAGTAAAAGTATTTTGTGCCAGTGGTTGGAATACGTTAATCATAACCAAACGCTTCGAATTGCACGTACTTAATATGTGCATATATATAATTTGTGTCAATATTTAACGTATTTATACTGGCAAATATGGTAAAAAAAAGAAAATAAATTTCTCAAACCCAGTTTCCGACTTCGCAAATCAATACCTCCTTCCTGCAGCAAGGTATTCGTTTTTATAAGAAACTCTCGCAGATACTAAAATGAATTAATGCAGCCAATTAATAGTCTAATTGGCTTATGTCAAGATGTTTATTTTTATAAATGAATTACTAGATGACACTACCAATATAACAAGGTATGAAAATAATTTATAATGTGAATGGTGAGATTATGTTGACGTTGTGTATTTCAGAAGAATAAAGGTTTAAGATTAAATTCAAGTTTTTAATTGAAAACTATAAGTAATATGGTAAAGTGTATAATTTAGAAATTATTATACACATCATTATATGGTATGCGGATAACATCGATAGATTTGTATATTTAAAAAAAGCGACCTGATCTTAACTTACGCCTTCATGTCTTTTCTTCTATATTTCTAATATGTATTTCCAATAACAAAAAAATAGTTCTTGGTTTCTATAAATTAACAATTTATTATGTAACACTGCTTAAGCAAATGATGTCGCTTGTCATAGAAAAGTAGAACTAAATGTATAAAAAGTTTAAATTTATAAGTCAAATCAACAAGGACTTCCGATTTTGTGAAATATCGGTATCATATGTCAACGAAAAATATATGGTATCATCTGAGATAGGACCCCAGGTGAGAATCTTAAGTCCCCTCAAGAAAGCTTAAATCATTCTAATCAGTCGTGAACGTCAAATGTAACCTTTATTAAAATCACCTAAAAATCAATCACTGTTGTGAGTTCCTATAATATATTATGTATTCATAAAAAAGTAGCTTAGTGTAGACTCTGTAGTTATAAAAGTCAAGGTATTCTTGACTATATTAAAAATTCCATCACCAATTATCAATTCAATAAAAATAATGGTTTTCCGCAATCTCTATTCAATACTATTAATTTACTACACTTTTATTTTTTAACACAACAAAAACGTAAATTTGATTAAAAAATACAACAGATATTTTTTAAACTGTTTTTGATTTATTCGTAGCCCGACAGTCTTTTCGGGATATTTTTATCAAAGGTATACAATATTTTTATATTATAAATATTCAAATCGCCGATATGAATGAAACGATTATGGCCTAGTGGTTAGAAGGCGTGAAACTTAACCGATGATCGTGGGTTCAAACCCGGGCAAGCATCACTGAATTTTCATGTGCTTAATTTGTGTTTATAATTAATCTCGTGCTTGAAGGAAAACATCGTGAGGAAACCTGCATGTGTCTAATTTCATTAAAATTCTCCCACATTTGTATTCTACCAACCCGCATTGGATCAGCGTGGTGGAATAAGCTCAAAACCTTCTCCTCAAAAGGGAGACGAGCCCTTAGCCCAGCAGTGAGACATTAACAAGCTGCTACTGTTTCTGTTATAAATATTCACAAATAAATACGCAGTAAATCAAAACTTATAACATCAAATTTTCTACGCCACGAAGTAAATAAATCATTCCTGGGACAATGTATTCGCTTCTACACTAAAATTTCGGAGATATTGTTATCTTTATCTATTAATAAAGTTAAATTCAAAATAAATAGAGAAGGCTCATGACAATAAAATAATATACACATAGATGATAAAGGATAACTCCTTTATCTTTATTGATTCCTAAACATGGTATTTAATTTAGTATTTTGTTTGAGACAAAAATAACTAATGATTTTCTTGGCGATTTTTCTCGGTAGAAATTACAATCAAAACCGATAGTAACTTTATATTCAATTTAATCCTGTCACACAATAATCCAAAAGTACTTATAGGCCCGAAGCGTACTTAAGTGTCTACTCGAATAAAACATTTTTTCGAGTCTCTTTTTCTATAATCAGTTTATTACCAAATTATCTTTATATATATTTTTTAAGTTTTACAAATAAATGATTGACTGATATGATATTAAATATTTTAGTCCAAATAGATAATTATTATGGTTATATATGAAAGCGAATCTTCTATCAGTAGTAATATAATAATAATACTACACTTATACATTATTATAAATTTATGCATATTTGTATGTGTGTGTATGTGGCATACAACCTCTATATAGCGAATACTTTGTTTTGTGCGAACTTCACTTGTTACCCACTTCCTGCATCATTAGCGTTACTTTATTGCTTTTCTGGAGTTTCAAAGCGAAGCTTTAAAATAGTGTGATTAAAACACTGTACCGTCTTTCCCGTTTGTTTATGGAAATCGAGTTGACAACTTGCTTTGATTGTGCTGGAGGCTGCCACGCCTCGGTTTACTTTAGCAGCTTTTACGAAATTTGATAGCTACTCAAATATGGACGAAATCCGTGTAGCTATTGATGGATTGTTTTTTTTTTACAGGTGAACTTTAAATACATATCAGTGTTGATTCTTGTGAGTCTTATATATTATTTAGCGGACGTGATTTTTTATTCAATAATAAAGTATATCATTTAATATTAAGGTTCTCTTAAATTGTTATTATATTTACAGAACAAATTACAATCATTTAGAAATTATCTAGAAAGTTATATAATGAAAATCAAATCTACTAAAGAGGAGTCTTTAGTTAATAAGAAATTAGCTTTTAATCATTCAAGAAAATAATACAATCATATAATAGTAAAGTAACAGCCTGTTAATGTCCCACTACTGGGCTAAGGCCTCCTCTCCCTTTTGAGGAGAAGGTTTTGAAGCTTATTCCACCACGCTACTCCAATGCGTAGCTACTCGCGCTACTCCGGTTGGTAGAATACACATGTGGCAGAATTTCAATGTTGAAATTAGGCATATGCAGGTTTCCTCGCGATGTTTCCTTCACCGTCAAGCACGAGATGAATTATAAACACAAGTTAAGCACATGAAAACTCAGTGGTGCTTGCCCGGGTTTGAACCCACGATCATCGGTTAAGATTCACGCGTTCTAACCACTAATAATATGCACATTTTAATATCTCTTCGTAATTGGCGTAAAAAAATTCAATTAATTGTGTTTCATTTTTAAATAATACTTTAAGCCTTCTTAAGATTTCCACGTCAGGAAAATAAAAGTTAGTCGATAGAACACTCCATGCATTTAATTGTCTGACCCCAGACAACATTTCACCATTAAAAAAAGTTACATGCCTGCTGCAAATACACACACACATATCCGCAAATCTAAAGTAATAACTAAAATTGATTTCTACCTCGACGACTATGGTGACAGAAGGCACTAATAGAAGCAATAAGACGGGATGCTATATTTCTAATAAACTTTTTTGCAGTAGTACTTCCAAGTCGAATTGTTTCGAGGAATACTTGCAACGTCTTTTCGCTTCAGCTATTTCCGCGTCGGCTTCAGTCTTAAACATTGTTTCCTGATATGAGACGGGGCCAATACGTCAACACGTTGCATCTCTCACTCGGGTCCGTGATCGTTTCAAGGAACAGGAATATTAAATAGTTAATATCAGCTAGCTATACACGATATAGTCAATAGCTATATTGCTATATGTGTATATGTATAGACATATATAAGCATTTAGTTATACGGTATTTTATTTTTATTTATTAGATTCGCTAGTGATTTTTAAACTGGTCATTCTTACGTACATAAAATTATAATACCTTATGTAAAATCATTTTAAAGCACAGGAAGAAAATTAAAAAAAAAAACGAAGCATGAGTAAAATAGAATAATTAAGTTTGTACATGCACACAGCTTTAAAATTTAAATATGAAGCTGATATCCAAACATTAAACCTTTTCTTTTCATTGATAAATACTTAAAAATAATAAAAGTTAAAACAAATTAAAGTATTCAAATTTAAAATGTAAAACGATCAACATAAAGACTTGTATTGAAATATAATCATAATATAATTTAATTTGTAAGACAAACATTAAATTAATATAATTTAAAATTAAAGTTTAAAAATTTCGATTTATAAGTAAAACTTTTACACTCATAGTGACTAGGTCCTTAATGACTAACTTACGAAAAGTGTTAAGTGGATGTATGTATGTTACTGTAGGAGGTGGGCATAGTTTTACTTATTTAATACTACTCAAACAAAAAAATAAGATAAGCAATGCCCTGAAAAAAATGTAGTTAAAGCAAATTATGATGTACGAGTATGTGCGTAACAAAAAAAAATAAGGTTGTTGACGTGTAGGCAACTACCTATCATGTGTATGAATAATGTCCCGACATAATAGATGAATATTTTATGGAATTTTCATTTTTCAATAGTCACTGATTAAACTTATGAAAAAGTATATAAAATTTAAATATATTTATTTAGACGGATATTATAAATATTTTAAATAACAGTGTTAAAATAAGATATGATATGAAATTTTTGATAACTATTGCAATACTGAAACGAGATTTTTAGAACAATAATAATACACTTTATTTCACAACAAGACAAGACAATAACATTAAGTAACTATTACAATATAAGATGTTAAGAAGAATATATGTTAAAAGTCACAGAAAGCTTGGAGCGTATTCCACCACGCTGCTCCACTGCATCTCTTTGCGAATCACGTGGTCTAACCCCTAACATGTACTATGGTAAATATATTACCCAATATTTGAATATAATAAAAACCTACATAAAACCTTTCAGAAAGTGTAACAAAAAAGTTATAAGCTGTCTGCTACTGTAACTCATTGTGTGTATGATATTTTAAAAAAATGAATAGAATAGAACTCAACCGAGGCCGACTTTTTTCTATCCAACTACGTTGACGTAAGAAAATATATCTTAAAAGATATACAACACACTATATAATTTATGTTAAAGTTAAACCATCATGTTTTGAAAATTGTATAACAATAAGATTAGTTACTACTACTAAAGGTCACTCCGAAAGAAAACATATAAAACTAACTTCTATTTAATTTTAGTGTTATATATAAATAAGTGTATTCAATTTTAATTTACACGTTAAAAATAATGCTTAAGAGAAAATGGCCCCTGTTTATAAAATTCAATAGCTCCAAAGTACGTACTTCTTGTTCTCAGCTGGCCCGTAATAACGCTAACAATTATTAAGATTGTACTGGCAGCGCCCTGTTGAGCGATTTGAATCTCCTCCAAGTCTTAAACGAATTTCTTTGTAGTAAATAATAGGAGCATACGGCAGCGATGCGGGTTCGTATATTTATAACATCACTCGACTTAATGTCTTCGTATTTTATCTTAACTAAGTTTTTCTTTATCAAATTATTTTCTATAAATAATACTGAACTTATAGCGATTCATGGATTCTTTTTATTTGTTTATTTTTAACTACAGTACAGTACACAGTAATAGCCTGTGAATGTCCCACGGCTGGGCTAAGACCTCTCCTTTTTTGAGGATAAGGTTTTGGGCTTATTCCACCACGCTGCTACAATACGGATTGGTGGAATATATATATGGCAGACTTCAGGGAAATTAAACACATGCAGGTTTCCTCACGATGTTTTTTTTTTCACCGTCAAGCACGAGATGAGTTATAAACAAAAATTAAGTACATGAAAATTCAGTGGTGCTTACCCGGGTTTGAACCCACGATCATCGGTTACGATTCACGCGTTCTAACCACTGGGCCATAGCAGCTTATTTTATTATTAACTACACTTAACTGAAACCTTTCACTACATTTATTGTAGTTAACAACTTAACTTTTGTTGCCGATTTATCTATGAAGTTTCTATCGGTAGTTCAAGTGTAAAACTTCGAGGTCCATCCCAGTAGGTCTGAGAGCCCTGGGTAATATACATCTTATCAGGGGTAGCTCACCCGCAACGTCGGTGAGCGTAAATCTTGCCTTTACGACCTCACCTGTCGAAGGAATAATTTACTGCCGGCTTAAAACTTCTAAAAGGAAATCCCAAACACTTCTCAAGAAATAACTGAATAAGAAATTCACGATTGTACGCACAACGCGACAAGCGGCTCGCCCGTCTTGACAGGAGGAAATTTGAACTTAAACCCTTCCTAATGGAATGGATAAAATTTCTAATATTTTAGCGACGGAGAACATTCGAATATCGAAATATGAAATTGAAAATATAGAATAGTAATATTACGAAACTATAAATGTCAAGTTTTGAAGGAAAAATGAAACTTAAGTATATAATATGTATACTTGGGGCATGAGGAGAGTTATTGTTCACTAGATTTGATAGCATTCGCTGCAGGGGACAATCCATAATCAATATGTCGGTTATTGTGATGATAATATATGTGTGTATAACTACATTATACTATTATGCATATGAGGCTGGTTTTCCGATGCCGATGGATAAGCAATTTGCAAGTAAAATGCGGAGGCTGGATGCATGGCGTCGACAACGCTTCTAGGTATTTTTTATTTAACAATAGAATTTCATACACTTTATTGCTCGACTTCGTTCGTCTCTGACTTTTAGTTATGAGAATTTATCGATTTCATTCTAGGAACAAAATTTCCAGACTATAAGCTGCTTGTAATGCCAATTCCTAGTAATTTGTAACGTATGTTTTTAGGAAACCACTGTATCACAAATATATGAAAAAATAAATTAATAAACCGATGAATGATATAAAGTGAAGAAACAAACTACCTTTCGCATTTATATTTGCATGACATTTAATTTAAAACTTAAACTAAGTATAAAAAATGCAATATTTTTATAATTATAACGTAATTAAAATAATAACAAAAACATACCTATAAAAACAAATTGAGTATACAAAAAATTAAATGTCTAAGCTAGCAAAACTTTCATTTTAAATTTAATAATAAGTTTGGTTAGTTCATATTTTTTAAATGAAAGAAATCACCGTAATGAAATCTACGTCCCTTGAATCACAATGTTTTTTTAAAAAAAAAGAAACCTGAAAAGTCGATCTGCATTCACGAATACCCTTCATAGCATATACATAAACAACATAACCGAATACAAACAGGAATAAAAATAATATTAAAATACTGCAATCTACGTACTTGAAAATGAGTGCGTAAGTGAACACATTAAACGTAACTTTAAAAATCGTGGTAATCGAATTGAAATTAACAATTTAACACGCTTATACAAATGCGACCATCAAGAAACGAGTCAACCGTAGTTATAAGTATAGTGATGTACTCGTAAATGACATCGTAATTCGACTAAATTATGAGGAATCGACATTCAGACGCCTTCTTAAATGACAGTCAAATTTATTTCACTTACTTTGGATAATTTTTATTGCTCAAATGTTCATAGTTCTATATGAACAGTCTCGTATTTTTAGTTATTAATGTTGCGTTGTATCAAATTCCATATAGTTTCTGATAACATTCTGAACATATATTTTATGATATTTTTCACAAAACAATATTTACCATCGATAATAAAAGAGCACATCTCTACATTGATATTGCATGCAACGATGAACGAGTAAATTCGAACACACCATTTTCATTCACGAGTGTTTACGGTCTAGGATTTTCAATGGAAGTGTTTGTTTGTTACCTTTCTAACGGTACGATACAACATGATTCAATGTAAGCCACGCTAAACGGGCGATCAACTTCTATAGTGCTTATTACTACGGAGAACCTTAAATGTTTTCTAAAAAGATATGCTTGTACGAACGTTAACAGTGATAATTTATTGCTTATTTCGATTCGAATGTACTACGAACTTCAGTACGATGTTATTACAAATATAAATCACGCGATATTAAAATTATGACAAAGCTATTTTCATATTATTTACAAAATATTTAATTAATCTGTCAGCAAATAATTGAGATGCTTTAATTGAAAATATAAAATTCCAATCATGCATTTTTAATTTTTGTAAAACGCTATCTATACATCGTACATTAGTACGAAAACAGCTTTCATATACCTATTATGATTTTTATCATTAGATAAAATTATAATAGGTATATGAAAGCTGCTTTCAAATTATTAAAAAAAAAGTGTGAATATTGTGTATTTATATATTATGTATGTCTCACAAACAAGTTTTAATGCAAGAAGCTTAGTAAGAGAACAGATAAAATCGCAGATTAGAGATAAGTTTTGTATGAAAACTTCAGCTTAAGATTGTCACTAAACTATCTCTCAATTTTTAAGATTTTTATTATTCGTTCTAAACAACCCAAATTGTAATCTTGAAAATTCCTCAGTTTCAAAATTCGATTCCGCTTCCGAATTTTTTATTTTTCTAATTCCAAAAGAATCTTGCGATTATAATGAGACCACATGGGTACGATATGTAAAAAAAATACCACACGTAATATTAATATCTTTAACATCTTTAAGTTTTTAAAAGTCAGAGGTTACTGAAAAACTATTTTATTTAATGAATATTATTTAAATTTCGTTTTAATTTTAACAATTCTCTGTTTATTCTATTATAATATTATTTTTCATTTTGTCATCTATGTTATAGAATTATGTATATTATTATAAGTAAATATAATAATTATTAATCACTACATTAGCCATTTCAATATTAAACTGAGTCTTTTTATTATATTAATGTTGTAGCGTAAGTGATTTATAGATTTATATATTTGACTTACTAACATTCAATATAAATAAATAAGCATAAAGCATCTTCATATTACTTTATATTACAAATCATACTACATATTGGTTTATTTGTATTATCTGAATGTACTTTGATGATGACGTAATAGGTAGTTTGTACGACGCTTAAAACATATTACTTAAATAGAACATTTATTTCTTTCTTTATCATATAGAGATCCTTATACGGTAACAGTTTGTGGAGATTCGGTTCAGTAGATTATCTTGGCTTGAAACTGGCCTCATATTATAGGCACCATTCCAACTGGCACACGATGTCCTTAGTCGGCAAACAATTCATTAGTACGTCCGATTTTCCACTGTGAAATTTATGTGGTTTGATTCTATTTCGTTTAAGTTTTGGTTAGTTGTTTTAAATTAGTTTTTATAAATTCAATCCTTATGATATATTTTATTTTGTTTTGCATTATTTCTATTTTTTTATATTAATTATTGTATATATATAGTATTCATAAATCATTTCTAGGCTGGGGATAATTAAAGGGCCACGTGATGGTAAGTGGTCACCACAGCCGATAGAAATCGATAGATAACCTAAAAACGCCAAGACGCTACCAACCTTAGGAACTAAAATGTTATGTCCCTTGTGAGGTTTGAAGGATTATACATTTAATTGCATAATGTTCTGTTCTGAGAACAATATTAAATAAAGTATATTTTGATTTAATTTTATTTGAAATATGTTATAAATAACCCCTATTACTCTATGCCTGTTTCACAACTTAAGTAATACACCAGCCATGTTTCACAGTTGCATTCTTCCATAAATATTTTATTAAATCAAATCGCTAGAAACTCTTGCGGCCCACTCAGCTCGAATTAGATTTTGTGATTGAACTGCCTCGCTTTTAGTGTACGCGTGCGTGACATTCTGCAATAAATATATGTACATTTCGTTTACATATTTATTTATCACATCTAGCACTATGGGATATAAGCAAGTGCTTAAAATATTTATATTAAAAGCCGAGATGGCCCAGTGGTAAGAACGCGTCAATCTTAACCGATGATCGTGGGTTCAAACCCGGGCAAGCACCACTGAAGTTTTTCATGTGCTTAATTTGTGATTATTATTCATCTCGTGCTTTTGGGTGAAGGAAAACATCGTGAGGAAACCTGCATGTGTCTAATTTCACTGAAATTCTGCCACATGTGTATTCTACCAATCCGCATTGGAGCAGCGTGGTGGAATAAGCTCCAAAGCCTTCTCCTCAAAAAGGGAGAAGAGGCCTTAGCCCAGCAGTGGGACATTTACAGGCTGTTACCGTACTTAAAATATTTAGAATTTACAAAGAAGAATCATTTAATAGAAGAATTTTGCGGGGGCTTGAAGCTAACACATCCAATGCGTGTCGAAGGATGTAAGTCTCCTAGCGATGTTTTTTCAGTTGTTTTAGTTGGGTTTGAACCCGCATTAATCGATTATTATTCACATGTTCTAACTACTGGTTCATTTTGGTTCAATCATAGGACATCACATCGACAGCTCCACTAGTAGCACAGATTACCGATTGCATAAAGCAGCTTGTTACTTCTATTTCTATATGTATTTTGTAGTCTGTACTCCGTGTCCTAGCATTTATAGTTTCGCTATTAACTGCCTCACGCACCACATGACTAGCATGTGTAAATATATTATTACTTAACGTGTAAACACGTTTTTACTTATCGCACGCGACTATGAGATAATGTAATTATTTCCCGTGTCCGCGCCGTTGATACGATGCTTTTTGAGCCCAGTAATTAAAATCGGGTTGCGTATCGCGAAAACCAAGCGCGTTACATTAAAATATAATATTCATTACGTGCTACGGTTATTCCATGATTATATTGAATTTTGTGGGGTGTGAAAAACATTGGCGAATTTGAGTTATTGATATCATCAAATGAAGTTTTTAATTATGAAAAATATTACTGTGTTCTGGTTTTCATATAAAAATGAGTTTATTTGTTCTCTGAAAACATAAAATATTAAGTAAATATTTCATCATAATTATACATAACGTTAATTATACCTATAGTTAACGTCTAATGTATTAGTTCTTATTTTTATTAAATGTTATAGTTTGAAATTTGTGAAATATTTTAGTTTAGGTAAATCATACAAAAAAAAAACAAAACAAAATATCCTTTATCCAAGTAATCTCTTATAAAACATTGAGAACCGTTATGTTACAAGATCATATGAAATGTAAAGTTTCTATATTAAGACATACCGGTCTTATTTTAACCAATAAAAAACTTGAGATAAAATTACTGGAGACTAGATCGGATGGTTCTTGATCTTGTTCAGAATACAATAATGGAACAAAAAAAAGGTCTAAAATTTCGGAATACGATTTAAAAAAAATCGACAAACAAAAGGAAACAGCAGACATCTGAGGAAGACATCTGGCACACTTTGATTTGCTTGCAACCATTGTTATGCGAAATTAATATTCCATTTCTGTATCGAGGGCTGTAAATCAATATTTGCTATCTCTCTCATTGAGACCCGTCTTAAAGGCGGCCTATCTACGGAAATAGGTGTGTCTAACAGTGAGATTTTAAGATAAACAAATCCTGGAATGTGTAAGATTAAATCAATAAGCATAAAATGATCTATTACAATCAAAGTACAACAATTTATTGATGACGACAATTTGATAGAAACTTTATCTTACATACACTGGATGGCCTAGTAGTTAGAACACGTGGTTCTTAATCGAAGATTATAAGTTCAAACCAATGAGTTTTAATGTGTGCTTACAATTCGTGTTCATTGGTGATGGGATAATTATGGTGATTATAAGTAAACCTTTGTGTGTCAAATGAAAATCTACCACATGTGTATTAATATCTTGCGGGATGGAATAAGCTATAAGCTTTCTCCTTTAAAGGAGAAGCTCTTTAGTTAGCTCATCAGTGATATATTTTCCGACAAATACTATGTCACCAAAGGAATACTGGGTTTAAACGTTATTAATCTTTCAGTGTAATACGCAAGATTTTGTACGTTTAGATAAGAATGGATACCGTAACCGAAATCATATTTTTCAAGAAAACATAATAGTTTTACTTTGAAATAAGTTTTGATATCTCTTATATTTTAGCCATAGTAAAAATAAAACAAGGTACGAAGCTTAATCTTCGCCACTGCTCCATTGCAGCTTTCTGAATACATGTATATTATACGTACATGTGACACACATTAATTCGTTCACACATTCATTCATTTCATGCAACACATACAGCGTGCACATTCCTCGCGAATTGTATTTTCCCTTATAACCAAGCACACAATGTATGTCTGTCCATCGTGGTTTATTCTTTTTGTGCTACGTAAAATAATTTTATCTGTAAATATTTAATGAAAAGTTGGTAACTTTAAAAATATATTATATACACACATCTAAAATATCTAAACTTGTTCGTGTCAAAATGCTTGTAGCATATTTCATTATATTAAATACAACAAATTGTTTCACGTAAGTCCATCGCGTGGGATCTGCGATTTGCACGAACTTTACTAAACAAGTTAACTGGAACCATTATAAAAATGATGAAAGTTTAATCTAAAATATAACACTCAGTGAAAAGGTATGAAGGTGATTTTGTTAACAAGTAATATTATGTACTTACATCACTCACTAACAAAACTCATTATAGCGCTGTATAACTGTTTTATTGATCTAATAATCCTAATATGCTAGACATATATAAGGCTGCAAATCCTAAGTTCTTTGATTTATTTTTATGTATATATTTGAAATAGGTAAATAGACTGGCTAACGTGATCATGATGGTAAGTCACCATCGGCCATAGACATTGGAATTGTATAGAAATATTGACTATCCCTTACATCGTCACTGCGCCAGCAACATAGCACTAAAATAACTCTTGCGCAGGGTGTTAGTTCGTGAGATTGGCTGCAATATCATTTTCATTAACATTATTACAATAATTTTAAAAATAATTGCATTTGATGTAAGATATATTATTTCTTTTGATTGATTACATTGCAAGCAGAATTCAATTTGTTTTTTACGTGTCAAGGCTCAGCGACTAGTTAACAAGACATCAATAAAATATAACAAAATACTATCTGAGATGTGTAAAGCAAAAACTCACAATCACAAAAACAAAAGTATATTTGATTATTTAATAAAATATTACTAAATAACTTCTAAATAAGTTTCTAAATATTTTTGAGAAATATAATTAATATTAAATAATCATTTTTACTCTTTTTATATTCAAAGTTGAGACCTCATCAGACATACAACTTATTCATACTCGGCAATGATTAACATGAATGCTTTCATATAAAAAAACCGCTTTATAAATCTATTTCTATTTATAATTAAAGAAGCGGAAATTAAATGAATATGTAGTTAGGACTTCCTGGAAAATGTTTAGAACATGCTTTTTTATTTTATTAAATACATAAGTAATTAAGAGGCATTCATCTTAAGACTGTTCACTGTAAGGAAAAGTAATTATAAGAAATGGTGACGTCTCGCGACCAACTTGAGGAACACACGTTTGAATTACGTTTTGATAGAAAGCAGGTTTTCATATTATATTATTGAAAAGCATATGTTATGGTGCGTTTAACACAACTCATAATTCTTTTATTCTGTAAAGAAAACAAGAAAATCTTTACATATAAAATAAAACCGAGAAGAAACGCCCATTATGGAGATTATTATTACTAAAGAGGTTTCAGCGAATTTTTTGTATAATTTTCATATAATATATTCGTTTTTAATCATGGCTTTCCATGTTTACATAAATAATTTAAGCATTTTATTTATGGTATCTAATAAAAAGCGTATTATTGATAATATCCAAATGCCATATAGAGCCATATAGAGGCTCAAAAAATTAACAAACAGTGTTTCTGTATTGCTGTTATATATCTTGGTACCTATCATGCAGAATACCTAACGAAATGTTTATTCTCCAATATTTAAGATGGTCAAAACATTTATCTGAAAATCGTATAATATGCAAGAAGATTTAACAGCTATTTAATACATTAGTTAAGAAGTTAAGATTACATAATATATTTCGATATCAAATGACTAGTAACCTGTTTTCAAATGTTGCATTAGTTCAATAAACTTTTTAAAGCGAGTAATAACATATACCATACATACACACCAATTTCTATCTTTTTTATTTTTTTTTCTCACTGGAAAAACTCGTTTACTCGTTTCCCCCACGTGAAGTGGGGAGGTATTTGGGACTCACCGTCGTTGAGTGCACCGGAATACCCACCAAAAACCAGCGGTACCCTCTCCGTCTGTTCGGGGACCGTTACGGGATCGCTTACGCAACCTACCGTAACGCCCCGTCAGTTACGTAGGCCTCCATTTCTAGGGGGGGTTACCAGATACAGGCAACCCTCGGCGGCGCCTCGGCGGGGGGCTGCGATTACAGTGGAGGGAGAAGGTAGCGCTGACGCCTCCTCCCCGGTGTTTTTCGGCGGATCGAATCAGCGGAGGCACTTTTCACACTTTTGCAGAACACTCTCGCTGAAGGAGACCATTTCCAACTTGACCGTTCTCTGGTGACCATTCCCTGGTGACTATTGTCTACGCCGACTGTAGCCTCCAGGGAATACCACGCAGCACACTACGTAAGGGTGTGGATCCTATTTACCTTTATAAATGCCCCTTGAGTAGGCCCCAATATGGATTGTGGTATTTACAAATATCTCCTTCTTTTATGGTGATTTTTAATTCCAAAAGAGCTCCTCGCAATGCCTTCTGCATATATAATAACGTTATATTATTTATTTCTTAGTACTTACGTTTGCATTTTTGACTTACATTACACTTCAATTAATAATATAAGGCTATAAGTACAAACATTCTATTACAATTTTATTATAAATATTTAAGATATATAATAAACTTATCTACATGTTAAATATGTATCTAATACTAAACAGATAAATAAATTCAAGAAATATAAAACACAAACACTCTCACAAATAAATATGCCATAAATTATTAGACAGTGTTTTAGGTACCAATGTTCATACAAACATTGCAAAAAAACAAGTTCAACGAATGTTGCTCAACGCCGAACATTGTAGACAGATTTTCAAGGTTTTTCAACCGGAAATTTTACATGTGTAATAAAAGTTTCAACCCAATCGGTAGTCCGATGCCTTTTTATATTTATACTGGAAACAATTTGAACAATCTGACATTTTGACATACAAACAGACTCGCTAGTACAGTCCGTTTTCGAGCGGCGCCACAGGGGTACTTCGTGTTGTCGAAAAAACTATCGCTTAATATATTTGTACCATGGACAATAATGGTAAGATTTTTAATGTAACTTTTCTTACAAATAACTAATAATTATTAGTTATAATTTATTTCTTTATATTTTATGTTATTAGGAGGTGGACAGGCAAATAGACCACCTCATGTCTTGAAACTTGTGGTCACTACCGCTCATACACATTGAAGATGTAAGAAATATTACCAATTCCTTATATCGCCAATGCACCACCAACCTTGGGAACGAAGATATCATGTCCCTTGTGCCTGTAGTTACACTGGCTCATTCACCCTTCAAACCGGTACGCAACAATTGCTGTTTAACGGCAGATTAGCTGATAAATGGATGACCCACACAGGCTTACACAAAACGCTAGCACCCACTTAAGTGTAATTTATACTTAATTTTTTTTTACAAATACACAGTGCAAAGTGGCGAAAAAATTGACCTTTTTGAACGAACTAGCCGACAAACCAACTGATCATATGGCAACCGGATAAGTGCCGGACACCATTGCCGATAGCCATCTGCACTGTGACACACGTCATTGTGTACTAGCCATCTAACAAAGATATGTCCCTTTTGCCTGTTAATACACTACTCGCTCGCTCATAATTCAAACTACAATACAGCAGGACAAACACGCGGTAGAGACTTGATCGTGATAGAAATGGTTGCTGAAACTTGGAGCAGAGAATTTGAACAGTAAAGCTTCCTAAGTAACGTTGCTTTGAACAATATAAGATTATATCATACTTAGTCTTTGCAAATTCCGAGATAGCCCAGCGGTAAGAACGCGTGAATCTTAATCGACGATCGTGGATTCAAACCGGGGCAAGCACCACTGAATTTTCATGTGCTTGATTTGTGATTATAATTCATCTCGTGCTTTATGGTGAAGGAAAACATCGTGAAGAAACCTGCATGTGTCTAATTTCACTGAAATTCTGCCACATGTGTATTCCACCAATTGGAGCAACGTGGTGGAATAAGCTCCAAACCTCCTTAAAAAAAAAGAGAAGAGGCCTTTAGCCCAGCAGTGGGACATACACAGGCTGTTACGGATACGGATACGGATAAAATTTAAGCAGATACTTATTGTTATCGTTAATAGAGGTTGACGATAACAATAAGTATCTGTTGGTTGTTGAATTAATAATTAAATCGTATAATAATAAAATCTTATACAAAATAACTTCATATAATATATTTCATATTACCACTTAGTCTGAGGAAGGAACGAGAAAAAACGATAAGCCAGTTAACCGCAATAATTCAATACGGCCACGGTGAGCTACACGATGCACCTACATCCTACACTCATGCAGAGTGATGTCATAAAAGCCGTATTGAATTGAATTTGCTAGAGAACATCAAGTGAACATATTTTACGAGGTGCCAGTTCAGTGGGACATTCGCAGGCTGTTACGGACGGAATCTTTGCAATGTATCTGCTATTGTTACTATAAAAAAGCTGTAAACAATAAAAATAAAATAATAATTATTAATATAATTTCCACCATGTACCATATCCAAACGAGCTGGTACAAAGGCCTAAATTAGTATGAAAATAATACACTTTAATATTATCTACAGAACTTAATTATAATAAATTAAATAATTAGGTACAAGCTTAATGAAACGTTTTATGAGTCATTTGAAAACTAAAACGTATATTGTTTGACATAACAAATTTTCATCAATCAATTTCCATTAAAACACGAAATGAGGTCCACATCTGCGCACTGGCCGCGGACGTGAAAAGAAATCATAATTAATCGTCCTATTCCACGCCCGCTCGTCTTAATAGAGAGCTTTCCGCTTTCAATGTTTTCTTTGCGACGTAATAAATTAATCTCCATTCGTTGTGACCCTGGAGTCGCAGAAAAGATACAAACAAGACAATAGAAAGACGACTTAACTTCGCGACATGAACTTCTCTGTGACTTGTATGACAATAAACTCGATTCTCAACTTAATAGATAAAGATCAAGATGTATTCAAATGAAAGATTAATCAAACTCTGTTTGTAATTGTTAAACAATTTAAAACAGAGATCTATTTATTTTCTGTGCATATATTATATTATTGTATATGCATTTATTCTCTGTTTTATACAACACACCACAAGACATGTCAAAAGACACACACAGAAAGAAATAATAAAAAATGAAGAAATCTTATTAGTTTTTACTTACTATCAATTGCTTCTGACATGATCAAAATATAGGTCTTTAACGGTCATTTATTCGCAGAAAATAGTGACACTTTCCTCTTTCCAGCAAAAGCCCTGTTACTGTGCATATGCGTAGCAACTATTACGGCAAACAAGATGGATAAGTAAACAAACTTTGCCCAGAGCATTATTCACTTGAACATAGAAAAAAATACAATAAAAGTATATTCAATCTTACAGAAAGTTCGCCACCACCAACCTTCTTAACAAAGATGTTATGTAACCCATCAAACCGGAATACAACAATAAATAATGTTGCTTGTAGTACCAACCCAGAAGAGCTTGCACAAAGCCCTACCACAATTGTATGTGGAAGATTGTAAAAACAATAAAGCTGCCCGCTTATACGTTTTATCGTCAATGATTTTTGTTGTGACTTCATTTCTTAAAGTACACACACACGCACACACAATAAAGTTTTCTTTTATATATACTATATATAAGATGATACCCATTATATATTCTGTCTTTATATCTAACATTTATGACAATCGAAGGAATAATTGTATAATTTTAGTAGCGTCTGGGCTAATTGTAAATATTTTATCAATAATAAAAATCATGGTCCATATACATATATTATCGCACATGTTTTGATGTAAGCGGGCACCAAGGATCCTTTCTGAATAGCAAAATGGTATCTATTATCTCTAGTATCCAAAACAAGTGGAAATTTGACCAGTTAACTCCTGACTGCAATCAGACCTTCATGAGCCCGAATACTTTAGTTATTTGCTTAAATAATATTTGAATTTTTGAACAATAGAAACAAAGGACAAAATTTAGTGAAAGAGAGGAAGTACTCCGGTAATGAGGGCTATTTTAACTCTTAGATTAGTCAGAGGAGTGAGACAAGAATAATTTCTTGATAACTATAAACATAATTTTATAACAGCATAATAATATTAAAAATGCCTTTTACTTGAACAATGTAAATATTGTTTTTGTACTTTTTGTAACTTAAACTTATATATAAGAAAGTTTTGATTGTAATTTGGAAGCTTTCCAAGTAGTTCAGCAAGAACAATCCATTAAGAGAAGTTTAAAGGACTTTTCCAATTCCAATCGAAGCTTAAGTCTAAATTATCGAGCTAAATTCATAATATATTCTGAAAGTTACAAGTTTTGTTTAAATCTTTTTATGTGTTCTTTTCTTGTTTAACATTGAAAACATTTTATTTATCATCACTATCTTACAAGTAAAATTTCTCTAATCCCTACTAATTGCTATACAATTTCGATAAAAAACACATTTCTAGCTACGACACAAAAGCACACAGTCATAATTCTGTTTACATTATAAATATTTTATAAAAAAACATAGGCCTTATTTATAAACATTGTGTAACGTTATAAACGTTTTGTAGAATTAGTTAAACTAAAGTGTCTTCGACATGAATTTCAAATCAATAATGACAGAAAGAGTGATTAACTAAAAAGCCGCTAAGCAACGTTCATCATCATCATCACCCTTCTCTCGTCCACTGCTGGACATAGGTCTCTCCAATGACGCCGTTTCCAACATTCATAAGTAAGTATAATATCATTAGAGCTAATTGCAGTTAATGTGATAAATTAATTATAGCTGATTGGATATATTAGTAAATTTTAACTGACTTATTTGATTGATCAACAACCAAATGAAAACTTTTTTTTTTTGAAAAACATTTCAAAATTAAATCAATAAAGTAAAAATATGGAAAACTTTTAATAAATCTTTTAGTTGCTTCAATTCGAATCTATCTTAAGACTTCTCATATCGCTATTAATTTAGCGATGACTAAAATCGACACGTGTGAACGTGACAATAGTCGTAGATATTCTAAAAGCAAAATGGTCTATACTTTAGTATATTTTGATAAAGCACTTCCCATCTTTTTACGAACAATAGTAGTTAACGATAAATCACGTGAAAAAATCTTTTAGAGGCGAATACCTCTCCACAAAAAGTTAATTTAGGAGGAGGCAACGAAACGTACTACAATTTTACCGCTGCTGCCGAGAAAAAAGACAAAAAGTTACAAAAGATATAACATCAATTACACCATTAGGTAACTTTTTATAGTCGATATATAATAATAAAGTACACGGTTTTTCGCTCTATTAAATACTGATGATAATAAAAATACTTATATCATTTTATATTTTAACAGCATTGAATATACTCGACGGTGCATTGAAAGAATGTAATTCGTGAATCAAGTATCTGTGTTTCTATTGTATGAGTATCTACTGGTGGTAGAGCTTTGTGCAAGCTCGTCTGGGTAGGTACCACCCACTCATCAGACATTCTGCCGCAAAACAGCAGTATTTGGTATTGTTGTGTTCCGGTTTGAAGGGTGAGTGAGCCAGTGTAATTACAGGCACAAGGGACATAAGATCGTAGTTCCCAAGGTTGGTGGCGCATTGGCGATTAAAGGGATGGGCAACATTTCTTACAATGTCAATGTCTAAGGGCGTGGGTGACCACTAACCATCAGGTGGCCCATATGCTCGTCCACCTTCCTATTCTATAAAAAAAAAATTTGGAGGTAAATAACGACGACGCTTTGTTGTTGTAAGTAATAATTTATATTTCTTACAGTCTTTTAAAATAATAACAATAAAAAACGAGTTAATATAATATTATCTGGATACTGAATCAAAAATAAATTTTAAGGTCAATTTGTTTGTTTGATGTAATATCCTTTCGAGTTAGTCGCATGTGAAATAAATTCTGTCGTCGGTCGCGAATAACGTGTTATTCACTCATTTTTGAAACAGAAAAATATTCGATGTTATTTTAAGTTAAGAATTTAAGCCTTTCCTAGCATCACACTAAGAAACAGTATCATAAGCCTAGATATAATACCAACACTGAGAAACCTACGACCATAAATTCAATAAGTTCAGTAACCGTTTTTTTGGAAATCAAGAAATACGAACTCAGCACTTTTTTATAATCTATCTATAACCGTAACCGTAACAGCCTGTGAATATCCCACTGCTGGGCTAAAGGCTTACCTTTTGAGGAGAAGGTTTGGAGCTTATTCCACCACGCCGCTCCAATGCGTGTTGGTGGAATACACATGTGGCAGAATTTCAGTGAAATTAGACACATGCAAGTTTCCTCACGATGTTGTCCTTCACTGTAAAGCACAAGATGAATTATAATAACAAATTAAGCACATGAAAATTCAGTGTAGCTTGCCCGGGATTGAACCCACGATCATCGGTTAAGATTCACGTGTTCTTACCACTGGGCCATCTCGGCATTTTTCATCTATCTATATCCTTATTATATATATAAGATTTAAATTTATTAATACGACTAGGTAAAGTACCACTGACATAACTCCTTTCAAAAATACTTTATTTACAGACAGTATCAATTTAAAATGTTATTCTATGTATAGATGACCATGTAATTTAAATTGACATATAAGAAAAAGTTATATTGATTTGAGATTGCTCTGTTATTACAAAAAGTAAACAAGTTAATTGTGTTTTCAATTATTCATATATCTATCTCGCTCATACACTATTTCTGTTGCAATATTATATATATTTTAAATCTTAAGCAGACTTCAGAAATCATTTAATTTTCTTTAATCTAATTATTAAAAAATTCCTATGAACAAATAAATATTATATAGAGGCAAAATTTAAACCGATCACAGATTACTAACTAGTGTATTTATTAAAAGTCTTTAAAACCGTGCCTGTTTTAACATTGAATATAAATATTTAAATATTTTTCAGTGCTTGCTTTAAAGCTTCTCATAAAAATCTAACTAGAGACCTTCCCACGGAAATTAAAGGACTAGTAGTTGATTAATTTATACTGAATACTACTGTATCCGTCCGCCATGCCTTCGCATACCGAATCGGATGCGGCCTTGAGCGCGGGCAACAACTGACCTTTCGAACATTATCCATTTCATGCAATAAGAATTTAATGAATATAATATTATTTAATGTTATATAAAAGAAAAAAAATATAGAGATTTATATATAATTTTAAAGTGACTTGTATGGACATTCACTTATCTTCTACCTGTTAATAATTCGTTACGAATAAAATAATTTTCTTAGTATATATGAATTCCATAACTAATCTTATTATTCACAAATAAAATGAAAAAAAAAAACAAATAAAATACATTTACTCATAAATATATGTGATTATTTTCATATCTATAGTAAAATAAATGTTTAATTTCTATACTTTGCTTTCTTTTATCTTGATTTAAACCTAACTTCTTTCTTTGTTTTTAAAACAAAACTTTGCCTAACCTAATAGACCTATAAGTATACTAAAACTTTAAAGTTAGAAGAAATAATTAGATATGAACAAGTATGAAATAACTAATTTTAATAATGGATATATAAAATAGTAAGTTATTTGACTATTTGAATTGAAGTTGTATTTCAACATACCTAATTTTTAACAATTACGTTGATCAACGAATTTATTTTTATGATTACTAAAGATTTTTTTTGAAACGCTCATTTATTTATAATCCTGCACATTGGATTAATTTAAACAATTAAACATTCTATTTTAATATTAAATTAAAAATAATTTCAGGCATATTCTACAATAGGTTTAAGCTATTTATTTCATTAAATATCGGGGGTAAAGATTCGATTGGATTAATTTAAACAATTAAACATTCTATTTTAATATTAAATTAAAAATAATTTCAGGCATATTCTACAATAGGTTTAAGCTATTTATTTCATTAAATATCGGGGGTAAAGATTCGTCAATAAAACCAACAGTATATATGACATCCAATTCATTGTAATCACTTAAAGCTGTTTTGCAATTAGACACCTATAGGTAATAAATAAGAGAAAACAATATTCATATTAATAATAAAGAAAATTTTACTCTCATATCTGGGCTTCAAACGTTTATCTTTGATGGAAACAGTTTTAATAAGTAACTTAATGATTATATTTTGTATTTTTTCTTTTTTTTTACATAAAACGGTGAATCGTTAGCCGGCGGATTAAATTTCCAAGCCTTCTTTAAAGAAAATGTCCTATAATGCGATATATTTGCGGAGTACATATATCCGTTTATTTATTTACTTTTACTTGTAATCAACAGCGTTACAGAAATGGTTGTAAAGTTATTACTCATTACTAAAGTAAGGCCGATCTGGCCTATCCTATGTTCTAGTCCTATCCAAGTTCTGATCGCGATCTTGGGTTCAAATGATGGTTCGAGTGACTTCGGTGAGTGAACCAGCCAACAACGAGTGAACAAGCACAAGAGTCATAACATGTAAGTTCCCAAGGTTGGTGGCACATTGTCGATGTAAGAGACTGTTAAAATTTCTTATAATTTCAATGTCAATGGATGGATGGTGACCACTTTACATCAGGTAGCCCATGTATCAGTCTCTACCGTAATATCTAAATATAAAATCACAAATAAAATTAATGATTCTATTTGAAACAAAAAGCAAAAAACTATCCAGTGCAAGTGCTAACGATCGATTGATAAGAGCTGAAAAGAACGAATTTGTGTTTTCCGTATCCGCAGAAATCCGATACTTGTAGTCCGAACCCAACACTCCATGCGGATAAAGCCGTTGATTCAGCTTCTGCTCTCGTCCGATCGCGTCGGATTATGAGAGTAGGACAATAGAGAGTGCATCTGTGATAGCATACACACTTGTGCATTATAGTATTACAGATCTGAAATTCCGTCCCCTGGACTTCACAGTCTAACTAAACCGCAAAACTAATGTTCGCTGCAAGCTGCTTAATAAAACATTCGATAAACCTCTGATAATCTGTTATTAAGTGTCTCAACTATCACTTTATTATTTAATCGTTCAAATGTCTCGTGTAAGTCAGCAAGCAAGGCTAACATCCACGTGCCCACAGTGCGACATTGGAAATATCTAATGAACAAAGTGGAAACTTGCTTAATTAAATTGTTGGATAGAAATGAGATTCAAATATATTATTATTCGAAATCAAGTAATTCAGATGAGTAAACTATGATTATGATTTATCTTTTTTAATTATAATTATTTTTTTCAGTTTTGTGACGTACGTAATCAAATAGTTATAACTATTAATGTCCCACGGATGAGCAACCGATTCATCGTCTAGTGAGGAGGTACAGCATGTTGCTACAATGCGGGTTGGTAGATACACTAGTGATAAACATTCATTAGGCACTTACAGATTTCTTCTCGTTGTTTTCTTAATCACAAATTAAGTAAATTAAAACTCATTGTTAAGCTCGTAATCATTGGTTCAAATTAACGTGTTTTAGTCACTTAGTCATCTCGGCTCTTATGTATTATACAATCAGTTTTTTTTTTTAAATCGAATTACTAAGTAAATAAAAATAACTTGATAGGCATTGTAAGGATCTAGGTATATGTATCTATTACTTGATTGTATCAAGTATTGTAACAAAATACGCTTAATACATGACCTGGTTTATGATCTATTTATAAAATTATATGCTACACTTGTAGATATAAATATTTAATGTATCAAAAAAAGGTGTCAAGTCTAAGTTTCGAAATATAATATTGTTGATGGTATCATAGATAACAAAGACGGAAATGAGGTGAGTATTTCGTGTATGATCTACATTTTTGCCCATTAAAAAATCCAAACATTCGGCTATTAACCTAAAGATTTAGACACATTGCGAAAAATATGTATGTCATAATAGATGTGTTAAGCCATGGATATATAATATTCCTTAATTATAATTTGTTTCTAAGTGTTTTTTTTATATTTAATATTACTTAAGTTAATTGTAAAAAATACACACAATAAAAACTATCATATTAATACTAAATAATAATAACTAAAAAAATTGTTTAAATTTTGATAACTATTATGACAATTAGATGTTTTTTTTAATGAATAATAAGTAAAAATAAGTCCCACACTTCATTGTGCCGAAAGCCTAAATGGCCTAGTGGTAAAAACGCGTGAATCTTAACCGATGATCGTATGTTCAAATCCGGGCAAGCACCACTGAATTTTCATGTGCTAAATTTGTTATTATAATTCATCTCGTGCTTGACCGTGAAGAAAAACGTCGTGCATGTGTCGAATTTCACGGAAATTCTGCCACGTGTGTATTCCACCAACCCGCATTGGAGCAGCGTGGTGGAATAAGCTGCAAACCTTCTCCTCAAAAGGGAGAAAAGGCCTTAGCCCAGCAGTGGGACATTCACAGGCCATTACTGCACTGTTCTGTACTTCATTATCAATCATATGAAAATTAAAACTAAACAAATCAATGTAAATGGGAAAAAAATTAACTAATAATAGTTTGCATAATTTTATTATAATAATCTCTTGAGAAAATCTAGAAATAATGAAAAAAATATTGTGATTAAAAACAAAAGAATCATTACCAATCTGGATTTCTCAACTGCCTAATTATGACACGATATAACAACACATGGTTTCAAGGTAAATTCTTAAAATGTCATGTATGACATTAAAACATTTCCAAAGACGTTTTCTAAGGACGACGACAGTGGCTATCCGCAGCGTAATATCACTTCCTAGATGCACCCCATACATCCGTTGTACCGCAAAAAGATAATATGTCGTAGTCGCATGTTTTAAACTCGTGGTCGAACTCTCAAGCCCTTCCAATAAGCGTCAAGGCCTTTACTTGTCTTATAAAACGAGTTAAAATGAACGCAAGTACACACTTTGTTACTTTCACGCGAGCAGTGCACATTTTGAGCAAAATGTATAGGCTCTTTGTATTTGCCTTTGTGATCGCGGCGGTCGCGTGTCAGCAACAAGAAGGAGCAAGACGAGTTCCTAAATACGCAGGTGATCCAAAAACAGCCGCCATTGTGCAAGAAGCTCGTTACCTCAGCGGAAATGGAGCTTTTGGAGCAGCTTACCAGCAAGAAGATGGTATCGACTTCAAAGAAGAGACAGATGCTGATGGAAACAGGAGAGGTAGCTACTCTTACATCGATCCTACTGGCCAAAGAAAAACAGTGAGTTACGTTGCTGGCAAAAATGGATTCCAAGCTACTGGGGATCATATTCCCACTGCACCTCTGCCAGTTGCACCCACTCCTGGATACCAACCTGATCCTCGTTACAATTCTCCTGATTATAAATCCCAACAGTACAGTGCTCCTCAGCAGTATTCGGCTCCTGTAGCTCAACGTAACTATGGCGGAAAACCCAATGTTGACGATGGCCAATACTATCCTGAATTGTACGAACGTGAAAACCAAGGTGCTCCCCAACAACAATACCAGGCACAACCTCAGTACCAAGCTCAAACTCAGTATCAGCCTCAGCAACAATACCAACCGCAACCACAACCGCAACCACAACCACAATACCAGCCCCAGCAGCAATACCAGCCTCAGCAAAGCAACACCAACAACATTTACCCAGGAGTCCAGCAGGCTCAATACAGTGGAATTCAATCTCAACAATACAATGCACCTCAGCCTTCTCACCAAGACTACTACGAGCCCACCACGCCACAACCATCGCGCTTCTTCCCTCCAGGCAAGTTCAGCCTGAACCGTGCACCTGACGGTTACACCTACTCATTCCACAAAGTATAAATATTACTTAGAGAAAAGGGACTCGGTGATTTGTAATGCCTGAAACGTAAAAAGCTCGCATCAATTAGTAATTCGCCTAATCATCAGAGGGTAGCGCTGCGGGTACGTGCTCGCTTACTTCGAAAGCATTTCTTAATTGTTGTTTGCTGTGATATTGTGTGCTAATGGACAAAGTGTTGTTAATATCACTACTGAGTATGGGATACATAATGGAACGTCTGAAGCAATAGTTGCATACTTGTAAATAAATTTATTATTATCTTAATTATTTTTAATTAATGTTTTATTAAATTTCCTAACTTTCTCAATCTATAAATTTTATTTAAAACCAACTTAAATTACGTCAAATAATATTAATGGTTCCATCCAATAACCAATATTGAAGTATAAATACAGTTGTTAAACAAGGAGAGAGCAAAGTTACTTGCTTTGTTTCCGAACTACACTGAAGATAACATTTTCGTAATGCACTCCATTACGCCATTTACCACAATTCATAATAAATAGCATCCTTATTGTAAACATATAAACATTCATTTATGAAACGAGACTCGTGCAAAGCACAGAACCTACACAAAAATACACATACAACCTATACGTGACAAAAATACTCCATTCATAAAAATCGCTTAAAATAAGAATTGATTTGTTAAGCGATATTTAAGTATTAAAATAATTTTATATATACTAATAATTATTATTTTTAATTAATTTCATTACAAACCACGTTATATGCAAAATATATAAATTTACGATGTTAAATGTCATTAAAAAAACTAAGATTATAAAAGTTGCTTTCAACTTCCTGCTCTCCAAGGTTCCAGGGGCGTGGGCGTCCGCATTCTACCGCACTTGCAGACCTACAACTAGATCACCTTACGACTAATAATGGATATTATATTGCTGAACGTTTTACCACGCCTTTCCATTTACCTACACTCGATCCAGTAAAGAATATTACAAAATACTTTGAGCAAAATTAAACCTTATTTCGATACCCATATGTTTTAAAATTCCTTGAAAAAGGTGCAACAGAAATTGCTGACATTTAATCAGATACTGTCAGGGTACACGCTTTATAAATAGCCCAAATATCAACAGTGCTTACTATACTATACACCAAATTGCTAAGAAACTAAACTAAATAAAAAATTTAAGCCATATTTACTTAAAACAAATGTACAAAAATTGTTTAAAAATAAAATGGTAATGATCATACTTTAAATTTATTCGGCATTCGATTTCAAATTTTATTGATATTCCAAAATATATATTATTACATTACATTAATAAATACGCCATTGTCTTGATTGCCTTTTATGGATTGTAACTACTAAAAATTTATAATCTGTTTAAAAGATAAATATATATAATTGAATTATACATATCATATGAAATGGCAGTCTGGTCTAGTTTTTATAACAACATTATTTCTCAAATTGCCAATTGTGTGCACAACGTGCGTGGAGCAGTGACTATGTAGTTATATAGGCTAACCTTTAACTCCGATTGGTCACACCAACATTCACAATAGTTTGATTAACAGTGATTGTACTCGTATTGTTTTGTGCCTCGCAATATGATTCTCGCAACATTGTTTCAATGAATTGTTGCAACTATTTTATTGTTTGAGCTGTGTACTTTTGTAACGGGTTAAATGATTGTTTTAAAAGGCAAGGGTGTGAACTAGACAAACGCTCATTGCTACATATATATTATAAATTCATTATGTATGAACAATTATTTAATTATACTTTATATCGCGTATAAGTTACATAAGATTAATTGATTAGGACTCTTGGTAATATAATTAAATAATTAAATAAAACAGAAATGTTTATTATTGTGCATAAATATAAACTTGACATAATGATTACACCTGTGGCTTAAATGAGGAGGTCAGGTGTTCATTACCCTATGCCCTTCTCTGTATTGCTGACAACGGGTATGCAAAATTTCTTGATGATCGGCTGAATAGTTAAGACATTAAATCGTACCAAATAAACAAACTCTCATAGTTATAATATTAAGTTAAGTTTTATCAAGGTGAGATTATTTCTGAATGATGCAATAAAAGTGGTATGCAATTTATATTACCAATCTAACAATTAAACAGAAAAAATTAGAGCGAAAAAAATAATAGCACTTCCTATGTTGGGTTTCGCAATTAACATAACAATTAACACAAACTTATTTTATTTATACTAGAGTAATAAGTTTATCTAAAATTTATTATTTGCCTACGTTTGATTCAAGCTATTGTTATGTTCCTTTGTATTTTTTTTCATATTATCTATTAAAATTGCTTAAAAGATGAGTTTTTGAAGGCCTCGTTGGTCTAGTGTCTATGTGTATAGTTTATAAGACTACAGAATCTGAAGTCCTAGATTTAAACCCTAGATTGGGCCACTAAAAAGTAACTGGATCTTTGTCGAAAAAATTAAAAATAATAGCAGGGTGGTATCTGGACGTGACGTGGTGATGATTGACACTTACACTTTCATATGTTAAAAAGCATCTAATGCTGTTCTTGCCCCTGAACTTTTTCGTTTGAGGTGAATTTCCCATCCCACCGGATTATGAAATGACCTATACCTTTAGTTGTGCATTATAATATATTCTGTTCAGTTGGATTAACTCCCTTGAGGAAATGGCCACCAATTATATGAGGGCTCATATAATTTATTAAATCAAATTTTGATAAATTGATGATTTAAATTTGTAAACGAATAAAACTTAAGAAAATATATGGTCAACACGTAATTAAAATCGATTCGATCGAAACGACAAACTTATTATCGAGAAAGACGATGCTTTAAATACATTTTCCATCATGGCAATTAAATTTCAAAAGTTTGTTCTGTAGCGAAAATTTAACTGGCAACATTCCACGACGAAAAAGTATTAACTCGCTAAAGTACATTAAGTAAAGAAGAAAATATTCTTGAGCAGTTGTCTTCAGGTTCGCTGGAAAACGAATTGCTTGAAGCGATTTTAATAAACTTATCTATTAACAATTTTATTACAATAGGAAATGGAAATCTAAATGCATTTAAATGCAACCGGCTCGGAATGAAATGCAAAAATCAATGACTTAAGGTAAAAAGCGGGAAGTGGGCTAGCCTATAAACTAATATTTCACCGCAGACAGCAACAGAGTAGTAAATGGAATCCTATTAAAACAACCTCAGTCTCGGATTGAAGTTTAAAAGGCGGTCAATTTTAATCCTGTTCAGATTTTCAATTTGTTGGACGTGGACACACTGCAGACAAATACTTATGCAGATATTTTATCGCTTTAAATAAAGTCTACATTAAAATCTATTTACATACCTACATATGTTTGTAACAAAGTAATAATGGAACGCCGGCATAAAAAAAAGATTGGACTCTTCTAATAAACGAAAAGATTGAGTATTACAAAAATGGATGATTTAAATTCAGAATCGCTAGACCCTGGCGTGTTCCTAACACGTGGACTTAAACCGAAAGTCGTTTGTAAAGATTCGTGTTAAACACTGAACTAGCATATTCTTAATATGGAAAACATTCCAAACAGTGGGAACATTAAGACCGTTATTTTATTAAATAAAGAAAAATGAGTATTATAAAGGGATATAACTTAAAGACCTACTGGTGGTAGGGCTTTGTGCAAGCTCGTCTGGGTAGGTACCACCCACTCATCAGATATTCTACCGCAAAACAGCAGTACTTGGTATTGTTGTGTAATTGCAGGGACAAGGGACATAAAATCTTGGGTGCCAAGGTTGGTGGCGCATTGGCGATGATTAACATTTCTTATAGTCTTAAAATCTCAATGTTTAAGGGCATTTGGTGACCAGTTACCATCAGGTGGCCTATATGCTCGTCCGCATTCCTATTCTACAAAAAAAGACCTTGTTGAGCAAAATGTGTAAAAAGACGTATTATGTTTTTTAACGTAACTGTGTTTATCGGAAAATAATATACATTTATTGGTTGCTTTCCTAAATTAAATTGAAAAAATACTTTTACATAATCAATGTAATTGGGTATCAGTACAATTTAAACAACCGAATTAATGTTACAATCGACACAAACCAAACGCTTTACAGTTTTAAGTTTACTCAATAAATTGGTAGCTCAGTATTTCTGCTTTTATAATCTGGTTCGAACTTTGTAATGAGTGTTCAATTATTTATAAAAGTAACTGTATGTAGGCAACATGTGACCGACTTTTTCAGTTAACTAACAAGTACTACTTTAAAATAATTTTGCGTTATAAAAGTTGACATGGCTTTAATTGAAACGTTGAATAATGTAAGTATATAAATTGTGAGCTGTGATTGCAACTTGGCATGGACTTTGGACGTATACAGTTTTGAATTAAATTTCCTAATTTTTAGAGTAATCTTGACATGTAATATATTAATAGTAGTAATAGTCTGAGTAGATAACAATTATCACATACTGTATCACAAACAGTAATACATGGTATCGTGTTTCGGTTTGATGCAAGTGAGCCATTGTAGCCAAATACAAGTTAATTAATATCTTAGTTCCCAAGGTTGGCGGTGCATTTCTGATGTAAGAAATGGTTAATATTTTAATTAAAATCATTATTTAACTGAAAGAAAAAAATAGTGATAATGATTAGTGCAGTGTTAATTAAGCAGTTATACTTTTTAGGTGCTATGAAACCCAAAATCATTGTAACGTTTCTACACACTACGCATTGGGAATCGAACGCGTTCTCTTCTTTTTCTTTTTGATTTCTGTGGAAGCTGCAGTATTGCTCACTTCTGTGATATAAGGTTGCTCTATTATTAGATATAACAACCAGCCCAAAAACAAAGTTTGCACTGGCGTCTGTCTTTTTATATTACTTATAAAAATATAATTTACTACGTTCCTTATCCGGATCCTTAACTGATATTATATATGATTCAAATTTTTACTTTTTACTTATATGAGACAAAAATAGGTCTCAAAAGAAGAGAATGCAAAAATATGTTTACCTGTAACAAGCTTAATAATTCATGATCAGTGAACCATTACATTTAAATATTCTCGTAAAATATTATTCGAAAGTGACACTGAAAATATTTTTGCTAGAAATATTTAGGTTTCTACTTATTCTCAGGTTTTCAAATGTTTATTTTCTATTTATTCGCCATTTTTATACAAAAATGTTCTCTTTTAATCCTGTTCAGCACCTTGTTATTTTAATAGGTTCGTTTTTTCGGTCCAATTCTTTTCCTGTCAGTAACATACATATTTCGCAGGATATCTTTTTATGGGTGTATGCACTGTGTATGTTCGGAATTTTTTCATCAATAAAATTACTATTACAGACATATAAAGTGGCAGATAGATATATATATATATATATATATATATACAGGTATAGGAGCAAACAAAAAAAAAAAATCAATACTGAGATTTTTAATACGATTAATTAGATTTTAGAGCTGTAATAAATAAATAACATGGTGACGCGACAATCGATTTGTATATTATTTATAGAACGTATTTAATTGCATTGAGTTGATTACATTTGTTAGTGTATATTCTGAATTTATTTTTTCGGTATTATAATAGGCAAGCGGACGAGTATGCCTACTGATAGTAGGTGGTCACCACAACATTGGCATTGGTAATTAATAAATATAAACCATTTTATTTTCTTTTTTTAAATTAAATAATGTAAAACAATTATAACTATTCAACCCACATATATTAGTAGAAATTACGCAATAGCAAACAAAATGAATTATTACAAAAAATACCAATAAATTTAAACATTACAACTAAATTCTTTATCAAATAACCATAGCTCATAAATATCTTCACCGTATTCTGTCACTGGTATATCCTCTGTATCACTGACACTTCTCGTAGCCGTCTGGAGGATATAGAAAAGAGAAATCACAGCTCGCTGGATTCGCAGTTCACTTTGTATGCATTGTGCATTCCGCTGCATTCGGCTGCAGATCACGGCTGAGCTCGATGCGACAAACACTTGCCAATTGCCAACTCTCGGCGTTTGATTTTGTTTCAGCAGTTTTGAATTTAAATTTTTAAAATTAATACGTACTTCGGTTTTTAATTGTTAATCGATTATTGCCGGTGATATTTGGAAATATAAATATTTACCACCGTCTGGAAATATATGTATATTTATCGTCAATGTATTTTTATACCTTTGTTATTTTTATAAAGATGTTCATGATAATGTTTTTAATGATAAACTTATTTAATTTTGTTATCCTTTCTGCACCTAAACTTTTTTAACCGAAGATGATTTAGTGAAACTTTATTGACACTTATACATGACTCACCGTGAACTAGGTAACTGTATAGTAAAACATATTAACATATAATATTACATACTGAAACCTTCTCGGAAAAGTTGTCTATAAATAATTAAGAAAACCGCTTTAAAATCCAGCATTGTATGTAGTTAAAAGAAGTAAGCAAACAAAGGGACAGACGTATAAAACAACTTTGTTTTATAATATAAGTATTTAAAGATTATTTGTAACCCTTATCTGCCCAGTGGGTCGTTTAGACCCACAGAAAAAAAACGCTTTGATAACTGATAATTACAAATTGGTATTATAGACATAGTTCAGTATTCTTAACAAACAAAACTGATGTGAAAAATCTGTGTATACATGGGTTAATAAAGCTTTGTCGTTAGTCATACACAATTATAAGTATTTATTTTCTACATTGAACTATATAAAAAAGAATTAGACGCTAATACAGATCTGAATGTTGTTTGTACTTTGATCTTCAGTAGAAAGAAAGACCAAGTTACTTACCTACCTTTGTGCCTTTTGTTTAACTCTAAGAGAATAAGAATAAAAGTTTCTAGATCTAATATCACAGAGCTACTCTCAAATATAAAATAAAATGTAGCTTTTGTAACTAATATTACTTTTATTACACAAGAAATAACACATAGAATTGACTCAGGTTAAAAAATAATTATAAATTTATTTTTTTTGCGTTTGTACATTATACCTGTTTCGATTAAGAAAAAATATATATATATATAGCATTACTAGTAAATAACAAATAAAATATATATAAATAAATAAAAGCATTTCGTATTCTGTAGCTCGAACCTCGTTTTATACCTGAAACAAAGACGTTTCTAAGTTGCTATCGTATGTCCGACCGTCTATTCCGACGTCCCCCGGGAGGTCTCAAGAGAAACTGTTTATGCAGAAATAATATTAAACAAGACTACGTAATAGTCTAATCGATATAAGCTTACCATTTAAATGAGGCATTATCTTAATGTAGACTAACTAAATTCTACATGATATTTCATTTTAATAAAATAAGTACAAATATATGAAAGGTAAACTCTTTGTATATGTTTATATGTATATCAAGTAACTTTTTTTTCAGATAGCTGTAATCTATATGAGTATTCTATCAAATTTCATATTCCCTCTTATATATTACAGCACATAAGTTACGCCTGGTAATAATTACAAAATAGTTTATCTTTGTAGGATTTTTTAAAAATTCACGTGGAAAAGTAACCCTAAAAGGCATCAGTACTTCCAAAATCCACCATTTCCTCACGTAATAATCGGGAAGGATTTTTCATCTTTAAAAAAAAAGCTGTACAACTATACTTTTTTATATAACGACATAAGTGCAATAAAAGACGATATCGAGTATCATGTGCTTGAAATATGCGCTTCCAACATTCTCCCCTGAGACTGCCCAGAGAAGAACACTCGGAAGTGACGTATAATATCTTCTATGAATCGATACTTTAGCTAACCCATATATGCTCAGAACTTTTTGGTGCCGATTTTTATACATTATGTAGAAAATTAAATATATAAAACCTAGATTCGAGTAGAATAATTTTAATTTGTCGTTTTTTGTTCTGTTTTTTTTTATTGAATGAAATATAGGACCCTTGAGTAGATAAATTTTAAGGACAAGAATTGTATATAATTGTAATATACATTTCTTTATAATTCCTTTCCTTTGTTGTTTATGCAAGTGAGCTTTCGAAAACAGTGGTGTAACTAACTATAGAAAAATAGTACAGCTTTTCAAAAAATTTTATAAGCTCAGTACCTACGAGGATGATTACACAAAGTATGATTGCACAAATATTATCCGAAAATATTCAATAGTGTTTTAAACGACCTTTCTAGGTTAATACTGCATTTAAAAGTTGACACCATATTACTGATGACGTTCTCAACGGTAGACATTATCAAGGGACACTAGCCAACTGCACTGAACATATTATAGCGCGAAAGTGAGTGCGCAAACACAAACGCACTCTCTATTCCTTCACGCTCACAATTCGATGGTAAATACGTCACAAATTAAAGAGTTCAGATGAATGATCAACGAATTTATGTGCTTTCTAAGGCACTTTCAGATTGGACTGCTACCAAGAATTTCACCTAAACAACCAGTAGGCTTTTTACTTACCCAGCTCGGGATTTGAATCCAGATCCTCTGAATTTGCAGCCTTATAAGGTAGTCACTAGGTCACCGAGGTAGTCAATCATTCAAAACTAATCTGTTTATCCAGGGTTATATAATATAACAAGGAACAAAGCGGATTGCGCATTTTTATGTGCGAAAGGCATTTTTTTTTTGATAATTATTTAATTCCTCTATAAAGTAAAGTCAGTAAACTTAGAAGAAGGCTTCTATCTTATTTCACCAACATCAACAAGAACAACTCCAATGCTGGATATATATAGTGACGCATGGATCGTGGTTTTCCTTTACCGCCATGATATTATTAACTAATATTCAATATTATTATGTTTTACGATAATGTTAAACTCGTTAAAGTATAATAATAAATATTAGGAACTAAATAAATAGTTTCTAACGACACGAAATTAATAATTACTACCCATCATTATTGCAAATTCAACTACAACTGTAACACAGTAATTGTTATTGATTAGGCATAAAACCGTGTTACTAATGTGCGCATAGAATAATCACATTACATACACAATATACTGCATTGATTTAACGCTGAACAATACCCACAAATTAACGGTAAATTAATTTGAAAGAAATGCGGCTTTGTTGAAAACACACAGTTATCGAGGAAAAAACAAAAGAGTAAATCTTGCAATGAAGTTTGTTTTTCTTGATACCAATGTATTTAATAACAATAAATATAACATCTTAAACTACAACACAACTACTCAAACGAAATCTAAACAGCAAATGAGACACCTAATAGTAAGTGATGACCATCGTCCATAGACATTGCGTCAAATATTTACTATTCTTTACACCGTAATCCTACCCTACTTCCAACTCAGTTCCCATAACTAGAATATAAGGTATATTTGCTTTTAATAAAACTAAAACCACAATCTTAATTACAAAAACGATAGAAAAACTAATAAGTAGAAAATATACCATTTTTATATTCACTTCCAAAATCAAATAGTTTGTACAAAAGCTAAAAGCATTGTATAGAAAATCTGTCCATAAATTTGTGATGTAAAAACTCGTTTCCTATACCGTATACATAAAATATTTTTATTCTATCAAAATAGATCCTAGGAGATAATCCAGCAACTTTGGTTACTTAGAGTGAACATAACAAAAAAAAAATTTTTACACAATTGTAATGGAATGATACTTTAATAATGAATGCTTTATTGGTATACTTAATGCAATACAATATTTATATTATTTTTTTCTTACAAAATAAAGATCATGTTATTTTGTCTGAGCGCCGAGCTTACTAGACCTTCAAACCGGAACGCAAAAATTCTAAGTATTGCTGTTTAGAGGTAGAACGTCTGATAAGTGAGTGGTACCTACCCTGACGGGTTTGCATAAAGCCTTACCGCCTAGTAAAAACTTGGAGAAACATACTCACACGTCGTATTTATTAAGAGAAAACTCCTTACTTAGAAACACTGGATGATTGTTATAATAACAAGTAACTATTGCCTTCTAATTGATATAATGTAATTCTAAAATTAAACTTGTATAAAACATTCAGTCACAAAAAATATATGGAGAAACACCGATTAAAGATAATTGAAATGACAGATCTAAAAGCGTACTTAAAGAACCTTGAACTGTATATAAATTACAAGGTAATTTTATTCCGATTTTATTTATCGAATAACATTCACTCACCACAAAGTAACCTATTATACGCATACACATAACACAAACATAACACACTAATGGCGCGCATACGTTTTTTTTTGATTCGGTAAGCATGAATTAGTGATCGCTAGTTCAAATCCGGGAATGCACCACTGAATGGACCGGATGAAATCTACCACGGATATATACCCGAACTGAAGGTGTGGTGTGGTGGAAGCTATAGATTGAAAGATAGTATGAAGCAAAATTTATTTATTATAGAAGAAATAAAATATTGTGTGTATAACTACAAATTTTCATGGATTGCACCGTAAAGCACGAGTTGAATTATTATCCCAAATTAAGCACATGAAAATTCAGTGGTGCTTGCCCGGGTTTGAACCCACAATCATCGGTTAAGATTCACGCGTTCTTACCACTGGACCATCTCGGCTTCTCTTCTTAATTTAAATAGCTAAACTTTAATTAACATTTTCTATAACTAACAATAGTGCCTGTTTTAATTTTTTTAACTCTTGATATTATATATTTATAAGTTTAACTTATCTAATTTTAACTTAGTGTATTAATATTGTGTTACTTAGAATAAGAATTTGTAACCTAATTAGTTAATAATAATAATATCCTGGGACATTATTCACACACGGCTATCTGATCCCAAGCTAAGCAGAGCTTGTACTATGGAAACCAGACAACTGATATACTACATTTATTTTGTAAATAAATAATTACACCCAGACTCAGGACAAACAGACATGTTCATACACACAAATCTCTGTCCTGGGTGGGAATCGAACCCACAACCTTCGGCGTGAATGGCAAGTAACTTCCAACCACGCCAACTGGCCCGTCACTTGATTTGTATGATTTAATTATAATCATCATTACAAATGTTTTATTATAATTACGTTTCCGTTTCAAAGGTTGAATTTAACCAAAAAAGGAAAGACTTCATAGAAGAATAAAAACGTCAGAAATATTAGAATCATTCGGTTAAAACTTGTAAACTAAGCGACTAAACAACTCAACTGCCTAACGTCGTTACAAGATCGACCCGACACTGCCGAACTTCGAATTAGACAGATTAACGAACATTTTAAATATTTTAATTCATCCGAACCCTATTACTGTATTGACTTGACTTCTCGCAAATAGGATAAGCTCTTCCAAATCTCGAAGTTTCTAAATTAAATAAAATTGAAGAAGTTGATAAAGTTTTTATGTAACTTGACTTAAAGTTTACATCTTTGAATGACATTAAAGATCTTAAAGTACATTATATTTAAAAAGTAATATTTATACTATACTAGTGTTGTTTATTTCTACATTATTTTGATAAAAAAAGTATTAATAACACAAAAAAATGCCAGTAAAAGCAAATAATAACAAAGAAGAAAGGAGTATATTATATTATCTAAAATTATGTCCATTCCTGTTTTTATTTTAATATTAATTAAATATGTTAAAACTCAAAACACTTTCATTTCAATATAACCCTAACTTAACAACGTAAAACGTATAACAAGATAACGTTTTTTTTCGTCCTTTTTGTTTGCGCATTTAATGACATAACTACCTGAAATTCCTGACAACAGAAACATTTAGCTCAAAGAGGAATTCTCATACAAATATTTGAGAACAACATGAGAAAAATGTGAAAATGTTTCAACTTATGGATTTAGTACGGGCTTTTTTTAAACGTTCTATTTTTACGTACGTTAAGGTTTTAGTGAGAAATGTAGATCATTTTTCTTTGTTATCCTCTTTATATGTATATTAAAGAGAAGATGATGTTAAAATATTTTATGTAGATTACTACACTTTTTTTGAAAATATGTTATATAGATTATAGACGATGTCAATATTTTTCGACTCGATAATTACATAAAATTATTTTTCTTAAATAATATTAACAAAATACATAATATAAGTGAACGTTGGTGTATAACAATGCGTTTATGGAGCTGTTGGTTTTGTCTCGATTCTAGCAGGGATGATCGCGACAATGCAAGTCGATTAGTGAAACACTACTAATACTATATGTAAGGGCTGCGGTTTTCTGGTGCCAGGCACTAACAGGATCATGGCTACGATCGTATTCTTTAATGTCCCTATGAATCATTGCTGCACAATTGCCAATCGATTGGCGGTGATGATTCACAAACTTAATCGGAACTTTTACTAACATAAGGTAAACAATTTTGTAACAAAATGAAATATTATTTTCTATTCTATTTTCAAAAATCAAAAGGGTTTCTTTATTGGCGCACGTTACACTGATAATATAAATAGGTTACCTTCTGAATATAACCTATATGGATGACCAGTTTTTATTACAGGACTACGGGCGTGCACGACTCGAACATAAATCCGGTTAGCGTGCCTTACCACACGATAAAATTAACTTTGGACAATGACGCTTTTTTCCGATGCAATGCAACATAACGTAAATTGTTACGTTACAGTTAGATTTGTATTTAATTCCTCTTTGTAATAATTATATATATATATTGTAAAGTATATAAGTTTAACATTATAAAAAAATACTATTTTAAATCCGATTTGTTTTATATATTTTTATTAGTTTCATTTAGTTATTTATTTCGGAATTAAAAGAATCTTCTATGTGTTACTTCACGTAAGAATGACAATCTGACAAACACACTTTCGCATTTATAATAATCCTATGGATTACAATAATATCTATTCAAAAGTAGGAATTGAATTAATATATTTTCTAAAAGTAAGAAAATTACTTTTTAATCATGTAATATAAAAAAAACAATAGAAATCTAAACGCTACAAGTTTTTGGTTTATATATCAAATGATTTCCAATGTTGTTAATAGTTTTATTTGTTCGTTTGTAAAATCTCTATATCTCATAATTATGAAAAAACTATATTAATAATGCTTTTACATGGACAATATTTGTTACAGGAAAACGTTTATACGATCTCTTCACGCTACGATATAATAATATTTTACTAGAGTAGTAAATATCATAAAAATACACGTAAATTATTTCGTACAAAAACTATAATACTAAAACCAAATAAATATCCACTGCTGGACAAACTTCATCTCTGCTGTCACGAAGAAAACTTGGAGCGCTGCAGTGCGAGTTGATGAATTTACTTATGACAGAATTTCATTCGACTCATGAGGGTTTCTGAGATATTTTGTTACATTTCATAGTACCAAATCAAAAAAATACTGAATAAATGTTCAAACAAATAAATTCTTAGAAATGTAACCGTTTTTTGTTATCTGTTTTAATTTAAAGTCCATCTGATTTCCGGTTTCCTCCGGTCATTGACCTTGAATACCTGACGATTTATGACAATGATTGACCCTGAAGTAAGTATAAACCATTTCTTACAAGGCTATCGCCAACTTAGGATTTAAGATAGTGTGTCTCTTGTATCGATAATAATATTGTCCCTTTACCCTTCAAACCGGAACACATTCATACGTAAGTTTAATTTATGGCGGTAGAATAACTGAAAATTTGGTCTTTGTGCAAGTATCAAATTGTTTGCAATTTCCATAAAACAGTAAATTTCAAGAATTCAAAAAACTATATTTTTTTTTTCAAAAAATTCACATAATTATTTAACTAAATATATATAATAATCAATAAACAGTGAAACAGCGAAACAGTGGTTAATTAAACAGTCGCTAAGTAACATTTATACGTAAGGCCGATAATCTCAACGATCAAGTTTTATTAGTATTTAGTATATTAGTTATCTTTCCGTCTTCGTTTCGCTTGACCACACGAATTTGGTTAAACCCTTATTCGGTTTGTCAGTCCCACCGTCGGCCTAGATTTTGAGTTTCTACCCCAAAGCCTAATTCTATTATGGCCATGCTCAAGTCCACAAGCAACAGTGATGTTCTATTGCGTTTACCTGTCAATCAAATCAAATCAAAAATATTTTTATTCATATAGAAGTTCACAAGTAGATATAGCAGATAAAATATGGCAAGGTTTTAAGCTTTTCGTGTCTTGGTAAGTTGCATTATTATACAGGTGAGCAGATAAAATTTTCATTTTCATTATTTCAACACTACGTTTTCCTCTCAGAATTCTTAGTCGGTAAATATTAATAAAGTCTCGGCGTTATCTAAGAACATAGAGACTGCAAATGCAGTCCGTGCACGTATAGTTTCGTTCAAATAAAGTGCAACTCTAGTTTACTTTAAGAGATTATTTCCTTGTACATACAGTGTTACGCTATACTGAATACACAGTAATCGAAAATCTCTTGGAATTAGCTGGCTAGTTCCGTTTACTCATTTACTTTCTAGGGTGTAGGACATACGGTTGCGCTTTTCCAGTGAGAAGGTATTTTTTTGCTTCATTCGAAAGCTATACATTACTATACATTACCAGAATCACAACTGTCACTGAAATTTGCGAAAATCCGCTTTGTACTATTACGCACGAAATTTTGTACACATTACATATTTTATGCACATTGATCATACGTTACTTGCTGTAAATTAAATTCTGTTTTTTGTTTGTAATGTCTTTTTAAAACTTATATAGCGAATGAATGTATCGTACCTTCAAATTTTTTTTTCTATATTCTATTCTATTGTTTATTTATTCTATATTCTATTATTAAGTTTTTAATATTTTATTAAAATATATAAATATTAAAAGATATTTGTATTTTTAATTTAACTCTGGTATCTTTTATTAATCATATAGGTTATTTTTTAAAACTTTAATTTGAACTTTATAGCTTATCGAATGCTTATAAATCTTATAATCAATACGATAAAAAATAAGTATAAAAAATTAAGAAGTTTCTTCAAGATTATTATCAATATCCATATATAGTTGGTCAACCTAAGCACACGTGTGTATAGAATGTTTGCTCTGCAGTGGACTACGTTCTCTCACACTACTTTGTTTGTGGAGGTGGCCACTATTGGCGAAGAGTTCACTGCACTTTCTGTTTGTTTCTTTAATTGCTTCAGTCATTAATACTTGTCGACTACGTGGACCACAGTAACTAAGAACTGATTACTATATTTTATGAGTAATTAAAAAATTATATGAAATTTAGAAGTAAAAAAATATATGATTTTATAGTAAAGAAATATGCTTTAAAAAAATTAGCAATTATATTAACAATAAACCATATTTTTATAGTATTTTTATTGTTAAAAGTATGATAATGAAGCTTTAAATATGATATAGGTACATATAATTATTGTATATAATATTTCACAGGCTCATATAAAATATAATAGTTATAATAATTGGACCCGTGACCATCATTAGCAGTATGAATTAAAAAATTAATAAAACTATAAAACTCCCTGATCACTGAAGAAGAAGCTTCAATGATCTGTCGAATATTGTGCAATCTTGACTTGGTGGATAAACATAAGGCAGATTTTCAACCGAAATACCCTCAAAGATTTTCTCATGACAAAAAAATATTAGTGTCTGGATTTGAGCCCGCAATATTCACTTAAGATTTTCGAGTTCTGACCGCTGGGTCGGCTCAGCTCTTATAATTTATAATGCCGTGCAAATAAAACCGATACAATTACAGCAAACGCTTACGATGTTTTGTCCTGCAGTCATTATAGCATGGTCAGCTGTCGCTCTCCCAAGGTTTTTGCACTAACCCCTCACAACCCTCGAAGCTAAATGTTTTCTTGTATCAAATCGGTGTAGTCCGCTAACGACCGGTATTTAGCATTTATATTGCTCTAATAGTGCTGGAAAAACGTATTTACGATTAGCTGATTTTAACTACGTGATCATGGGCTTTGGCTGTTTAATATCTTCAATGTTATATAAATGAAAAGGTATTCGAAGTTTTTAAGAAATTTGGTCTTGTAAGAGTATCTGCAATAAAGATAATTCATTATATTTTTATAAAAAAAGTGTAATTTGATATAAATGACAGAACGAGTAAAATTAAAACCATTACAATAATATTTTTCCCGCACCCACAAAACGTACTCTTAATGGACCATTTAATTTCATGTAACGGCATATATATTTTCATACGCGGCCCGTATTTTGCGCAACGTTGACACAACGTAGGTACGAGGAAATAAAAAATATATGGATTTATTACAGCTTGGCCACAAGCGCGCATTAGTGCGAAGGAACAATTAAACTTTTTGTCTCGGTACGCTCGGATGCATCCGGCACGTCCCGGAATTATGAGACGATCGTGACCGTGCAGTAGTGCTAACAATTTCTTTGTTTTCTTACAACTAACGCGCATCCGATGTAAATATTATATGTGAATATATGTCAGAGGCAGTGGCAGCCAAAAATATATTTCTCATATAAAATAACTTCGAACGCGAAAAAATAGATATCAACATAAAAAAAACATTTCTGGATTTAAATTTAGATATTTGGCAAACAATAGAAATAACTAAGGATGCACTGTTATGACAATATAGACTCAACAAATCGGTTAAATAAACTTCTTAGATATCATATATGTAAAAATTAATGTTGGTATAGATCTGTTTGAGATTAATAGACACAGTTTGACCATTCACTATGAATGTTATCATATACACGTATTTTTTTTATAGTATAGGTTGGCGGACGGTGAGTGGTCACCAACGCCCATAGACATTGGCATTGCAAGAAATGTTAACCATATATTAGATCGCCAAATAAAATTGAATTTATTACCAATAAGTTACTACCTGTTAAATAATAGGATGTGGTATTCGTAATCAGATGAATATAATTTATTAGATATATTATAGAGTAGTATATTATATAAATAAGATTATTTTGATTCAAGCCTTACTCAAAGACATTCGAATATAATTTATTTTAAAACTGCTGTTTTGAGTGTAGCAACCACAGACATAAAATATACAGTTAGATACCGCAAATGCGTCAAATTGTATGAGATCCAAGCGTGCCACTTTTTTTTGGTGCCTTTTATAAAAGAACGACGTAGTGTTGGGAAAGCACACGTACGACAAACGCTAATTCTTTTTTGAACTAGCTAAGACTACTTTTTTAAAAGTGTATTGAATAAATCGTGTTTATATTTGTTTGGAAGCAGCTCTTATTAAAGTCTCGTCGATACATTTTCACTGAGATAAGAGTCATTTAGAAAACTGTAATAAAAAATATATGAATGTCAATAAATATTTTTTATTATAAACATCATTTATATGTTACAATGTAATAATATGGATAACCTTATTTGGAAATTAACATTCTTCATAACTCATAAAGATAAGATAATCGAAAACGCAGAAGTCCACATAGCTATACGTTACATTTGACAGAGGAATAATAAAATCCTTCGTACAGCGAAAACAAGCGCACATGACAATATAAAATACATCCATTTATATTGCGTCTTAACAAAACCGGAAAATTTGTAAAGTTAAGCTAAAGACGCAATGAATAATGAAAAAAACTGGTTCCACATGTTTACATAATACACTATAAAGAATTGACACTAAACCACATTAAAATAATAACTAATTGTAATACAATTACCCGGCATTTAATACCAAAACAACATACCGATGAAACAAAATATTTTCATTCGAGCACTGCACTTACGCAGCTTAACTAAAACAGCTTAGTATGGCGCAAATACAGTGATGTACTTTTACAATGAGAACTGATTTAAGCTATTGCTGAAATTGTATATAGTATATACATATTTAAGACACATAATGTAGAATCATGTGCCATATAATATATTTTAAAACTACACTTGACAAATTATTATAATAGCCTACCAAGCAGGAGGCCGAATGCAAACATATAATCTTTTTTAATTTAAATTTAAAACTGCCGCGGATAAAAAAAATATATAATGAAGATTAAATTAAATTTAAAGTTTCCATCGGTTTGGAATGTTAACTCAAACGAGAACAACTGGCAATAAGCTTAGTAGTTACCCTTTTCCAACAATCAAGTTACAAACATAATTAAATACAATTAAGTAATTATTTATCGTGCATGGAAATCAACGAATATTAACTACACATTTATTATGTATGTAAGTAATTCTTCATCGAGTACTATTAATAATCAAAGATTTTCAATTATCAAAGATTTATATATATATATATATAAACAGTTTAGGTCTAGTGGCAAGCTTACAAGGATGCTTATCTTGAAGTCCTGATTTCAACCCCGGATCGGTAATAAGGTTACAAACAGCCTGTGAATACACATGTGGCAGAATTTCAGTGAATTTAGACACATGCAGGTTTCCTCATGATGTTTTTTACCTTCACCGTCACGCACGAGATGAATTATAAACACATGTAAATTCAGTAGTGATTGCCCGGTTCTAAATCCACGATCATCGGTTAAGATTCACTCGTTCTAACCATTACCAGTACCTCGGGAAAAAACGTAACGTAATACCTATAACATAACATACATTTATTAACATGTTGATGACAATAGTTATGTTTCGCAGGTCCACTGGCTTCTTTATTGACGTGACAAGCGTGAATTTCCTTTTCTTGTAATTTAGTCTAATAGGAAAGACCTTTAAGATTGACTAATACCTTTTTACGGTTCCATTCCCATTCAGCTTAGTTAACCCTAACCGGACCAAATCCTTCACCGCCGAGCTATACTATGAACTATAAATAACGTTTTTTTACAAACATGCAAATACTTGAAAACAATATTTCGAAAATGTTCATCTAACTTTACAGAACGGACTTGATATAGCGATACGATCCTGCGAACATTACAAAACTGTGATATAAGTTTTTCATGTTCCGTGCTATAAATTCATTTGTTGCTCGGCATTGAAAAAAAATGTACACAGTTTCTGTACACAACACACAACACAATATGATGGAATATATCTAAATTGTTCTCCTTAACAGAAGAGATTTCTGTTGCTTATCGTGTATCTTAAATTACCTTAATAGAACGTCAAGGTATATATAAATAAGTGATATATATCGCATAAAAATCCGATGGGGCGATAATTGTATATTACTGAGAAAAGATCAAATACAGAATCAAAACTGCCTACTCTAAAATAACGAACTGCTCCTGAAAAATCTTAACCGACCAATAACTTTTCGATTTTAAAATATCAATAACTTTTTACTAACGCGATCCGGGGATTGTACTCAAGATCTCGACCAACCGTCTGAAGTCTTACTCGCTAGCCACTACCCTAACGGGGCAAGTTCAGTCTCTCACGTAAATATTAAATTACGTTCCTAAGGTACATTTCCTTGTATTTTTCAGAACAATCATACTATATTTTCCAATGAATTTCAAGATAACCTTAACCTTACATGTGTGTCATGCAAATATCGTTAAAATGTATCGAATGCTTGAACGATTGAAACATCAAATATAAACACTTTTCATAAGCGTCTAGCTAATTAGTATTGGCGCAAATCTCCCAGCTCCGAACTTTTAATGACGTCGACGGAAAGTTTACACGTCTCTTAAGTTCTAGCACTTGGCGTGCACGAATATTCTTGGCCTCATTAAGAAGTTGCCGTGAAATTTTCGAGATGTAGCCATTATTGATAATATGCTTGTAGCACCGTTAAAAGCGATGGCGGCCCATTACGAGATATGAACGTGTACTTGTTATTTTTCGAGAGCCTATTCCTTGGATGATAGGATGTTTCGTAAAATACTGCCGCATTTGTTATATGCTCGTTAACTTATTACATAATAACGTACATACTCTTTATTATATTATTTATTTTAAAATTGAAAAATAAGTTTTATTGGTATAGTAATTTGTAATTATAATTATAATTACTCATAATTGAAATAAGCTTATAAAATTCTGTCAAATGCTAGTTAAGGTTAATTTATTTTAAACATAATTTCAACTAATATGTTTCTTTCCAAAATCTCAAGACAAGACACGGTAAAAAGAATATTTTTTCTAGTCACCTGCTTATGTGTAATTATGATTTGAAAATAAACAAAAAACCGCCTCATTGAAGTTATACTGCACGTGGTCTTGTCTGTCCTACCCTTAAAGTTTTTAAGAAATTGTAGGCGCAGAGGGCAAACAGTGTTTATTTTTTATTGAAAATAGGTTTGCAAACTGTATAGCTCGCAGCGCCAGAAGTAGTATTTATCAATACTTTTGAATTGCATTCATAAGTAAATATAATAATTTCAAGATTAAATTTATGAGAATTATTTTTGTGAAGCTTTAAAGAATGAGGCATTTTTCATTTTTTTTTTTTTTATAATAAGGAAGATAATATACTACTACTACTAATAGACTATAAGCATATTATAGTGGTCAAAATTCGACGATATATATTTATATACAATTATTTGTATGTTTCGAATATTTTTAAATATTCTCTTATATTTTTTATTGATAACAACTAAAGCTCGTTAATGGTAACTATATCAAAAAACATTGTTTGACAAACTGATGTGTAAAAGGGACTGAACTATCTGAACTAAGATAAATATCTTTGCCTATTTATATGTTCTGTTATAAATGCGAAATTCCAAAAGTTTGACATATTTCGAATATAAACTTATAACAGGCAAAACATATACGAAAACAGGCGTCCATGCTTGACAATATCAAAGCGATTAAATACCATTAAGACGCACGTGACATATACTCCATATCCCACGAAGATTATCAGTATAGCTTCGTATTGATATGTTCCAGTTGTTGACAGTGTAATTACAAATACGAGGGTTACATTACATCACTATTAGCAACGTTCTGATAGTATAAGGAAAATGTAATGGCCTGCTCTAAGCTATATATATATATATATTATTTTGATCTCCAACAAGGAATACACACATACATACATACTATACCATGTGTTATACACATTACAATAAAGTTAATGTCTATGTACTCCCTCAATTATAGGAAACCACAGCATCCATCTTATGAAACTAAGTAACACAGTAACAAGTAGGTAAATATTATAAATAATAAAATTTTAGTTAAAAATATTACATAATTACTGATGATTAGGGAACTAAAACTAATAAAAATTTATAATAAGAGATAAGCGTATTTTAAAAATTGTTTATGATTATCATTTTATTTTAATTATTGATTTTTGCATGTCCACTGTATTTGTTGCATATTGTAAACATACCAGCGTTATGTCTAATGTAGGTTTTAAAAGTGATTATTTGAAAAAAAATATAGGTGCTAGGTCGGTAAAAGACAAAGAAGAATTGAATAATAAAATTCAATCAAAACTATGATATATATTTTCGAGTCTAACGGTACCTTATAAGCAATAAAAATATTCTTTTCATTATTAAAACAAACAAATAAAATCTTACCATTAAAATAAAAATGAAATAAATCATTATATACAAAATTACTAAAATATTTATATTTTTAGCAAATCTACTTACAAAGTATCTTTACATCAAAATGGCTTTAGGTTTTATTTAATATTTACGAACCTTAAGAATATTTTTTTTCGATATTGCATTGACTTACGCTTTAAATTATATATTTGCTTATAAAATATTAGCAATAAGAAAAAGAGCACATTCAATCGTAAAAAATGAGTAAATTTTTCCCTGTTTTCCGTCACAAGCCATAAAGTAACGACAATATGTTTACGATCCATAAATCTTCAAATAAACCGTAAAATTTCATTGTCTTTCAGCTTCGCTCTGCGTCTGAATCGTTGATTTTATAATATGGTAACCGTCCAATACGTATATATTTATATATATACGTATTGCCGACAGAGGGCGCTAGCGTTCCAATGACGATTTGATTGCGACATATATATATATATTTATATATATATATATATAATTTACAAAATTATATAATTCTCATAATTCATTCATATTATAGAGAGTAGAACCGAAATGTATGAGTCTCGTGGTAAAATAACACGAATCTTAACCAAAAATTTCAAACTCGGACAAATACTTAATTTTCATTTGCCTACATTTGTTTACATTTCATCTTGTGCTGGACGTGTCGAGAGATTTTTTTATCATATTTATCCTCCAAGCAACATAGAGCAGCGTGGTGGAATAAGCTCCAAACCCTCTGTAAAGAAGGGAAAACCCTTTGCGCAGTAAAAGTACATTTTACATTCACTGTTATTTAAATTTTTACTTTACATAAATATAAATAAATAAAAATTTATGTTATTTAGATATAAAATTGGACGTGTCGGGGCTATCTGAAACAATGAAGCATTGAACAAACGGAGAACGCCATAACAAGGTCGTAGATGGAATGCAAATTGAACGGCAAAGTTCTGCGCCGCGGGAATAGAAAACGTCAGCAACTCGTAGAAAGGCTATTAATTATGAGAAAGGAAATTGAAACCCCAGTGGAAATGGAAAAGTAATAAAATGCAACAGTGATTGCAAGATGAGTGCGGACGCCGAGCCCATTTTAAACTAGGCCAATCTCTGGCAACCGCTTACTATTAAATGATAATTTCGAACGAATAATGATATTATTTCGACTTTAAATATTTCGCTATTGTTCAGAGGGACATTATTGCCTGGCGCTCGAGGGAATCTGGTTAAATGTATCTAAGAATATTAAATGTGTTTTATTTGTGATGTCGGTCACCGGTTATTTTATTAACTGTATGTTTTATTTATTTAATAATTTAAAACAAATAGTGTTTTTCAAAGTTATACATATTTTAATACCTTCTAAAATTATCGAAATATGGCTATTAACCTCTTAATAGATATAAGTAATAATAATAAATAATCTTTATTCACATAAAAAGTTACAAAGTATAATGAAGTCCCTGATTTCTGAGCTAGGCTCAAAGACCTGTATTACAGAAATCAGTGTCCTCCCTCATATTTTAGTGTCATATCGTTCTATGTAAATAAAAATAAATGATAAATAATTATTTCTTACTGTATACTAGAGTAGAGTGTGTATGTGTGTGTGTGTGTGTGTGTGCGCGCGCGTGTATGTGTGTAATTTGTTTCACAAAATATTATAGCAACAACAGTTCAGTTTGTTCATAATCTAGTCCTAGTAGCCAATTTTTAATAATTACTTCAGCTTCACGATTACATAAGGGATGTATATTTTTTATTTTGTTATACAAATAAACTGCTTTAAAATCATGTTGTCGTTTGGCTGAAGCTGTTCGACATATAACAGGTGGACATACGTTTTTAATGACACGTTGTTTACTGTATTTATATAAATGTATATTTGTTCCTAAAATATTCACCCGATTTTAATGAAACTTTTGTGAGATGTTCTTCGTGCTCCAGTGAATGTATTGGCCCAAAAAACAAGATTTCTTTTTTCTGTTCGTCCTTCAATATAAATTTTATTATACTCTTATTCTACCCATTATATTTTTGTAGTTTGTAACAGCCTGTGAAAGTCCCACTGCTGGGCTATAGGCCTCCCCTCCTCTTTTTGAGGAGAAGGTTTGGAGCTTATTCCACCACGCTGCTCCAATGCGGGTTGGTGGAATTCACATGTGGCAGAATTTCAGTGAAATTAGACACATGCAGGTTTCCTCACGATGTTTTCCTTCACCGTAAAGCACGAGATGAATTATAATCACAAATTAAGCACATGAAAATTCAGTGGTGCTTGCCCGGGTTTGAACCCACGATCATCGGTTAAGATTCACGCGTTCTTACCACTGGGCCATCTCGGCCCAGTGGTAAGAATTACACCCATTATATAATTAATTAATTAATTATATCAATATTTGAGCCGTGCGTTAAACAAGCGAATAGACTATGTTAATTGTTTTAAATTTACCGTATTTACATTAAATTTTAAAATTAGAATTGTCTTCCTCCTTTCAAGCTAAGACGGCTCAACTGTTACCGAATGAGCAAAACATGAGTGTCTACGTAAAACAATCTCGAATATAAAGTGTGTTTAAATGACGTCACGTTTCATATTAAATAACAGGAGTACAGAGGAAGGAATCGCGTAACAAAGCGACAAGGCCCTAAAGGTCAAACGGGACTACGGCTGATCCGGAATTTTATTTTACATCTTGCTTATAAATATATGTATATATATTTAATAATATCAAATATATATACATATATTTATAATTTTAATAATATCAAACTAAATAAGTCAATGTATTTATTAACACCTTACACATTTTTAACGATTAAAATTTTAACTTTTTCCTTAGCTTGTTTTAAGATAAACTTGTACCGTGACATATCACTGTGTTTTATTTCCCATAAATATAAATCAACAATATTAAACACATTATTTAAAATTAGAACACATAAAAACCGTCAATATATCCCAGTTGGTTAGATCAAGCGAATCGTAATAGACGATTGGGATTCTAACCCGGTCAACCACTTCTGAATTTTCATTTGCTCAGCTTGTGTTTACAATTTGTCTTGCTCGTCAGCTACGGAAAACATCGTAATAAAACTTGTATGTGTCGAATAAAAACCCACCAATGAGCATTGGAGTAGCGCAATGGTTTAAGGTCCAAACCGTCTCCTCAAGTTGGCCTTAGCCCAACTGTGGGACGCTAACAAGCTATTACTTTTCATTAACATACGTATTATGGAATACGTATGTTAATAAACGAATTCGCTTTTATATCAAAATAAAAATATAAAAAACAATCTCTTTTTATATACACGCAGACAGTCCTCGTAGGAAGTGCTTTTTAAAATTGTTTCAATAAAGGTTTGCCTCGAACACGAGTGTTTAATCCGGATTTGTTAACGGGCGAAAGTAACGCCACGGACATTTTTTAGGGATTTTCAACTGGTAGGTGTTGGCTTTATAAGCATTAGCAAAAACTCGTTTACGAGCTACACAAACGTGGGATGAATATATTTTGTAAGTTGAATAAATAAATGAAATAAAATATATCAATTTCTTAACCCAAGTATTAGACGTAGTAAATAATATATTTAATTATTATTATAAAATATTTATAGTATCGCATTGAAGTTTTAACGACAACTCTGAAACAAATAAAAACAGTGCACACATCATCTTTTGATTTCAAAGGGATTCGGGAGTCATCTCTAATAGAATTATATCTGCACAACAAATACTTAGGGCACTTGAGAATTACGCAAGCTGTCTACTTAGTCGTAATTGAGTACGAAACGTATTACTTTGATTTACAACCCTTTAAATTAACCCTTTAGAAGTGCCCCCTTAAATCTTAAGTTTAGTTAAACTTCGCCATATCTTCCACGGCGGGAGATTTGGATAATACAATAATAATAATTGAAGTAGCTCACTGAGGGTTGTAGAAAGTGTATCTATGTATAATGACAGCGTATATTTTAGAAAACAAAGTACAAAGTCTCAAAGTAGAAGCCTTACATAACGATGAATTACATATGAAGTCGTTAGAAATACATTAAAAATATATTTTTTGCTTTCAATAAAATGTTAATTTGCAAAACTCAAACATATCACGTGAGCACTTGAAGAATGTTTCAGTGCAGTTGCAAATTATTTATAGTATTAAAGAAAAACTTGAATCCTAAGCAATAACAAAGTGTACAAGTTCAATCTTTTTAAAAACGTCTGTTATAGCAAAGGTAGTAAAACAAACTATTCGCAGAGTGACACTTATCTGAGAGTACACTCGCTCTTCGAACCTGACCCAAATAAAACACCGCTATCGTCGACGTAGATTTGTTGGCGGAGTAAAGAATTTACTGCTCACCTCTGTCCTGGGTCAAGTTTTCCACATGTACCAGAAAAGCAAAGCTTCACTAACATTATGAATGTCTTCTTCTGTACGCGTGTATTTTTATTTAACTAAAAGCATAAACATCAAACGTATCTGTGATTTCCTTTACACTCGATTTTGTCTGCATACAACTACATTTTAAAGAAAATTTAAAGATAAGACTTGTAGTGGATTAATTATTTGTTTAATATTAATAATGAATTCAAATCTTTAATTACAATTTTGTTAATTAATTTACGGGTCTAAGTATAATCTAAAACGTTCTTATAAAATATTATTTCTTGCACAAAATAAATAAATATATATACAATTACTGATTTTTACTGATCCTGATAAAAATAAATTAACATATAACACTCCGTGTTTTTTCATTCGTGCATAATGAAACTATTTCGAAACGCATAAAAAACTTGCTACCATTTTATTGCCAAAAGTGAACTCAATTTAAAATGAAATACTCTCGTAACTTGCGAGCCTAGCAGGTAATTCCGACAGAAGCACTGAAGCGATTTTGAAAAGCACCTCGCATTTTTTAGCAAACAACACATGCGGCACGGGAATTCCTACCCCCCTATATCAAACATATCATGGGTAGTGTTTACAACGAGTGCGAACGGCCGACGGCGACTGCGCAACATGCTCCAGCATAACTTTTTACTCAGTTTTGTTGAGGCGCACCTGAAAAAAAGTTACAGTTAGCGACCAGTAATTCACTACAACATGACATGCAAACGGTACCGCCTGAATAATCACATTTTGTGCTATCCCTTTGTTGCAGGACGCCTGAACAAAAACTTTTATGATTTGTTCGCAACGAAATTGCCTCCACATTACAATACAACGGAACGATATTATCAATTTTCAGTAGACTTAAAAAATAAGAAGGTTGTCAATTCAGCCGTATTTTTTGTATTTATAGTCTCCTCTTCTTTCGCTTCGGCGATTGTGAACCGATTTCTATGATTCTATTCTCCAAAAGTTTTTTGAAATCGATATTAGCTAAAGCGAATCTGTTATGAACACACATACAGTGAACATTAAAATATTATTTTTAAAGTTTCAACTTAAGTCAGCTTAATTTTTTTGTTTTTTTTTTTTATATATTACGATTTTTCATGTAAGAATTCACATTTTAAAAGTGTTATTTTTAATAAACAAAAAAATATATAGGCAAAAACATTTAATTAATTTGGTTTCGATTTGAAATAATCTACATTAATTTTAATGGTAGGCACTTAGTTTCGATTGAAACATTTTCCATTATCGAATTACCCAGACACAGAGAAGTCAATCTATGATAGGAAATTGAATGGGATGGAATTAAAATGAAAGTAGCCATTCGGACTTTTTATTCAATGACCCATATGACGATAAAACCTTATTGTAAGAGTATTTTCATTTAAAACGTTCGATTCGATCGTAGTGAATACAGATTGGCACTATGCCGCTAAGGACGTTTCTATTGACATGACCCTACTGCTAGTTCCGGGGATTCCCTGTACTGTAAGTTTCGTAATAAATGCAGTAAAGTTTATTTATTTGAGAGTACTTTTGATATTGACAATAGAGAAATTTTGATTCGACAACATAAATAAAGAAAAACGTTTAAGTACCATTTTAAAAACATCTTTCATTTACCTACTGCCAATCAATATTAAATATATATAATGTATACACGTATTTTTTGTAAAGATATTACAATATCTTAAAAACACAAGTATCAAATTCTCCTAAATTATCAAAATAAGTGTTGTAAGAAGTTTGGCTGAGATATATTTCTGTATATTATCATATTCATATATATGTTTCCATGCTCTGATTTTTCCTACAGTACAGTACAGGCAACAAAACATACGGTCAATGGCCGCAAAAATGACTAAGTTTCGTGTTGTTTGGAATAAACTGTAACAAACATTACTGAATTATAAGGACTTGTTTTATGTTGTTTTAATATTACATTGAATACACCTTTCTTTTTTACAAATAAATCGTATAGAACATATTTAATCGAAGGTAAGTCTTTGTGAAGGTTCGCCTATTAGGTGCCACCCTACCATTACGTATTCTACCGTCAACAGCAGTACAGTATTGTTGTGTTCCTGTTCGAAGGGTGAGTGAACCAGTGTTACAACTGGCACGAGGGACATAGCTTACCATCAGGTCGCCGATAATTTAAATAAAAATAAATGAGTGTCAACTATACATTACGATATAAATAATATAATGGTAATTTTTTCTCGCCTTTGTTCGCTATCTCGCAATTATTTTCGATCGGTGCTGTGTATACTACATGAAAATATAATTCTGCAAACTTTTACTAGCTGAACCAAATATTCTTCTAGAATACATTTGCTGGTTGATTGGTGACATCATTAGCGATGAACAAGCTCAAAGGATACCCAGGGTTCAGGTATTTTACTCGCTGGTCCCATATAAGTGATAAAAAAATAGTTTTCTTTTAAATTATGAAATTATTAGATATAACTTATTCACATTCTGCTACTGGTACTAATGCGATAACTATTTTTTTAATCAGGCATCTATTTTAATAAGTTAAAAAAATTAAACATACTAAAACACTTCAATACTACATTAAATCGCGGCATGTACGGGTGTTTACACTACGGTAATCTACACACTAAGGCGGGGGGTGTCTAGTTATGTAAAACACAATAGTAACTGACTTATAAAAATACTTACAAATATAACACCTTTGTTTATTGACAGATGAAGATAAAATTTAAAAAATTAACACATGTTCTGTTCCTGCTATTTAAAACATGCTTGTAACATTATGTTATATCTAGTTCCTGAAACATTGTGACGTACGATTTGAAGATATAAACACAAAACAATACTCTCAAGTTATCTGAAACATCAACCAACCATTACCAACATCTAAGAACTTAACAATCCATCACAATGAGTTTAGAAATTGAAATATATAAAAGCTTGAAAGCGTCTGAAACACAGTATACAACGCTAACGATAATTTAGGAGATATAGAAAAGTTTGAATTAGCGTGTAGCCGTATAAAAAGTGAACCAAGTGATTTACAACAATATTATTTTGTTATTTGGAAATTGATGTAATTATTTATATTTTGAATGTCTGGATTTAAACAAATTTTTACGATTAAAGATCAATACCTTGACGCGTATAAGAGACTCAAACAAGGAAATACACATATTTTTAAAATAAAATAAAGTATAAATTTAATTGTAGTTTATTTCAAATAATTTAGAATCAGAATAAATGCACTCATTTATATTTAACATGTATGGTTGAATAAATGTAGAAGTCATCTACAGGTTGATACAGTTATCTCAATATGCAAGTCACATTGCATCCCGGAAACAATCTGAAAGGCCACAAACTCTTGGATTATCGCCAGTGGCCTGACGTGGATTTGTTACGAGAGTATAAAATTCAGGGTTCACTCGCCCTAAGTCTTTTATTGGGACAAAAAATCAGTAGAGAATCAACATTACAATTATAATAATTACCATGAATAATTTTTAGTTTCTTATGTTTAATATTCATATATATTTTAACTAATTTAGTACTAGTACATAAACACTAGGAGAGATGAAAAAAATCTATAATTATATATAATTTTTCAATATATAAATGCATATCATTTAAATTGACGAAGCTATAGCTATTATTTTGCATAATATGAAAGATTTTTAAAAGTTGTCATTATTAAAAACTTTATTTAATATTACTCTCAACATAATATTCTAAAAAAACTTCTTTTACAACTTAACAAGCTATTTAAAAGCTGAACTATATAGCCAGTAGCTTGAAGAAAACTCTTCACAATCGGTCGGTTTTTTAGTTTTTTTCTATTTGCTTTCTAACTTCTAAACGAGTATTCCTTGTATTTCTCAATTCCCGCTATCCGTCGACACAGAGGGGCGTTCCGACTCACATCGGGAAACTGTCGGATTACGCGCCGCGACCGCAAACGAAAACTTTCATCCTTTCCCGTTTTTATGCCCCTAACAACTGATGCCTAAATTAAGTACTTCAAAAATAAGCAACATTTACGCTATTTACAATTTCGTACGATTCCAATCACGTTCCGCATACCGAATGAGGCAGACCTCAATAATTACCATTTATAAAAGCGCTTAATGAGCTATTTGAACCGGAGTTCCAAAATTTTTCGCCATAATTTTCCCTTTGCTTAAGTAGACATATTCTTACGATTATCTAAAAAAGAAAATGTTGTAAAATAAACCAAAAGGTACTTTTATGCTCGACGTGTATGCAAAGGGATATAATTTGTACATAAAAGCGGTAAAAAGACTTTATAATACGTGGAAGGGTCATTACACGGTCGTTGAGTTCACAGCACTTGCAAAAACAACCTCGAAATGAGACGCACTGTACTTTGTGCCTATTATATATTAAACGTGCGAAACGTATTTGGTATCTTGCGATAATATTTATTCAGCTTGATACGAAAGGACCGTTGCATAACGAAAAAACTTCACCAAAAACGTAACGACTTATAGAAAATTACATGAATTTGATCAAAATTATTACTGTTAATTTCTTTTGGTTAAGTAATACTAGATTACATTCAAATATAAATTTAAAATGTCACTTTCAATTGCAAGGAGACATAGAAAGTTTAATTAAACACAACCTTTATAAGATATCTGCACCTTTATTTATTTGTTAAAATAAACCCCTGAAAAGATATTTTCTACGAAAACTATTCCTACAGTAAAAATTTTCAAATTCGTAGTTGAAATATTGAATATAGTACAAATCCGGCTCTGTCATCAACCCCCGTTTTCCTACTTGAATTAATGGCTAACGTAATTAAAGTAGTAAATACAGGTGTGCTTTTTAGCCTCACCCAGCGGACTAACAGCGTTTGTGCGTATAATATGAGACGTAGTAGAAGAAAATGAAAAAAAAATCTTAATTTACTCGTTTTTAAATGAGCTTCGTTAAGGAAGACGGCTTATTCACAGACAGAAAATTAAGAAAAAATTGTTGTTTTTTTTATTTTATAATTTGAATACGATATGCTATTACCCCTTCTTATTCAAAACATACATAATATGTTTCTAATTATTATCAATTTACTAAAAACCCATTATCACAATAATACTAATTTGTAATACATATATCATTTTTGTTATCTTTATCAACGTGAGTTAACGTGAATTACATTCGATTTATAGATTTGTTTCTACAATAATGATAATGATATTTATTACCGTTTTTTTGGGCTTCACACGATAACTACTTATGCGATTGAAGTTAAGCTTAACCTTATAATATACTTCCGTGTGATCATACGATATATATGTTGTATATTTGATTTCAAATTAATTAGAATAAGATGACATAATATGTGACATTTTTACAACCCCCGGAGATTTGATGATCTCACAACTTTTTTTTTTAATACTCAATCTGTATGTTAATATATCTTATATGTATATAAATGAGAAATTCTTGTATATATGTAAACACCTTCACATTAAGCTATTGGCTTTAATGATTTATGAACAGTCGTTGAAGATTTTTTGAAAATTAATTAATTTGGGATAAAATTTTGTTTAGAAGTTTACCTTTTTTAGATGTTCATGATATGGATATCGGTATTTCGGTTTTAGTAAATACCAGATGGTATAGTGTTTTCATACCCTCATTGTACTGGTGGTAGAGCTCTGTGCAAGCTCGTCTGGGTAGGTACCACCCACTCATCAGATATTCTACCGCAAAACAGCAGTACTTGGTATTGTTGTGTTCCGGTTTGAAGGGTGAGTGAGCCAGTGTAATTACAGGCACAAGGGACATAACATCTTAGTTCCCAAGGTTGGTGGCGCATTGGTGATGTAAGCGATGGTTAACATTTCTTTCAATACCAATGTCTAAGGGCGCTGGTGACCACTTACCATCAGGTGGCCCATATGCTCGTCCGCCTTCCTTTTCTATAAGAAAAAAAAAGACGGTGAATTAGGGGATGAAAGTCTGCATGGAAGTTCTTTATTTTTTAAGTTATAAATATGTTATCACGCTTCTGTTTATATGTTAAAAAATGGTATAACGTTTTTGAAAAAATGATAAAGTAAAAAAAAAATTGTAACAGGTTTTGTGCAAATTCATCCCCTAGGAGTGGAAATATAAGGATAAAAGTTTGTATGGAAGTCCATCATCTTTGTCAATAAAATCATGGATATCAGTATTTATGCTTGTGTTTAAAGTATGACATCGTTTATAAGTCAGCGTTTTAAAAAAATCATTACCTAAGAGGAATAAACAAACGAACAGGAAAGGAGAAGGAGGAACAAACTAATAATTTCGTAATTTAAAAACGTTTACAAGTTAGTTAAATATTTAGATATTTGCATATTTAATTATTATGTCAAATAATATGAGACCTTTTTATTTCAATCAGTGCTCTAATTGTTTAAGTTGCTGTGTAAGTATTGAGTGCATTTGTTACAGTCGAGCTTAATAAAAACGCCAAATAATGTGTTCTTTAATCACGTTTTGAACAATAGATATATTTAACAAAAATTTGTAAAGTTTGAATAAAAACCATTGAATTTATGTGAAGTAATATTTCAGTCGTCATTTCAATATATAGTTATTTGTAAGTAATATACTGGCCATATTTGTAAGCTTCTCTTTGTTTTATAATTTTAATAAGTTTTCGGTTGCAGTTTCCGTTGATCGATTCCGAAATCTGGACTCAAACCGTACTTCGGTTTGATTCAGATTTCATAGAAACTTATAATTTATTCATTGGAGACTTTTTTTGTTAGGATTACATAGATAGTGTGCTGTGAGCGAAAGCAAAATGAGAGCTGTAGCAATATAGAATAAAAAATATTATTTGAACTACATTCGACGTTGACGTCAAAATGAAAATAAAAGTTTTCTGAAGGAAGGACGGAAAATACATTTAAGTTCTGCCACGTGTACTGAACATCTTGCGCTATTTTTCTGTCATAGTAATAATAGTTATATAAGAGAAAATAATATAACATTTTAATGTTTATACCATCACATGTTCGCTAACATAATGATAATGAAACCAACGTTAATATCATTACAACCCAAATCATGTTATATGATCCTATCAATATATTAATCGATTTTCCGTTAACGCACCATAGAACTAAGAACGGGTCTCACAGAGATTCATTTTGATTACGGACAGATTAAGGTCTAAGACCCGTGAGACACTGCACATGAGGACCTAGTGAAGCGACGATTAAATACGACCTCGCTGGATTAGCTTTCCCTTAATATAAAAGAGGGTCAGCCAATTTATGGGACCCTCGTATAATGAATTAGTGTCCAAATTGCCATTTGTATAAAACGAAAAAATGTATATTGAAACGAATGCGTAAAAAATTTAAAAAAAAATGTGTTGCATATCCAATATATAGAACTAACCAAGAACATGAACAATTTTCATTTTGCAGGTTAATCTAGTAAACAAACAGAAATAAGAAAGATGAAAGGAAGGAAGGAAGAATTGTATCATTTTCCAAGTTTCCATTGCACTTGACTTTAATCCTTTTAATTTAATTACTTACGCACTAAATTAATTATTGGATGTAAAAATATTTGATAACAGTCATAACAAGGCATTATAAACTCCGTGTGATCAAAACTTAAAATAACAATAAAATATAAACAATAAAAAAGGAAAAGCAAACAGCCTATTAATGTAGCTCTGCTAGGCTAGAGCCTCCTCTCTCTTTAAGAAGTTTGGAGCTTATTCCACAACGTTGCTCCAATGCGGGTTGGTATCCCATACACTCAGTTTTCCTTACGAATCTCCCGATGCACATGAAATTTCAGTGGTGCTTGCCTGGGTGAACCCACAAACATCGGTTAAAACTCACGAGTTTTAACCACCTGGTATCTGAGCTCTAAATATAAACAAATACTCAGTATTGAATCCTTGACAATACACGAATGACTTTTAATTATATTCAATGATATCTTACTGGTATTTTAAACGGAACTTTTACATAATTTCTGATTAAGATTTTATAAATTATATTATCTTATCTGATAGTAATGCGTTAAAATTAATTTAAATCATTAAATACATCGTTTAATTTTTCAAATCTTAATCGTTTATCTTTATAGGAAAAACCAATTTAACTCAAACAGGCTTATCAAATTATTATTTATTACTTTATTGTGTATTTAGTATGATATTTTTTACCGGAAAAAACATAATATGTATTATGTAATCTGTTTATTTAGAACGATCTGTATCTTAAGGGGCTAAATTTAAATATAAGAGGTGTCATTGGATTCGGTAAATGAAAAATTATTAACGGGACAAAATATCATAGAAAATAATTCAACTATTAACAGACTTATTTATTCGTATATTTTAATGAACGAAAAATGTAATTTAGTGTAATTTGGTCAATTTATTTAAAATCAAAACATTTTTATCCATTGATTAAAACTGATTATATTGAGATCGATAAGATATGTTCTATATAAAAGGATCTGGAAATAAACGAATCGCAAGACTATTATCCACGATGAAGACTTTGCTGGTTTCGGTTGTACTAGCTGTTGCTATCAGCGCTGTGTATGGAGAAGCCAATTACGATGGCGCTTCTGTGTACGATTATCACAGAACAGTTGGTATACCACTAGCTAGCAAAGTAAAGACCGCTGAAGAATTAGGTTTGAAATACTACCCCAGAATCGTTGGTGGTTCGATCACTGACATCCAGCAGGTTCCCTACCAGGTAAATATTACGATATAGTTTTTCGTCAAGAGTTAATTAAGATGAACAGTGGCTACACACATGAACATTAACTGAAAATTTGATCTTACAAACAAAATTTTTCAACCACTGTGTATAAATTTGCTTAATTTGTGTTTATAGTTCTAATTAAATTCTTATGATTTTTAAAATTTCCTGCTTGGCGCCTCCTCTTAAGGAGAAATTTACCTAGCTTTGGGAAATTTCCAGACTATTACTATTACTCCACTTTACCCAATTTAAAAATGAATTGCATTACGACCTATTTTTATACATCTTGATAAATTGACGATTTTATAAAATAATACACTCTTATACAGAAACAAAATGTTTAATTGTTATTATTAATTAGACTATAAAATAAAGTTATGTTAAAATTTTACGCAGCAGTTAATGGAAGTAATTTACATTACAATTTAAGGGTGCATATAATGCGTTTAAGGAAGGAATAATTATAATAGAATGTTTCTAAAGTAACTAAAAACGACTAAATAATTTTATGGTTTTTTTTTTGTACTCAGACTGGACTCGTGATAACCATCTTTTTCGTCCTCACCTCTATGTGCGGCGGTTCGCTGATTTCCAATACTCGCGTCTTGACCGCTGCTCACTGCCACACGGATGGTGTTGTGACTGCTCAATCTTACACTGTCGTTCTCGGTTCCAACACCATCTTCACTGGAGGTCATCGTGTTGTCACCACCGATATCGTAGTCCACCCTAACTGGAATCCTTTAAACGCTGCTAACGACATTGCTGTTATTCGAATTCCTTCAGTAACCTTCAATAGTACGTATTATAAACATGAGATAAAAAAAGAGGATAAGCACTAAAATTTCATATTGGTTGTTTCGAAAGGTTTACATCACTTAACTATATACTTAACTTAGTTGAGAATAAAATATCTACTCATATGTTCATATATTCAAAATGTTATTCTTTAATTTAAGATGTAATCCAGCCCATCGCTCTACCTAGTGGCGGCCAGCTTGTCAACAATTTCGTTAATTGGAATGCTCTTGCATCCGGATATGGTCTAACTAGAGACGGTAAGATATCAATTTCATTATATTGGTATTGGTATTGTAGGTATCCATGAGCGATGGTAGTCACTTTAGATCAGTTGAGCCTTCGGCCCATTTGCCCCTTCTTACATGCTTGTATTATTTGGTAACACTCTTATTAGTTAATTTACTTTCTTCATTTCGGAGGTGTTAACTTCCCTTAAACTAGTTATCTATTTGGGTTAAATCTTCCAAATGAATTCTAACACAGCTCTACCCAACCTAAATTTTCATAATAATTTATCACACAGGTGGCTCAACTCCAATGAGCCAAAGACTTAGCTCCGTAAACCTCAGCGTTATAACAAATGCTCAATGCACTGCTGTATACGGTACGGACTACGTCCATGCCTCAAATATCTGCACCAGCGGTGAAGGCGGCAGAGGAACTTGCCGAGGTGACTCCGGTGGACCTTTAGCCGTTAACATTGCTGGCAGACAGGTCTTGGTAAGTACAAGTATATATATATATATATATATATATATATATATATATATATATATATATATATATTAATACAGAAAGAAAATAATATATTAATATAGAAAACGGCTTTACCTATAAATATTGTGATGGGATGGTTATTAATAATGCTCTATTTCATTCAAATATCAAATAAAATATGTAAGAAAGAGAAAAATAGGTATTTAGCTAAAATACATATAATAAAAAATACTCTAAAGAACGTATATAAATAATGCCGAAACTTTTTACGTTCATTTTATTTTATACAAGCTTAAATCAACTTAAAATGTGTAAATATTTTTACTTATTTAGATCGGAGTGACATCATTTGGAGCTCTGGCTGGTTGTGAGGCCGGTTTCCCTGCAGCTTACGCAAGAGTTACTTCATACATATCTTGGATCAATAGCCAATAAATAATAGTCTAATTACACAAAACTGTTTTTCCAAAATTTAACATCTCTATACACCATTGACAATAATGATAATGACATTTTAGTCGATTTCGGAAATGGCAGCCATTATCAAGAAAGATCAGTCAGCTATTCCTGGCGTGGGAGATATTATAATGCACAAGTGTGTACATAAACACAGGTGTATTCACTATTCCCTCACTCTCAATCTGATGGAACAGTAAATCCATCATTAAGCATGACCAGGAGTTAATATGTCATACTAACCTTACGTGATTTCTTAAGCACAGGAGAAAAATGCCAATTACAACATTAGCCATTACACAAAGCATGGAAAAACAGGAGTTTGAACCCAGGGCCCCGGAATCTGTGGCACCGCGAACGATACTATCAGTCTAATAATAAAATTATAAATCCAATTGTTTTTGATATCTTAACCTTTAACAATTTGACTGAACAGACATCTCTATTTGTATCATATTTGTATAATTTAGCAACAAATTATACACAAACGTCATAATTACAGCACTTAGTTCCTTAATGAAGACATTCGTAAGCTCGATAAATAATAAATACATACTTATGTAGCACTCAAGACGTTTAGATACCTTTGCACTTAGCTTAAAACGTTTCGATTAGTAGCTTCATGATATTAAAAAATTAACAAAATAGTATAGATTCAAGGATTATTTGAAATAAGCAACTCGTTGAGATTAGAACGGCTACAAGACACAGTATGAAGATATATAACTCGCATATCATAAGAGTCACACGTAAAGTCACTTCTTCGTTAAGATCGTGAAATATTAAAAGAAGTAAAAAGATAGATAAGATAATTATTTTTAATTAATATAACATCGGCTGACAATGTTAGAAGCAATGTCCCGACCGCATTGATGCGCAATACCTGTTCGTGATTGCTTCTGACCTCTGCAATAGACAAATGATTATGAGATCAGATATACACTTAGTTTCCTTATGTACTCAACCCTCGCTCCATGTTTATAATCAATATCAATCGCCAATATTTTTTCACAATACTCTTCAAACTGTCAAATAGACTATTGTTATTATATATTGTTTTTTTTATTATTGCGATTTTAATAGTGCGATTATTACTTATCTAAAATTGTTATCATTAGGTTAGTAACAGCGACTGAGGCACAAATTAAAGCGTAAACAGTAGCAAATATACCATTTCATATTTCAGGAGCTCAATGTTTAGTCTATCGTGCTCCGTTGACTTAACTATCTGAATCGTCTTGGTAACGTTTAAAACTTCTATGTCAGACAAACTAACTCTGAGAATTATTCGTATCTTTAAAGGTGTTTACTACGTCTTTATTAAAAATACATAAAGAAAATAAAAACAAAATTAGAGCATTTACTATCAAAAGAAAAGAACTCTTCGGGAAATTCTGATTTAAACTTTCGCTCTAAGACATCTTCTATTCAAAAGTGGTTAGTTTTAATTTATTTAATGTATTTAATAGTTATTTATAAAATATAATAATGTCACTGAATGGAGATATTCAAAAACTGAGTCCTAATAAGATACAGGGTTACATAATTACTATTTCGTAAAGAGAAAAGCTATAAGTATGCAATTACACATAACAACTGTAATGTACCGTACCGTAACAGCCTGTGAATATCCCACCGCTGTGCTAAAACTCCTCTCCCTTTTTGAGGAGAAGGTTTGGAGCTTATTCCACGCTGCTCCAATGCGGGTTGGTGGAATACACTTGTGGCAGAATTTCAGTGAAATCAGACACACGCAGGTTTCCTCACGATGTTTTCCTTCACCGTAAAGCACGAGATAAATTATAATCAAAAATTACGCACATAATAAATTCAGTGGTGCTTGCCAGGATTTGAACCCACGATCATCGGTTAAGATTCACGCGTTCTAAATACAGTTAAAAAAATAATGTTATTTTTAAAATAATAATGCTGGTTGGCTTTTATTCAAATTTCCATTGAATACAAATATATATAGATTACGTGCGAAGCCGGGGGCAAGAGCTAGTTAAAAATATAAGAACGTAAATAAATTAACTTTTATATATCCAAATCTTATATAGATTGGGATATATAAGAGTTTTTTTTATTTTGGATATATAAAACAATTTTTATCTGCGTCTTGTATAATGTTTCATATAAATTTACTAGGTATCATATATATTTATTTAGAGCGATTATAAAAAAGGTTCTACTTGATTTATTTTCAGTCAGGTGAATATGAACATTTTCTATTCGAATATCTGATAATTTAAATCTGTTCCGTTATACCCACCCGATCGTGACTGTGCCGAGTAAATTGATAATTTGATTTGAAATATATGGATTACCTCAAACAAGTGTATTATTCATGTATATAATACTTATATTATGTATCCCACACATCGCTAATTAGCCTCGACGAAAATGTATTTATTTTAAACAAGGTTATTATCTGTAAAGTTAAAAAAAGTGTACAGTACAGTTTTCTATAAGAAAAATCTCGAAACTTACCCCTGGATTTCTTACACTATGTAAGTAAATAAGATCACATTCCGAAGGATATGGTAACGACATACCAATTTGCGGATTACGAATAGTGCAACTACCAAGCAATGAGTTACAAGTTATAACGTGAAAAAACAACACGCCTAGTGACAGATTTTCACGATTTTTTCATTGCACGCACATTGCATCATGCACTTTTGTAATTACCTTTAATACCTTCAATAATAGTGTCCAGTAATAGTCTTTTTTCATTAAGAAGGTAGACAGACGAGCATATGAGCCACTTGATGGAAACCAATGCCCATAGACATTAACATTGTAAGAAATGTTAACCATCGCTTACATCGCCAATGCGCCACCGACCTGGAGAACTACGATGCTACGTCCCATGCGCCTGTACTTACACTGTCTCACTCACCCTTCAAAAAGGAACACAAAAATACCAAGTTCTATTGTTTTGCGGTAGAATATCTCATGAGTGGGTGGTACCTACCCAGACGAGCTTGCACAAAACCCTACCACCAGTAAAAAACAAAGAAAAGTCTTTTTTCGGTAAGTAATCAATGACAATGATTCTTTCATTGTCCAAAAATAACAAGGCCATAAATTTGCCCCGGTAGGAGCACCTGAAGTTTCTTCGTTGGAATTGCTGTTTCGTGAAATTCCATCGATAATGTGAAATTAAGTTACACTAAATAAACAATATAATTAATTCTCGTACACATAAAAACAAAAAAAGGTTTGACTTAAAACTTAAGTGGTTGAACAGTAAAACACTATCTATATACCTATGGACTAATCTTAGAGACAAGGCAAATTATCATCATTTCATTCGACCGTACTATCAAACTTATTATTATTATAAATTGCACTGCTCTTGTCGTATCTTACCGCATGCCTTTGATAATTTAGTTGAACTCAATAATTTATTTAACACTTCCATTTGTAACATTTGTATTATTCAAATATAAATTGTACACGAATGACATAATTACAGCACTTAGCTACTTAACTAATGCGCTTTCATTTGCGATATATAGTATATATAATATAAAGTTCGAAATATTTACCATTTACATTATACATTGCTTGCGCGTAGTATAAATTGTTCTAATTGTACTTTATATACCTAGTAATACAATCACAAATTTAACATTTACTGAAGTGAATATATGCTGTGTTAAATATATTTTAATTAAGAATACAATTCTGAATTTAATTCTTCGAGTTTATCAATTATTGCTTATGGCGAACACGAAATGAATTATAAACACAAATTAAGCACATAATAAATGTGGTGGTACATCAGTAATGCTTGTCTGGGCTTAAACGAATCATCGGGAAAGATTTACGTTTTATAACCACTGGGCCATTTCGGCTTATGATATAGAACCATATATTTCTCATTTTTGACGGCAGATTGACAGTGTAAGGTATAATAATTATATTATTGTGCCAATCTCTATAGGCAGTGGTGACCACTCATCAGCGAACAGCCAATTTACTCATCTGCCATCCTATTAAAAAATATGTATGTGTACATATTCGTAACGAACAACATTTGAAATAAAACAAATAAAAAAACTGGCGTAACATTTCACATGTACATACGTCCGTGTATGTGCTGAATGTTAGCAAGATACCAATTAGTGTGTATATTGAAAATACTATTATTCTACAATGTCGATCCAGCCAATTTACGTATCGTCCAGTCTGAGTCAGATGTTTCAACAGTCATCGCCTCTGGCTGTAGCATAACAAGAGACTGCAACAATACATATACCATACTATAGGTATACTGTATCACATATAATAATGTATACAATTCAAGTTTACACAGCCCGAATGCATCTAAAGCAAATACTAATGTAGAACGGAAATGTTTAAGTTTAAATAAATAAAAGCTATGCCTCGCATGGAATTATAATAATGAAACAAATATGTATCATATAGTATAATAAATTACGATCAAACATTTAAGTAAGTTGTAAGTAAATGTAAATGTGGATGGCTTATATAGTCTGATGGCGTATATTATAAATGTAGAACATTGATGTTAACTGAAATGTGGGTTTGAATCGCTAGCGCCCCTGAATTTTTACGCAGTTCATTGGTTTTTTATAATTATTTAACTCGTCCTTGGCAGTAAGCGTCAACGTCGTGAGGAAATCTGCATGTGTCAAGTGAAATTATAACATATATCTTTCTTCACCGATGGAAAAATCTCTCAACCCTTAACCCTTAATTGGGTAAGCCTAGCCTGTGGGACATTTTATGGACAGTTGTCAATACTTTTTTTATATAAAACAGGAAGGCGGACGAGCATATGGGTCACCTGATGATAAGTGGTCACCAAACGCCCTTGAACATTGGTACTGTAAGTTGTGTTTGTAAATGTTAACCATCGCTTACATCGCCAATGCGCCACCAACCTTGGGACCTAAGATTTTATGTCCCTTGTGCCTGTAATTACGCTGGCTCACTCACCCTTCAAACCGGAACACAACAATACCAAGTACTGCTGTTTTGCGGTAGAATATCTGATGAATGGGTGGTGCCTACCCAGACAAGCTTGCACAAAGCTCTACCACCAGTACTTTTAAGATGTATAAGCTGTTACATATACAACTATATTCGATGTAGGTCAGAAAGAAAAAAAAACATTTGATGCAACCGACAGCAAAATGCTTGTTACTTATGACACACTTTTATACTGATCTTTACGGAAAAATCGTAACTAGAATTTAAGACATAACATCTTAGTTCCCAAAGTTGGCGGCTCATTAGAATGGTTAAAAATTCTTACAGCAACAGTGTCTTTTGGGCGGTGGTAACCACTAACCATCAGGTCGTTTTATAAAAAAAAACAATAAGACAATTTTCTCCTCGTTATTTGAACGAAATCATTCATTGTAACTTTATTTAATTATAATCAAACGCCTTGAAAATTAATTATGAAAGTAGTACTGAGCAAAATTTGTACACAATTTAATTAGGCGCTTTGACAAAAACTGAAATTAAATTTGTAATAAACGGATAATAAATAAAATATTGTATTGGAAATAACATAAGTAAAATATAACTAAATTGATTTATATATATAATCATTAAACCTTGTAGATATGTTTCTAATTAAAAACAAAACATCTTAAGACAAATTACGACATACCTGTTGTATTCAAAATCTCAAAAATAAGAAATAAATAAAAAAGTCTTTAATATAATAAGAAGTGATAGTTCCATCCATTTCCATCGATTGAAAACCGAACACAAAACCTAAAGTCGCAACTCCTGAGACTCTCGTGAAACATTCAAACACTGTAATTGGAAGATAATTTTCACCGAATCCTTTTATCGCGTGCCTAAACCTCTAATCGGTTTTTCCTGTACTAGAAAAACGATATCTAAATATAGCCGTCAGACAAGCCTTGAAAAATGAATGAAGTTATCAGTCGAGAGGGGAATAATTGAGAGGAGGCACAATCGAGATATGATGGATCTCACACCTTCGCCCTATCAAATCGCTCTTCAAAGGGTAAATCTATATTTAAGTGCTTCACGAACTTCCCACTTGTAATTACATTTTTATGTTGTCGAGGGCTCGGGTCTTCGAACTAATGCCTCTTACAAATGCGAATATAATACAGACGAACTGCGGTTCTTAAGATTTTTTCAGTGTTCAAATAATTTCTTTACACAAAAAAAGGTTCATATATTTTTATATTTGTGTTCAGTAAGGGCTTTTTTGAATGTCACAATAACGAACAATGGGTTGTTAACATTATTGACATGACAAAGGTGTTGATTTCATACATGTAAACAAGTCGTAATAAAGCACAGTAATCTCTCTGTAGGGCTTTGTGCCAATTTATAGGGTTGTCGAAGCGATGTGTAGATATCAATTCACTGAGAACATTTATTTGACAGAATAAATAACACATTATTTTTTATGTTTTATTTTTTAATTAGAACATAAAAAAGTGAAAATTTACAAATGTGATTGTTAACAGCTTAATTCATAGATTGGGTCGCAGATAAAAAATAAATAAACGATAAAACCAAAATACTTTCATAAAAAACTGGGAACAGTTCCCCAGGAACGGGGACGAGCTCTATTGTCGGAAGCTACATGCGTTGACACATTGGCCCCGTCTCATATTAGGGAAACAATGTTAAAGGTTTGGGCCGCTGGAAAATACAGAAGCGAACAAACCGCTAAATTAAGTAAATATTCGTATACAAATTATGTCTTCGTACCATTTGCTGTTGAAATACTTTGAAGTAATAATGCAAAAACATTTCTTAAGCATATAACCAACGTTTTGCTACTTCTACTGGAGACGGAACTGGTTAACTTTTCGCCCTTAGTATCGAAATTGCAATGCAGTTGTGATATATAATAATAATTTAAGACTTTATACATTATAACAGTAACATACATATTATTAATACGTTTTTCAAATGCATTAAACGATTTATTTTAATATTTAAATTTTATTTACAGCAGACACTGCCCTGCAATGAAGCCCTACTCAATATAACTGTCGCGTCGTGACGGCGACAAAACGTAATTTTACCTGTTTATAGGGTTGTTTTGATATTTTAATACAAATCAATTATTATGTTTAAATATGAATTGAACTAAGTGGGTTATTTTAAGATAAACTTAATAATAGTCAACAACATTTCTAATTTATTCTATAACATTTGTACAATACACATATTATACTCTTTTGGTATTATTTTTATTCGTATGTATTTATTATTTGGCAACTCAATTTCTTAGTCGATCATGGATAACGCAATAAAAAAACGGTTAACTTAGTATAGGCGTGTAAGAACGAAAAGGCCAGCAAACATAAAGTGAGCAAATTAACAAACAGTGGGTTTAAAGTTTAAACCTTATTTTTGGAAGAGAAAAATTTAATCCTAAATTAAAACATTTTCTCTTTATTAGCAGAAAGCCGGCCAGTAAATATGCCACTTAATTTCGTACGTGTTATTATTTTAGCTTTGGCTATTCATGTGTGTATATCATTTCAAATATTAATTTCGAATTAACTTAATTATAATTGTTTTACAGTTTCATATTACATTTGAATAGGCTGGGACGGTCTGGAGTAATGATTAGTATGTGTTGTGTGGTCATTGTTTTGGGGCAAATTAGTTATGGTTGGTCGCCTGGGAATAGTTTCCAGTCTACAGAATACCCGCTTAGGAAAGCGGGATCCTGAACTGAAATGTATTTAAATACTTGGAGATTGTATTACAATTTCGGCAACGATTACATATATAGCTGTTTTTGTGGGTTCGGTACTGAGGAATTAGATTTCCACTTTACTACTACTACATACTATAATAAATTGAACCTTATAGAAATAGGATAGGAAATAATCATTAAAATTAAAATTTAAGTTTTGATTTCAAACATTTATTGGAGTGCCTTGGGTGCAGGATCGACTCGTCTGCCGTGGCGGCAAACGGCATGACGGTCTCACATACGGCCGCCACTATCTACTTCCTTATGTGTTATAAATTATTATAATAATAAGAAACTTTGATTTGTTTACGTATTCTGTGAACGAGTTCAGAGAACTAAATTGTTTATCTTATGTAATTATGAGACTACACTATCGCATTAGGATTGTCCTGTAATTTAAGATGCAAAATAAATAAATTTATCTTTTCAAAAAAACTATTTGTTTTTAATTATTTTACTCCAATTTTTTTTTTAATTATATATTCTTTTAATAACCGAAAATTTCGATGTTTCACATATGTCGGACAACCAATTTCTTTTCAATTATTTGTATATTAATGTAAACAAGCTCGCACACGTGACTTCATTTGCACGATCGTTGATTATGATAACATTGATTCTTGTTTTTTGCTTGGATTGTCGGAAAACATGACGTATAAGTATCTCATGGTTACCTCCACCAATTACATTGCTAATTAATTAGATCCAACAGAGCGAATGAACGAAGCTGATAAATACGACGCGCGTGGATCTGAACAGGAGGCCGCAGTAAGGCAGTAGATTAAAGGTTTTTTTTTATGTGAGTATCAAGGGTCTTTACGGATGGTGTACCGCTAAATCAAGTAACACCGATATGACATTCGTCTTACTGAATTATGTAATGAATTATGTATATAATATATGTGGGTATAATATTAGGTCCTTACATATGAAATTGGCGTTTTTTACGGGAGGAATATAGTCAATTTTTTTTTATAAAATTTATTTAATGAATCACAGTATGCACCGTTGTTATCTATGTACTTTTGCCATCTCATAGGTTAGGTAGGTTAAGTAGTTCATTGATCCCTTAACTAAAAAAAACATGGGGGCGAGAATCAATAAACTCTTTGAAGGCGGTTTGGACTGTCGCATCGGAGTTGAATTTTTTTTCTTGTAAGAAGTTGTCCAAATTCCGGAAAAATGGTAATATGTCGAAATTTCCAGAAGAAATACGTTGAAACCAAAAACTTACCGTGCTTTCTTTTGTAACACCAGCGCCGTACACATTATTAATCCTTCGAGCTGTTTCTGCAGCACTGGTGCCACGGTAGAACTCGTACTCGTAACTATACCGATATTTCATGTTTTCCTTTGTGCGGTAATAAGCGACGCCACAGAAAAAAATAACGAGGAAAAAAAAAATGGATGACTGTTTTTAAAACTCAAATGTACCAGCTAAATGAATTTATAAATTTGAATTTGGAATTTATAACCAAAGAGGAGATATTTCAGATCAAAGTAGTCAGTACGACAAAACGCTAATTCCATATGTAAGGACCTAATATATGCTCCTTTTTTCTCGAGGCCAGTAGGCCCAATAGCAATGCACAATTAAGAAACAATACCTTTGATAGTAACTTTCCATCAGGTGAGCCTGCTGCTCGATTGCTCTTACATAAAATAAAATCTTTTTAAAGAGATGATATGTAACTACCTAGTATAAATAACAAACTCGGGTTGGTTTTTTGTTACGTTTTCACGTCTCAAGTACTTAACCAATCATCGTGAAATGCTATACATCCATAAACAAGGGCAAAAAAAATCATAAGGTACCTAACAGCTTTTACACGCGGGTGAATCTGCGGACAGAAATTAATATTTTCTGTTTTCCATTTAATGGGTACAATAATGTAAACATTTTCATAGATGCCTTACTTAGACTAAGAAAGAAGCTTTATATGCTGGAGGGTTATCCCAAAACTGTATACACAGTGAAAGTTGACACGACAATAGTATTATACCTACTTTTTTTAAAGAAAAGTCTCACCAATCATTGTTATTTAAAAATGGAAGGACCAAAACTTTAACATAGTTGAGCAAATCCCGTTTCTAAGAGTCACTCGAGTCCTTATGGATTTTCAAAAATGTTTGAAAATGCCTATGAGAAAGCAAAGAACTCGCGTGCACTAAGATCTGTCAACAATGGATACAGATAACTGTCCAGCCAACGAACGGGTCGTTGGCTGGACAGTTATCTCTGGCAGGATACAAGCTGAGAGGTCGCACGGTATCGATTACATAAATATCATTATTCATAACACTATATTTAAATAATATAGCAGAATATGTACTTACGAATATTAGATATTCGTGCAAAATAGACTTATCATCATCCAGTTTATTCAGACTTTATTACGCAACATGTCAAGTACAGATTACAATATAGTAAAAATTTTAACAATGTTCAAAGAAGTCGCCTATTATATCTATGGGTAGTACATTCTAAAACTATATACATTTTATTATTATCTGCACGACGGTATCATCCGCGTTTAATTTCAATTATACATGCCTTTTTCATAAGCGAAATGAGCGCTTGTCTAAATTTAGCCAGTTTGGTTGGACCCTTAGGATCGTATCATGAATCTTCCGTCACGTCCGTACACATTATTAATAATGATGTCTTCAATGAACAGGCAAATCGCCCGTTATATATATCTAACGATTAGCTCATTCCACCTGTCAAACTCTGCAGTTTTATAATATAAATGGCAATATAGTTTGTATTGGATGACAGACGAGATATCCAATGGTAGTTGTGATGTGTGAGGTAATAAGCCGCATTCGCATATAAACAAAAATTCAATGGAATGACTTTCGCCTATAGAGAAAATAAGTACGAGTAATAACCGCACTCAAATATACGAGTATATACACTATTCTAATTTTAGATGGGGTATAGATGAATATATCTTTATGAATAATACAACAATATTCCACTTGGGTACTTATATCCACTTTCATTTTACTTCCGATAACAATTTCGCCGAAATATTAAGGAAGGCGGACGAGCATATGGGCCACCTGAGGGTAAGTGGTCACCAACGCCCAACGACATTGGCACTGTAAGAAATGTTAACCATCGCTTACATTGCCAATGCGCCACCAACCTTGGGATCTAAGATTTTATGTCCCTTGTGCCTGTAATTATACTGGCTTACTCACCTTTCAAACCGGAACACAACAATACCAAGTACTGCTGTTTTGCGGTAGAATATCTGATGAGTGGGTGGTACCTACCCAGACGCGCTTGCACAAAGCCCTACCCCAGTAAAATACAATAATTTACTCAAGATATCTAGAAATCAAAGTTGTTTATTTGTCTTTACTCCTCCTGTGGTTGGAATATGCTATTTGTATAACAATTTTCATGGCTAATGTTTAAGAAAATAAGATTATTGCAACATTTTATATTATACCTTTATTAATATATCATACAATTTGAATTAAACATAATATGTAATTGTAATCTAATCTTTTATTCTTCATATCTTTAATCCTGTCTTTTCAATATAAAAAAATATATTTGAGAATGATAGTGTGCTAAATTTACACAAATCCTAAAATATACAAAGTAAAAACAAGTCAATTGGTGGCACTTGACTCACATTTGAACTCAGCATTTTTTATTTTATTTATAAAGGGTTATGTGCCTAACAAAAAATCGGTTAGCAAACCATTAGATGTATAAACCACTCTTTACACCTTCAATTCGTCGTCAACCATGGGATCTGAGAATAGTTCCTGTTCCTTATCGATAATCACATTGGCCCACTCATCTTCGAACCACAACACAACCATACAAAGTATACTTTGTTTGGTGGTTGAATATCTGATATTTAGTACCTAGACAAACCTGAAAGTTACGAGTCGATGCACTAGTAAAGGAAATAAAATTAATTAAAAACTTCTGTAATACTGATCTACACTTCAAGAGCTGGCTCACAACTAGCTCAAAGATAAGAGACTGGTATTAACAGTTCAGAGAGGCAATAGTGTCAGGATCTTTTGCAATTAATTGTATTAATTAGTAATACTTAATTATCCATATTAGTTTTCATTATTATTTTTATTTTAGTTTATTCATTTTTTATTCATTGTTTTTTTTGTTTTGTTTTGTAACTTGAAATTTTGATTAGTCTTTTATTTGTTTTTTTTTTGTGCTTTAATGTATATGTTGCCTTACTGTTCATGCAGTTATCACCTGTAATTGAGGTACCACTTCTTTTATTTTTTATTTTATGAACTGTGTGCTGTCATGTATCAGTGTGTACTTTGTTGGTGATCAAATAAATAAATAAATAAATAAACAATGCCACTACAATAATGCCACAGTAGATGACATTTGTTTTTAATAACCAACTTAAAAAAGTTTAAATTTACTCCCTATTTATTGTTTTTCTATAACGTAATTATTTAAGTATATTTATTATTCTTTCACTAAAGGTATTACTCATGGGAAAGCATATTATGTACAAATTAAGGAACCATTTTATGTATAAATAAGCTAAAATTATGTTTATTGTTTGATGATTAATCTTTTACATGTTTTTATTTAAAGGTACCTGTTAGCATGTGTGGGTCAAATCGTTGAGCTTTAAACCTATAAAGTGATTGAGCTGAAATTTATACCAGTTTTGGTTGTGGAAACATTGTAATCAGTAATAGTAATAGTTCTCACATCTATTAGTTTGCGTTGGGGATAAGACTAGACATAAGCCATGACAACAAACGGTTATGACGCTTGCTTATGCCGTCATGCCCCTCTCCGCCGCTTGCGTGTGCGTGGCGCATATACCTACCTACTTCGTTGCCATATTTTATAATAATAATAATCTGTATTTATTTTACTCCTTTATCTATTGGTTTATTTTATTTTATTTATAAATTTCAATTTCGATGTTGCTAATCTGTCTAACATATTTTGTTTTTATTTTAAATTAATTTATATTTCTTTTATTAATAATCATTAGTAAATTTGTACATATTATTAGTTGAATCGGCTTGGTCGCTTAAGCAAATACAGTAATTTATTTGCTTATACATATGCGTTTAAATAATTATTTGAATTGTGTATATTTATAATAATTTCATCTGCGTCGGGTGGGAACCAGGAGAGATTTTAAATTTGACTTTGTATAACAACTGTATATTATATGTATTTGTAATTTGTTTGATGCCATTTCATCAATAATATAAATAAATAGATTTACTTACAATAATTTTCAACACGTTTTTATATACAATTTGAAAATATTTATACCATTGTTTTATAGTGTAGGTACTCGTTAAAGTATTCTGACGTATGTAGGTAATTATTACCAAATGGAATTTGAACTCGAGCCGAGGAAACATGAGAAGTTAGTTTTCATTATAAAATTATTTGTTATACCGTGCAAACAAGAATAGTATCACAGTTGAAATTATCATACAAAAAAAAACTAAATCTTTAACTTTTGTACTTATTTAAAACTTCTACCTTATATTTTTTATACTTGTTTAAATTAGATCAAAATAAATACATCGTTCAGTACACCTGCAGTAAGAAACGTTTTACTCGGGCGATAACGTTGCACCCTTTTTTAACTTGGAAATTTAACCGAGGATTTTATTAAATCAAACTAATTAAAATTTTAACGCTAATAATGGCAGTGTAAGTTGAACCGTAAATAAATATTGACATTGGTAGTAATTAATTAATGTATACAAATTACTTACTATCAACATGCAACAAAACATTATTCGGTGTGATAGCCGTGCAGCCAGTGTATACAATTATATATACTGCATCAAAAACATTTGCTATGGAAATCGGGGTCACGTTCAATGACTCCGCGCAGTCACCGAATATTTTTGACTGTTACGACACGACAGCGTCAGCGGAACGATTACCTCATACCATCTACCTATTATTAGGTAGATACGCAAGCTTCCATTTACGCCCTAGTACTCACGGAACCGCGCCGCAAAACGAACGTACGTCGAAGATGAATAAATACATATTCGTATTTTTATTCGTTGTTCAAATAATCGCGGCACAAAGCTACAAGATACTCGGTGTATTCCCCTCTCTGGACCGCAACAATTATGTCACATACCGAGGTTTGTTCCGAGAGCTAGCGAACCGAAACCACGATGTGACTCTTATTAGCCACTTTCAATTGCCAGACGCGCCCGCTACTTATCGAGATATATTACTCAGTGATAAACAAGTGTACAAAGGACTGTCGTTCGAATCAGTTATAGGGAATGAAGTTTCGCGAGTGCCATTTGAAACATTAGTGTATACTAAAGCCGGCAACGATGATTGCAAAACGCTAATGAATAATAATCAGGTGCTACACATGATAAGAACTCCACCTCGATTCGATGTGATAATCGTGGAATCTTATAACAGTGATTGTGGACTAGCATTGGCGGCAAATTTGAGTGTTCCGTATATTGCTTTCAACCCTCAGCCGCTCCATCCGTGGCATTACAATAGATTGGGAATCAATTTTAACTCTGCATACGTTCCGCAATCGTTACTACCGTACGGGAGAAAGCCATGGTTCTTTGATCGAGTGAAGAGTTTTGTGTTGTATCACATTACTAATTGGGTATATTACATAGGGTCGCAAGTGACGGATCACGTGTACCTGTATAAATATTTAGGGGACAATGTGCCAACGTTGGAAAACATCGCATCGAATGCCAGTTTGGTGTTTGTAAACACACACAAATCAGTTTTCGGAGGCCTTGTACGGCCAGATAATGTTGTGGACGTTGGTGGAATACATATTAGACCTCCGAAGGTTATTCCAACGGTAAGTAAATCACACTTAGCCTAGTATTAAAATGTAGGATTAAAATTAATAAATGCATACTTTGAAGTAAACATTTATTATTTATATTATTCTTATGTTAGTTATTCTTGTTAAAATACTGGCCTTTTAACTACCTAGTTAATACACAATTAAAAATAAATTTTACACCAACATATAAAACAATTTGATATGCATTTTCAGGAAATCGAACGATTTATTAACGAAGCTGAACATGGAGTTATTTACGTAAACTTAGGTTCCTCTGTCAAGGATTCCACGCTTCCTATAGAAAAACTAAACGAATTAGTATCAACGTTCAGAAAATTGCCACTTCGAGTCCTATTCAAATGGGAAGGAGCAACCCTGGAGAACCTGCCAAGAAACGTTATGAGCATGAGATGGTTCCCGCAATATGATATCTTAAGTGAGTATTGATATTTAATAGTCTCATTATGTTTTACGATAATTACTTCGATATATTATATTCTTATCATTGAACTATTAAGACGTTTAGTTTCTTACTAATGTAAAGTTAGCGTATGTACTTAACTTTATGCGTCCCCGTTTTAGAATCACAGCATAGAATATCTAATATAAAATGAGTAACATTAATAAGTTTTTTTTTTAAATTAAAAATAAAAACGAATAAGTTTTTAATAAATTAATGAAATTATAATTATACAGGTTGTTTAGATGAATAGGTCAAGTTGATTTCCCGCACAAGCTTATAACGTTTAATGGCCATTAAATAATATTTCTTTACTGCAAGCAACTTATCTCTTAGTACTGGTAGTAGTGCTTTGTGCAAGCTCGTCTGGGTAGGTACCACCCACTCATCAGATATTTTACTGCAAAACAGCAGTACTTGGGATTGTTGTGTTCCAATTTGAAGGGTGAGTGAGCCAGTGTATTTACAGGCACAAGGAACATAACATCTTAGTTTGCAAGGTTGGTGGCGCATCGGTGATGTAAGTGATGGTTAACATTTCTTACAATGCCAATGTCTATGAGCGTTGGTGACCACTTTATCACCTGATGATATGGGCCCATATGCTCGTCCGCCTACCTATACTATAAAAAAAAAGTTCCAGTTTATTTTAAACGACAAGCAAAAAATGAGGTTTATAGTAGACGATAAATCTTTTAGTATAAGAAGTTAGATGAAACCTGAATATAAAGTTGTCAAATATAATCGACAAAATTTATAGAAGTAGTAAAAACAAAACGGTTTTATACCCTATTCCATAATCGGATATAGACAAACTTAGATTTATATATTCCATATGATTAGCTAATAGCTTTCCTATATTATTAACTACAGACAGTTCTTGATTTATATACATATCATATTATTTACTATTTCACTCAACCACTTATATCCATCCACATTCATTTTACTTACAAAGTTTTGATAACAAATTCAAAACGCCATTTATTTGCGAATTCACATTATATATCATAGTTTATATAATTAATGATATCACGTAATTCAATGTCAAATATGTTTATTTTTCCTATTTCTGGAATAGGCTATTATAAAATTGGAAATGTATTTCTTATCAATATTTTCAGAGCACGAGAATGTTAAGGCATTTATATCTCACGCGGGAATACTCAGCACTATTGAAGCCTTGGATGCCGGAGTACCAGTCATAGCAGTTCCTTTATTTGGCGACCAGTTCGGCAACGCTGCAACCCTGGTAGATGCTGGTGTAGCCACTACAGTGAATTATGAAAACTTGAGAAAAGATTTACTACTAGACGCTATTAACGACGTTTTAGATCCAAGGTTAGTAGATTTTTATTTTCGTAGTTTATAATCGGTATTTTTAATCTGAAACGCGATGAGGCAAATTACAAGGTCGAATTAAAAGAAAACGTTTTTAAACACTATATATAATATAATAAAAATGTGTTATGATTCACACACAGTTCACTTTCACTTTTAAACACTTTTTTTCATTATTTAAAAATGACTTTTAGAAAAAAATAGACTTCACTCATGTACTTGTAGTTACTCTTTTAATTAAAAAATACATATATATGCAGACCTAAAATGTGCTCCTCAAAAAACTTTAAATAAGAAATCGTAATTGCTGGCAAACCGTAGGAATATTTTCCGCAAAACTAAGATCAACTTGTTTGATGACAACATTGTCTGTTTCGGCGTTGATGGCGACTTAAACACAATAAGTAAACATCAAAGCCTTCTTTTTAGTATAGGTGTGTTTCATTGAACTAAAATCTCCAATTAATACTAATATAAAAGGCGACGTAGATTTCCTATATTACGTTCCTATTGTGATACAGTATTATCAAGTATGTTGCAATGTCCAAATACAATAATAATATTAAGTGATTAATTCATTTTTACTTTTAATTTGGTCTTCTATACAAATAAAAAACGCCAAATACTCTTTGAAAAATCTCATCGTTCCTTAAACACCGACATTAATTTATAAAATTAATGAGAGTATTTTCCAAGAAGTATATAGTATAAGAGTTATTCATTAGATCCTGAGATAATTCAGTTTTTAAACAATCCGTCAAACAACCGACACAGTTAATAGTGATAATTAGTGTAAGCCCTAATAATATACTTTACATTTAAATAAATATCCAACCTTTACAAATCTAACCTTTTTAGAATATGATTATAATTACAAATTTTATATTAAATAATAACTTGTTGGTTAGAAATGTTATTGTAAGTTATCAAGCCTTTTGAACCTCTCATTCATTCACAACCTAAAATACTATAAACAAATAAAAATAGGTAAGTATGAGTTTTTTTTTTATTAAAACCTAAATTGAAACGAAGGCATTGACCCAGATAGGGTTGCAATTATAAAAATATTCGCGTTATTTTAAAAAATCTGCGAAGCGACTATCACATATCCACTTATATTTTGCTTAAGAAAAAATGTTTTAATCAACTTTTATAATATAGTAGATAAATTAAATTCTAAGCAGTGAAATCGATCCCAACACAATTATTTTCAATCCTTGTTGATATGCAATAAAATACAGAGATCTAATTTTTTATAACTTTATTTTAATTTTTTATTAAAAGAAATTTTATGTAATCCAAAACACCTAGTAACCTAACTAAGTATCAAATTAATAATTTCGTGAAGTTCCTAAAAGTGAATCAAAATTGACAATAAAACACAAAGAAATCAATAAAAAAAAAGCTATCCAAATCCATAAAAATCGTCTGGTCCAGACTCAGAAAGGCCCATACGACTAACTGAGCAATTCATTACACTGAATAGCCAGTGAAATGTGCTACAACAGGGTACGAACCAGAAAAGGTTCAAATCTCTAATAAAACGTCTCAAGTCACAGAGCTCAACATTTTTGCCACTTTATTAGTAAAAGGACCAAAATGTTGGATTTAAACGATTCTTTTTTCGTCTTTTAACGGAGAGAACCCAACGTAGAGAAGATAAATATTAAGGTTTAAATCCAGGCAAACATTTTGAATTTTTTAATGACCTAGATTTAATTTATTATGAACTCGGAGGTAAAGGCAAGCGAGAAACCTGTTTTGGAAGAAAGTTCTGACACATGTATGTACATATATCTACCAACCGCAGTGAGTAGCGAGTCGGAATAAGCTCCAACTCCCCCTTATTAACAAAAGATCTAAGTCCAACAGGTAAAAAAGTCAGCTTTATTTAAAAAATATAATAACTTCTGCTAAACTAGGAGTTCTTTATTTTTTTTAATTGCACAAACGGTCGCCTGTTTCTAAGGTAGGCTACTTATTGTCTGTGTTATAGGTAGCTAAATGTATAAATACGTAAGAGATACTTATAAACATAATACGCCCAGACTCGTGACGGGAATCGAACCCCGCATCGAAAGGCAGATCAATGACAACTGCACCAATGGGCTAAACAAAAAAAATAACTTTTTATCGTTACTTATATTAATTATCAAACAATTACTAAGTACTTAGAAGATTTTAGAAATGGGTTTTATAATATTTTAATATATAAAAGGCTTAATATATAAAGTTAAATTAGTTTTTTTTTTGCAAGGAAATTACTACAAACTTATATTAATTTGATATTAATATGTAATTACATACATACGAGTATATACACTTTTTTCCTTTATGAAAAATAGCAGAATAATAGTGGGATAGCACAAAAGATGAACAGACACACCTTTATCCCTTTTGTGTCATTTCATAGTGTAATTTTAAAACTACTGAAAACTATAACATGTACTGCTAAGCTAACATTGCTGTAGTGATATAATGTGAATACTTTACCATATAAGTGAGTGTGATATAAGCATGAAAGTAGCAGGTTACGTGTTAAGAAACGAGTGGCCCTTGCATAAATCTGTAGAAAGTAGAAAGCTTTGATATAACACTTCACGGATGCTTGTCACGGTCCGCGACCGTGCCGTTAACGTTGAAATGGAAAATGTGAACTAAAAAGTGTTTTCCTATTTAAAGAAACGAAATTTCAACAATTTATTTGACACTATTTGTGTTGAATGTCTGTGTATTTACCGGATAAAAATATAAATTAAATTATTCGTAGGTATACGTGAATTATCTGAGAGGATTTTGTGAGAAATAATTGTTCATAATTAACCTACATATTATGACGTCGTATTTTACTCGATTTTACCTTTCGTCCATCTTTAATCATTAATAAACTAATATCATAAAAGTCAAGCGACATAATATTACCAATATCAAACTTAATAAAAAAAAGCTAAGAAGAAAATATCTTATTTAGATCAGTAGATATTATATGTATTTCAAATATTATTTCTAATTTAACGAATGAGTTTCTTGCCAATTTTTCTTTTCAATCTTAGAATCTACGTTTAATATTATTAAAATACCATATAAAAATAATAAATTAAATAAGGTTTTTTCCGATTTCATTGTTTATATTTTATTTATTTCAGGTGGCAACAACGTGCAAAACTTGTTTCTCGAATGTGGCATGATCGTCCCATGTCCCCGTTGGAAAGCGCCATCTATTGGGTAGAATATGTAGCTCGATACAATGGAACTCCAAACTTAGTAGCGGCATCTGCTGATGTACCGTGGTACCAACAACTACAGCTAGACGTTTTGGCTTTTGTAGGCCTCGTTATCTACATTTTATTGTACGTTGTTTATAAAATTATAAGCGTGTGCTGCTGTTGTTGCTGTCCAAGCGAACCTGCAGCGGAAGTTATACCAACCGGAGAAAGAAGATCAAAGAGAGTCAAATTTGAATAAACTAAAACTTAGTAGGTATTAGGTAAATCAAAATATGACACGCATTTTATAAGGAATTAAACATTAGTGTACTATATTCCAATGGAAGAAGAAGTAAAGATAAACGAACCTTAGATTTACATAATATTCTGTGAGATTAACTAATAGATCTGCTGTATTAAGCCCTACAAACAATTATTGATAAATATATCTTTATTTATAATACAGCACTATTCCACTGTACTACTTATATACGCTTTTTGCTTTCAAACAATGGAATATAGGTAACAATTTTATCGACATTCGAAACGCCATTTTTTACGAATCCATTATGAATACCTACCCTACCTACATAGATTAAATATTATTTTAAATCTCGACCAAAATTGATATTACAATTAAACCGGCAAAGTTGGTTATTTATCTTTACTGGTAAAGGCTTTAGTTGATTATTATACAAGTCAATAAACTAGAAATAAGTGCTGATACTTAATTTTGTACGAAATTAATCTACTAGTGATGTGATTAATTAAACTGAAATATTTATATCCATTGTCTTTAATTTTAAAATACCTGACATATATAAATTAACTTTACTCTGTGTAGTCGTGACTTTTAATTATCTTTTAAACAATACTTGTACCTTTTTATGCAATTAAATATGAATATTTTATACACAATATGAATTTTATGCGACGATATTAGAATTACGACTTTCTTTAACCATTAAAAAGTTATAGCCGACCTACAAAGGAAAGTAATAAAAAAGCAATTTAATTTGATTCAATGACGTTTCATATCTCAATTAATAAGAAATGTTACCCAATATTTTGATGAAATTAGTAAGATAATGTATCATTTGACGGTAAAGAAGTTAAACGAAGACGAAGACACAGCTGTGTTACCGTTAGCAATATCTTACACTTGTATGCAATTTCAGTTTAAAAAAGTCAAAAATAAGTGTTAAAAATAAGTGGTAACACAGTTTTATATCTAAAATAGATTATATTTAAAAATAAACTTGCAAAAAAGTTTGTTTGATCAACACTCTTGCTAAAAGTATCATATACGTCGATACGATACCTTCTACCTATGCAGTTATCGATAAGTTATTAACTTTCCTAAATCAGCTTTACGTAAGTATTTCCAATACCGAGGACATACTAAGGTTATTCCTATTAGCACTAAGCATTATAACTAACATTCATAAAATAAATAAATGCATGTAACTATTTTACTGCTTGATAACTCAAAACACGAACTTATAAAGTAAAATTTCAATAAATTTTCAAAACATATTACATTTTTCGTAAAGATGGTAGTGTTTTCAGTAAAGTCAGTTTTCATGATTTTATCATTGCAAGTAATAAAAGTTCAGTTATTGAATATACTAGCTGTTTTTCCATATGAAGGAAAAAGTCACTTTTTAGTATTTGAATCACTTCTTAAGGATTTAGCGGGAAAAGGACATAATGTGACTGTTATATCATATTTTCCACAAGAGAACGCAATTCCAAACTACCGTGACATAGCTCTTGAGGGGAAAATCGAAGAAAATAAAAAATGGGTTAAGTTTACAGAACCATCCTATTATAAAATTATAGTGGTGACCATTTTTCTATTAGTTACAGGAACAAATAATTGCAAGGTACTACTAAGTGACATAAATGTACAAAATTTATGGAAGAACGAAACGAAATTCGATGTGATTTTAGTAGAGCAATTTAATAGTGATTGTGCACTGGGGTTAGCTCACAAACTTAAAGCGCCTGTAGTCGGAATTTCGTCGCACACTCTAATGCCTTACCATTTCAGTCGATTGGGAGTACCAAACAATCCATCGTTTACTCCATTTCAGTTACTAAATGGTGGAACAAAACCTAACATTATTCAAAGAATTGAAAGAACAGTATTTATGATATATTTTCAATACGTTGTAAGAGTAATGATACAAACTATAAATCAATACACGCTATCCCAATACTTTCACGACTTACCTCCTCTTGAAGAACTAGGGCGAAACCTAAAGCTCATGCTTCTTAATGAACACTTTTCGTTTTTGGCACCATCTATTTTACCTTCTAACGTCAAAGAAGTTGGAGGTTTACATATAGCTGAAAACAAACCACTACCAATGGTAAATATGGTGCTAATATATATCATAACAAATATTATATAGATATTTTATTTATTATTTTATATTAACTGATTGTTTGTTTTAATTTTTAGGATTTAGAAAACTTTATCAATGATTCGGAACACGGTGTTATTTATATATCTTTTGGGACAATGGTAGATAGTTCTTCAATTCCCCCTGAAAAATTGCAAGCTATATTACGCACTATAGCAAAACTTCAGCAAAGAGTTATCTGGAAATGGGACGCAGATAGCCTGCCTGACAAGCAAAATAATGTTTATATGGCAAAATGGCTACCTCAAAACGATATATTAGGTAAGCTTATATACGCATAATACTCATGGACATATTCAGAGGCAGAGGCAGAGTTGAGAAAATAAAAAAAAAATGTATTCATGTCTTACGAAATAAGTTAATTTAAGTTAGACTTATCGCAAAATAATCGAAATTATGTGAGATAAAAATCTTAATACCGTATTTAAAAGGATAATTATTACAGTTGTCCATCCAAAAAGTTAATTTAAAATTTGTTCGAAAGAATGATTTTTTTTTTTGAGTAATAATTGTTTCGTTAATGTCTGCCATTAAAAATCATAAAAACAGAATTTCTCCAATATATAGGAAAAAAGCATCACAATCTATACTACGTGTGTACGTGCATCTATGCAAATGCCTCTCTATTTAATTACTAACCATAAGTCCTTCATCCAACAATTTACAGTGGAATTACAATATTCGGGTTTCATCTATATTTTGATCCTTCCATAATGTGGCTTACGACAAAGAAAAGATTTAATGTGAGCAAGCAAAATGGCACAAAGAAAATTAGTCGATAACCAGTGATAAGAAAAAGTGCTCTGGCTATCAAATTGCTCCTATCCGAGCCTCTTTAGGTCTTCTTCCTGTTTTAATATTTATTGTCGTCTTGAACTTAACTTCCCAAAGTTAAATTATTACGTCACAAATAAATACGGGTTACGGTCGAAATACGGTTTCTTAGCAAAATGTTTTGAATAAAACTATCCCTCTTCGCCATTGTTACTTTTTTGCAAACTCTGCTCTTGTCATTTTTACAGTTGTCTCGTTTTTATTGTCATGTATACTCTTCAGTTTGGCCGTATCATTCATAATAAGTTCTTTAATGTTCTCCTATATATGCCCATGAACATGTATGAAATCCGAAGAAAATACTTCGAATCATGTAGGTCAAATTACAGCAAATGATTTAAATAATCAATATTTTCTAGCGCATCCAAAAGTAGTGGCCATGTTTTATCATTGCGGTCTACTAGGGCTAATGGAAGCAATGTTTCATGGAGTGCCAGTGGTTGGTATGCCAATATTTGGAGATCAGCCTCGTAACGCTGCAGCTTTAGAAGAAAGCGGATTGGGTGTTCAAATTCAAGTGAACAAATTAAGTGAAGATACTTTAATAAAAAAATTAAAAATAGTTTTAGATATAAAGTAAGTCATTAATAAAATATTAATATTGTCACACGAATCATTCATTACAAAATATTTTAGTTTTAAAATAATCTTTTATGTGATTAGATCAATATTTTGATAGATGGAGATAAATTTAAGTGATTTTTTATTATTTAGGTTTAGAGAAAAAGTCAAAATGTTATCAAAAAAGTGGCGAGATCGTCCTGTAGCCCCTAAAGAAGAAGCTATTTACTGGATAGAGTACGTCGCTCGTTACCCCAACGCAACATTAAACACAGCAGCTGCTGATCTACCTTTGTACCAGTATCTTTGCTTAGATGTGATGTTAATCTTCAGTATACTATTAATTTCTATCTTTTTCCTGTTCAAATGTGTTTTAAATATATACCGATATAAGTACAGTAAGGCAAAAAAGTTTGGTAGCTTTAAATCAAAACGACAATAAACGTATTCGTAAAACGGAATATTTTTTGCAATGCGTATTTTTATGAGTTCCATTGTACAAAATATAAATGTAAAGCGTTTAGTATAAGTTCAGCCTAAATTATAATAATGATACGACTTGTACATAAATCTAATTTTAGATACAGACTTATAATTACATAACTTTACTTATATTTGTGTACATACATGACCTTGTAAATCCAAGACCTTGCATGATCCTTTGCATGTTTATCACTATTACTTCTAAGTGTTTTTAATATTGTTTATTAAATTTAAACGAAATTCTATATACCCGACAACGATTACCATACGAATCATTGTAACTCAAATGAAGTAATTTCACGTTTACCCACGCCTTAAATGAAATCATTTATTGTGAAATCAACGCAATCGACTCTCCTAAGCAAATCGCATTATAAAAAAATTACAAAATAAATATACTTAAATTTAATTCGTACATATATTACACGATTGAAAAAATAGACCATCAGTGATATCGTCATCGTTTATCTTTTCAACGAGATACCAACATATGAAATATGTATTGTAGTATAAAAATATTATTTATCAGTCAAGTAATAACTCTCAAGTATACTTTATATCGTGACAACATGAGTCTTGCGTTGAGAGCCTTTAGTTTATTAATTCCTTTATTTTTTATATTTACTCAGTTTTATCAAGTGCATTCATTAAACATATTAGGAGTGTTTCCGTATCAAGGCAAAAGTCATTTTTTTGTATTTCAACCTTACCTTGAGGAGTTGGCATTAAGGGGACACAATGTCACAGTCATATCATGTTTTCCAAAAGAGAAGTCGATGAAAAATTATCATGATATTAGTTTAGCAGACAAGGTAGAGATCCTGGAAGATGCGTTCCCGTTGAAACGATCTTATTATACAATTTTTCAAATCAGCGTGTTCCTTTTGTCGACTGGTACATCAAATTGCAAAACAATGCTAGCCGATGAAAATGTTCGGAATCTTGTGAATTCGAAAGCCAAGTTTGATCTTGTGTTGATTGAACAATTTAACACTGATTGTGGGCTTGGACTGGCTCATAAATTAGGTGCTCCTGTAGTGGGACTCTCATCCCACCAATTGATGCCATGGTATTACAATAGATTCGGTGTTCCTTACAATCCGTCATTCGTATCATTCCTACTTCTTGAGGGAGGAACCAAACCTACGCTTTATCAAAGAGTTGAAAGAATTTTATTTGATGCGTATTTTAACACTGCGTATAAATTTTTCGGTCAAAGAGTAGATCAGAACACGCTGGCGCAATATTTTGACGATATTCCTCCACTAGAAGAATTGGGTCGTAATATGAAATTCCTACTGATTTACACTAACTCTCTCCTAACCGGCTCGACTTTGTTACCTTCTAATGTGATCGAAGTCGGAGGATTTCATGTAGCGGAACCTAAGCCCTTACCTGATGTAAGTATATAACAAAAATAGTGTAAACTGATATACAGATAGGTGAAATAATCCATTTTGCTTATATTAAGGTCCAACTGTATATACTAATTTTTTTATCTTCATCTGACATAATTATACCTTTGCTACATTAGTTTAGTTAATGATTAACCTATACTTCGAGATAAACTTATGCAATAAATAACATTTACAGCAATTACAATTTACTGTATTTTAAATTTAAAGTAACATTCACTGTCAATGGATAACAATTGTTAGTAATATCAAATATGTAATAAATGACCACAATTATAAGCGCAAATTTAATATTCAGTTTGTGCTAATTAGTCACGATATCCTTATCTACAACATCTACCTTGCGTAAAACAGCTTACAATTTATAATCATTTGCAATCATTCCTAATATTAATTAATACTTTGGATGGTAGTACTTTGTGCAAGCCCGTCTGGGTTGGTACAAAAATCAACATTCTACCGCCAAACAGCAATACTAGTATTTTTGTGTTCCGGTTTGAAGAGTGTGTGGAGTAGAGTGGAGAGGGAGGCACAAAAGACATAATGTCTAAGTTAAGGTTAGCGCATGTGGCGCATGTCGCGCAATGGCTATGGGCGATGGTGATCACTTATTTTATATAAATATTAAAAAAAACATATTTTATTACACTACTATAGTAGCATTCAAATAATATTAATGTTTTGTCATTCTCGATTAATAGGAACTAAATAAATTTATTGAAGAATCCGAACATGGGGTTATTTATATCAGTTTTGGATCAATGTTAAAGGCCACTTTAACACCTAAAGATAAAATTGAAGCCATAACTGCTGCCTTATCTGAACTCCCTCAGAGAGTTATTTGGAAATGGGAAGAGAAAACTCTGCCTGGAAACCCAAAGAATATATACTTATCCAAATGGCTGCCGCAAAATGATATTCTTGGTAATGTATTTTATTTTATTTAAACAACAAAGTATTAAGAGATGACCTTTAATAAATATAAGGTAAAGAAGAGTAAATGAGATAGTGTTAGCTCGAATAATAAATTACATTAAAGATAGTAGGAATGAATAATACTTGTTTTAGAACCACACAATATTAGGTAAATATTTTATTCTAATATTAAAACTTTTTGTAGTATGAGATCATAATTTAAAGCTTAAAAATTTTGCTCCAAATTCCATTATGAGATGTTTTTAAGTGACCAACATTTTTTGTCGGTTTCAAAAGGTCGTTTTGACAGTTATCCATAAAACAAAATAATAGCAAGACAAGAAAAGCAAAAATTATGAATACATTATATTATACGTCGTATGTCACGTTTTCCGCGAATGTCGTTTAAAAGTATTATATAATGAGCACAATCAAATAATGAACAATACAAGGTACCTAACAATAATTTTATAAATTATATGACATATATTTTCTCATGCGAACTACAATTCATGATTCGTATATAAAACTGCTTATCTTTTTAATCTTAAGAATATGCAACAAAGGTTAAAAATAGGTTTAAAATAGTTATTTAAAAAAAAACGCACTACAAATTTATAGCAAAAACACGCCGTCTAAAAGATTGTCCTGTGGGTGGTGTACCCAAGACGCTGGCACTATTGCCTCTCTGCATCGCTAGACTCAGCCTTTGGGCTAAATAAGCGCCAGCTCTTGGGTCACCAGAACTGTGGAATATATATTATAAAAATGACTGTACTTAGTTAAAAAACTACTGAAAAATATATATGTAATTTTAATATAAGATATATTAAAACTGTTGTCACACTAGACTCATTACTTTCATCACACAATCATACTCGTACCTTACGCGTACATTTGCTATGTAAATAGGCTTCACATTTTTTTTTAAATTTACAGCGCATCCAAAGGTTTTGGCATTCTATTCTCACTGTGGCTTGTTAGGAACAACAGAAGCGATATATCATGGTGTGCCAATGGTAGGAATGCCTATTTTTGGCGATCAACCATCAAACGCAGCTGCTGTCGAAGAAAGCGGTCTAGGAGTTCAGATACAATTTAATGAACTTTCAAAGTCAAAACTTTTAGAGAAATTTAGGACAGTGCTAGAACCTAAGTAAGTAAATTGTTTCTTGTATTATTAATTATTATATTCTTATGCATTTATTATCTTTGCATTATGGTTTACTAATAAAAATATGAAAAGAGCTACAATACCAATTATGGAATGCATTTGATCCGTGGTCTTTTTATTTAGTCTGATTTGCAATAAAAATACTATAATTTTTCTATTCTTTTTAAGTTTATTTAAAGTTAGTTCTCACTTATACATTTTTAGCCTTAAAAAATAATCAGTCTTTAGACTTATTAATTATAGCCTTCTGACGTAATGACAACTACTATAGATACAAAATAATCAAAGACATTGCGATAAAACAATTGACAATTTACTACTGTTTACGGATTTGATAAAATCTCCAGCTCAAGATATAGCTTATGGCAGCTAAAAGTATTTTCGAAGCCATAGATTTCGTTCAAATGTGTTTTAAATACTTTTAATACTTTAAACAATACAACATGAACATACTATCTAATCTAAGGCGCAATCTTATGTATATATTTTGTTTAGCACACCCATAATATTAAAAACCTATTTAAATAAACGCCAAAGTCAAAGTCAGCATTGCTGACGTCACAATTGTTAACTTCACGACTGCTCATGTTACTTCGTTGAAACAATAAAAACACAAGTACTTGTTGAGCTTCGTATATTTCAAGTGCAACGTAACAACGTTCCAGAGAGGTCCGTACTGTTCGACGACTCGAGCAATAATGCCTCGTGTCGACAGTGCGGCCGTATTTATATGGTTGCGCCGATATACACAATGCTACAAAATGTTTGTTTTTCCTCTACCCGCTAAAAGTCATTTCTTCGTATTGGCAATAGTTAAATAAAATAAATGGAACAAAAAATATTATATTAATAATTTTTTTCTCAGATTTCAGGGACGAGTGAAGATGTTATCGAAAGCCTGGCATGATCGTCCAATTTCAGCAATGGACAGCGCGGTGTATTGGGCGGAATTTGCAGCTCATCATCATAATTTTACTTTCAGGACTCCGGCAGCAGATGTTCCATTATATCAATACCTGTGCTTAGATATACTATCAGTTTTATTTGTTTTAATTTTAGTAATTATCATCATATTAAAGAATTTGTTATCATGGATGTTTAGAAGCAAATCAAATTCACTAAAAACTAAAAAATCAAAGAGAGAATGATATTAAAAATGATTTTATGGGATATGTATGCAAGCAATTTTTAGCCTTTATTTATACGTATTATTATTTTTTAGAATTAATACTTATATTTGTACTTATTTTACATAGAGTCAAAGAATAAAAATGTTAACAACATAATACATATTTGGTGTATTCATAAAAAAAAAAACTGACCAATCATAAAGAACCTCAATATTCGCCATAAAATAATGAAATATGTACCGAACAGAATGTTTTAAAAAATCAGATACTATCGTATTTGCATTAAAGTACGTCAATCGGCTTGTCTTCAAATTCCTGCAAAAAACACACCTTTTTATAAACTCTACAACTTCTAATGATGACAACTATGAGTTTTATGTACATATCGCACTTACTATTACGTCTTAAGCTGTTTAATGCTCTCGAATCGTTCAGAGTACTGCTGAGTGATCACTAAATAAACATAGCGTAACATGGTGGGATATATTTCCGAATGCTCCGTGCTGCTCTTAAATACAGCGCCATTTACACCTGTGACATAATATACACTACCGAGTAATGGCTTTTATCCTATAAATATTAGTAATAAATTATTGTCAGTAGGTCATAGCTGCTATACCTTCAAAGGATTAGGTGATCTTGTTATAGCATATTTTGTTACATATAGTTTTTGCAAGTAACCCTCTTCTGGTCGATATGAAAGACATTTCACGTCAAAAAATGAATTAACTAAGTGCAACTGTTTTTTTAAAATCAAATACGAGTTTCATAACTGTTATGATTTCAAATGCAATTACATAATTTAAAAAAAACGGAATTTTACCAAATTTATGTTTTCGCCTATTTTACAAAGATATTATATTATAAGATATATGTTTTGATTGACTATAAAATGAGCTGCACTACCGCCATCGATTCATTGTGATTTCGGTGGTCGTTGCGGCAAGTAGGAAGTGCGTTGATTCATTGTTCGTAAAAGTGTTTTATCGTTGTAATTAGTCTTTATATGAATATATGTGATTTGAAGTGTAAATGAAGTGATAATTTATAAGAGTAAGTTATTTTTGTTTCAAGTAAGAATAAATAAATGTAATTACGTAGGGTACTCGTATATTTTTTTTTATTTTTTTCTTTATTTTCATTTTTGAACCTAAATTCAGAAGTGGGATAAAGAACTAGTTTTGTGATTGTTTGTTTAATTACATTGACAATGCCTCGCGATAGCAATGAATCGTCGCACCGTTCTCGCGGTAGTTTACGGCGTGTAATAACTCCATACGACAAACGCGATAGGTCACGTCATCGTAATCGCAGTGCTAGCTCTGATCGTAACAACCGCCGCTCGCGACGTCGTCGTCAGACGCGTTCACGTTCTCGCGAACGCCGAAATCACGATTCGCGCTCACCCGCATATTCTCGTTCTGTCCATAACGATAGATTGCAACTTACGCTCGATGCTATTTTAAGAAAGTTAAGTCCCACCGATAATAATGAACCCCGCGATCTACCTAATAATACGAGTGGTAATCTGGTCAATCATACTAATACGTTACCGAATAACTCTAATGTGATTAATGTTAATATTGACAAAGAAATCGATCAGGCTATAAATAACCAAAGTGCCGCGTGTCCGTCCGTTCTCGTTACGCCTCGTAGCAATGTTTCACACCAAGTACGTTTGGTGGAGGGCTCATCAAGTCACGGCGATAACGTTCGTAGTCGGGAAGTCGGTTCGTCGGAGCTAATAGAGGCCCTAAAGATGTTACAACCCGTTAGGTCAAACAATTATTTTATATCTAATTTTGATCCCACCGTCAACAATATTGACACATGGTGCGATGAAGTAGACCGCGCTTGTCTCGCTAACGGTTGGTCGGACGGTGAGTGCCTCTCGAGAGTAGCTTCATGTCTTAAAGGGGACGCGCGTGTATGGCTTCCGGAATGGATAACAAATGATCGTACATGGTCAAATTTTAAAAAGGAACTTAGACCTCTCTGCCCACATTTATGGAAAATTAAGTGAGATCGGAACCTCATGTGTTCTGATACGCTCCGCTTCCTGAAATAAGACCGTTGGCTATGCAAATTAAATTAGAGCAGTTACGATTTATTTTTTACTGCCTTACGAAAGTATTGATATTTAGTGAGTGCAGAAAATTTGTGGTAACGTATGGAAAAGATCTGGTGAGTACATTCCAATTTGTGTAAAAGCGAAAGACAGTGTGTCTTACTTTGTGTTGTGCGAGGTTTCTTACTAACTTCACAATTTCGCTTGTACATTGCGATAATTTATTTATTTACGCTTTGCTTTGGATTATTAATTAAGAAAAATCTTACGCAATAATAGCTAACTATATGTCGTTTTTCTTAGTAACTTTACAATTTAGCTTGTACATTGCGATAATTTCTTCAATTATCTACCCTGCTTTGGATTAGTAATAGTTAACAGTGATCTTGTGCAATGATAACTAAGAAACTTGCCTACAAATGGTCGCATGACCGTGACTCATGTTTCAGGAAATCTATTAACGCTGCCGCGAACGCGGGTAGTGATTGTGACTATTGTGGAGCATCGGGACTTTGCGGCATTGTCTTCGCCAGGGCGTTCCGTGAGTGCTGTCATGAACCGCGATGCTAGTGCGACCGATCGTATAATTGATGCGATACGATCTATCGATACTACAGTAAGATTGAACCAATATTTTTATATTTCTAATTTCGATCCTAACATCATCGACATTGATTATTGGTGCGAGGAGGTAGGTCTTGCTAAAATTTAAAGTCAATGGATAATGAGTGTTTGTCTCGTATTGGTACCTAATTGTGTCCAGAAGCGCGTACTGTACTCTTCGATTGAGAGTATAAGGAAAATTTACTGGCCCTACTAGTTGGTCTTTAGCGTTGACGGCTTGTAAAGTCGCTGTTGATGGATAATTTTAATGTTGTATTAATTTAATGCGCTTCTTTTCAGCAACCAATATGGAACTCTTAGGTTGCACTATGAGTCAAGGTCAGGTACAGCCGAGCGCGGATATACGTGTTCAGACGGCCAGTCTGCTCACCACTGGTGCTGTGGGCTGACCAGTCGGCAGTTTCCAGCCTCCCGGTCGAGGCGCTTGCATGGCGTGATGATGATGGCCGAGCGTCACGGGTGCGCGGGCGTGCGGGCGTGCACGCCTGTCATTGTGCGTGCGTCACCTGTTGCCGATGGCCAAGCAACATGAGCGGGCAGGCGTATACACCTGTCAGGGCGTACGTGCGTCGTCTGGGGCTAATAGCTGAGCGCGCAGGCGGGTTCTCATCTCCAAGTCTGCGTGTGGGGCGTGGTGCTGATGCCCGGCATCACGAAAGCGCGGGTGTGCTTACCTATCGGTGTGCGTGCGTCGCCTGGTCCTGACGGCCGAGTGTGACAAGAGCGCAGGCGTGCTCACCTGCATCGCGTGGTACTGGTGGCGACGCGTGACAAGCGCGTAGGCATGTTCACCTGCCGGAGCGTGCGTGCGTCACCTGGTGCTAGTGGCCGAGCGTGACGAGCGCGCAGGCGTGTTCTCCTGTCCAAGTCTGCGTTTGACGCATGGTGCTGATGGCCGAGCGTGACGAGCGTGACGACCGTGCAGGCGTGTCTTGCTATACGAGTCTACGAGTGTCGCGCGGTGCCATGGCGAGGGAATGGACTCCCGATACTTGTGCCCAAGGAAGGGCTTTGAGTACAGACTACTCTTGAAGAGAGAGAGAGAGAGAGTAGTCGAGAGTAACGTTGTGCCTATGTCACAGTAGACACTGTGACGGGCTATTAATACCTGATAAGCGAGCTACGGGCCTATCTCGGTAGACGGGCACATGCTATGCATGTTGCCGTAGCCGGCGATGCTCCTGACGTGGTACCTCAGGAATATCTACTGCCAATTTGATGGATATGATCATGGTGATTCATCTGAATTGACTGCAGCGATTTTGTTGTATTATCATGTAGGAAGTTACGTAAATTAATATTAAACTATCTTCCTTTTTTGTTTTCTCAATGGGAATAACATATTCAAAGGAAATTTTATTTGTCGCCGTGGAAGGGCGAATGTTGTCCTGAGTCTTGTGCGTCGTCTTTCAGTCGTAAGTGCTAATACGAATTCTTTATGTCGACTTTGGTCGAACTTATAATTATGGTGTGTGATACCTGAATTACGATGTAATTCGGATGACGTGTATTATTTGTGTGATACCTGAATTACGATGTAATTTGGATGACGTGTATTATTTGTGTGATACCTGAATTACGATGTAATTCGGATGACGTGTATAATTTTTGTGATACCTGAATTACGATGTAATTCGGATGACGTGTATTATTTGTGTGATACCTGAATTACGATGTAATTCGGATGACGTGTATAATTTTTGTGATACCTGAATTACGATGTAATTCGGATGACGTGTATAATTTTTGTGATACCTGAATTACGATGTAATTCGGATGACGTGTATTATTTGTGTGATACCTGAATTACGATGTAATTCGGATGACGTGTATTATTTGTGTGATACCTGAATTACGATGTAATTCGGATGACGTGTATAATTTTTGTGATACCTGAATTACGATGTAATTCGGATGACGTGTATTATTTGTGTGATACCTGAATTACGATGTAATTCGGATGACGTGTATAATTTTTGTGATACCTGAATTACGATGTAATTCGGATGACGTGTATAATTTTTGTGATACCTGAATTACGATGTAATTTGGAAGACATGAATTATTTCTGTGATACCCGAATTACGATGTAATTCGGATGACATGTATTATGTTTCTGATACCTGAATTAATGTTTAATTCGGAAGACATGTTTTTATGTATGTGTAACTCGGAACATGTGTCAAGCATACGGTCGCGATAAAGCATACGGTCGCGATAAAGTATACGGTCGCGATATTTGTATGGCATACAATGGCGCCTTGTGTGTCGTGCGGGTATCGGGACGGTATATGTCACTAAAATATTTAAGTAACATAAAAGATTTTTATATGATTCATAATCCGCAGATGACGATGATGATGAGGGAGAACAGGACAATTCAACGCCTGCAACTAGCCAAGGTTTGTCAATGCCACAACTTGACTGTGAGGATGTTGATATGCCACAAGACAACTCGGAAGGGTGTTCATCAAACGTCGTCGAGGACGACTCCACGTCAGGAGAGGCCGTATAAGATATATGTTTTGATTGACTATAAAATGAGCTGCACTACCGCCATCGATTCATTGTGATTTCGGTGGTCGTTGCGGCAAGTAGGAAGTGCGTTGATTCATTGTTCGTAAAAGTGTTTTATCGTTGTAATTAGTCTTTATATGAATATATGTGATTTGAAGTGTAAATGAAGTGATAATTTATAAGAGTAAGTTATTTTTGTTTCAAGTAAGAATAAATAAATGTAATTACGTAGGGTACTCGTATATTTTTTTTATTTTTTTCTTTATTTTCATTTTTGAACCTAAATATATAATACCAAAACATTATTCAACAATAATTATATTTAACGCTGATTTGTGCAATCAATGATAATAATTTTTATCATCTAATGACATGTTAATCTAAATCTATTTTAATTTTGATTATTGTTGATAATTCACCAATTATTTCAGCAGTAGTTAACCTCAATTACAATAATAGTATTGTTATGTGCAAAAAAAACAGTATTTAAAAAATGATTTTAACGTTTAAAATAATTGTGGTTTTAGCAATAAGTAGTTTAACTGAAGTGCAAACATTAAATATATTGGGAGTTTTTCCTCTACCCGCTAAAAGTCATTTCTTCGTATTTGCTCCGTATTTAAGGGAACTGGCAAATAGAGGCCATAATGTGACCGTTATATCATTTTACCCTCAAAAGGATCCTATAGCAAACTATCATGACATAAACTTAAGTGAAAGTTCTCAAGCTCTTCAAGTAAGTCATCCAGTAAACAAATCTCTGTTCGTAATTTTTCTTTCTATAACTCTACTCCAAGCTCTTGCAGGACCTTTTACTTGTAGAATGTTATTTGAAGATGAAAATGTGCAAAATTTATGGGCAACACAAGCTAAGTTTGACTTAGTTGTTGTGGAACAATTTAATAGTGACTGTGGTTTGGCTTTAGCACATGTTTTAGGAGCACCTGTTATAGGAATAACTTCTCATACACTAATGCCATGGCATTACAGCAGATTCGGAGTTCCGTACAATCCATCTTATGTTACATTTGATTTCCTGGAAGGTGGAACACATCCAACCTTTTTTCAAAGAATCTTAAGGACAATTTTATATAACCATGTCAATTTTGTGTTTCATCATGTAACTCATCTATTAGAACAAAATATTATAAGCGAATATTTTAATGACGTACCTCCGCTAAAGGATCTGGCAAAAGATATAAAGTTGGTTCTCGTATATCAGAACTTTATGCTATCTGGTTCAACTTTAATGCCATCTAACATTATAGAAGTCGGTGGCTATCATGTAGCAAAAGCGAAACCATTACCTGATGTAAGTATGGAGATTTATTTAACTAATACTTATATTATAATACTATTTATGAATGTGTGGTTAATGAGCATTGAAATAAAAGATAGATACAATACAAGATAAATACAAGCCTGGAACTTTCTTAAAAATAAAACTTTTTAATTTTTAGGAGTTGCGAAAGTTTATCGAAGACTCCGAACATGGTGTAATATATATCAGTTTTGGAACGTTATTGAAAGCATCCACATTGCCATCTGATACTTTACAACAAATAATAAACGCCTTAGAGGAATTACCTCAGCGAGTTATTTGGAAATGGAACAAGAAAACCCTACCTGGCAACCCTAAAAACATTTATTTAGCTAAATGGTTGCCACAGAACGATATTTTAGGTATCAATAACACACAACACTTATGATTAGTTATACAATTAATATAATTAATGCCTGCCTCGTTGGTCTAGTGGCTTGATGTAAGGCCGCAGACCCGGAGGTCCTGGGTTCAATTCCCAGGTCGGGCCAATGAAATTATATTGGGTTTTTCTGTCAGAAAATTCTCAGTAGCAGCCCAGAGTCTGGAAGTTGGAAGTGTGTTCACTCCCGTGCCTCGGAAAGCACGTAAAGCCGTTGGTCTTGCGCCTTAACTCTTTCCGGTCGTGTCGGATTGCCGTCCCATCGGATTATAAGAGTTACGGAATAGAGAGTGCACCTGTGTTTGCGCACACACTTGTGCACTATAATATCTCCTGCGTAGTTGGCTAATCTCTCTTGAGATTGGCCGCCGTGGCCGAAATCGGTCTGGAGGACATTATTATTATTATTAATATAATTAATAACAACAGCTTACAACAGCAATATATGTTCGCTTATTTTGCATATTACTTTTCTAAAAATAATCGAAGACTTAAGTGGATGAAAGTGTTATGTCGCATTTTAAAACTTTAAGATGTATAAACGTAAAGGATGAATGGTCTATGTACAAGAAAAATAATCAACTCGAAACATGGAAACTGCAAATTACTTAAATCATCTGTTTGTTTCATGACATCTACTTCCACTTTATCTGATACAACTCGCGCCTTTCATATGTTTTTACACATTGCTGTTACTAACTCGATCAGCATATATGTATGTACCTTCAAGCAAATGCAAATACAAATTTAAAAAGTATCAAATCATATCAATAAAAGTATGAATAACGAAAAAAATTAAATATTATTTGTATATGTACATAAGAGAAGACATACATATATAATCAAACGTAATGATAAAAATAAATAATTCTCAAATATTTATTAAAATATGATATTATATTTACAGCTCATCCGAAGGTCTTAGCGTTTTACTCACATTGTGGTTTATTAGGCACCACAGAAGCTATATACCATGGCGTACCAATAGTCGGTATGCCAATTTATGGGGATCAACCCACAAATGCCGCAGCTATAGAAGAGAGCGGTCTTGGTGTACAATTACAATACGAGCTTCTGACTAAAGATTATCTTCTTGAGAAATTTAAAACTGTCCTTGAACCTAAGTGAGTAAATTAATACTGATACTCGTAATAATAAGTTTGTCTCGACTTTCCTTGAGTTTTATAATTACTTTTATGGTGTCAAAGTATTTTTTATTATATGTGTCATACACCAATTATTATAAGGTAAACATTATAATTTTGCCTTGCTGTTCTAGTGGTTAATTTATAAGGATATTGATTTTTCCGTTGAGAAATGATTTTTGCGTGTTAGGTATCCCATTGGATTATAAGTCAGGGAATAATATCAAGAGTGTGTCTATTTATGCACACACTTGTGCACTTTAACCCGCGCTGTTATCTTTTACTAATTGACTGCCGTGGCCGAAATCGATCAGGAAAACATGATTAACAACTCGCTAAAAACACATTTAAAACAATAAATTAATAATAAGTTCTGATGTATACATCACTCACGGCACATGGTTGCATGTATAAATAATATTTTTTTACTCATATCTAATTTTGTATTTTTTAGATTTCGTGAAAAAGTCAAACTCTTGTCTAAAGCATGGCACGATCGTCCAGTAAAAGCAATGGATGCTGCAATTTTCTGGACGGAGTTTGCAGCTCGCCATCAGAATTTCACATTCAGATCACCGGCGGCGGATGTTCCTCTTTATCAATACTTCTGCTTAGATATATTTGCGATTTTGTTAATATTTTTCTTTGTCACTATTGCAGTTGTCAAATATTTAATTACAATACTAGTGAAAATTTTATTTTGTTCATCGTAATATTACAGTTCATCATAAATTACCTAATACGAATTAATGTATTTTATTATTATTTTGTTTTGCCAGGTTTCTATATTATCCATATATATATATATATATATATATATATATATATATATATATATATATATATATATATATAGAATTTTAGGTACAGTGACTAGGGCGTCGCCGCAAAACGACGCGCAGGCACATCGCCCTAAACCTGAGACAAGTGGGAAAGGGCTACCGTGTCAAGTACGGGCACGGCTAAAGAAGCAAGTATCGGCTCTCTCACAGGTCGCTCCCTTGAACTGGCTGACGTACTGACGAAGCGCAGGGTTCACGTTGCATTCTTGCAAGAAACTCGTTGGAAGGGCAACAAGTCCCGTCATATTGGACTGGGTTACAAGTTGATCTACTCCGGCTCCCCCTCAGGGAAGAACGGTGTGGCCGTAGTACTGTCTGAGGCACTCCAGAACGGTATTCTCGAAGTCGATAGACTGAGCGACCGACTTCTCCGGGTGAAGCTACTGATAGAAGGAGTAATTACTCATCTTATCAGCGCCTACACTCCACAGGTCGGTGGCTCTGCAACGGAGAATGAAGCCTTCTGGAATGACTTGGAAGACATGCTCCGCTGCATTCCGAACACCGAGAGCATCGTGATTGTTGGAGATTTGAACGGCCATGTTGGTGAGGAGTCACGTGAATATGGACGTGTACATGGCGGCTTCGGCTATGGTCGTGAGAATGCAGAGGGGGAGTCCATTCTCAGCACCTGCTTATTATCAGACCTTGCCATTGTTAACACTTTCTTCCAAAAGAAACCCAAGCACCTCATCACCTATAAAAGTGGGCCGCACTCCACCCAGATCGACTACTTGCTCATAGGAAGGAGCCAAATTGGTAGAGTGACTAACTGCAAAGTAATTCCTGGGGAATGCCTCACAACACAACACCGCATCCTTGTCATGGACATGCTGGTAGTACCAAGTAAAAAAGTGCCTGAACGAAGCAGACCTAAAACTAAATGGTGGCTGTTGAATGGACTAAAACAGCATGAATTCAGTAAAGTCGTAGCTAGCTCCAAGTTAAGCACAGACACAGAGGAATCAGTCGATAGTCAATGGTCTAGGATCCAGTCAACAGTGAACACCATTAGAAAACAGGTGCTTGGCACTTCGAAGGGAGGCCGCGTCATCAACAAGGAGACGTGGTGGTGGAACGGCTCAGTACAGGAGGCAGTTCGAGAGAAAAAGACACAGTTTAAGAAGTGGCAAGAGACCAAATCTCCTGAAGACCGGGACGCGGACCGGCAAGAAGAAGAAGCGTTGGCTCGATGTTGTGAGGGACGATATCAGAGAGCACGATCTCACTAAAGACGACGCTTTAGATCGGGCAAAGTGGAGGCAAAGATGTAGGAAAGCGGACCCTGGCATTTCTAGGCCAGGAAAACGCTAGGAAGAAGAAGAAGAAGAATTATAATTTTGTTATTGTAAGGTAAATGAAAAAATCATTTAGCTTAGATTACGTTCTACTCTCGATATTTTCTGATATTGCATCCTTCTTAATTTATAAAACATACTAGCTAAACGCTCCCTCGTCCCTAGGCATTAATTAAAATACAACTTTTTTTTAATAAGTATAAATAATAATTAAAATTGAATTATAATGCACCAATTCAACCAGGTTTTTGGGCTTGATTAATTAAAAAACGTTAAACGAAATGTTTGTACTCGTTTTTGTAAAACGAAAAGCCAAAATACCAATAAACCATACTTAAAGTTAAAGCCTAATAAAGCAAGCGTATATGATAAAATAGACATTAGTTAAAATATGACAAGAGAGTTACTTGAATAACTTTCACCCACATTTTAATCCATTACAAGTTAATACAATATACTCATTCTATTTTATCAAAATCAGTTAAGCCGTAAAAACAAAAGACAAACAGGGTTACTATTACATTTTTAATATTAGTACAATGAATTAAAATCAATACATATGTACTTTATTCAAGTAGACCCTTAATAGCACTTTGTATCTAAGAATAGCAACTACCACTTCGGAAAGTACCTTCTTACGATTAGTTACTCGGTTTCTCAATGAAAATTACAAAGTCAACTATAAATAAAATATTTTTTTCCTGTATTTCAAAGAATGCTAACTCCATTGATACATGATATGTATTAGTTAAAATATTAATATTGATACTGTGTAATTATTTTTATTTATTAAAGTTTTTGTAACAACGTTAAATTATTGTGACGACACTATTAGTTTCAATATATGGTAAAAACATCCCGAAGGAAGTCATGCATGTTATAAATGTACATAAAAGCTCTCTTTTGTAGAATAGAAACCGTTTCAATATCGATATTGTACTAAAAGTAATAAGTCGTAGAACACACTATGTAAATAAGCAAAATATAGTAGTAATCAATATCAGTTAGTTGCCTTACTTTTCTATATGTTAGCTGAAAATGCTTCTTTCTCACAATAGGTAAAGTAAATACTGTGTTGGTATTTTGTTTTTTAACATTACAACTTTAGTTTTTTAATGTCAATAGTAGCACCATTGTTTAATATAAGCTGTATTATATGTATCAAAATTATAAATTTTATTCAAATTACATAAAAAAATACAAGACAATTTGAAAAAGTAAAATAATGTCCGTCCTAATGCATGTTTCCACTCAATATTTTCCTTCAAAACCGAGCGCAGGATGAATTATAAACACAAATTTAAACACATGAAATCTCAGTGGTTTGTCCGGGTTTGAACTCGCAATCTTCACTAGAGTCACCACAGAGAGTCCAGCTCTTTAGATTTATGTCACATGTGTTCTAGCCGAGTCGCTAGTGGAGTGGTCATCAAGACTCCTTTGAATAATCAAATGCACGTATTATGTATTGCCATCCCCGTTAACTAATAAAATTATAAAAAAAACTAAACCAAATAAACAGTTACACTAATGCATGATTATTAAATTTAATATTAGGTATAAGTTCTATTGATTCCTCGCCCATCACTCCCAAGAATTTTGACTGTAGCAACACTCAATAACGTACATTAATTGAGTGCGGTATAAAGTTTCCTATTAGAACGTATCATGCAAGGTCAGTATGAATCACTTACCAGAAACGCACGGACGGACGCGCTTGCTCCGTAGCTCTAAATATAATGTACTCGAATACGTTACGTATAGCGATATTACTGATAATACCATTTAATGTTATTTCACTAAATATTCTAAGCATATTACCGTACCATGGAAAAAGTCATTTTTTTGTATTTAAAGTGTATTTACAAGAATTAGCCAGACGAGGCCACAATGTAACAGTGATATCACACTTTCCGCTAGCTGACCCGCCGAAGAACTATCATGACATAAGTTTAGCGGGAAGTATCGATGCTATTGAAGATAATTTACCGTTTCATAGATCATTCTTTAGTATTCTGGAAGTCGGTATATATTTAACGAACTCAGGAAAAGTGAACTGTGATATAATGCTAGCTAATAAAGATGTACAAAAACTTGTTAAAGATAAACCAAAGTTTGACGTTATTGTTGTGGAACAGTTTAACAGTGATTGCGCTTTGGGTATAGCTTATAAGCTACAAGCGCCCGTCGTTGGTATAATGTCGCACATTTTAATGCCATGGCATTACAACAGATTCGGTATTCCGAACAACCCATCTTTCGTACCCTTCCACTTTTTGGAAGGGGGAACGAAACCTACGCTATTACAAAAAATTCAAATAACTATTTTAGATGTTTATTTTAAATCAATGTTTTATATATTTAGTCAGAGAAATAATCAGCAAACACTTGCGCAATATTACGACGACATACCACCCTTGGAAGATTTGGCTAGAGAAATAAAATTTTTACTTATATATCACAATTTTATTTTGACTGGTTCAAGACTATTCCCAGCTAATGTCATTGAAGTGGGTGGCTACCATGTAAAGGAAACAAAACCCTTAACCGGAGTAAGTGTTTAATTTTGTTACTATATCAAATAATATATAAACAGAATTAAAAAGTGTGATCCCCATCTAAGCAATATTTTTAAAAAGGTTTTTTTTTCTGCAAGCCTTTAAAAATAATTACTTAGTATTTTACAAATTATTCGCTTACAATATTAATAATACTTTAGTGGTAACACACATAAAACACTATAGGCACAAACAAAACAAAAATCAACAATCTATAGTCAGTACCTTAGCTTTATTCCAATGTTGTTTTAGAAATCTTCTTCACCTTATTAGGTATGTTTTTATCTCCCTAGAAAAACTAGCGTGTTATCAACTATAGGTCACTGTAAAAAGATTAATTTTAAAATATCAAATCATCTACAACAATCATACAAAACGAATTGTGACTACTTAAAATCATCACAAATAGTAAAACAAGCAGAGAGAAAAAATGTAGATCATTTAATCCTAAAACATTTTTTTCTGTTTATTTGTGTTCAAAATTTGATTATAAAACGCTATTGCTTATGATATATACGACATATTTTTTTACGATTAATTCGTTTACTATCATTTGCATTGTAAACATTGTTGTACAAATATTTGAAAAGAACAAACTGATTAAGAAACTAATCGCGGGCGAGAGTCGGGATTTTTTGTCATTTAAAGCCTGTTTTTGACGAACCCGACTGGACTAAAGTCGGAATTTATATTATTAGACCACAACTCGTTTTGATAAAAGCCATAGTCGTTTTCGGAGACCTGTTAAAGATTCATTTGGAATACGTCACTATACACTCAGTGTAATACGACGAGTGTTTGTGTGTGAACGCGATTATCCCTAATAGTAATATTCATATTTATAGTATTATATAGTAGTATATATTTATAATAGTAATATTTATTCGTTTTAATTATGATATTTTTACCGGCAGTTCTATAGCCTCATTGAAAAAAAGTTTAAAAAAACTGTTTCGATAGTTTAAATTGTTTTGCAATTAAAAAATTATAAGCTTAGATATTTGTTGCTGTCACAGACTAGACGTTTTTGTTTGCACTTAATCAAAAGCGCATGTCGTGTCTACATGAAGAGAAACGTAATCATTTCAATTTTTTGAATGTCATTTTGTTTTGTAGACCTAATAGTAGAATAAATTTAAAAAAAAGTAATGTTCAATCAGCGGCTATGTAAACACATTTTATCCGAACATCTCTGGCGGATGCTGAGTCTTCAAACACGTTCGACATATTTATACACTAGAAATTTCTATACACCTAGAAATAGCAGCTGCACTAAGTGTGAACAGCTACGACATAAGTTCCGTAAATTTGACCAGACAAAAATAATGTTTAGGTTTGAACAGTAAAGAAATTAATGTCTGAAATTTGTGTCGTAATCTAAACTCAGCTTTATCACTGCATGTGAATGAGGGTCAGACGTTGAAACTTGAAATATGTTAAAGGGATTTTTAATAAATTTATTAAGATACAAGTACAAGTTGAAAAGTAATTAATAGGAATTGAAATAAGTTAAAAATATATGTTATGGCCTACAATGTTCTTCAATATGATAATCTAATAAGTGTGTAATGTTATTTTTTGGAACTATTTAATCATTCAGCTTTAAATTTAAAATTAGTAATTAAAAATTAACAAGACTGAAATGTATTACTCCAAATCAAGACTAAATGAATCGTATATTTTAATCTCTCAGGCCGTCGCACACACAACGATGTATAAGTAAACGTAAGCTCGTTTGACGAATTATATTTAACACGATTAGCACAAGAAATAAAATAGATACAAATTACCAAAGAAAACCAAGTTTTAGTGACATGCACTTTCCTATATTTTTTCGGTCTAAACTAATATTACCCAATTTCATCTTTTATATATTTATATGTAATACATTATAATTATTTTACGTCCTTATTATTTCAAAGCACACGAACAAGCTGCAGTGCAAAAAATAATTTTCTGGAAAGTGCATAGTTTTCCGGTGGGTTTAACAGGTACAATTGCAAAATAAATTCTCTAAAGCCTGGCGATTTATTTATAATTTTAAAATAAGAATAATCAATAAGAGATTATATATTGAATATCGTGTTCTACCTGAAATTAAAATTCTATATGCCGAAATCAATACATACACCTCACCTTCCCAAGTAATCTTTTTTAACTTTTAAGAAAATGCCACCTCTCCTGTTAAAGAAAGATTTCGAGCTTATTTCAAAACTATCTGCGAGTTTGTAGAGATGTCTGAATTTATTTTGACAAACAAAGATTTTTTCACAATCTTTTCATTTACTGCTTATCACCAGACACACACAACGTACTTTATGTTAAAACTTATTATCGTTTGTTCAACACGATGGGTCATTTCGGCTTATAGTAATATTCTATTCTAAACGACCTATGGTCAGTTACAGAATACTTTAAAATAAGATGTCATATAGTTATGATCAAATAAAAAGAAACGACTAACGTCGAAGACATTTTTTTTTGTCACTTTTACACGACAGATACTGGGTTGATATGAACGTAGGCTCTTTATAAACGCGATTGGTCTTCAAAAATATTGCTGATCATTTCAAATGCATTCTAAATAGATTAATTGTGTAATAATGTTAACACATTAGATAACGCATTCGAACGTGTGACGAATGCTTAAAAACATAAGATACGTGAAGATACTTTATTCGTTTGTTAATGGAGGGCTGATTAGCTCAACAGATCTGGATACATAAGATAGAAAATCTTTGGCAGCAAAGGCACGTAAAGTAAAAAGATGCTACACGGAATCAAAGCTATTTGAAAAGTATTGACATACCATTAAGTATCTGTTCTGATAAAGGAACATCAAAGATAGATACTTTCGTAACAACAATTTAACCAAAAAAATTAAACAATATATTAGATACCTACTCATACGTTTACAATTATTGCATTAGACATTATTTAATCAGATATAGTCCTTAAAAGTTTTTTTTTCGTTTTTTATTAATAAAATAAAATAAATTATTATAAGGATTTGCTGAAATTCATCGAAGAAGCAGAACATGGTGTAGTATACATTAGTTTTGGCTCTGTCGTCAGAAGCTCTACAATGCCAGAAGATAAAGTCAAAGCTGTTTTAGAAGCAATCTCAGAACTCCCACAGAGATTTATATGGAAATGGGAAAATGAAAATATGTTATTGAACAAAAATAAACTTTATCTTTCTAACTGGTTGCCACAGGTGGATATATTAGGTAAGCAACTGCAGTGCTATAAAATATTAAATTCACCCTCTCTTCCTCAATTCCTTTGCCTTAAATTTGACCTAATTAGATGATATTTTATAATCGAAATCACTATTAGTAGGTATTTGAATTAAAAAGCATGCGAAAAAACTATTTAAAGCTATTCCAAAATAAACAATAAAATACTGTCTATGTTAGGAGAGTCCACATATTTATGACTTTAGCGCAATCATTCAACGCAAAGTTAGAATATAGACACAGTTTATATTCATGCAAATTAAATTAAATTTATAGTGCATTCGAGTAAAATCTCCTTGTAAATAATTGAAAGCTTCATTTCAGACAGGAATCGATAGGAATTTGCATATATAACTTCTGTAAATGGTTCAACCGTATGGTAGCTATATAAGACAATGCAACAGTCATGAGTCAGACAAATATTTCTTATGTTAATTAATTGATCTGCTAATAACTCATAATAACATATTATGTTAATAAAGTAAAATGTTTTCAGGGCATCCCAAAACTTTAGCATTCCTATCACATGCTGGGATGGGCAGTACGACAGAAGCAATACATTTTGGAGTACCAATGGTAGCGATGCCTGTGATTGGTGATCAGCCAGCTAATGCCGCTGCTATCGAAGAAAGTGGACTTGGAGTGCAGCTACAAATCAAAGACTTAACAAAAGATAACCTAGTCACTGCCTTTAAAAAGGTCTTAGATCCGACGTAAGTAAAACCCAAAAATACTATTTCTTAATAAAGTTATATATATAAAAACCCAATACCTATTTACAGAAAATAATTAATTTTAAAGTAGCAAACGTCATTTTATTCAATGTTTTATAAATACAAAGTATTTTTCTTATTATTAATAAAATGAAATAAATTATTTATATAAATACTCTTACAGGTTCCGAAAAAATGCAAAATTATTATCAAAGGCATGGCATGACCGGCCCATGCCTCCTCTGGATACAGCGATTTACTGGACAGAATACGCTGCCCGTTATCCTAACATGACATTTAGGACTGCAGCCGCAGATATACCTTGTTATCAATACTATAATTTAGACGTCATTGGCATTTTTGCTATAGTATTACTATTAATCATATATATCTTTAAATGTATTGTGTTCGCGCTATGTAGTAAAAACAGAAAAACAAATAGCACAAGCCACGAACATCCTAGTAAGAACAAAAACAAGAAAAGATCTAAGCGTGAATGATCTTCTAAAGAAATAACTAATTATTTATTTATATATATATATATATATATATATATATATATATATATATATATATATATATATATATATTATATATATATATATATATATATATATATATATATAAATATATATATATATATATATATGAAGAAATTACGAAGCCAAAATAAGATGACGAAATAGGATTCATCATCAATTAAGAAGTACGTATTAGCAAAATATGTCTTTAAAAGGGCCAATGAAACTTAATTCAATAGACGCTGTATTTTTTTACCTCGTATAAATTATTATTGGTATGTAATAAAATAACAAATAATTATGAGTAATTTTATTTACAACTAGCAAAACCCGCGGTCTATTTGAATTATACATATAAAATCTTCTTCTTCCTGCCCTCATCCCACTACATGGGGTCGGCACGACATGTTTTTTCCTTCCACTTCATACACATATCCTTTTTACACAACCCATCCACATTTTCTTCGGCCTCCCCCGTCCCCTATCCATTCATCCAATTATTAGATAGCCCTAATAACTAAAATACTACCTAGTCTAAAATAAAAACATGGTTACTTTGGTTTTGGTAACTAGCCATATTATATTAACTTAAAAATAAGCAGTTACATTGAAAGACACTTCCAACAGACACTTCCAATTTATTTCTTTGTATAGTTTATTTAAGACTTAATTTTAAACTTTTAAATCTCAAATAAGATTTAATATGGGTAAGAATTCCTGAATTTTCATCTTAATTACATTTAAATCTGCACAGTACTGAACTTTGACAAAAATATATCAACATATCTTCAAAATAAACACTAATTATACTTACGAAAAAGTATCTTAATTTGTATTTTTTAAATTCACGAGAAGAACAGGCCATAAAGAAGAATTGATTAATTTGATTTTGTGTTCTACATAATTTAGAAAATTGTGGAGTTGTCATTTTTGGCATTTAATTTTTGATATACATGTTACAATATATATTGAATATTAACTATATTCAATAATCTAATCAATATTAAAATGTAAGATAAGCAGAATTCTGCTACAACAAACATGGCAAAAGAAAAATAGCTTCATCTACCCTAACACCATAAAAGGAGGTAAGTTTCGACCTAAATGAAAAAACCGAATATTTAGTATAGGTACTTAACTTTTAAAACTAAATAAGATAAATAATTTATATTATTATTCTTTAGGTCGCCTATTTCAGAAATGGCGTGCTGTTGTAAACCCGGTAGATGTAAGTCATTAATTTTTAGAAATTGGATAATTATCTATTAGGTACTGTTTAAATTTTATATTTTAGTCATTTGTTTTCTCTTTTCCTATTTATTTGGTGTATTTATTTTCTTTCATCTAAATTTCTAATCAAATCCTCCGTCAATGCACTGGTCATCTGTCACAGCCATATGGTCTTTCATTTAGGTCTTGTCTTCGTATTATCATATTTTTTTTACTATAGCGAATAAAGCTTCAGTAAGTTGTTTGGGTCGTTGCGACCTACCGAAACATCGATGTTTAAGAAAATTCGAAGTCAAACCGGGTCCCATCCCGAAACATATGGGATGGCTCTACACAGCAAAGGATGCACCAGAACATCAGGTTCATGTTTTACCTTAAAATATTATTTTTTCGGTTTATAGCATGAAATTAAGAGTTACATTTTTAGTTGCGCTGCGGCTGGCGACCTGGACACATATCCTGCCAAGTTCTCAAAAGAATTGAACAACATAATTGCATGAAATCAAGTGACTGTCCGTCGTGCCCTTCAAGTTGTTCCCGAACGCCATGTTCCAAGCCTTGTTGTATGCCGCCAAAATGTATAGCGGTTTGCCCCTCATCTACATCATGTTGCAAAACTCCTGCCTGTAGCACACAACCCTTAATTAGGATCATAAGACATGGAGGGCAATACAGTATATGCACTAAGCCTTCGAATGTCAGCAATGCTCCTTCAGGACCATATCCACTAAAATATGTCTTAAATACAGACGACAATGACAATTTAACGACCGCAGCGAAATTCAGCGTGGAAGCAAAGTTCAACGACTACCATTTTGATTACACAAGTTCCCAGTCCTCATTCGTTTTAGACTTTACTCCTCCAGAACAGAGATGTCCAAAGCCATGCCCAAAAAAGAGTGTGTTATGTATGACGTGTCGGACAGAGAGTAAAGCCTCATATAAAAAAACTTGAAAAACATTCTAGAAATGTATTTATTGTCTTATATAAGATTAATAATTTTTTCCTTTTTTATATTTATTTTAAATGAGCTTCAGTTGCACGCTAGTTGATTTGAACATTTATTATTATAAAGTAATAAACTTTTGAATATGACTTTGTCCTAATCAAATTACCTATGATACTAAATAAATAATTATTCATAAATTACCGACTACAATAGAAATATTTTTATTTCAAGGGGTTTGAAAAAATATCCTGCAGTTAAGATTTTGTAGCTATAGTATACTGCAGCTTATATGCTAAGCTAGAGTTTTGAAAAGTTTTAGACCTTATTCCAACATTCCTCCATCGCGGAATTTGTTGATACAATGGTGGCAGGAGCAAATATATTAAGATTAACCCATAGACAATTTGATTTAGCATATTCTTCACACTTCCCTAATTTAATTCCTAAAGATCGATAGGATGAAATATTTTCCGTTCAGTGTTTTAAATGTTCAAGAGTTAACACGACTACGTACGAAAAGACATTAAACTTTTAGGTAGATTTAAAAATAATTTAGAAATGGTTTTTAATCGCACGCTTGAGTGATTAATGATAGACAAAAATATTCAACATCTACACTCCCAACATAAAGAAACGTAAATAAAAACTCAAGTTTATTTCGGCAAATGAAACATGTCCTGCCATTATCAAAAGATAATGAATTCTAAAATTAACCTAGGTAGCAAAAACTGCCAAGAATATGTCACAACAATCTTTCGTCCTTATCATTTCCCAAGTTTATAATAAATAACGTTTGCATCTTTTTCACTCAAATCTAAATTAAAAGTAAAAATGTTTTTTTTTTCTTTTAAATACAAAATGTATTACTGTATTAAGTAGACTAATTTATGGTTTACGAAAAAAAATAGACAATTGAATTACTATTAATACCATAAAAGAGCCTAATTCACACATTTAAATATAAAATAAATAAAGAATACTGTTTCGTCGCTTGACGCCCAACAACATTCATATTATGTATGAGAATATACCTATATATTAGTGAAGAGTGGTACAATACTGACCAATGCGTTTCAAAGCTCATACATCATTTAGAAATGTGACATACTCGTGTTTTGAAGCCGTGTTTCTTGTTCATAATTCAGCTCTAATTACTGTGGTATTGTATGAAATTATAAATTGTTTTGTCTTTATTATTTTTTTGATTATCTTTGAAAATCAAATCAGAATCAAAATATTTTATTCAACATGGAACCATTACACTTACTTATTGATAGTCAAACTAGAAACTACCACCGGTTCGAAAAAGAAACCTAACATATACTCAGCTTTTTTTTATAGAATAGGAAGGCGGACGAGCATATGGGCCACCTGTGGCCTTAGCCAAGTTGACATTCTACAATCGTGATGGTAAGTGATCTCCAACACACTTAGACATTGGCACTGAAAGAAATGATAACCATCGCTTACATCGCCAATGCGCCACCAACCTTGGGACCTAAGATTTTATGTCCCTTTCCTGTAATTACACTGTCTCACTCACCCTTCAAACCGGAACACAACAATACCAAGTACTACTATTTTGCGGTAGAATATCTGATGAGTGGGTGGTATCTACCCAAACGAGCTTGCACCAGCCCTTTAACCAGGTTTACAGCAGCCCTTTTAGACTAAAATACAAAAATGCCTCATTGCACCACAGTGTGAAAATTCTTGGAGAATATGATGCAAAAAGAAGTTTTCAAAAAGACTTTTATTATTTTATGTCTAGAATTAAATATTTCAAATAAATTTAATGGTTTAATAAAATTAGGTAAGGATTCACTTGGAATCCTATTCGATTCATTGTCTATACCTTGACTCAACACTGTGGGGTTTTGTTAAATGCATTGTCAAAGCACTTACTATTGTGAGTGTGCTAAAGTTTGTACTTTTTTTACTATAGTCAGTATTTTTTTTTACACTGGTTAATTCAAGAAACAACAAAGATTTATTAATGTAAATAACAGAATGTTCAACAACATTTTATTTGACAACATTCAAACAAAAACACTAATAGAATAAATTAATACTAACATATGTAATAGAACCTTAGCTAGGATTGCCAGATTTCTGAGCTAAAGCAATCATATTCTCATTAGCTATCATCTGGAATTCATGGAATCTCTGTGAGACACGTTGATTTGTTCGCAAATACTTCTCCATACAGTTGATTGTGCACTTATCCTGTAATATAAAATTATTATTTATTAGTATTATATTAATAAAGTTTGTTATATACTTTTTTTCCTTCAATTAATACTTCCTAAGCTATGGTGATATACAGTTAACAGCATGTGAATGTCTCACTGCTGGGCTAAGGCCTCCTCTCTCTTTTTGAAGAGAAGGTTTGGAGCTTATTCCACTACGCTGCTCCAATGAACCTGCATTGGAGCAGCGGTGGAATACATTTGTGGCAGAATTTCAGTAAAATTAGACACATGCTGGGTTCCTCACAATGTTTTCCTTCACCATCAAGCACGAGATGATTTATAATGACAAATTAAGGACATAAAATTCAGTGGTGCTTGCCCAGGTATGTACCCACGATCATCGGTTAAGATTCATGCGTTCTTACCACTGGGCCTTCTTGTCTCGATCATCGTGATATACTATTATTCCTATCCATCACACTATCATTCATATCCGCCGCAAATAATAAATATGGTAAGAGGATGTATTAAAGTAGTATGACTTAAACCATTGGTGCTATTGAGATATTTTTTTAATATAATTATTTTTGGGGAAAGTTGCTATTGTTTGAAATATTATATAAATTAATAGTAGTATCTTAAAGTTAATAAATGGTTCCTATTTTGAATTTGTTTTAGCAAATATTTTATAACATAACATTTTATAATTGCAAATTAATATAACAAATTAAAGAAAAAGAAAATCTTGTGTCATTGAAATATAATAAATATATATTAATTAATAAATACCTCAGAAGATCGAAGATTTCTCGAAGTAAAGTCATGAATGCAGTCATTAAAACAAAGTTCTGATAGTTTGTTGTATTGTACCAGAAATTCTTTGAACTGAAATACATAGCACATATTATAAATAATATAAAAGTGTAATTATGTAAAGGTGTTTACATCAAATTATGTATTTGTTTTAAGAAAACAGTAGGTTACCGTTTTTATTTGATCAGCTTCACTCATCATTTGTGCTGAGGCAGCCATTTTTATATTTATGAATAAAAGTTTAGATAAATAACTGTTTTAAATTTACACAGCCTATATTTTTAGTTACAGGAAAATTATAAACTATTTTTTAAATTACAGAATTGAAATTGAGAAAAATTTGAGGTTAGAAGCAGTATTGCCAATTGCCAAGAGAAGAAAATAATTTAATAAATGAATAATAATGTACTAAAATTTTTATAACCAATATATTACGGATGGATTTTGTGGTTATAAAATAATTTATTTATTATAAAAAAATATATTTTTTAATACTTCAAATGACATTCTGTCCTTTACAAATACAACGGAACCTTTTTATTTCATCGTGCTTTCTTATTGAACACGATGAATTTTAATAATTAGATTTCGTTATATGCACTATTTTAAAAAGCAAGACATTAGATATTTGCAATTTTTAATTCTCGTTGAGTGTACCTTTAACACAAATATTTCAAAAACAATAAACTAATCATCTCAACTGTCAATTGTCATACCATTGACTGATGTCAAAATAGTTTGACAATTTATTGTAAAACAAGGGAGATTTAATGTAGTTTTAAACACAAAAATATAAACTATTTTCATAATGACTGAAAACGAAGACGAAATTACGACATTTTGTGACTCAGCCGTATGTGTAAACCAATAGTTACAATAATATTATTTTTTACCATAATGTATACTGATACCATATTACTATGCACAGGCATCGTTGGTGGAGGGATGTCGATTACCAGTTCGAATGCAAGGCGGAGATGATTGGCCCCTCGCTGAAATTATAAGTATCAAAGAAGTTCGAGGGCAAAGAGGATATTATGTACACTATGTTGACTGTAAGCTTTTTATTGTTTTATTTTAAAATGTATTCACACATACAAAGTTTTTGTTTGTATATTAATAAGTTGATTAATTAATTGAATTAAAAAATTTAATGCTTCATTCATAAAATAAATAATATAAACTACACTACTAATAAAAAACAAATATTCAACAAAAATTCTTTATATTTATAAAGAAAATATTCATTTCAGTCAATAAACGTTTGGACGAGTGGGTTGGGGAATCATGGCTGGACACGAGAAAGGTACAGTTTCCAAGAAGAGATGGTGCACCAACTGGTGGAACAACAACTCCAAAGAAAACTCACATTGGATCTGGAGGTGGCGTCATGCCTACTTTTCTTAGTATGTGTGTTTTAGCTATTAGTTAATGCTCTTCATGTCACATTTTGGTTTGTTGTCTTAATAATGTCGCATCTTTTCAAAAACCTACAATTATCTCTTATATCTTCTCATTTCTGTAATTTTTTTTATAATATATAATGATTGATGGCACAGACGTCCATACAATTGATTTCTGTATTCAAGATAGCATGAAAAATATATAATATTTCTTTTATATAAATATAATAGATAAGTGATGAATGTTAAAATGATTTAATAGATTTTAATATTGGCTTTTTTGCATGAAATAATATAGTTTGATTGGCAAATTGCATGATTTATTTCGTATTTCAGCCTTCATTTTAGCATATATATTGTTTGTTACTAATATAAATTTTACAGAATAATGTTCTTTATATGAGAGCCATAATGACTTGATGTGTTATTATTCTTATAGAAAAATAAATTTATTTTTTATTATTATTTAAATTAATGAGTATTATTAAAATTGTAAATAGATAAATCTAAATTTATAATTTTTTCTGCAGATGAAACTGTCTGCAATGAAAATCAGAAAACCGTTATCAATAGCAATAGAGAAAATAATGTGAACCATCAAACAACACCAAAATTACCAGAGAAAATACAAACCCCACTCAATGGTTCAACCCCAAAAATTATTTCTGGTATGTTTTATTTCATTTTTATAAATAAACTAATCAACAATGGAATATTATATATATTATTATAATATATAAAAAGATGCATTCAAATTAATTTTAGATGCGATAGTTGTCTTTTTGCCATATGCTTATAATAGCCCTATAATAAGCCATTGATTAGATTTGGTTAATCTTGCAATAGGAGGTGATCTACAACTTTTATATTATTAGGCGGCAATATGATTGTAACTTAAGGCACACTACTCTACGTCAAATAATCCATATTACATTAGCATTTTTTATCATATTATGTTTATCAATAGTAACACATAGCATGAGTTATCACTCAATTTGCATTACAATGAACATAGAGAAACATTTAACATATTTTTGCAAATTAATTACACTGTAGGTAAGTAATCTTTTATTGTGTTTTCATTGATAGGATTTATTAAACAAATTGTTTTTGATGTAATAATAAATAAAATAGCGTATCTGATTTATATATTTTTTTAAATGAATGTAGGAGTAACAGATATTTGGGTTTTTTGATCCAAACACCACTACACATACAGACACAGTACCTTAACAATTCTCTTGTTGAATCTATTTTGCTTGCTTACCTTAGGCAATTACATACATTTGCTCAAGGTAAACGAGCCTTTCATATCAAAATTTAACACTACAAGTTTATCTTTTATCAAACCGGTAATAGATTTTTGACAATAAAAAAACATTATTCCAGTTCAAGTACCACCGTTAGAACCTCGTCAGCTAATATCTCGGCCAGCGAGCCCCACACTCGTGAATGACTCACCGTCGCTAGTCAACGGAGGCGCAGTTCTCGCCGCTGCGTTACAAAAGAAAATGAACAGAAAGCGGAAAGCTAATTCTTCGGAGAATGATGTAAGATATCAAAAACATATGAAATCTAAATTAAAAATATTATTAACAATTTAAGTTAATATTTAACGTCAGCTGCCTTGAAGTACCAGTACAGACATAAATGTATTTACAATGTAAGGAACATTGTATATTACAATATTTACCGTTGGACCGCTAACAGCAGATATAGTCGGCGAGAATGTTTTTGTTTGTGCCGTGCCGTTTGTGTTTTGTTTTATTTCTTTACCTTCAATGGGCGTCCCGGAGAGGCGTACACTAGCAATATTAATAAAGAAACAACGTGTCAGTGCGGGCCGACGGACGCGGCGGAGGCGGCGGAGGGCGAGGGCGCGGCGAGCGGCGCGGCCACGCCCACGGCGCGCCCGCGCACGTCGGGCAGCCTGGTGGCGCACGGGCACGACGACCTCGTCACGCGCATGAAGAACATCGAGATGATCGAGCTCGGCCGCCACCGGATCCGACCCTGGTACTTCGCGCCCTACCCGCAGGTGAGCCGACGTGGTTAAGTACTCCATCGGAGACAATTAAACATTGACAATGATTGAAATTGATTGATTAGTGGTGTCAATCAGTCATTTAACAATTGTAACGTCTATTTAGGGGGTTGAACGGGCTAGTTAGCACACGTCCACTTAATTCGTCAGATGTCAGATGTCAGGTAGATCGGAGAGCAATCGGGGTTGTCGTCAAGCAAAGAAAACAATATGTTTGTCAAGCCAACCGATACTACGGAGCGTCTTTATTACACTAAAAGTACATGTAAAGATGTAATAATATAATGATCGTAACTGGGTCATACGAATTGTGTGACGTCAAGTGTCAAAGAACTTACAGGCACGTGTACTCACAGGCACGTGTACAGCACTAGCTTGTACATATTTCCAACTACAAAAAGAGAAAAAATAAGTAAACAAAAATAAGCAATTATATAAAATTAAAGATACACGTTAGTTATTTAAGTCCCCAGTGCTCGCATTAAGATTAAAGTGGATTTTCCTCGGGATGGTGGGTGATGTCGCAGTGTCGACACTCGTTGTAGAGCCTCGTGTCGCTGTACTTGCGGCTGTCATTCTCGGGATCGGCGAAGAAGACGGCGGGGGCGACGACACTATATCGTCTAATGTAATGTCATTGTTTGTAGCGGCAGGGTTTGGGTTGACCTCACTAGGTTTCCATTCACATCTTGGCCTCAGATTAAAATATGCGAGTGTGAGCAGCAACGTCGTCATCAAGAATAAAATTGTATAAATTACAATATAATGTGTAGAGCCATGGGTTTCAAATTTCTTCAAGTCTGACCGCTTCAAATCGTCTATGTTTTTCTTTATTGATGTAAACAATTCTTCATGGTTCTCAGCGGTGAAATTGTGAGGCAATGATATGTTCATGAACTCGTTCAGCGTAGATATAACTGGTACATTGATGTTAGTCGTAGGTTGAATGTACATCTGATTGACATAGTCATGTTGAGCGTGAATTGTAAAGGATTCACCTCTAATAGTACAACCAGGGTCAAGGCCGATTACTCCATTATCACGTAAATGTTTCATTGTTATATTATTCGGACATATGATTCGTATGGCGCATTCGGTGCAGCAAGAAAACATCCATGTGTCACGAGCGTGTAATTTAATCCATCTGTCGGTGCATACTTTCGCTTCTGACCGACAGTATGGTTTGTTTTCATTGCTAATCTGTAGTTTCATATTACAGAGCGATTGTTCAACTTGCATTGTGTATACAGGATGGTTCAATGGACATAACATTTGTTTATGTGTCTGTCGTATGCACATATGTGTATCCTTTTCTGTCATGGGTATTATTGTGTCCTTTCTCACGTTGACAGCGAGATATTTTGTTTCCGTGGAAGTATAGATGACTTTGTCTCCTCTTCGTTGAGGGATATCGATGACGTCATTCAATTCAAATTGGTCTCTGTTTAGCAGGGGAATCTTGATTTCCATTATCAGGAATCTCCTAGTCACTTTAGCTCGTACTTGTAAGAGACCGTAGAGATCTCGAAAATTGTCAGTTGGAACAACAACATCATCCTGTAGATGGCCGGATATTACATTTAATTGTTGCGTAAGTTCTGCCGGAGTTAATAAGTGTATGTTCAGGCGGCCGTTATAAATATCGGTCACGATGTCAAGCAGAGTGTCCTGCGTCCGCCGAAGGTTGGAGATAATCACATCAACAGATATTAATGATGACAGTAGATGGAATGCCTGTAGAGTGCTTTGTCGTTCTTTTTCGACTTGGTGCATCTCAGTAGATATTACTCGCAGATTTTTGTAGATATGCTCAAATTGAGTGTTCATAATTTGTTCGTTTCTTTTCAGGATATTATTCTCCGCTTCGATCAATGATGTTTGGTTTTTAAATAGCTTAAGTAAATGATCTTCTCGCTCTTTTACGGTTTCAATATCCTTCTCGTATCTTCGGGCAAATGTGTCATCTAAGACCCCAAACAGGGTGTTAGCTAGGTAACCGACCCCGTTGATTAAGCCTCTCTTGTTTCGTTGCAGGATGTGATGTTGGTTCGTCAGCAATTCGTTATAGTGTCGAAGTTCATCGAGCTCGTGAGCGAATTGCGTCACAACAGGTGCACATGAGTGATCGTTGTTGCAGGTTTTGTTTACCGAGTAGATATATTTTTCAAGGGCGGTAATACTATGCCAATATGTTGTCATGTTGTAGTAGGCAATAAGTTTCCATTTGTCCTGTATGATTCGTACGTCAGAGATTTTGTCAAAGAACAATGTGTTATTGTTCAAGCTTTTGATGTAGACATTTGCTTCAATCGTAGATGTTAAAAGCATCAGCAGGAAAAGTACCATGTTCATCAGTGTAGTTGGCAGACCTCGATTTTTTCGCAATGTACGTGGTGTCGAGGTGTCATTTTTCTTGGGTTCGTCATTTTCCAAAGTGATTTTTGAGAAGTCATGTTCATTGTTTACCGGAAGTGGAACCAACTTGATTATGGGTCGTTTTATTTCTCCACTCTTCGTACGTAGCGTCACGACTCTGATGTGCCCATCCGTTCCTGGATGAACGTCAATCACTCGACCCAGAGCCCATTTCGTCGGTGGCAGGTTCTCTTCTTTGATGAGAACAATGTCATTAACCTTCATATTTTCTTGAGGATGCTTCCATTTGGAACGAATTTGTAGGTGTTGTAAATAGTCGGACGACCATTTTCGCCAAAAGTCACGATGCATTTTCTCAGTGAGCTGCCATCTCGTCTTGATACAACGTTCGTCAAAGTCAGTCAGCGGCGGGGATAAAAGTGGTCCTCCTACTAAGAAATGTCCTGGAGTTAAAAAGCTGTCGTCTTCGTTCTCCGTCAGTGCACACAACGGCCGAGAGTTCAGACATGCTTCTATTTGATTGAGTAACGTTGTAAACTCCTCAAACGTCAGTTTTTGCTCTCCCAAAACTCGTTTAAGATGGTGTTTAGTACTTTTTACCGCCGCTTCCCACAATCCGCCAGCGCTTGGCCATGCGGGTGTATTTAAGTGCCAAGTGACACCCATCTCGGCAACTTCAGATAGAAAGTCATTGTTGATAGCTTGCAACACTTCTTTGTATTCCTTTTTCAAAAGGCGTGATGCACCGACAAAGTTCGTGCCGTTGTCACTGTACATGTGCTTTGGGGTTCCCCTTCTTGCACACATACGTTTGAAGGCTGCTAGGAACGACGGTGTGCTCAGGTCAGAGACAAGCTCGAGATGTATTGCCTTGGTAGAGAAGCAAACAAACACAGCGATATAACCACGAGTGGTTTTTATTCCTCGTCCCTTATTCGCTTTCAATTCCACTTGGCCGGTGAAATCAACCCCTGTGTGCGTGAAAGCTCGGGATGGCGTCACTCTGGGCTCGGGTAGGTTAGCCATTATTTGGTGTTGGTTGTGGCTCCTGAAGCGAGTACACTTCACACAGTTTCTCAGGTATTTTTTAACTGTGCGGTTGCCCCCTAAAACCCAGTATCTTTGTCTCAGATATGTCAAGGTAAGACTTGGTCCACCATGCAGTGTTTGCAAATGAGCTTCTTTGATCAAAAGTTCTGTCAGTCTCGAGTCCTTAGGTATGATCATCGGGTGTTTTGCAGTTTCCGATAATTGCGAATGTCGAAGTCTCCCTCCAACTCGTAAAATATTGTTGTCATCCAAATAAGGCGTCAATGTTAATAAATTACTTTTTGAGTGCACCTTTCCATTTTGTTTTAGTTGCGTTATTTCCGAATGAAATTCTTGCATTTGTACGGCTCTAATTACAAGTCCAGAGGCATATTCAATTTCCTTTGCAGTTAAGTACGTTGCCCTGTCACTATGGTTTTGATGCGTCACCACGTTACGTAAGTTTGTTGTGAAACGTAAAACGCGAGCTATCACTCGCACAATATGCTTTATTGAACTATGTTTATTAATTAATTCTTCAAACATAGTATTTGAAGTTTGAGCGGCGCATATTTGTATATCTTTTTTCAGTTCAAATTGGGGTGTTTCCACCTTTGAGATGTCATTTGCTATGTCATTTTTCAACCACTCAGGTCCTTTCCACCACAGCGAGTGTTCGGTGAGCTGTGAAGTAGTGAGTCCTCTCGTAGCGCAGTCAGCGGCATTCTCATTGGAACTCACGTGACGCCAGCACGATGACGGCATGACATCTAAGATTTCTTTAGTGCGATTAGCGACGAAAGTCTTCCAGCGAGAGGGGTGGCCTTGGAGCCATCCCAAAACCACCAAAGAGTCAGTCCATCCGAAAATGGGAACGTCAGATGTTTGAAGAGCCTTCAAAACTTTTGTCATTAATTTGGATAATAATAGAGCGCCACATAGCTCGAGTCGCGGCAAAGTCATAGTATTCTTGCGAGGCGCCAATTTTGTCTTTGATGCGATTATTCTAACGATAGTTTGTCCATTGTCATTTTGTGATTTGAGGTATATGACGCCAGCATAAGCTCGTTCAGATGCATCACAGAATCCGTGTACCTCGACAGACGTATAGAGATTCCCAATCCACCGGGGTATGTAGAACTCGTCAATGTGTTTCAGATCTTCTCTGATTTTGTTCCAGTCTTGCTGTATCTCAAGTGGAACTTCGTCATCCCATTCCATAGATATCAACCAAAGTTTTTGAAACAATAGTTTGGCTCTAATGGTGAGCGGAGATAGCCATCCCAGTGGATCAAAAATTTTTGAAATATTCGATAGTAATATACGTTTGGTACAAAGGACCGATTCGTCATATTCTTCAATCGAGTGAAATGTAAACATGTCAGTAGCGGGGTTCCACCGTAATCCGAGCGCCTTTGTAGAGTTAGCATTTTTGAAGTCTATTGTTGTCGGATTTATTTGTTCGGTATTCAGGTGTGCAAGTAATTGCGGACAATTACTCGACCATTTTCTAAGGTTAATTTTAGCACCCTGTAACATCTCGATAAGTTGTCTTTGGACTTCTCTTGCGTGGTCAATCGAATGGCTGCCGCTTAACAAATCGTCGACGTAAAAATGATGAGTCAGGGCTTCAGCAGCAAGCGGAAATTTAGTTTTATCGTCAAATGCTAGCTGTTGCATCGTACGCATAGCTAGATATGGAGCGGCTTTCATACCGTACGTCACGGTGCACAGTTGATATTCTTTGATACGATCTTGAATATTATCTCGCCACAGAATTTTTTGCAGGTGTTGTTGTTCGGGATCCAGCAGAATACAGCGGTACATCTTCTCGCAGTCTGCTGTGTATACATAGCGGTACGTTCGCCATCTGAGCAATAAACTTTGAATGTCTTGTTGAAGCTTGGGACCGCTTTCCATTAGGTCATTCAAACTGTTCCCCGTAGATGTTTTTGAGGAAGCGTTAAAGACGACACGAAGTTTGGTGGTAAGCGAGTCTAGCTTTTGTACCCCGTGATGTGGTAGGTAGCACATAGGCTCTTTGTGTTCAGTGCATTCGCGCATGTGACCTAGATCTATGTACTCATGTATGAACTGCCCGTAGCTCTGACGTAGTGTGCTATCCTTCATCAGGCGACTCTCGAGCTGTTTGAATTGAGCCACGGCGCGTGCTTTGGAGTGTCCAAGATGCTCTTCAAAGTCAGTTTTCATCGGTAGTCGCACTTCATACCGACCGTCAGGCAAGCGCTTAGTGGTTTTGGTATAAAGTTCTTCGCAAAATAATTCCTGTTGCGTCATCGGTGTGGTTTCGGGTGCGATTTCCTCCACCTCCCAGTAGTTGGCGATGTCTTCAACTCCATTTATAAGAACGTGGCAGTTAAAAGTAGTAACAGGCCCAGACAGAATCCACCCTAATCTCGTCTGTTGGGCAATGGGCTGTTGTTTAGTTCCCTTGATCAAACCGCTCATTATGATTTCTGCATAAATTTTTGCGTCAAGTAAAATGTCAATTTTGTTTGAAATATTGTAGTCAGGATCAGCGAGTTGAATGTGTTGCAAGTGTGGATATTTCTTGGCTGCAAAAGTAGCATGCGGCAAGCTGTTCACTAGTTTTGGCATTACTAGGGCGTCAGTGGTGAAATTGTAGTCATTATAGATCGACATGCAGTGTAGGTATATTCTTCCCTTGCTTCTCTTTGCTGAAATACCCACTCCTGTAACAGAGGCATTAAAATTTTGGCGAGGCAGTCCTAGGAGTTGCGCAGCATTTTCAGTTATAAGAGTTGTTTGCGACCCTTGGTCTAAAAGTGCTCGCAAAGTCAGGTAGGTATCGTCAATAGCACGTACACGTAATTGTACGGTCGTTAATAATATTTCGTCATCCTCGCTAGTCACATTGTTTGTCGCATGCTGCCGGCGCTGAGGTACAGAGTTCGATGCCGGTGCAGTTGACGCAATCGGTTCGTTACCCGAGTCATGCAAAGAAGTATGATGACCTCCATTGCAAACTTTACATCGCTTTGTAGAATTACATATGTTTCGTTCGTGCACATACAGGCAGTTTTTGCAAAGTCGATGTTTCGCAATTAATTTCCACTTCGCATCTGTTGTCAAGGAGTCATATTTCCGACATTGGTAGAGCGCATGATTTGAATTGCATAAAATACATTGAGTATTGGCAGACGTCACGTGTGCAGCTTTATAAAATTGTGCTCTATTACCAGTTCCGAAGTGAGAATTTTCTTTAGCCTTGAATGACGTAGATGATTTCGTCGATGACCAATTTTCTTTCTCTTTCTTATTCGTGGGTTCAAGCGCAATGAATTTCGCCTCTAAAAACGTCATGAATTCGTCAAATTCGGGGAGCTCGCGAGGCATCTTTCGCGATTCCTTGTAGTCACTACGCGTTTCAGGATCAAGTTTCTGGACTAACAGGTAGACCAACAGTGGATCCCAGCTCGATGTGTCCACGCCTAAGTTGTGAATAGCGTGAATACATTCCATCGCGGTGTCGTGTACGCGTTTAATTTCAGCCGATGATTGCCTTTCTATTGGGCGCTGGTTGAGAAACACTTCAATATATTTGTTAAACAATATTTGAATGTTGTGGTATCGGTGATACAAAATCTCCCAGGCAGTTTTGTAGTTCTCTTCCGATACAGTAAGGTGTTGGACGAGGCGATGAGCTTCACCTTTTAATTTGCCTTTTAAATGTTGCATCTTTTGAGAGTTGCTCAGAGTCGAGTTGTCATGTATGCCAGTTTTGTAGAGATCTAAAAACGTAGGCCATTGTGTGTAGTCACCGGAAAATGTTGGAACCTCAACCTTAGGGGTGGACTCGTACTGATGCGCTGTAGCAGATATTCTTTTGTTTAGAGATCTTTTCATAGCCTTGAATTTCTCCTCGTACTCGGAAAATTCTTGTTCGTACTCCGCATCTTCACCATTTAATATGTTGTCAATTTTGAGGTGCAAAGTGTCAATATTCTTCCATCGGAATTGCAGATTCTTTAATTCGTCCTCCATCTCCCATTTTTCCGTCAGTTTGTCAAGATTGATGTTCTTTATTTGTCGGCTTAACGCACGGAAGTTGGTACGTTGCTCACTAAGCAGATCTTGTGTAGCAGAATTTTTCACGTCATCGTCATCGTCCGACGGAGGACAATAATTCTTAATGACAGCTTTAATTCGTTCATACAAAATTTTGGTGTCAGTGTAAATATCTTTCGATATGTACTCTTCAGATGGATCAGGCTGTGTTGCCAAAATGTTGTTATGGTTAATATCAAATTCCGTCCAAAGGCTGTCAAGAGTGCTTACTCGTTTGCGGATGTAGGCTTCAGTCTTCCTAGTAGCAGGATCCTTGTTAAAGTTCTTGTGGATCTTCTTGATGATTTCGATAATTTCCGATTGACGAGTAATAACTTCCATGATTAACAAGAATAAAGTTCTCTTCACTAACAGTCAATGTCACGTTCAGATAGCCTGGGCTGATATTCCAGAGGCTGGGGGGTTTTAATGACCTTGTGCCCTTTACGCGTTTCGCCGTCTCAACTTAGGTTGCAAGGATCAACTAAGCCGATGCGCTATTCACACTAAAAAATACAAGATCATCCGGCTCGAAGGACCAAAATGAACGGGCTAGTTAGCACACGTCCACTTAATTCGTCAGATGTCAGATGTCAGGTAGATCGGAGAGCAATCGGGGTTGTCGTCAAGCAAAGAAAACAATATGTTTGTCAAGCCAACCGATACTACGGAGCGTCTTTATTACACTAAAAGTACATGTAAAGATGTAATAATATAATGATCGTAACTGGGTCATACGAATTGTGTGACGTCAAGTGTCAAAGAACTTACAGGCACGTGTACTCACAGGCACGTGTACAGCACTAGCTTGTACAGGGGTATACATGATTCCTATCGACCTGTCAGAGCGAAGCATACTAATACTTTCATTGTTTTTTATTTTCAGGAAATGGTTAACTTACCATGTATATACATTTGTGAATTCTGTCTCAAATACAGAAAAAGTAAAAAGTGTTTAGAAAGACATCTTGTAAGTATATTTTTTATGATTAAAATTATATTTAAAATTAAATATTTTATTAATTTTTTTTCTGTACTTATTTTTTTAGATAAAATGCAAACTCAAGCATCCACCGGGTAACGAGATATACCGCAAAGGCAGTATATCATTCTTCGAGATAGACGGCAGGAAGAACAAATGCTACGCTCAAAATCTATGTTTACTCGCAAAGCTGTTCTTAGACCACAAGACATTGTATTATGACACTGATCCATTTTTGTTTTACGTTATGACGGAGTTCGATTCTAGAGGTAAATATAAAACATATATATTTCGCGGCGCTTAACTAGATGTATAAATGATACGTCGTATCTGTAGAAGTGATATTTCTTGCACATTAGTTAAAACAAAATCAAAATCGATCTATGTTGTATTCGAGTAAGTTTTTATAACATATTTTAAAGCCTTAAAAATTGTTCTTTAGTAATTCATATGAAATTATTTTACATACTATAAATGTAACTAATTTTAAATAATATAATTTAAAATCGATTTTTTTTATATATTTGCATTGCTATTATATAAAGGAATTATTAATATTCCTATTTACTCCCTTAAGCGTTATGCTTGTGTTAAACGACACATGTGGGGACGACATTAGTCCAAGGGATCAGCATCGGACATGCGATTTTTACATCTCTATACGGCCCGTAAACCGTTGCGTTATTGATGCTTTGTGTAACAAAAAAAGAAATTATACACAAATTTATTGAAATTAGTTTATGTAAAACATATGTATGTATATTTGAGATTTATTTGGTATAAAGGTTAGACTAGTTTTTTTATTGTAACGTGTCCTGTTTTAATTATTTATTTATTAATTTAACAATATAAACAACGAAATAACAATTAAATGATGGCACTACAAAAACCACGAAAGTTTATCTTGTGTGCCTTTCCGTCTACGGATTTAAATACAATATACGCTATAAATATTTTAAATAATACATCTTCAATTTACATTTAATATTCTTAATATTAATTTCTCGTCTTGTTATGTTATCTAAGGTATTTATTAAGCCAGGAATCATATAAGAGCTAGTACGATGTCCATATTTGTTATGTTGTTATAATAAGACAATGTGTCAAATCATTTTATTTTTTTTACAATTTCAGGTTTTCACATAGTAGGCTATTTTTCAAAAGAGAAAGAGAGCACAGAAGACTACAATGTAGCTTGTATATTAACTTTACCTCCATATCAAAGAAAAGGATATGGAACATTACTAATAGAATTTAGTAAGTATGAAATAATCTGAATAAGTAATAATTACATCGTCACAGCTGAGCAAATTGAACTTATAATATATTATAGAAATCAGTTGGTCACCCTAATGTAGCATTCTTGCGTGGTGCATACGTGTGGCAGTAGCTTTGTTTCATCTTGTTATCTCATCGTATTTGTTATGATATAATGTTGTCTCTGTCATACAACATAATACGCTCAAAAATTTGAAATCACTGTTGGTTAATATCTAAACAATGTCCAATTTAATTGACAGAACTATAGCATGCTATCCTTTTTATTCCCATACGTAAGAAAGAGAACGCAATATTTTTAATTCTATTAAATATAATATGCGGTTAGAACGCGTGAATCTTAACCGATGATCGTGGGTTCAAACCCGGGCAAGCACCACTAAATTTTCATGTGCTTAATTTGTAATTAAAATTCATCTTGCGCTTTACGGTGAAGGAAAACATCGTGAGGAAACCTGCATGTGTCTAATTTCACTGAAATTCTGCCACATGTGTATTCCACCAACCCGCATTGGAGCAGCGTGGTGGAATAAGCTCCAAAACCTTCTCCTCAAAAGGGAGAGGAGGCCTTTAGCCCAGCAGTGGGACATTCACAGGCTGTTACAAATATAATAGTTAGTTAATTTTGTGTATAACCATTTGCTACAGATTCTGTCGTTTCACAATTTTTTAACTTAATTATGTATTAAATTACAGGTTATGAATTATCAAAATTCGAAGGCAAGACTGGGTCCCCAGAGAAACCTTTGTCTGATCTCGGTCTACTCTCGTATAGAAGTTACTGGGCTCAAACTATTTTAGAAATTTTAATCAATATCAAACCAGTTGGTGACAACGAGAAACCAATTATTACTATTAAGTAAGTATTATTGTCATGTCGAAATTCGATTGGTTGTTTCGGTTCAAAAAATTGTTTCATTTTTTTTATATTAAATTTTGTTGTTTTTTTATTCATGTCTAGATGATATTTACTTTCGTTTTAAATAATAGCTTTATAAATATAATATAATTATAGAAAGTAGAAATTTAATTTTAATTAGATGAATGGGGGCTTAGTAGTTGTACAATGTATAATTTGAATGTAAATTAAGTAAAAAAACTCGAGTTGAACTCTGGTACGCTGATCCACTGCGGGTTGGTTGAGAAATATGGATCAGAATTTCTTCCCATTTTATTACGAAATTTTATATGTATATTTAGTACGTATTCTAAGTATTGCTTGAACGGTTTTGAATACGCGACTTCCGTTTAAGTTCCACGTGTTCTATCACTCGAAACTACGTATAATAGATATATAAAATATTTTTGTTAAACATTTAAAATATATAAAAAAAACCTATTAATATGACTTTTACAGTGAAATCTGCGAGCTTACAAGTATAAAGAAAGAGGACGTCATCAGTACTCTGCAGAATTTAAACCTAATAAATTACTATAAAGGGCAATACATCGTCTCTGTGAATCAGGTGAGTGTTGTGTTTAATTTTGTGTACTGGCTGCTCCGCGGGATATCGCCTGCGTTACACGTTAATGCCCCGCCCCCGGGGGTCGTAGCGTGACGTATAGATAGACAATGGGATAATAGACCTTTATCAAAAAATAAGCTAGATAAATGTTACATAAAGCATTATTCACACGCACACATAAGCACATTAAACTTCGAAACTGAAACAAAATTATAGAAATAATACATCGAAAGGCACAGGCAACACTTCTCTGAAGAGATTTGTTAATGTATGTTTAAAAATAATAATATTGAACTTAATTGGACACAAATACACAAATCATAGCATGGGACTAACGATATATTAAATAAATATGTCCCTATTATATTATAACTATATATTGGTTTTGATTATCCTGGGATATTATTCACACACGCCCATCTGATCCCAAATTAAGCAGAGCTTGTACTATGGAAACCAGACAACTGATATACTACATATACTACTTTTCTTTTGTAAATACATACTTATATAACCTTCGGCGTGAAAGGCAAGTATCTACCAACCACGCCAACCGGCTCGTCATTTAGTATATATAGTTAGTTAGCAAAGGCAAAACGGGCTTGTTACCTACAGCATTCATTTTTTATCAAGTATTTAATAGATTTAACAAATTGTAGTGCGAATTTAGACCAAACATTTGTTAAATCATATCATCATCCATAATGAATGATGTGGTTGGTAAAAGTTGTTTTTTTTTTTAAATAATATAGGTGGCAAATCGGCTCGGAAGTAGTCACCGCTGCCCATAGACGTTAGTGCTGTTAGAAATATTAGCCATTCTTTACATTACCAATGAATAAATGAACTACGATGTTATGTCCCTTGTGCCTGTAGTTACGCTGGCTCACACTTTTCTAACTGGAACGCAACAATATATTGCTGTTTGGCGGTAGAATATGTGATGAGTAGGTGGTACTACACAGACGGTCTTGCAACAAATGGTATGCACCTAATTTTAAATGGATTCGTATAACAATTTGATATTATTTTCTACGTTTTTAAGGAAACGATACAACAACATGAAAAGGCAATGGAGAAGAAATTATTACGAATCGATCCAAAATGTTTGCATTGGACACCAAAGGATTGGTCCAAACGAGCCAAATGGTAAGCCAACTCTAACAACATCCAATCTTGACGTTCATCTTTCATTTAATTTATATTTTCATTTCTAAAAATTGAAAGCTTTATCTCATATTACGTATTAAATACAATACTGAACTTAAATTCTAATAAAATACAATAATTTATTGTATTGTAAAGTAAACATTTCTCTTTTGTCACCAGCGTTTGAAGTGTTTCGGAGATGCGAGCTATCTAACTCGGGCTTCGACACGTATGGCTCATTTTGTATCTAACGAATATATGTAACAGCTTAACAACCATTGTAATAAACGACATCGCTAACAAAGGCTTTGAAAACCATTTTTGTCTAACACTTATTTCTTAATCTGCTCTAACATCATTGCTATTTTTATTTATATATTTTACTAACAACGAAGCTTGGTTTTTTCTATATAATATTTTATTTTACAATAAACGCTCGCTGCGTTTCTGCATGTGTAATATAAAAAGATATATTTTGCCAATTTTCCTATAAAGTTATTAAAAAACACAATATTTACTGTGATCTTCTATTTTTTTCATTATTATTAATATTGATTGTGCACTTTTCTATTTTATTTTTTATTGAAATAATATCGCATTGATTCAATTATCATCTAAATGTACATTAACTGTATTCCAATCCAAGGAGTAAATATAAACAAATCTTAGATTTACATATTCCATGCGATTTGCTAATCACTCTGCTCTATTATGCAGTACAAACTTACATACTTGATTAATTTATCTTTGTTTATAAAACAATACTATGTATTTCATTTAACTACTTCTATCCGCTTCAATTCTATTTCCAAAATTTCAAAAACAACTACCGCCGAAATTTAAACGCCATTTTTTCACGAATCTTAGATTTCGACCGATGACGTCATGTCGAGCCAAGGTCAAAGTTGTTTATTTATCTTAAGTCCTCATTCGGATTATGCTGTAACCAAAAGCATGATTCATCTTAACGTCATGAAGTTAATTAAATTTATATCATAAGTGACTCATTGAAATTTATAGTTTAAACGCTACTATAGGTTAAAAATAACATTATTCAACATATTTTTAATCATTTATTCATTATATATTATATCGCTTTCGTATGTTCGAAGCTAACATGTAAATATATATTTTTAGATTTATTGCAAGAATTGTACAAAATGTAAACAAAAATGTTGAACTATCCTTGGACGAAAGTTTTGAATTCAACTATAAATAAATATATATATAAGAAGTTTGTAACAACGACGATGACATTTACTTGAGAGAGTTTATTATTTTATGTCGCATATATACGTGTGATCGTTATTAGATTAACTTCTCGAACATTCCTATACACTTTCGCGTGTATTAATGTTTACTCCAAGCCATAACAATGGCCGACTGGTCGTTGATACGAATGGCCTTGGCTAAGTGTTTAAATATTTTAAAAGGCGACAGAATGTAATTTCGTGGTTGGTATTCGGGAGTACATGATGATGTAGATGTCTTGAATCTAGACATCGGTAACAGCCTCTAAATGTCCCACTGCTGGGCTAAGGCCTCTTCTCCCTTTTTGAGGAGAAGGCTTTGGAGCTTATTCCACCACGCTGCTCCAATGCGGATTGGTGGAATACACATGTGGCAGAATTTCAGTGAAATTAGACACATGCAGGTTTCCTCGCGGTGTTTTCCTTCACCGAAAAGCACGAGATGAATTATAATCACAAATTAAGCACATGAAAAACTTCAGTAGTGCTTGCTCGGGTTTGAACCCACGATCTAGACATAATATCCTACTAATAGATTTCAACCACCGATCATTCTTATGGGATTTTAGTCAACTGCGTTGGAAACACTATTTCATGAGTGTTTGTGCAAACACATGTGTCCTCTAGTTTTTCACTCTCATAATCCGATGGGACACAACTGGAAACTCAAACGCAGGAGCAATGGCTTTCCGTGGCATGGAAATTTCCATTGGAGAACTTCCAAACACGGGTTGCGACTACGAATAACACAAATGCATTTATTTTTAATCTCATGATTCGATAGGATATAATATAACAGCATTGGTAATAATTCATACGCAGGAGTAACTGCTTTCCGAAGAATGGAAACGTAAATACTGTAAACTTCCAAACTCCGGGTTTTGACTAAAACTTTTTCGATTGCTAAACCCTAACATGTTCCTTTAAAACCCATTGTCTCGGAGGATTCATTAGACTAGGTATCTTCGTGTTACATCTTTCTTAATATGATTTGTTTGTTTAGTTTTGCTTACAATTTGTACATATTCTGTTGTATAGTATTATTTATGAAAATGTTTTATATATATGTGTATAATTTTACCTCCGTCTAATTATTTGTAAATTTTCAGGTAGGAAAATTGGATTGGAAGTTATCAGAAACATTGCTCAGGAGACAGTAATTTATTGTGATTCAGCCATTTTATTTTTCTAATGTTGAAATGATTTTACATTGCAACTGGTTAAATATTGAACAGAATATTTTAATTCGAAAATGTAAAGCCCGTGTAACATATTGTAGATACAATATCTGTAACTAAACGTGTATATTGTGATATTAAATAAATACCTTTATTGCATCTATTTGAATTTAATTTATACTTAAAATGAAAAATATACGGTTGTTTAGATAAACACCGATTTATCTCTTTCTGTTGGCGTTAATTTGACATTCGAAAGAAGAGGACAGCATTACTTTACTTATCGCTAACGTTGTAATAATGAAAACCGAAAATAATTTATACAAACAACTCACTCGAAATATTGCAATCTTACCACTAATTTCTTATTTTGGTTTTGTAATGTGCAATTGATCTTTGAGATAATTATCGTTTGAGTTTTTTAAATCGAGTATGAGTTACTAAGTAATATTCTGACAATGACCCCCAGATTTGGAGTTTATTCCACCATGCTGCTTTAATGTCGGTGGTCACGTGACAGGATTTCATACTACACATGTAAGGGGGAAATTCTCCTTATCGTTGATGTTTTATACTTTAATTTAATTATATACCATTGATATAAAAGTTTCCAATCAAGTTTGGATTTTACATTACTGTGTAGGTTATATCAATTTGGATCAGATCCGAATAGATATTGAATAAATTGTCAAAATTGGAATTGAATCGGAAACGTATCGTAATTGTTATAATGTAGTAAAATTGGGCTCCAGGTTTCCCCTCGATGTTTTCCTTCATCCCCGAGTTCGGGATCAATTTTAAACATTAATCATATGGTAACTCGGTGGTCATTGTCCGGGTTTCAACAATCCATCTCAGCTCATACTTCACTTAGTTATATCATTAAATAATATATTTATTTAAACGTACAAAATCCTTTTTATATTAAAATTATTTCTTATTATGATAAATTATACCTTATTGACTGAGTAATGAAAAAAAAACAAATAGTTCAATATATGATTTATTTTCAGTAGATAAGCACAGTAATTTTGCTTCGATTGTCAAAATATTTATATTCAAGAAGCAGGTACAAGTGATGTTTAACACTTAAATAAGTATCTGATAAAATTTCACAATAACAACTTCTTTAACGGTAATACATCCTGCAATCATTCATAGAGTTATTAAAAGGCATTACATAGACGTAAGGCGTACTTATCTTAAAAATACATATTGAAATTACAGAAGTCGAATTTAAGTCGTTTAAAAATACATTGAAAGTGATCAAGAAAATATCATTAAAATGTGATTTTTTATCAATATTACAAAGTATCTGTTTAAATCTAATAACCATTTAAAAATATATTTTTATTATACATAACATTTTTATGTGTAAATATATAAAATTAAATGAACAGTTAAAACTTGAATATTTATTATTATAAAGGTATTCTAACCACCATGAAATACATATTCTTATTTATATTAAATACCAAAATATCAAAATACTTAATATCATTATATGTAAAGTAGATATATCTTAAATATATACAATTTCTTTTTTTCAACTTTAATTCTCATTTATTTTGTATTCAACGCGGATAGGCACTTGAGGATGGAAATAAACTTTATGTTGGAATTTATAACGGTGAAAAAACATAGTGTTGCTATGTATCTCCAAAAATGTATGCGTAGAAGTAAGAAATCATCTAAATTTCGACTTCGACAAAGATAGAATGTACAATGAGCGATGCCAAGTGCTCGTCGTTACATATTTATTCGAAAATTGGAGTAGAATAAAAAAAAAACAAAACACTACGAATTCAATAAACCCTACAAAGCTAATCTTAGGCATAAGATTACTACGAGGATATATAAGTTCATAATTAGCCGCGGTTTTAATATTCCATCGATATACAATAACTATTTATTAGAAAGTAGTCATTTACATACTATAACAGAAATATAATCAAGTTGACAAGCTATCATAAAATGTTTTTAATTTAAAATTTTTTTTACCAAACTGTTAAACTTTTCTTTTCAAAACGGAAAATGATCGGCGATCCCTTTATAATATCTTAGAATCCATCAAACACGCTACATCGTTTGTAAAGCTACGATCGCACCTGCGCTCCAAGCGAGGCAACTACGATATATTTAGCTGTCGCTATATTACACAGGTTTGTCATATTTACTTTCGACGTTTGGTCGCGGTTCTTAAACCGAAATTAATCACTTATTTCCACTATTTGCAATTATAAAACAAATTAAATCTTTATTATAATTTTTGAACGAATGATATTTTTATTTATCACAATAACAATAAAAAAATAAATGCTTGCGCGACTGGCTGCTTTAATGCCGTTATACGTTGGCAGCCGAGAGACTAGTTTCACTGGTTGTAAAAGGCACTGCTTTTCCGTAAGTCTGGCTTCTTTAAAATCTTTGCTGACTTGTTCTGTGCGCTATATTTGTACTGCTTTAGATACATAAAACAAGAATATCGAACTTTCAAATTGATCATTTTAATATTAAAACGGTTCTTATAAGTTGCCTTCTAATATTGCACATGAAATTTTCTTTACGTCAGCATCCTAAACAGCTCTTACCAAAATCGATTTGAATATAATTGAAACAGGCACTTTCATTGATGTCCTTCATTCAACACTGCGTGTTTATATTGCAATATATTATTATATAATAATTATTAGTAATATAAGCTGAATACGCAATAATTCTAAACTTAAGTAATTTATCGATAACAAGTTATATTATCACGACTTATTCTGAGTTAAAGCGTCTTACACCTAATCTTACGCGAACAACGTATAATGGAATATCAGTATCCCGATATAATCTGTGAATATATTTCTATGTAAAATAAAATATACGGAACTTCAACAGGAGGTATCTTTAGTTAAATTGTACTGAAAGATACAAAGATACAATATATTATTATGTGATGCATGTATTTTTAATTTGGCGTCATTATTGGCGACTAGACATAGGTAGCTATTGTAGGGATATTATATTTACAACCAATCTTTCCAACAATTGCACCGCCATTAAATTAATCAGATCTAAGAATTAGATAAATATTTTGTACAGATCAAAGCAAAATTATAGAACTTACAAAATAACGAATGCGATAATATTAGTTATTCTATAGTAAAAATAAAATATACCTACCTACCAACTGTTAAACAGTCCTATTGAATGTTACGGTAATGGTGATTTTTATTATTTCACAACACTTGAAAAATTAAAACAATAAATTAAACGTATGATGTGACATCGCAAACACCGCATTGCGGCAAATATCAGATATATCCAGTTGTTGATATAGCACGTAACTGTTAAGTTACAAGCTCCATACTACTCTACGTTGTTGTTCTACACAGTAGACATACGATTTCGTTTCGAAATAATACCTTTCCGACGACTGGCGTGACAAATCAAGAAAGATGTGCTTTTAATACATCAAAAATATAACTAGCTTTGATAACGAATCAAAATTCAAACGAATGCGATTTTAATAAGGGATGAAACATTTATTCCAAGGTCTTAACTATACGTATACGTGTGAGAGTAATTTTGGACCCCATATTGTAATATCGCTCGCCACTAAACGAGACAGCCGTCGTTTAGACTGTTACTGAGCTTTGATTGGTTGTCTTGAATGTTGCCCGGGTAACTATGGCATTGTTGCGGACTCACATAGGTTAACTCAGATTCGTAATATTCCGCCTCGGGCTCCATCGGACCTAAAATCGTGGTCGTTTTCGGCAAGTAACCGTCAGTGGTGATATAACTTGCGTCGGAGTTTGGAGGAAGACTGAGGACGCTGTCCGGTCTGTTGTACTCGACGTCTATAGCTTGCGGAGTCAAGTACGACGTTTCGAGTGACGATATGGTGTCTATGGAGTCTCCGTTGATGGGAGTGGCACACGTGTAGCTCGAAGCGAGTATGTTCGCTGACTCTGGTCGTATGTACGGTGAGTGGGTGTCGAAGGAGACGGGGAATGTTGTCGGCGAATCGAAAGTTCGAATCATGTTGTAGGGCGTTGAAGGCGACGTCCTCGCGTTGGCATTGTTCTTGACGCAAGAAGCCGCGTGCAGCGATAACATGTCAATCAGCTGCCGTTTCTGGACTTCGAGATCCTGAAACCAAAAAATTATTTAAATTTAAATGAAAAATCACATACTTTAATTTGACGCACTAACTAAATGTATATTTTTATATAGTGTGTAGTAAATAATTATAAAACCATTTTAGATAGGCACGTACAACATTTCTTTAAGACTGAATTATTTCCCGACTGAAAAAAAATTTCAAATCTTTTTCATTGTGGGCTGGCAACCTGTATCCGTGTTTCATAGTTAAAAACACTTGCCAATTTACCTTAAGTTGCGCCTTCAGGTCTATATTTTGTGTTTCAAGAACTTCACTTTCATTCACCAAATTGACAGTTCTTTCGCGTTTCTTCATCCTGCACTTCGTAGCTGCTATTTTATTTCTTTCTCTTCTGCGTCGTCTACGCTCTTCGTCTTCAGGCGTTAACTGTAAAAATTAAAAAGACAAGTTTAAATAATATACTCAGATTAAACCGAGTTTATAGTCGGTTCTTCTTGGTAGTCTCTATATTCCGAACCGGTGGCGGTGGTAGCACTTGACGATTCATAAGAACTTGTAAAAGTCAATTTGAATAAAAATATTTTGACTTAGATTGTGAACTATTATATAACTTCGAAGCATTATGTATCAAATAAATTCAATGAAAACATAATATTTACATCAATGAAGGTAAAAAGTAATAATCCAATTAAATAAAACTTTTGCTTTATAATATTATCAAACGAAATTCGTCCTTAAATAATATCACTCATTCGAACAATGGTCTGAATGCATCGACTCGCTTTCAAACTCATTTCCAATGACAATAATTTCTCATCGTCCTGTCGTCAACTTTCAATCAGGAAGTTAAGTCACGAACATGCCACATTTGCAATGCCAGCCTTCTTTGTAAGCTCATAAAACTTCAATAAAGCCGTTGAATTATAATGCTCTTCAGTCGCTATAAAGCCAGTTTAGTTTTGATTCGCAATCTTCATGAACTATGAGTTCCTGGTACATATCCTCATTGACGGTATTGGTATGCATGTCTGTACGTATATTTTGTGTATTGCATAATGACGTTTGTCAATTAAATCACGATTTGTTAAATTCAATCAATTTAAAATCGTCATCTTATCAGTAACTAAACAAGTTTTTGCTATCTCGAATGAAAAGAGAAGTCGAGCTCTATACAAACAAAAATACACATATTTTAATTTACATATATTTTAATTACCTCGTTTTTAGGTGCTTGCGTATGACTGCTATCATAGTCATCATCGCTTTCCTCCTTCTTAAGCCGCTTGAATCCTCCATCTGTGTCGCTGCCTGACATCTTCCTCTTAGACTCTATGGATAACTTTAAACCAGCCTTTATTAATTCCGAACACGTCTGAAAAGAAATTTTGTATCAATATGTTAAATTATATATAGTAAAAATATAATTTATGTTCACAAAACTTATTTAGTGAAAAACTAGCGAATAATAAAAGAATACCTTATTTTGTGTGTACCTTTTTTAATGTAATTAATAGTTTAGAAGCAATTTATTGAAAACTTATTTAAAAATCGTGATAATAAAAACGTGTAAATCAAATGTAATTATAATCATAATGATTTCATAATGACAGGGTTATTACGGTCATGACTTCATATTTATTAAATATCATCTAAAATAAATACCAAATAACGATTTAAAGAAATCAATCAATAAATAACATTTAAAATCGTGCCGAATGTTTTTCAACGTAATAACGTCACTTAAAATCAAAACGCGTAAGATTATTTTTATATATTAATATGAATTTACCGCGATCGAATGATGGCATCAATGCTATGGCGTTGTAAAACATGCATGTTCTCGTGTTAATCTTAATAATATACCTATCTTGATAATGTGGACAAATGCAATCGTATTTTTTATTATTGTTATAGTTAAAAGAGTTCATTTTCTCACATTAAAAACGTCCGCTCATTGTTTAAGTTCTAAGCAAAGAGAAACATTGAATATTCCATTGATTACATTGAAAGGAACGTTTGCACGATTGTAATAAAAAATAGAATAATTTCTTGGCAAAATAATAATGATGTTACATAGATCCTAAGCTAATATTATTCTTGATAAGTATTTATCAAGCTTTGAGGGGAATTCATATATCATAAAGAACTTACAAAAATACATGAAAACGTTTTTAAAAACTACATTAAAAGAAAAATAAATATTTTTAAATTTTATACTTCGCGTTGGCATTTAATATACCTATTATCGGGGGCGGAGTCATAATAAAGTTTACAAGATTCAATGTCATCTTAACAAACATGGCGGTCAATTAAATTATGAGATATCTAAAATAAGAAATAAACATTTCTCTATGATCATTTAGAATCTATTTAAATATTATGGCAATAATATATACATACAAATAAATGAAAAGATTTTTTACAAACAAATTCACTTCATTAAATTTGATTTATTATAGGAGTCGTAAATTACATAATTGTTAATTAAATTAAAATCTGATGTAGTAAACTTGTAGAGCATTTTTTATGAGGACAAGTTAAATAAAAAAAATATTTACATATTTAACCGATTAAACGATAACAATCTTTCGAACTGCAGAAAGCGTTCTCAATTATATAAATAATTAATTTGTATTTTATTTGATTCTTTTAAATCCACTTAAATGAAGTTACGTGGTCAATGTTTTGTGTAAATTATACCTCATAAATAACAAGGGCTACGCTCATTGATGTGATTTTAAATGATCTATAACGCAATATTCTTATTTTGACTTAAGAAAATCAAAGAAACCGCGTTCTAACATTAAAACTCAATGCGATGAGCTAATAAGATAAGCCATAATACATTAGTTAGAACTGGTTTTTTCGTATAATAATCGTATATTATTCATTTTCAAAAGATGCATACTATAATGCGATTATTGAACAACTTATTAATATTAAGTTACAAAAACTCTTCGTATGTAGGTACCTAATTAAAGTATCGTTATCAAAATAAACGACTTTATTTATGTTATCACATATATACTTAAAACATACCTTTTGTATGCTGGGCGGAGTGCCTGATGCTGGTGAAGTAGCAGATGAGCTATTAGACATTGAAGAATTGGAGTCTTGACAGATCGCATTCTGTAATAAAAGGGAAATTAATTAAGCAAATTTTAATAATAGCCTACTTAACTTTTTTTATATTATTAAACGTGTCATTTTTAAAATCTTTGTTTTTAGTTCAATAATTATCTGTATTAATATTCATCATAAATGCAATCATGAAATCAAAGAAGCGAAAACGTGATGGCTAAGTTTTCGATTTGAAATTGTGTACCATTTTTTTTATTTAGATTTAATCTACAATGAGCTTTTAGTAATGTTTTCCATGTCAGCGCTCACTTGTTAAATGGACTTCGTATGTTCTTGACAGACGACATGTTTGTTAAAGTAGATTTTTATGCAGTTTGCTTAAAATATATCTAAATTTTTTTGTACTTGACTTAGTGGAATACTAAACTCCGTACTTTATACACAAACAACTATGGGAAAATGAAGTATAATATACATCAATTATTGATTGAAAATTATATATTTGTCTTGAGTATTACCTACTGATAAGGTTTATTGCGTTGTTTACTGCATAAATAAACAATTTGTTAGAAAGTGAAAACCGTGACATACGCGTCGTAGGGTTCCGTAATTATTTACGTAAAACAAATATTAGTACATTATTAAGTACGTTGTTTGCATGGGAACTCACACATTGTAACTTGTTACAACATATCTCTAAGACGAATTAGAGAACTTTTTTGTTTCAATATTAAGATCACCATTTATATAAACACTGAATCTATATTCTATACTCTTTTAAATTATCGGCATAAAATCAAATAGTTTGGATATTATGAATATAAATCTATCTAAATAAAAAACCCAATAAGAAAAAATATATAGGACCTCATTGACTTCCGTAAAGCATTATGTAATAGAGCGGATACGTTTATGAGAGAGAATAATATGTAACAATTACAATAAGATGGGTCACAACAGATTAACCCTTTGTTCGTGATCATTTCACGCTCTACATTCCCAAGTACAATTTAATGTTAATGACGCTAATTTATAAAGTGAAACGTTAAAAAGTAATAAAATACAAGACAACAGAAGTAACCAACGGCGCCTGTCAGTCTAGTTGTTTTACGGATTCATATACATGACCTCAAATTGCATGGCGCTTAGAATTATCCAATGTTTATAATGACGACTATTAGTCACGTGGTGTTACGTGGCATCTAATGCTTGGCAAGCACTCAATTGCTTGTTTTGCATTCGAACGAGCATTTCGCGTGCAACGGACCTAAATACTGTAAGGATCTCTTTTGCATTTTGATCGATTTGTAATTTGAAATCGAAAGGTTGAAAAACCAGCTTTATAATTAACCATTAAAACAGCTTATCATTGCATTATTATTGCCAAAACTAAAAAAAAATTAGTATTTTATCTTAAGTGCTACGTATTTTACCCTAATGTTGACGAAGTAATTCAATTTAAGAAAGTAATATTTCAAGGTCGCTAAAAGTAATTACTTTGATGATTTGCTCAAAACGTGACCATTAAATTACATATGCATTAATTACATCATATTAAACGACATACGAGATGATATACTACATTTTAAATAGGTATTTTATCGTGTATCTTAAACGATTCTTGAATATAAATATGATTTACCTTGAAACTAGAATTTTTATCGTAGTTGTACTGATCTAGAGGATTTGTCATGGTGATGACATCGTTAACAATCTCTGGTGTCCGTAGCGTGGTGTTGCCGGCGCCCTCTGCCGCGAGAAGGTTCATCATGGCAGCGCTGAGGTTTACATTCACACTTAGATACGCCCCCGACTCCCCGTCCGTGCCTACCGCAGCCGTCGGCGACGGGGAAGTGTCCTCACATTTAATCGTCGGCACAGCTGAGCTTATGCTCGACGAATTCATTATATCCTTGTAAGGAGCCAGTTTCGCTTCTTTTTGGTTACGTTTCACACTAAAACTATCGGTCAACGAATTAACACTAAGTCTATATCACGATTACGCACTATCACTATGTCCTAATGCTAAATATCACTATTGTGGTAAACTGGTTCCCGATGGCACTTAAGTCTTCCGATTAGAAGTCTTCACAGGGAGGTAACGTTGGTAACGATGTTACGCTATCTGTAAATAAAAGAAAAGTTTACGTAAGTACAAAGTTTTACTAAACCATAAATTGGGCGATTGTTTGTCCTAAAATAAAACAGTATGTTAATGCACAATAAAAGTCTTGCAAAGGGCAAGTCTTGGTTTCGCAATTCGGCGGGGCCCCGATTTCGCAAGAGCTCGCAGCGAGTTTTTAATTAGAGCTATCCGAGCATCGCGACCTCGTATCCAGGATGCGACTTCAATAAAACGCTTTTTTACAGGCACCAATTGAACGCGCGCTATAAAATTAAAACTAGCGCTTTTTACGACGCATTTTAACGCTCTTCCGTATAGCGTGTCGTCTTGCCCATTGTTCGAACGGGCGCGGTATCGTGCGGATTACCGCGACAAGGACATTCATGGATTAAGTCATTAGCAGACACCACGATATCGATGTTAGCATAGACAACACGGTGAGGAAATTGGGGTGCTCGATGTACAACTAGGACGCGCCGTGACCGAAAACACGATCCGCAAATGTGTTCAAAACAGGAGCTAAATGAGCTTGTTCCCTATGTAGATAACTATACAACTCGAAAGCTGTACGGCACCTTGACCCAGCGTTTATAACGACGTATGTAGATATCTATAGTCATATCTGTCACGTAAATACAATAAAACCCTGAGTCTCGGTAACCTAGTTGCGTACAGTTTTGCTTATTCCTCTCGTGGTATGTCAGTAAAATTCCTCACCGACAGAAATATGGTCGGACGACGCCTAATAGATTGTCGTCTTCAAGGTTCAAACCGCTTATAGGTATTTTCGACTGCCACTCCCCGTATCTGTTTTATCTCACAATGATTTATGGTTCTATAATAAAGTCATTGTGTAAAAGAATCGAATAATGATTTACATATTTCAGCTTTAATATTGTTAAGTTAGTAAAATGCCATATCATGAAAATCATATAAAATATGCAGTTGACTTTTTTGTCAGATTGAAATATAAAAGAAAGTTTTTATATGACAGCTAAAAATATTGACAATATTAAACTATTCACAACAATCACTTTAGAAAACGTAAATATTCGAAGCGATGTTGACCTTCATTTGGTATCTGGCCGTATCGTGAGTTAAGGAAACATCTGCTCAAATATCATGTATTGGCACGGATTATTTGACATTCGAATAATTAGAGAAAGCTATATACGATAATAATGACACTTCCTTAAAGGATATTTTAAATATATGAAAGATTTTTTAATCCTACATAATAACAGTTGTTCGAGACGCGTGGGCCGATACTACCATATAATATGCTAATACCTGGCAGTAGGACGTCCGTACCCCAAAAAAGGGAAATGAAAAATAAATGTATCCGGCCAATATTGCGTGGGCTAATATTAAGTCTTGACATATTTACTTATTTTTATTCTCATTTTTTACTTTGCAGCGCTTAAACTCTTTTTACGAAATTTATACACACATTTCAATGAAGGGGGAAAATAACAGCAAATTACTTTGTCCTTTCTCAAATAACGCTAAACGAATGACGAATCTCATATTTCACTCGCACGTATAGATTTATAATGAAAATGAAAAGGATAGAAATTTCATGAGCTGAAGCTTGAAAGAAAGGGGTCGCTGAGTTTGATTCTATAACGTCATAAGGAACATTGATGCTGAAGTAGAGTCGGTTCTTTGTCCTCGTGCTCGCTACGAGAAATAGGTAACCTACTTTACGCCGCACCCGCTCACTAGCTACGAACTATTTAATATATATGTATGTCAACTTAATTGCATTAGTTCTATTACTGTTTAAGCAACAAGTCCATTATGCTAGTTATAAAACAAGTACTCTATTTGATTTAGTTTAAATATTATTATAGTTATAAAATTAAAATAGAAAAAACTGATAACGTATCTTTAATTATTTCTCTATTTGAATTCTGTTTTATATTTTACATATATGTATATCGTACAATTTTATCTAGTGAGTACTTTAAAATGTTATTATTATTAATTTGTAGTGTAGAATTAAAAAATGCTAAAATACTTGAAACATAAAATAATAAGTGGTCGTAAAGTAATGAATGAACGTAGCTTAATAGGAATACGAAGGTCGTTATATACATGAATGCGCATGTGCATATTTTATAATAATATTAAAATATATTTTTCATTTGATACACGTGAAAATATGAATGATTTTATACATTATATATATTTTTAACGTCTTTATAATATCTTAGATATTATACTCATTCAAAGTAATATGTACATATCTATATCTCTACTCGTATATTAAAACTAAACGATCTTTACTATGAAACATAAAATGATATTACCATACGAATTATACATTGTATATGGTTTAACGATAACTATTTATTTTTGCCTTGAGTTGAGTTTTTAAAGATGTTCAAACAGAAATGTGAAAAATAATAAATAATTTGAAAATTAGTTATAATAATACATACAAGCTTGCAATAAGGATATGCACATAATTTTATGTAATTATAAAAATTAAATATAAAAACATAGATTAAGCAATAGTGATTATCCGGCTCTATAGTTAAGACCTTTGACATGAATACGTAAAGAAATGTTTTAAATATCTTTGATTTTTTGTCATAGTGCTTGATTTAATATATTTTAACTTATAATTAGTAATTAATCGATAGGCGTTACGTTTAATAAATTACATACCACATAAATAAGAGAAGGGAACCTTCAACCTTTGTCCGTTTTAAGTCAATTAAGAAATACAAGACCCTTCGATTTTATACATATATGTATATATTTTAAATGATACATGAACATTATACAAGTGACTAACCGTGTAAGATTGATTGCTTATTTGAGACCTAACCTTAACCATAACGAGACCGTGTCATTTATTTATCTGTCAAACTGCACACGACATAATAGCGAAGAATGTCACCAGTTTTGTGGCCGTACAAAGAAGAAAATTGCAAATTAAATATATTTTATGCAATGTCACATCGTTATTATTATTGACAATTATGAGATTTCATGGCGACATAAGAACTAAACAATTGTCGCTTTGTTTAATTACTATTTTTATTTAAATTCTAAAATTTTAGAATTGAGGTGTAAATCGTCATGAAACGTATAACCAACACTGTAATATTTCCAAACTTCCAATTAATAAAACTCTTATTTATATCAGAAAGTATCAATACTGCTAGATATTAATATACTAAAAATTACTACTTAAATTTCAACTGTAAATAAAGCTATTCAATTTTGAGAAATATTTTAGTATTTTGCATTACTTATCAGGTAGATGAACGATATCGAGTTATTATACTCGATTAGATAGGTTTGATTAATTAGGAATACCAGTTATTAATAAAAAAAACAATAAACTTGTTTTCCACCAATGTGCATTGGACCAGCGTGGTGGAATAATCTCCAAACCTCCTCTAAAGGAGAGGTGACCTTAGCCCAGCTGTGGGATATTAACAGGTTGTTACTTTACTCTGTTTTTAATATGGTTTTATAAAGATGAATAGTGGATTACAGTTATAGTCTGTATTTTTTATTGCATACGTTTTTTTCTGGTGGTTGGACAGACCCTGACTATACTTCAACAAGTAGGTAGTCCAACTCACCAGTTATTTTACCGCTCAGCACCAATATCGTATCTATAATAATATGTGTAAAGGTGAATAAGGTAAAAGTCATTAAAAAGGGGGTAGGGCTCTGTGCGAGCCCATCTGGGTAGGCACCACCCACTCATCGGATATTCTACCGCCAAAAAGCAATACTCAGTATTGTTGCGTTCCGGATTAAAGGATGAGTGAGACAGTGTAACTTTAGGCACAAGAGACATAATATCTTCTTCCCTAAGGTTAGTGGCGCATTGGCGATGTAAAAAAATGTTAATACTTCTTACATCGCCAATGCCTATGCGCGGCAATATGCGTGGCCTATGCCTATTTGCCTGTCCGCCTACATATAACATAAATAAAAAGTAAAGTACTACATACAAAGTTTCATACTCTATAATCGTAATAGGTATAAATAATAAAGCTTAGCAAACAGCTATATAATATAGGATAAATTAACTCTCTGAAAATGACAACGGAAATAGTATATAAATTTTATGTCTTAACATGAGATGTTAAAGATTTTGATGCCCCTTCCTATGTCTGTATACTATCTTAGCCAAATTGAAATTTGGCACAGTGTTAGGAGTTATTTGCCTATGTCTATTTTAGATGAAAAAAAAAACAAATTTACTGTCAGTACATTATATTGGTAGGTATTTATTTTTAACAAATTATACGATCAATATATAAAAAAATATATATGAAAATATATAATAAAAAAAATCTTCATTTCTTATGACAAGAACTACCATACTTTATTAAAAATTCAAAAAAATGTTTTCATAAAATAACTGACCTTACATTAAAATGAATTGTTATTGTAATTGATTAAACATTAAAGTATCTATTTCACGTCTGTTATAGAGTAATTGCTAGTTCCTGATTTAGCATTCCAGTTACCTAAGATATATGTACAATATCCTATACATAACCCGATCGAACTAAATGCAGTTTCATACATTTTTCAAATGATATTTTTAATTATTAGTGGAATCATATTAGTGCTATTTTTTTGCTATGAAAATAATGTAATTATTATAAGTTTTACTAGCACTTTCGAGTGATCATCATGTCTTATAAAAAAAACTATGGTAAGACATAATGTATTCTTAAAATAAAAAAATACAAATGTGTCTACTAAATTTACTTATTTATTACTTCAACATGTGTAAACATATGTAATATAGCTCGAGGCATGAGTTGAATTGGTTTATTTCGCATTGAATCAAGAACCTTTCATCGAAACGGATAGCTAAATGATAAATAAAACTCATTCGTATGTCAAGTGGGCGAGGCTGTATCTTACATAATAAAAGAACGACTTGTAAGTTGAATAATTTTGCACAATAATTTATGGTAAAAACTGGTACGAAAAAAACGACTTCGACGCAAAAATAATAGATTTTGTTCAAGTTATTGCAGTGTTTTTAAAGTAGAGATGATACCTAGTTTCAATGTAATTGAGCATGCAGATATACATTTTATCGTAGACTTTCTCTGGAATATCTAGTGGGTAAAATATAAGTATAAAACAAAGTGCATACAGACAAACAAATGTCATAAAATAAATAAATGCCGTTAAAATCATCACCAATCACAATGGATTAAAATTAGTCACATATTTAATTATTAGGTACTTATTTACGCTTAATAATCAACAAAGTTTTATTTATATACTCAAATTTATTTATATAATTATTTGATTTAATATTTTAAGAGTCGGATGTTTAGAACTTGCCTAAGATTATTTATTTTATCATAAGTCATTAAGGTCAATGACATCAATATAACTGGCTCCACCTTCCGTTTTAAGACTAATGATTTAGAATAAATAAATAATTGATTTATGTCATTAAAATCTAAATGTAATGCAACGGCAAATAAGAAGACAAATTATAAATAGCTTAATTAAGTATCTATTACAAAAGTAAACTATGAAAATAAAACTTGAAGCACACTTTTAAAATCAAAAGCAGCAATGTTTATAACATCCCTATTCATAATCGTTTTCTCGTGTTAAACCAAATGATATATTTAACTTATTTCTGAACGTAGCAACAGAAGTGTGTCCTTGACACTCGGCAGCGGGCAAAAACTATCGGCCGCAATTTCGGCGTCGGTGGGTGTGTTCAGAGTAAACCGAAACACACACTACGGCACACCATAGAATAAAACTGTGTAGACAGTACCGTCGAACGAATTTTTAATATTCTTAAAAAAGTCATGTTAAACACAATAACCTGTCGGTTTTGTCTTTAATTTACCACTAACATTAATTTCATATTTCAATTCATAAGTAAGCTCGGAAACGTACAACTACAATTTCGCCTGTACATGTAAAAATATAAATTATCCCAATATTCCGCAATTAATTAAAAAAAATATATATATATAACAAACAGCTGCGGTTCAGCTTTCATCTTTTATTATCCATTTAAATTAAAAACTACACGCGTTCAGGAAAGTCGGTGTAATTTATTTTAATACATCATAAAATTTAACTACTGATCTACTTCACATTTTATTGCCTCACCTTGCCCCATTTTTTTACATTTAGGGTGTTATACATACAATATTATTAATGTCACTTACGAGCTTGACTGTAGTTATTTATTAACAGTTTTTTTTAATGTAGGAGTTATAATTGTATGTATCCTGGGTTTTTTACTTGTCACTTCTGATTTTTTTAATCTAATCGTCTGCCGTATAATTCAGCGCCGGTTTTTATGTATTCACTTATACATCGCGTAAAAGGAACAAAGGAAGTTTGGCAACGCATTGTTCGCTCGTTTTTCGCGTCTGTCAAGTTGTAGACGAAAAAAATTGCATTGAATATTGACACCCACATAGTGTCGCCTTATGAATATTACGTTGGTACCAAATACTCTATCTTAATTCCGAACGACGTTAGATTTTTACTTATTCAGCCTTTCAATGCATAAAAACGGATTATTTTCATGTATGTTATATTGTACTGTTGTCGTTATTATTATATATTTATATTGAACAAAAAACAAAACCATGTTAGATGTTGTGATTTTAGGTCTATTTGTTACTGACATAGTATTATGATACACACAAAAACCCCTGGATTGCTTGGATTGGAATAGAGCGTAAAGATATAATATACTTATATGTAGGAAATTTCAGGATTAGTCAAAAAATATTTATCTTTAGTATTTATGCATTTTCATAAAAAATAATTGATTCAACATTACAAATGAAATATGAAAATTGATTCGGATTTATTACTTATGTTTATTTCCAATATTTTAACTTCAATGTAATAAAAAACATAAATCATAAGATAATTTTATAATGATGTAATGATTGATATAAAACAAACAATCTATTAATAATTGTTTTTTAATATTTTACATAAAACCATAGACAATTCACTAGAATTATTATTTATGTACAACCTTCATTAAATGCATGTTATTATCCGTAATGCCTAGTCTTACTGCAATCACGATTAACGTACCTATCACATTTGTACAGTATATATTACTTCACGAATTATTTTGATAGGTGTACAATTAACATAATAGCTGATGTTCCATTCGAATAATCTTTGAATGAATGAAATATATAACTGTCAAAAAAACATAAAGAATGGAGGCTTATACCGCAGCCGTGAATCGGCGACCGCAAAAAGTCTGAGAGTACATTTTTAGAAAATGTACGTTCATCGTGATAATAATAAAAATTTGTTGTTGCTTAAAATATCTAAAGTGGAAAGAGTTATCGGGTAAAACGGTTCGTGTAAATCCGTTTTTGTCACTTACTTAAGTCATACAACGAAACGATGAAATTAACACTATATGGAGCTTCGAAAGTTGAATCAATGAACATAGGTTAAGCCTAACGTGATCGTCCTTTCCATTTTGACGGGAACAGTCCCGCTACATTTTCAATTGTTCTCAAGAAACTCCACAATGTTTTGCCATGATAAAACCCGCCACCCGGGACAATGATTAACTATATAATAATAAAACCTGATATTTTGAAACGAAATTGCCCTACTTAAGTTATCGGCACTGTCGGTGTATATGGAATTCAGTTTTTGAGTTTATCTAAAGAATATAAATTTTTCCCCCTTGAATTAAATTAAAAGTAATAATAAATATTTAACACCACAGAAACATAGTGAATGTGGATTAACCGCAATGTTATATATATAAAACCAGTATGTAGTACTTATTATTTATGTGTATTTCCAATAAAAATCGATAATTTCATTTTCCTTCTATTCATGTTCAAAGTCAAGGACTTGTATGCCATATTGATCGTAATGAAATATTTAAATATTTAATAGACATCGATATTTTTATGTAGCATTTTTTTAATGACAACGACACAAGCCAAATAAAAAAGGCAAAGAAAGATTATAGCAATTGTATCTCATTCAGTAAAGACATCATTTTAGAAGCTTTTAATAGTAATCCATTTAAACGTTAATTTTTATCATGTAAGTCGGTACCTCGTTCAAATTATACGAGCAATAAGATAATGTTACGTGACTTAAGTAATTTATTTCACAGTATAAAATCCAGTCCACGTTTATAAGCGGAAAAACTGCATCTATTGATATGGTGGTGCTGCAATTTTGTTGAGACCTCGAACATTTTATGACAGGAAACTAATAAAATGATAATACCTGGAGACATACAAAGCGTTGAACTAATTACTGAACCTATTGTCCCGTACATCAGACCGTAGCTCTTATCGCGTAGATTATAAATACTAAAATTGTATAACGTGAGTTATTACTTAGCCAGCAGTAACATATGTTTAGTTATTCATGTAAATAACAAAAAGTCATCATGTGGTCGTGAGCTGCCACAAGGTTGTTTAATTTAGTTTTATGGATGTGTAATTTTAGGTGCGCTACATAACATTTTTCATTGTCGATCAGGACCATTGATACTGTCATCCGATTGTCCTCAAACGTAGATTGGTAGCTATTTATATGATTGCATAAGTAAACATACTTAAGTTACAAAGTAGCAAAACGCTTATGGCATAACAATACGAAATTGACATAATGTTAAATGTACATTTGAATTAAGTGCCTTGATTTTATGCTTTGACGTGTGTAGAAATATGATTTATTCTTGAAAACAACAAACTTTTTGATTAAGCTCGAATACATTTTTATAATTATAATATTTTATATGTAATAATTTTGTTAATCTTTGTTTTTAACACAATCTAAGCTAAGCTAAGCTACTTATTATCGTGTTGGGTTTTTTTAATTAGCCGTAACGTATAAGCCTCATTAATCAATATTTGTCAGCAAACACTTTTTGAAGAGACTCGTTTATAAACTTTCAAGGTCAATTTTGTGTGCAACATAACTTTTGGTTCTGTTCTAATAGAAAAGTTTTTGACGAGAAAAGGAACAAAAAATTTATGCCTCTATTGTCACGTGTACTAAATTACACGCGCTATTTTATAACTTTTTAATCCTCGTTTCGAAATCACATAATTATCGTTTTGTACTCTAAATATAAAAATATTTTGTCTTTTTGCCATACTAGTAAATTGTGAAATTTTAACGATTTAAAATTTAAAAAAAAAACATAAAAAATCATAAGTATATTTATACCAAACGTTAAATCATCCTTTTACCAATTCTATTGTTAATTGACAGCTGTAACCGCAGATCGACCTTGTAAGTTAAGCTCACGGAGAACAACAATAATAAAACTCTATACAAAATGTACTAAATTTGAATAACTAGATGCGTAGATTGATTATTTTTATATGTAAAATCATATTAACGGGTTTTTGTAAATTTATATTCATTGGTAGTTTGTTCAAATATTAATGATATAATTCTAAATTCAAATATTATAATATAGAGGAATATATATTTCGGTTAAAATTAAATGAAATATATTCATAATTTTTCAGACAACTCGTAACACAAAAACACTGCAAATGTCATCATAGATATATCATGTTAAAGTAAATAAAAAACAGTAACTATTCGAAGATAAAAATACTTTATTGATGTGAAAACTTTATTCCTATATTTATTAGTAAGAAATAGATTGATTTTCGTCTATTCTGCATTTAATTCTTTCGTGGTAAATCAATTTTACTCACACTGTATGTGTTACTTATGTACCTTATGTTCTGGTGAAAACCGATTAAAGGTATTTTTTAAATAAGGTGAAATCACGCAATGTTCCAAGGTACTTGATGAGACATTAATTTGAAATTGAGATATTCACCATTCCTGACACTAAAATGTAAAATCTCTAGTGCCATGTGTCATCGGATCACTTAGACTCTTCCTTCAAACCGGCAAGCTTGGTTCAGTTTTTAACGGTCCTACCATCATTTTATTTTATTATTAATCGAGAAACAAACATTACAATAGAGCATAAGCTTCGTAAACTTATATAAATCCTATTTTACACTGCAATTACATTTATAATTATTAATTAAGTAAATCTCTTAAATTAGTACTAATACGTCTTAATTTTATAATGCAACTCAATTACAAACGTATGCGTTTGTCTTGTCGTGTCTACCGTCTGTATATCATCTAATAATATAATAATAATATAATATAATACATAGGTATTAATAAAATCACGTACACATATTCCTTTTAAATTAAATTGGTACTACAGATTTTAATTCAAGGAAAACAAAACACTCGTTACCAATCTATACAATGTAATTCTTCGACCACAAAACTGGTTTAGTAGCCATAGTCATCCATAATATAAAAAACCAAGGTCATAACGAAGTTTTTCATTCATATATATATGTATGTATATACATAGTTAGTTTTTACAAGTTGCTCTCTGCGACTTCATTAGTTCTTTATTTATCCCGTTGTTTCTGTAATCTGTTCCTATTCAGGTCAAAATCCATCTATATATAATCGAGGTCTAGACATTATTTTTGCAATTCATCCACAGCCTTGGGTTACATTTGGTTGCTTTATTTTTATAAAATTTTTCGTCCGATTTTATAATTACTAACACTAAATACCTATTATATCGTTATCAAGTATATATAGAAACATATAGAAAGGCAGTTAGACATGTCGTTTATATATAAATTTTAATTACCATAGGTTAAGACCCGGCTACTATATTTAAGAATCGACTCTCTTTGCTTAAGGATTCACGTTAGTGGCTTAGTCGTGACAAGGTAACAGACAGACAGAGTTATATGATATTCATGATGTTTAAACTACTCGAAAAAACAAATAAATTTTAAAAAGTTGCCAAAAAAGACTACTTTCGCACATCTCGTGTGGGTGTGAAACCGGTTTGTCTCAAGCCACTAAAGGTGGATTAAAAAAAAATCCAAATGAAATAACCGAATTATCTCGTAAAAAAAACGTGTATCTGTCGCACGTTATTTTCGTTCTTTCATACGTATAATGTTAATATTGATATTAGCTTGTGATTTATGGTTATTTAACTTGTACGTTTAACCCGGAGAACTGTCGACTTTGTACAACTGTCAAAATAGCTTTGACATACGTATTATGTATGAGAACAATAACGTCTGGAAACTTAGTTAAATTTTGAATATTATTTTTTTGAGCGACGCATCCAATTTAATATATTTACCCCCCAAATATTACATTTGTTCTTTTTTTAGATTTGCCGGGAAGGCAAATGACTCTACTCTACCTTCTTTTAGATTTAGGAAGGCAAGTCTGATTCGCATAATGATTGATTATTGAATTAGAATAAAAATATACTAAGGTTTTTTGTTATATCTACTTCCTACACAACTTTTATTTAGTTTTAAGGAATTTATATCGTTATTATAACTGTTAATATGACCATTTTTATCATACAGACGGTAAAATATTAATTAAATTGTTTCAATAATTCTACCTTAGTTCGTTAAAAAAACGTGACACGCACAATTACACGGGCTTATTGGAATATCCAACGTAATGCTTATGTTTCATTAAGGAATCCCCTGAGGCAGTCACGCACTTGCTGTACGAAACAGGAGAACGTACTAATCATATAACTATTGACTTTTACATCTGTGCAAATTAAATCTTATATCCCCGTAAATCCTTCTTATTCATCAAAACATTTATAGCTTCAGATTAAAAAGTCTTTTTTGCTTATTATCTTATTTTTATGAGAATTATCACTAGTTTTTGATGAGCGACTATGTGAATCCCAAAACATAAATAAAGTTATAATCGACTAATATTACATAGAATTAAGTTATAAAATGACGATTGTAAATCATGTGGGTGCCGACTCCGTTAAGTGGCTGGATGTCGTATAATAAATTTCTTTGGATAATGTTCTTGTCACAACAGATATTGCAGAAAACGCAGTGGTCTTAACGAGTGTCATACCACAATATATATCTTTGCGTATTATTTACTTTTACCACATACACAATTTTATTAGCATTTCGAATATTTGGGCGAATACAATTTAATATTCAATTTATTACTAATCCACTCGTATTTGGTCACGTTGTAAAGTTAAATTAGATGTTGGAAAAAACCGTTCGTTCAAAGTTAGAAGTGATCACGTTTTTATTACCATTATTATTAAGCGAAATAACAGAAAGTCTACGTTTTGCAAAAAGCAGAAAATACATTAGCATCATTTTCATATTGCGTGAAACCGTTATCATAGTAAAAAAAAATACAATTACCAAATTTATGTATTGCTTTGTTTTCTTATACATATTTTGATACACATATTTATAGTGGACCACGTTCTAATAAATACAAGAACAAAAACGTCACATAGGATTATTAATTAAGTATATCAAAATAATGGAGAATAGTTATTTAACTTATTAGGGCTCTATAATTACCGACTGTTATGTAGATTTTTATCTTAAAAAAGAATTGTTTAAAATATGCAAATTCGAAATTTAATTGACACGATTGTCTTGTAAAGTAGAGTCTACTTGAATCAATTTTGGGTTTTTTTTTCATTTGATTTTTATTGTGTATTGTATTTTGTAACGTTTATGCCCACTACTAAGATCCTGACCTATATCGCAGCCGTCCTAATCTATGCAGCCCACACCCGAACGTGCCCAACGAATGCTTCAATGTCATTGCTGTATAATATTACGCCGCGTTTAGCATGTGACTATTCACACATACATCTGTGAAATAATTTACATTGTATTGATTAAAAAGATATTTTTACTGTATAAAGTACACTTACAAAAGTTATACGATAGAGAAAAATAAAAAATGTTATAACATTGTGCACGCTATTTTCTATTTCATATTTAAAAAAAAAAATGACTTACTGTCACCAACAATGGGATCTTTAGTGTTATGTTGTGTGCATGTAAATATACTAACTCACATACTCTTCAAACAACAACCAGAACTTGGGAACTAGTTATCTTTGCCTGTACTTAAATCGGTCAGGACGACATCATCAACAGTCAAATAAAATATCAACGACCATATAATCAATGTCGCGGGAACAGCAATTCTTAAATCATAGCTATTTGTGCAAATGGCTTCCTTAAAAGTCATACAAATAATATGTTAACCGAAATAATATTTGTTCTAATACACAACTGCTAATGTAAATCAACAGAACCTTGAAAAAATAGCTTCTCCTACCGCTAGAGATACAAATGTACACAGCCAAATGAAAAACAACACGTTTCGTTTTAATATATTAAGTTCCTGTTTAGAAGAAATAGATTACTATTATTCTATTAAGAATATTCATGTCTTTTTTAACATATCATATTGTTTTTCATTATTTTATTGCGGTTAATTTGTGTTCATAGTTCATCTTCGTGATGAAACCTGCATGTATTGCACATGTATAGCTGGAACTTATTCCACCTGCTTGAGAGCCAAGAGTGCAACAAGCTCCAAACCTTCTCTAAAAGGGAAGTATGACCTAGCCCAGCTTTGAAACATAACAGCAAGTTACAATACTTAATATTTATTACAAGTTTTTAGATAAGGATCGTTTACTCGTTTTAAATTCGCATCTGCATAACGTGCCTTACTAGGTTAAGGTTACAAGATACAAGATTTAAGATTGGTAATGTCTAAGATTTTCCTTAATACCTTAAAAAATATTCAATTTAATCTCGTTTAATTAAAAAAGAACGCAGTATAGAGTACGCAATTTTACGCATTACTATATAGTTCTCAAAAATAATTGAAATACTACATCAATATTTCTTATTGTTTAAATTACTAGTTAATGACCGAAATGCATTGCAATACCGCTTTAAATTTGTTCGTAAACAATTATCCGATACGAATCGCGCGCTGCCTATTGTACGTTTATGGTATTAAGCCAGAAATCTTCACGCAATTGCCAACTAAAAAGTATTGGTTATATTATTATAAATATGTCTTTGCTGCCAATATTAAAAAAAAAACAATTGTATTGCATAAAAGCTACGTCAGAAAAAAAAATATAGTTTAATTAATAGTTTCCGCCCGCGGCTTCGCCCGTGTGTGGAAGAGGGGTTGGTTAGTATGTACTCTTCTGTTTCTCGTCAATCGGAATTGCGACTCAACGGGGAAATGTTACTAGCATTCTCGCCACCATTCCACGCGGTCATGACGTGTAATGTAAAGTATCTATTTTTTTATTTGAATTTGTATAATTACTTTTCAATGTAAATAAATGCATGAAAAACATATTCAAGAAGAAAATCATTCAATATGTTTTGCAAAAGGACAATAAAACATCTCATCAAACATAATATTAACTTAATACAAATGCGATACACAAAGTAAGTAATAAATAATTGTAATTATCCTAAAAGATTATAGCATTATTATTATTATTCTTTTTAATAAATAATTTATAGACAGTAACAAAAACTAACATTTTTTCTGGCTGTATAATTCTATTCAATCTTTTATGATTACTATAATTAAAGACAAATCTTTTCCTCTGTCTATCTTATAATCGATCACATGTATAGTATTATGGGTACAATGTGGCCTCGAAAGAGACATTAATTGTAAGTCTGATAAAGGCTGAGTTTACGATCGTTACGTCGCTTGGAGTGAGATTTTATAGCCCACTAGACATTAGTACCAAGTATATAGGCCCCTTAACCACTATAATCTACTCAGTTATGTAGGATTTTACACGCCTTGAGGTTATTAGGTATTCTTTTATTAAAAGCAACGATGAAAATTACGAGACAGACGCCTCGTAATTTTTTTTAAAGAAATATATAAGAATATCTCATTGAAGATATAAATGAATGAAACGCTCTGAATGAACTAGTTTATATTAATTAAAGTGTTGGTCGCTTTATTTATAACTTTTTATATCTACCGACAGGCGTACCTACTGCTGAAGACCGCTCTTGTATAGACAAAGCCCATTCAATCTTTTGAGGCCGCGAGGGAATTCAAGTAATAACTTATATGCTATTAGGTGTATTGATTAGCTTTTTTATTTTATTTATTTAGACAAACCAACAGCTTTTACGAAAAAAAAAACACATTCCGTGCAAAAGCTAGATGCTAGAGGAAACAAAAAAAAAACAATACAATAAAGTGACCTAGAGGGTCACAAAATGAAAGTAAATCATAACTATAATTTTCAACAAAATGTGAAGCATTATTACATAGCAACCTACGAGGTGACTGCGGTGTGATGTTAATAAGTAGTATTGAAGCAAATCTGCTTTTAAATTACGTTGTCCGTACGTAAATGCCTTAAAAGATCTCCACAATCCTACGCAGGCAATAACAGATAGGGTTACATGTGATACGTTCTGATGCCTTGGAAATCTTTGTTAAGTCCTTCTTATTTAACGTGTAATTTGTTTCGCGGAATCAAAACTTTCTCCTTTAAAGCTTGAACTTATTACCATGCATGGAGAATAATATTAAGTGAATATTGTTACAAGCATTCATAAAAAATATATTTTATCGGCTTGAATAATAATAATAGCAGTTTAAAAATCTGATCTATCTGTATTATAAAGAATAAAGACTGGTTTACGTAGATAAATAATAGATTCGATGTTTTTTCAATGCTTTTTTATTAAGTATTACAAAGGTTTGTGTTCGTGGCACTTTTCGTTTCGTCTTGTTTTCGCTCCGGTACTTGCGAATTTACATAAAAGACTACACAATTACATGTTAGAATTTATACCCTTACAATAAAATGATTATTATTTTTCTTTTTTTATTGTTATATGCGTTTAATATTTTGTAAACCATTATCTAACATTTGAACACTTTAACGAATGGTGTTTTGCATAGATAATATTAACGTTTACGCATATAGACTATTTAAAAGAGGCATAGACAATTTATTCATCAACAGGTAAATGCCTGCCTTTTTAAATTTTGTATTAAAAAAACTATAAAATCATTTATACAAACATGCCAAGCACTCACGAAGAACGATAACGGTTCAGAAATATTCTCGTGAACAAATTCACTTAATGGAAATCCATTAGGTACGCTCGCCCACAAATTCTACGATTTTATTAATAGGTCACGCGTTCCATCTAGGTCATAATAAATTGGCAGAACTAATATTTTAAGGAATAAAAAATATTTATAAATATAATCTGTATAAAATGATGCTAAAATCGCAAACATCTACTACTCAGGTTCACAGATGTATTGCTTTGTAAAACTGCGTTTGTAGACCCGGGAGAACCCGACCCGACTATAAAATGCTTTACAGCCAAATTTAATTCAATAGCCGTTCCAATTTTGAACTATTAGATTGTTATTTTTTTTTTTTTTTTATATATATGCCGGGAGGGCAAATGACTCTACTCCACCTGATGTTAAGTGGTAGTAGAGTCCAAACGCGAGGACGGCCAATACAGTCAGGAAGAACGTTCTGCACTAGCCGCCCTCGCCTTGCCGGCCCGCAAGATGCCTCTTCACGCCTCGTTTGTTATAGTTACTTATAGCCAAAATATTAAATCATCAGTAAATTACTGATGATAATCTCTGGTTTTGAATCATGCTGTAACATGGGTTATATTATTTCAGAGATTCAAAACTGCAAATATATATTTTTTTAAACATTGGACGATCAAGAAATTTCTTGCCCTTCCTAAAATTTCAATCGAATAGTTCGAAGGTCAACTTGTATTCACCTTGTCGGATAGTGATTAATGTGATTTAATAACGTATTTTATAAGTATTATGATATCTTCGTATCTTTACAAGAACAGGTAATTTAGTGAACTCGACAATAACAAATGAGTTTTTAGATAGTGAAACCTCGTGACGTTTGTTTCTATTAGTTAACATTTGTAGGCCTCGTGTGACCTTGAAAACGGGCAGTTATAATTAATAATAAAACAACTTTGTATTAAAGTCTTGGATGTATATCATTAATCATAAAATCTATATATCCTTCGAATCTGTTCGACTGAGAAAAAAAAAACAAGAAATAAGAAACGGGAAATCTTGAATTGAATTATATTGATAGTTCTATAAAAAATATATAGGTACTGAGATAAAACCGATTGAACGAATATTGAATGATATTTAAAATACATATTAAAAAAAAACAAAAACCTGCATCTATCCTCATTTTTAAGGTCACCTATCACACTATTGGCAATCACAGGCTAGGTCTTGCGCAAGTACTAGGCTAGCTACATAATGTATGTAAGTTAACCGCAGTAGCACATCAGGTGGGCGTGGCCTTGTTTGCGAAGGTGTCTCATTGGCGGGTTGTGAATGGCGGTTACATTTCACTTAGATCTTTCCTGACTACTAAACAGCGATTTTCACGATTGACTCATTCGATTTTACGGTTTTATCGACCTCCAAATTAAGGCAGGGCCTAGAACATTAGCATACTCTTTAATTAAATTGTATTGAAAAATGATTCAATATCTATCTTCATATATTTCATATCATAAATATATTTTTTCTAAAGTTGAAAAGAATGACAAGTATTGCCTGTTGAATCGTATTGTTACTAATATAAAAAATAAATAATAATAATTTACGTATTAAATATTAATAAAAGTTCTTTAAGAAAATTCGTAACTGTTTCAAAGCTTCCTATAGAAATATGACAAATCCGCTTAGTAAATATATGCTACAGTCTCAAAACAAGTTTATTCATTGAAATTATTTAATTTACTAATTTTGATAGATATTTTTGTATCGTTCATATCGTAAACAGAAATCAATTATTTCTTTCACTTCTTTAGAAATCGTAAAGCGAAACGCACTTACAAAAATGTAATACAAAAATATTGTAAACATTTCTTGATTTTGCTAATCGTCGGTAAAATCACATAACCAAATATTAATATATAGTCGTACAGTAATAAAGCATTAGCGACAAATGTTCCTGCTCAAATATCACAGATAAATAAAAAAAAATACTTTACTGCTTTGATCACATCTGTTCCATAGACGACGACCTCGAGCGTCAAGTCTTTGATTACAGATTCAAAATAACTAACAAAGATGTTATTTTCATCGACAATATATAAATTCAACCCACGTGACAGGTGTAGAATAAAAACATTTAGTTTTCTGTCAAACTATTTTCATATACTTATTATGTAATTAGGACATGATACAAAATGCTAATAAAAATGAAAACAATGTTTTCATGATCAAGATTATACAACAACACAAAATATTAAATATACACCTTGCGTTTTGATACTTTAATATTTAAAAAAAAAACAATCTACGAATAAATACATTTCATTAAACATGACCTAAATGTTTTGTACAAAGATACAAATCACTGAAATAAAAGAGCGAAAGCTTGTGAGAAACTGTTAAAAGGATTTAAATGGGGACTTATATCCTAAAAGACAGCCATACACAAGGTCTCATCCATTTATTCATAAACATTCGAAGCAGGTAAGGTCCGATCTGACCTAGATCTTATGATATATCGACAGGATACAAAGATATATGTATTTTCGCATATCGTCATTGTACACTTGTATTGCAATACATCAAAATAAATGTTGTTTACGCTAGAAAATACGAGTCGTAATTTGATTTAAAAATTGAGTTAATAATAATAAGAAGATGTCATATCGAGTTGACGTTTTACATATATTTTTAATTTTTTTTTTTGGTTGCTAGCGATTTTTATATATGTAAACACTAAAATAACAAATAATATAAAATAAAAACTTGTAGAGAGTAATGCAAAATCATTTAAAAGCAAACACAACTTGCTGGAAATAAATTACTGTAAACACCTTATTACACTTCAGTTGAGAAAAATAAAACAACTGTTAACATCTGAAAGTAAGAACTTATCAATTTTATGTAGTAAGTAAGAACTTATCAAAGTGGAACTGCCTAACTTTATAAATAAATTAGTGTACAAACATCTAAAACAAAATGAAACCTACTTAAAATAATAATATCAAATCAAACACCACATAATTTATCAATACTAACCGAATAATATATAATACTAGATACCGATTGGATTTAAATATGGAGGAACAGAAACATTACCAAAGCAACAAAGATCCGGCTCGTACAAACGCTTTTTTTCCCCATATTTCTATACGCTGCAGAGACGTGGACTTTGCGGCAGGTCGAAAAAAATAAGATCGATGCTCTGGAGATGTGGTGCTGGAGAAGAATGCTAAGAGTTCCGTGGACCGAATTTCGCACCAATATCTCCATTCTTCAAGAACTCGGCATCAAACAGCGTCTTTCGGCGCTGGTTCGAAAACGCATACTAACAATTTTTGGACACGTCTCCCGGCAAGGAAATAACTCCATAGAGCGGCTTGGCATTCAAGGCAAGGTGGATGGCACCAGACCACATGGAAAGACGCCCATGCGATGGACCGACCAAATAAAAACAATTGTTGGCGGTCCTTTGCATGAATGTACCAGGCTCACCACTAACAGGGACATGTGGCGAAGGCTCGTGAGCGAATGATTATAATACTCTGAAAACTGATTCTTAATAAGAATATTTTTTGTCAATTTTTAGGAAGTTCTGTAAATTAACAAAAGAGGGGTATTTATCTCAGGACAAAGCAATGCTTCGTGAGCTAAGATAATATGATGTCCGTAGCTATACATTTGTGTATTTATGTTTATTTATAATTTACTAAAATAAAGCCGAATGAAATAAATAGGCTAACAATATTATAAAACATAAAAATAAACATAATTCTTTAATAAGACGGAACGTTTTCTGTACACAATGACAACTAGAACAAAGGGTTCCAATGAAGAATAGAATATAACATTCAAAATAAACATACGCTGCGAATAATTTAGATAGTTTCAAAACATTTCGCTCATTGAAATAGCCCTTACATTTATTTTCTCATCTTGTTCGATATTTTTGGCCTAGATTTACCAACTGCTATTTTAATATGCAAAGAATTTAAATTTCGACTTTGAAATTACGTTTTATAATTACCCTTTGTTAAAATTTATTAAAAAAGAGTTATTCTTTTGTATTTGTACCTTTTAAAATATATATGACACTGAATTTAGTCCGGCTTCACTGAGGTAGATCAGCTAAATACAATCGCAAATACTTTATTTATCAAAAATTGTGATGCTTATTATAAAATATTATACTCGTTTATAATGCTATATTAAAAATATCAAGTATATTTTTTGCGTTATCAAATAAAATATGTTAATTAATATAATATTAATTTAATAGGTAATTGATGATACACCTTTAAATTTAATTAACACCTGTCGTTTGTTTTATTAATCGTCATCTATAAATCACGTTGAAATATGAGAAGAATTTTTCCGATGCTGACGCTTCAAATTCCATATAATTTACGCTATGTATACAATGTGACATTGTAATTTGATCACTGTTATAGTCTAAACAAACACACAGCTGCATGTATATGTTATAATAACACAAAAATTAATGATTCGTCAGGGCATTCCCCTCTCTCACTCCATTTGTCAGACAACACTAATATATTCCGTGTCGCTGTGAAAATACTTATTATGTAAGTCCATGTAGCACAATGCTAGCTTTTGTTTAATTAATTTTTAAACGCTTATTAATAAGTAAAAAGAGATGAGTTTCTTACAAAGGAATATTCAGGTAATAACAGTTTGGTAATACTACGGAAATATTATGTACTTAGCGTTTCTTTACTTAAATTTAAAAGTACATTAAGCGTAACGTACATTGTTTCTATAATCTGAAATCTCTTTAATTGCGTTTTTAATTAATATAACATACTCTAATCTAAACGATGTTGTTACTCTATATCTTCGCCGGTTGTAGACCGATTTAATTGTTTTTTATTTAATATAAAGGATGGTCTCATTAAATTAAGATAAAATCAATACATATATCCGTTTAATTGTCTGAAATAAAAATATGTTTAGCCATGAAACACTCCCTTATACATAACAGTGATTTCTAAGCACAATATGACAACTACGTTTGTGAAATTTTACATCTTTAAAATTTTCACTTGTTACATGTCTACTCTGTTGTGTTAGAATTCCCAAAAGACTTTTGCCATTGCCATTACCCACTTTATAATCTAGCATTAACCCAAATTCTACCATAATATTTTGAACGAATATATTTTGACTAGAAGATGATTCAGGATATTAATAAAATTAAACTTATAATAACTTTGGATGAATAAAACGTATTAGTATTTTTCGTGCCTGACACATTGCCCGTGGGCATACAGTATTACCAAACAGAAACAATATTCTTGCTAATGGATGTCTCGAATAAAATAAATCACGTTAACAGATATGCGATTGGAATAATAGGAAGATTCAATTATGAATACAATACATTATTCTGCCAAGAAATGTCTTTTTAGATAGCCTTTGTTTTAGAAGCTGAACATCTGTAATGACTTAAAATCAGTTAATTTGTTATTTATAAAATGAAAATGGTAGGTATAATAATATTGCTTACATATTTTGAGGAACATTACCCAATTTAATTAAACAACACTACTATTTCTCGTCAAATTCAAAGGCAAATTATTGATGTTTTTACAAGTATTTTTTACTGACGCAATTAAAACAAAGCTGAAGATGCTTTTCATTAAATATGTGTGCTCTAACTAAACTAATAAAAAAATGTAAAAAAAAATTATTGGTTCGAGATTTTAATTTATATATTCAGATTATCACCAAGAAATGCACAAATTACGAGACCGGCGAATCGACCTAATTTTACTGGCACACCGCCCGCGATGTGTTTTTTTAAACGACGTTGGGGAAACCATCCGTCATTTTTCTTTGTTATTTTACACCTAATATTCCATTCATAATACGACAGTTGACTAATAGTAGTTAAAAATCATAAGTTGACACAATATTAAAAAAATATCGATATACATAATTTCTGTAGTCTTCTATACATGTATTTTAAATACATTAGATACGAAATTCAGAATTATTCCATAGAGCTCTAACACTGTAATAAAAATATAATTTAAGTTTTAATTAAAAATGCTATAAATAACTAACGCTCTGTATTCATGTTTTTCTAAACACTTCCGCTTAATGTAATTCACCTTATAAGAACTCTAATATTTATATTTTTATATTGCATACATCGAACGCAAAGCGTAGGCCCTGTTATCGCTAAAAAAAAATCAACATTATTTTATTATTGTTAACCAGGAAGGTGGTTTGGTTAAATAACTCATAAATATAAGTATGTATCAATTTTAATTTTATCAAACTTCACAGATTAAAATTAAAAAGCAAAAGCCGTCCATTCATTGCATGAATTGATTAATTAATATCCATTGAATCGTTAATGAATAGTGCGAATAAAGACTAGGAAGGTTAAAGCCGTAGAACAATCGAATTGATACTCGAGTAATTAAAACACGGATACGAAAGATTTATCGAAATCTTATACATATTTTTATATTTTATAAAGATTATATTTAAAAAATACTTTACTTACTAGACTGACTTTTTATAATAAAAAAAAATGATTCTTCCACCCGGCAATTTAATAATTTGCATAATTAATCTTTAAGATGATAATGATGTCCTCCCCGATTTTACTGCCAATCGAGACTGACCAACTGCACAGGAGATTAATTATAATATATTACATGTATCTATTCTCTCTAACCGGAATACCGATACGATCGAATAAATATCGGAAGCAATACCAACCAATACAACAGCTTTACGTATTTTCTGAGGCTCAAGAATCATTGCCAACTTATCCACTCCCACTGATAAACATACACTGAGAGTATTACTTAAAAGAAAAATCCAATTCATTCGCCTGACCAGAAACAGAACAAGACAAAACTATAAACAAGATCATCGAGCCCGAAAGAACTAGTGCGTTTCTAAGTAATTGTATGTCCTTTAAAAACACATTTGCTACAAGATTTTAAATGAAATGAGAATGAATTATCGCCTTGCGGTGAAATATAAGACTAATTTCGCTTCCTCAAGTCAAATGCATAGCTATATATGTAGTGTATATATGAAGTGTATTATTTAACACCTTAAGCTGTTGGAGTTTTGCCAACATTCAAATCGTGCGGAACTACCTGTCGAACATTTTACTGCTTCCTCTGCTTAAATATATACTTAAAGTAGATATAGATATTGATATTTTTTTATAAACGTTTAAATACCGAGCACACATATTTTTTTCAGTATGAATAAAATATTTATAAAACAGATGTAATGCTAAAATTATTTAAAGTAAAATGAACTTTATACAGTCGTATTGGGGGTGAAATTTATTTAAAGGAACGTATTAACGACATTACAAAATATTTCTCATAAGTAATAAAATTATAATGAGCTATCAAATCTATTACGAAAGGAAGTTACATCGAACTAAAGCCATGTTTTTCATTTCCTATCATAAAGAATATTTATTCATATTATTCAATTTTGATAAACGATCAATACGGCGTTATATGACAAGCGTGGGCGGGCGTTTTTTCATAAAACATTTTGCTCCGATCAACCTGGATATGTGCCAAGTTCTGTTAGATAATATGTGTGTACATCTTCTTATAGTTGACTGTTTTAACAGAATGTATAAAACATGTTTTTAAATGAACTTTGATTTTGATATGTTAGCAAGGCTATATTTAAACCGAATTACTTAAACCTTGGGAAATTTACTATTCTATCGCTTTCGAAAACTATACATTAAATCGTAACGCCTACATGTTTCTTAATTGAATCGAGAAAATCGAATTGATAAAAAAAATGGAGAATCGGTAATCTTTTTTTTTTAAATTATAAGCTTTTTATTTTTTTATATTCAATTCTTTTATTATGAAATCAGTAAAATATAATAAAATTCTAGATTAATTTCAAGCGACTAGACTGTTTTTTAAGTTCAATCATTGGATGTAAGAGATAATACACTTTTATTGTAAACATTGACGTAATTTCGTGAAGGTAATATTTTTGTACGCTTAGTGCACGTCATGTGCACACATGTGTACCAAAATGTTCACACCCAATACACATTAAAATTAAATAATAGCTCAAGGCCTGGCTATTTCAGTTTTATACCGCAGTCTACGTCTCGCGATATTTTTTTACTAATCTAAACCTTCCTGTCAAAATACGTGGCTGTATGATACAATACCTTGAACTTAGCCGAGAAGAAATACTTTAAAAAAAAACTACATGAATTTAAATAATTACTAGAATCATTTGGTTAAATGAAAGTTAGAGCCGGCAAGGCTTCTGCTTTAAATCGATATTATAAATTTGATACCTCTACATTTCTTCATTCAATTTTAAATATTTAAATCGAAAAGTGGGCAACAAAAAGTATTTATCTTATTATCTCGCAATATATTGTCTGAAAAAGTAAGAGTTAACAAAAAACAAACTATGTAAACATGAAATTTAAAAAAAAAACCTTAAAAATGGCGAAGTGATTATGTCTTGCTTATTATTATATTCTGCGATTATATGTGGCGTGGATGTTATAACTTAAAAACAATCGTTACCTATTTTATTTCTTATTCAGTATTTAACTAGTTCAGTATTAACTAGCGGGCAAATAAAAAAAATATTATCATAAACTTAAACATTACGAAGTTGAGAAAATGTTAATCAGCTTATACAATTTCTGTTATTTTTTATTATTAAGAAGCTATCTCAAATCTCTATTATTAAATTATTATATTTTACATTTCAAATACAGATAAAAATATTATTACCTACTTACAAATCATGACCGCGTAGAATGCTATAGCATTTTTCCGTTGAATTTCAATTATTCGGATTATACGGACGAAAAATGATAAATAATAATTTGTTTACAATTAATTTCAAGTAATATATGTGCATCGTAAATGCTTTTGCCTTCAAAACATCGTAAAACGGACAACGCATAAATAACCTTGAAACATAATTAATGTTATAAAATTAACATATTTATTTACATTTTATGGTGACCATAGTGATAATCCATCTATAATTTTCTAATTAAATAGATAAGTTTAAAAACATAGTATTTTAATTTGATAATATATTTATTTATTGTGTGTAGTTGTTTTTATTGTAATAAAAATATTATATTATTGTTATATATTTGTTGTTTAACCGTTTTTCGATTGTATGAGATAGTTATATAATAAATTCCGAATTGAATGAAGTTGGATTTAGTCTTTATTAATAACGAAGGGTTAAATTACACGTGTTCGGTTATTGAATAAAATACTTAAATATTTTGATGATTTGTATAATAAGTTCTGTGTCTCGACCGAAATAAATTAAAAAGTTAAAAAAACGTTTCCTCGTTTAATTTCACTACATACTCTACTTACGAACTTTTTGCATTGAAAACAAGTGTATATAAAGGATCAATAATCAAATGAAATATTGATCTAAGGGTCTTATTACGTCAGCTGGTGCCAGAAAGACTGGTTCGCTCATACAATAGGAATTGCAATTCAAAGGAAAAATTATTATGCTTGCATTCTGAGTACCGTTGACCAAGTCATGACTTATACAGTAATTAATTTTAAATATACTTTGATATATTTTTAGTGGTTAAGCTGTTTAGAACATTATATTTTGTACAAATATATATGTAAAATAAAGCATTACGCAGTTTACAAATATATTTTACTTTAATCGCTTACATTATTACTTGACAGGTTGTTTATCGATAAATCCTCACATTTATAAGTAGGTACTTATTTATAATGGAAATAAACTGAATTACAAAAATATTTAAATTATGGTCATATTAATTCTAATTTTTATTTAATATATTTGAACAATACTTTATTACATATTATATTTATGTCTATAATTATGCAATTATATATGTTGATACATTTATATAGAATATTATAATTTAGTATATATTATAAATAGAATGGTATCGTAAATGTACTGCGAATACGAGTCAGAAAAATATAATTATATTCAAATAGAAGTATTTAATATCTTAATCTGTCAACAATCGTTTAACTCAAACATTTAAAAACTTTTATTTTTATAAAAAAAATACATAGTTAAAAAGCTAATGAATTCATAAAACAATTTTCGAACGCTAATTGCGATATTAGAAAACATTTAAATAATTTTTGAACGTTCGTGAACGCCACACCTGCAAGATGGAGGTTAGGTCGGCAATAACCAAATTTTTACGAGGAATATTCCTAATTTATTAGCAATTTTATTTTATAAATGGCTCCTTGGATCGGATAAACGGTTTCATTACACCGACATTTTTTGTATATTTCGTCATTTGAGCATAAAACTAGCCGTAATGTTAGTATTTAAGTTCTCCTTTCGAATTTTAAAAAGTATATTGATAAAATGAAGCTAGGGCGAAGTAATTTGATTGTAATTTGACCACTTAAAATATAATGTTAATTTTGATGATACATTATATTCCATTTTTCACGTATGTAATAAATTGTGTATTAAAGTAAGATTAACTTAAACACATTGATCATAACTTTATCGGTAAGTTTTTTTAACGTAAGAACCAGAATAATCATTCATTATAAAAAAATAACAAAATTTAAGCTCATAATGTTAAAATTGTGTCAGTATATTATTTATTAGCTTAAGTTTGAGAGGTACTTTGTTTTAAACAAACTCAACAGGATATTTTTTTCTAATAAAAGTAAGAAAATGTTATCTATTAATTTCTATTAGTTAAGTAAAGTTCAGAACAGAAAAGACATTTGCGAAATATTGCTATTATTTAATAAAACTACGCCCCGATTAGGAAAAAAAAACATATATTTTTGAAATGAATCAACAAAAGAAACTCAGCGTTTCTTTTTAATGACGGAGCAAAATAGACTAAGGCTTATAATTAAAAAATCAATAGTTTGTAATAGACAACAGCAATATTATAAAGAAAGATGTCTTCAAACAGACCGCATTTATCGTACATGCAGTGCGATACCGACAAATTGTTATTGAGTAGCGTTCGGATGACCTCTTGCACTCTAGCTCCGTTATGAGGTTAATGTGTGTCTCCGAGTATATGCAAGTTTTGTACAATGTTTGCGATAATTATAAAAAAAGCATATAATATAAACGCATTATTGATAAAATACACGAAAAGCTGACTATGTTTTAGAAATAACCCACTTACAAGTGTAAAAAAAACTTTTACAAGTATATATACATACATTTATAGCTAATTAAAAAACAGTTTTGTTAGATATTTTTATAAGACATAAATGTCAAAGCGGGTTTTTAAGTAACTATGTGCCTTAAAACGATATTTATCTAGGCAATAAAAGACAACATTTTTTATGTACTTAATTAAAAAAGCTATCTATGATCTAAGTACCTATATAACTATCTATGTCCATTAAATTAATTTACTAAGTGAAATAATATTATACGTGACGCTGTAAAAAATCGACTCCAATATTTAAAACATTTGTTCAAAACCGAAAACCTTAATACGTAAGATCAATATTCTTATTGCAATTTATCACCCTTAGTAAATAAATGGACTTTAAGGTTTATCTTATAGGACAATAAACTTTATAAATCCATTCATATAAGAAAAGAGTTGTATATTTTATGTATTTTTATTTATATTTATATCATGTTTTATACATAAAAAATTATAGCCATAGACTTTACTCATATTTAAAATGGGTCTTGAATTACGACCAACGTATAATTTGCAGCATCATTATCTACATTCTCTAGAATCTGTACTTTACTGTCGCGTCGGCTCGTTTGATGTAGGACGGCGAGATAATTAAGGAATTAATGATCTGATACATGGAGGTTGTTTTTATCACAATCAAGAATGCGCTATCGGCCTCACTTGCCTCAGTGCACTAATTCACAGATTTAAGGCCTTGAGATTCGTTAGCAGATTTAGCTGCTCCCAAATTGTAAGTCGGGGTCACTTAGATTTTTATGGGTAATGCAATCACATCAAGTAATCAAATATTTTATTTAGATACTTATTTTATATTATGATACAGATAATAAAAATGTTTATAGTACATTGATTGTATTTAATAAACGCATTATTTGAGTTATGGTTATGTTTAAGTGACTTAATTAAGATCGCTTTTTCTGTTATTCTTGAGTTTCCTTTATATAACTTCATATGTAAAGTGTCTTATTAGAATGTAGAAGAATTCAGGTAATATATATAAAATGTGATCATACAATCGGTACTTGCGTAAACCAATTTCTCCGCCAACCTATTAAATATTGTTTTTCTTTGGCGCCAATGTTCACCGACAGTTTTCTGTTCGACTACGTTGACATTGTGTTACTTATATCATAAATGATAATGTTTGTATGATTTGATGTTTGTTACTTATTCTTGATACCACTGCTAAACGTACTCTACATGTGTGTCCTGGAATAACATTGGATATATTTCAATTACGTCCGAAATGGACGGAACATACCTACTAATATTTGATAGGACAGGGAGCTTTGGCGCACCTTGGGAGAGGCCTATGTTCAGCAGTGGACAAAATGATTGGCTGTTGATTTGATTGATGACCTACTAATATTGAAGAATTACTCTTTCTCTCTTACTCTTTTCTGTAGAATTAATATTATCTTGTAAGATACAAAGATTCTACCACAATTTCGGAAAAGTAATAACTCAGGCCTATGAAAAACTGACGAAGAAACCGAACGGGCTTTATTTGGGCAATATTTATAAATTGAATTCAATTTTTTCTATTTGAAGAAATATCCAGGAGTCGTTTAATTTCCTTAGTGTTTCATTCATTAACTCGGGCATTGTATACTAATCTTTAGCACACAAACGTTCCTTTAAATTTAGCAACAAAGGCAGTTTGGTCCTTTTGAGATCCTGTATACAGTGGAGTAACAGGACTAGTAAGTTTCTGTCTGTTTCTTACATTAATGTTATGAGTAGGTAATGGTCACAATTCCAGAAAGGCTATCTGTAAAACTATTTGTTTAATTTTTGTTTTAAAAGCTCATTAAAGTATAGATAACCGGTAATACGGTACATTGTTTCGTAAATTGTGTCCATGTTTATAAAATGCGAGTAGATTGACAGTTGCAGTTCTCAGTGTAATTAAGATTGCTATCTGTGTATTTGTACAAACTTAATGTTTATAATTTCATGTACAACCCACGTTCGTAGTTAACTTCAACGATACTATTTTATTTTATTTTCTTATTTTGTCTAATTGTTATTTTATTCGTTTTGCATTTAAAGCTATTAATAGTTAAATAAAACTAATTTAGTATTTGTAACCTTGAAGTATAAGCTAAGTAATATTTCCTATTATTTTTGTTTAATGTCTATCTTTTTATTTAAAAGATTTATGCTTTTTATAATCTATTCGATTTGTGTGAATGATATGTATTAGTAAACGTAATTAAATATATAAACACAATCAGACTTATATTTACTCCTCAAGACTTATTTAGTTTGTTAAATGTAAATTAAGTGTCAATATATTATAAACATAAAAATAATGTTTTTAATGATTATTGTAATATATTTTATAAAAACAGCAGCTTCGAATCGACGTCTATAATCTAGGACAATAATATAAAACTTAATGTATATAAATAATGACGGCAATTATAATACCATATATTAAAATGCGCGGTCCCCATGTATGTTACATGTATCCGTGTAGAGATACATATTTTCTAAATGAGACATAGATAAAACAAATAATGTAAATGTTTAAAAATAGAACAATTTCTTTCTGACAGAGATAATTTACAGCGAAAAGGTTAGTCTGACCTTTTGTTGATCTATTTCAATGTACTTTTACGCTTATTTAATAATATAAAGACACGCTATCAAATTGTATTATTTATTTATTGGCGAAAAGTGAGTGAATTAGTTGAAGTGAGTAATTATAAGACATGACATCTTCGGTGTCAGATTTGGCAACGATTTGTAAGGAACTTACTATCTCTACTGTTGCCAATTTCCGTAGGTAGATGTAAGCTCCTTAATCTAATAAACTTCCTTACTTTATTATCTATGGAAAGATGATTTAATCACTTGGCTAACAAATTTTCTATTAATATATCACAGGCTTTTAAATAATTCTAAATTGTCAACGTACGAATATAAGTACGATTATACATAGATAAACTAATCATAATAACAAAAAAAAACCAATAGAAAATACCTTATTGCAATATTATCATAAAAAGGATTTCAGCTTCAATCAAACAGACGAGACGGAATGAATCTCCTAAATAGCTGGCAAGGCTAATGGCACAATGGAGGCGTCAATAGATCGCATTCCGGGCCCGACCCGTAACCTGATTACAGTGGTTATTGGGTCAACGGCTACTCGATTATAAAATTTGAATCACTTTTTAAATTTCTAAATATATAATATCAGTGAGATATTATTTAATGTTACATGCTTTTATAATTTATTATAATTTATGTTTATGTTTTTTAAATTCTAACTATGGGATCGTCTGTAAAAGATCATTGCTAGGTGATTAAACTTATGTTTGCAAGTAAATGGTGACTTCAGCTTTTTCTTATTCCTTTATAATGTGTATGTGTGTGTGTGTGTGTGTCTGTGTGTTAATATTTATTATTATTAATACTTGTTGCATTATAGTGAGGACTGATATGGGAAATAATATGTAATTTGTAGGGTACAAATACATGATACAAATATAGCTTGTCACATTTTCAAACAAAGAACGGAATAAGAGTGAAGATCAGTAGCAGAATAAGCGCTTAAGCATTTAGGCGGTTTGTCAATATTTGTATACGATTTATTTGCCATAATTTATGGTTTCATTGTATGTTAAACGTATTTATAATTTACTGGAAGTTGCAATAATAGTACCTAATAATAATTAAACAAAATGCGACATTTAATAACTTAGAAACTATACTATTAACATACCACTTATAAAATGAGACATACATATATATATTTTTTATTCCCAATGAGAATAACCTAAATGAATATAAACATTATTTGTTATACTTGATAGTATCATAGTGTATACAAAATTTCTATCGAAACTTTAGTTTTCATTGACTTTTCTCTTATCTAAATTAATAAAGGATATAAAAACGCCTGTCCCACATACAGATAAAACAGCTGGCGAACTGTCCATATAGAGCGAAGTAAACGGGCTCGGATAAAGTTGTTTACTTTAGACGTTCAACCAATATTTGAGAACCCACTCAGGTCAGGCAAAGACGCCTCGGCCATTTGCAAGTGCAAATTTTCCGAGATAAAAAATAATCTCCAAGGGGCTTATTAAGATTACGATAAACGCAATAAATAATCGTTTCCTCTTGTATATAATGCTTGATAAATGAAGGACGAAATATAATGCGTTGGAATTTAAGCATTCGACGTTTCTTTTGTTTATCTTTGTAAATTATAGTCTTCGTACGGGCGTTATGTAAATATTTCGCAACAATTACAAAATAACGTACAATGTAAAATTTAACGTATAGTTCATAATTACAATGGAGTATTTATTATTGTTAATTAATCTCAACTTACAAAGCTTTATGTAATTCTTATTTAAACTTACGCGTTAATGTCCGCAACCACAAGTTTAAGTTAAGAATTATTTTCTTTTGGTAGTCCGTGAATTACGTTGACATTAGCTAAGCAACAGAGTATTTATAAACGTCAATGAATGTGGCCAACGGCAGTAGTATATTGTTGATGACATGAATTTGGTTGTGTCATGGTCCAATGACGAGAACATGTGAAAAAAAAATTGCTGGTATGAGCAAACACCATTCACTTTTATGTGCTTGATTTGAATTATAATACATCTCGTGGTTGATGGGGATAGAAAACAAAGACTTTCATACATTGAATGAAATGCCCAGTGTCAACCAACTAGTATTGAAACAGCTCGGTGGAATGAGGCCCAAAATCATCCCATTTATTTCGGCAGTCAGATATTTACAGGCTGTTACTTTTAGAATACAATATTTAACTTTATTTATTACTGACATATTATAAAATTTTAAAAAGAGTTTTACTTGGTTATGTACTCATGGATTTAAAATTCGAATTGAACGCGGGTATAGCCGCAGGCTCCGGCTAGTATTATTAAAATTTCAATGAATACTTTGCAATAACGAGTATTAATTTTGAACTGCATTATAAATATACGTATGTATAAGAAATAGATTATTTCATTTCCTACCAGGATGTAGGTTATTATAACTAAATATTCAATTCACGCCACGCACTCAAGATGAATCACAAATAAGATTTATCAGTGTTGATTCTTTCTTGAATATTAACCATAAATATATATTCGAAGAGTAATTATTAAATGGTAAACTCTAAAAAATATAAACATAGTAATTCTTGTTATGCTTAAATAATAGACATAGAGATAAAATATAATATAGATAAGATATAGAACATTTTCTACATCAAAGATATAAAAAATTTGAAACAAAAAAGGAACGAAAAACGGTATAGCATATTTATGAACATTTGTCTAATTATCTTGATCATATCTTAATAGTGCTATATATTCAGTTTTACTTCTATTTATCTAATACATAGACGGAAATGTGATATAGCTATAAAATATTACTCGGGACAAATTCTAGATATTTTTAGTACGAACTCATAAAACTCGAGCTAGAATATTCTGGAACTGTTCTGTAAATTGCCTGTGTAATTCGAAAAGGACCTTCAACTGCCATTATTAACACACATTTAGTATTGTTCTATTAATTTTTGGCAGCAATTTCATTCAACAAAATGTAACTACTCAAATAATAACTTATGTGACATTCGGCGTTTTCTTATCAAGATGGTCTTGAGATTTTGCGTTTCATTCATCTTTTGCATATTAATCTTTATTTATGTTCCGATTAGTTGTCGTATATATCATTTATGAACGATCTTTCGGGGCGGGGAAAAGGTAAATAATACCTACAATTATCTTTACTTAAATTAGGAATTGCGAATATGTTTATAAGATAAAATCTTCGTACGTCACTTATAACACTTTCAAAGTAGAGAACTGAAGATGCGTCAAATCTTTCAAGATCTCAATTTTTTGTCTATATGTATAGTAGACAAAAAAAAAATATTTTTAATGTAATATTTCTTAATCTTATGTTATAATCTAACCGTAGGTATTATAATTATAATGACAAGCTACACACGTATAAATATATCATACTTTTTACAGAAGTTTTAACATCCACAATTTCAAAATTCTAACATTTTGTTATTCCACATTTGTGATTAAATTATTCGTACCTCAAATTATTTGTTGAAGGGCATAACAAGGCAATTATTCTGGTTGAGGATTGTGTGTAACTGGGTGCATACAAAAATTACTTTCAATTACCCAGAGCGAACATGAACGTGACACCGAAAGTGACCCGAGATCGCTCTCAAGATTTATCAAAAAACGCTATAATTGATCATAGGATTTTGACAATTGTCTTATTAATACTTTCTGTGACAGTATACGCCTAAAGACGTCATTACATTTACTTAGCTATTGTGTCTAGTGTGTTGCCCCTCAATGTGTCAACTATGCTTAATATTATAAATTCGAGACAGACATTTCAACCATTATCTAAATATTTGAATAATTTTATACGGATATCCAAATATTATCTAATGTTAAATTGACCTTAAAAATCGAAGCGATTAGTACATAACAAAATAAACAAATACAACGATATATCATTGAGCAATAGGTATTTTAATTTATAGATGACAAGCGATGCCCACTTGAGTTTGTCAGACAACCTCTCGACAGTTACCGAATGCCTACAAAACAAACAATGTTGGATTTGTTAATTTTGATACGTGTTGTAATACCTTACTAAAATTGAAAATTGACCTCTACGCAAGGGCATCTAACGAATTGTATTGAAACAGTGGCGTTAATTTATTATTTCTGTAAACGCATGACTTCCGCCCTTTGAGCAGTAGGAAGTGATTAAGTATTATTTCGATAAAAAACTAACAAAAGTTTGAACATTTTATTCTCACGATGGTACTAGCACTTACCTAAAGCATGTGTGATGGCAAAATTAACTCTATTTTATATAACCAACGACAGATTTTCCTTCAGAATTATTATTGCAATAGACAGAAATATCTAAATTTACTTTGAATTTAAAAATACGTGTTTCACTTAAATATCAACTCGACACTGAACAAGATTTTCTTTTCATTATAGTATTGTTATAGTCTCTGTACCTAATCTTAAAAAGACGTGACATTTTTGAAAATCCATACTAAAGTACGGTTTATTTTCTAATCAGCAACAGTTTAAATGTGAAGGCTCATTATGCGCGGTGTTTACAGATGTGTGCGGATATGTATACGTGTGGGTGTGTTATAAACAAACATGTACTAATTAACATTAATTCATATGTGTGTAGGCCTTGTGCGTTGCATGTGTGCCACGTCTTATCACGGATACGTACATACACAACGCTATTATAATATAGAACTTGAGAATACGTTCTTATTGTTACTTTGCAATAACTTTTAATGTCCCATCTGAACAAAAACACATTTTCACAGTACTTACTATAATAAATGGGCTGTTACATAATATTCAAAGACTGTTTCAGCTCGAAACAAACTTGCTATTTCTAAACGTGTATATGGTAGAGTACTCTATCTAATAATAGACTTTATGTGTATCATTGTATTATCCTATCGTGTTGATGACTTTATTTGCATTTAAATAATAAAACATTTGTTAAAGAAATACTTGTAATGAATATTTAAAATGAGAACTGCACTTACGCTGTAGGTCGATAAAAACATAATTGTCTAACAGCGGTATAATGGTTACAAGTTATAAAGTTAATCAGTGCTTTACTATCGAATTTATGAATAATAGAAATAATGAAAACAAAATTAATAAATAGTTTTTTTTTTAAATTTATATAGTACATTTAACAGTATGTCAAATGAAATATTATTCGTGTTTATTTATACGCATATACATACGCATGCTTGAAAGACTATCTGGTCCCATTAAACCTTGGTGAAACGAACATTTGATAGATGGAGCCCTGTTAAAACAATTATTTCAGTCTGTCCATGGACGGTTATAAAAAACGGCATTGCGTAGGCGACGAAACTCATTCATAAGAATCATATTGCTTGTTCAAGATGTTCTTGTAATATTGGTCATATTGATAAGTTTTAATTTCGTATGTTATTATGAAATACGATCGATAATATTTTGTCAGTTTTATAGTAAAATTTTCTTAATTTATTTCAATAATAATCTACTGATAGCCATCTCTAAAAAACTAGATACGATATTCCTTTGGTTTTTTATCATTGCAAACTACGGCAACAAACTTAATAAAATTTCATAAGACTAAAGAGTATTTTAACCTAAAAAATATAAGAACTTATTACAGTGTACCACAGTCGATAACTACCTAGTAACAAAAATGGTATAAGTTCTTATGCAAGTAACCTTAAGAATATTTATTTAAGAAAAATACAGAAATATCAAGTGTTATTCATATTAGCTTACAATATGTAGTTGTTCCAAGAAAAAATAACATTATGTAACGTTATTTTGCGAGGAGGCAATCCCTTTTGTGTAATGTTTCAAATTTCATTTGTTGGTAATGATTAACTATAAATACTTAGTGGACCGAGCTTCACTAATCTCTATTAAATAATTAGTTATAATACGCATTATAAATGCGTTTAGAAAAAATCTAATCTAATAATTGCTCATTTCATATTTATAAGTAATTTTTATAAAATATTTTTGACCTAATCTGATTCTATCGAAGCATGTTTTATGAAAATATATTAAAAATGCAATCACAAATAGCTACAACGAAGTTTGAATGCTTGAATTAAATTGATTTTGATACATAAAGTAATTTTAAATACTTATACTTTTTAATATTTATAAATTATTATGTATATATTATTTAGCCTGGCCTACTCGTCATAACATATTATACTCATTACATAACAATTGATAATGAATATTCAGGATGTTCTATCGACGGATTGACTCATATACCATGCCCTGTCACAATAGAAAATAAAATATATTAATAATGATTTTTTATTTCTACTACGTATATTGTTATTTGTAATTCTCGTTGCTCTCGTTTTTTAATATTTTTGAGCAAATAAATGATGAGAATGTATCATATAATTTTTTTAATGATTATTTAAAAATATAGATGTAGTCTATGGTTTCGGATTTGACTCTGTGCCGACATATTTTTTTTAAATATTGTAACACTGTACCTACCCATGCATGCCCCATGCCTATACAGTATATATATTTAAATAATGTATGTTAATGATTCGTATATATAAAATATATATTGTGATATTTTTTATATTACACATCACGAAAATGTGTCTATTAAGGTAGTTGTTAGTTCTAAAGAATTTTAATAATAGAACATAGTATAATTTCATCATTAAATTTTATTAAAAAGAAATATATATATTGCAATTTATTACCGTGTAAAGTAAATTGATATGTCTAGTTAGTTAAAATGATTAAAAAAATAATGTCATGGCTATATATTCACCAGAAAAAGATATTTAGTTTATCGACTGTCCCTGCTATTTCTGTGATTTTTAGAAAGATTCAGTGTGCCTTAGCAACTTTTATCATCATACTCTGTAATAAAGGGTTATCGAGCATAAGAAAATATTATTAACTTTCAAGTAGTTTTCAATCGCTATTTCATATGTTTTTCTAAACGACATCTGTAGATCTATTCTGTAAGAACAAACTTGAAACTCATCTCAGAACACGATCGTGAAATGTCAAAATGTGATAAGTGACATTTACTATAGCAAAACTATAACTCTTACAGATTACATGCTTCAAAATAGCGCATCATCGTAAGTCAGCTTTCAACAATATTACTGCTGGTTTAAATATTTTTACCATCTTAGTTAGTTTTGTGTTGTAATTTTAACATGACAAATTAAAAGTTTAAATCTTGCATTATCGTTTAATTATTATCAAGAATATCAAACGCTATGTACAATGATATGTATTAAAGAATCGTTATCTAATCAGATAAACGTATATTACATAAAAAAATTCGCTGCCTTTATGTTTTTACATCTCGTTATCAATATGAAACGTGTGGCCAGAACAAGACAAACAGCATTACGCATTTGCTAAACCTTTATAAAAAAAGGCTCGATATTTATCAACAACTATACATATAGTTATTGACTATATTAATTAAAATAAGTTTCGTTATAAAAATTCAGTTTGTACCAATTAAAATTCATTATCGAAGGAAAATCGTTTTTAAGGTGATTAAAAATACAATGTAAAATTGAGAACGTAGCTGTTTAATAATATTAAACAAAATAAAACGTGCGATGTTGTTGAAATAAAAAAAATAAAGACTGAAATACTTCGAGAAATTTTATATCAAATATAATATTACCTTGCGTTATTCAATGTGGACATTTATTATTCGTTTAAGGTGATGCCAATTATAAGCCTATGATATTCGCCCATACCCTTTTGACACTGTATCAAATTATACCGTGAAAACACCTTTTAACCGATAAAAAGCGATAGGAAAACGAAAACAGAGTATTGATATTTTAGTAACGACTTCTTATTGAAACAAGCTCTACTGCTATGGGTAATTAAACAAAGATGTAGGAAAGCAGACCCTGGCATTTCTAGGCCGGGAAAACACTAGGAAGAAGAAGAAGAAGCTATGGGTAATTAAACGGTATAATATAATTTGTGAAATGTTGGTAGGATCGAGTGGCGCTCAAACGACTAACGGGAACATTAGTTTGTTCAAGGAATTTAAGACTCGAGGGCCTTTCGAGATTTTCCTATCTGTTTCAGCAATGTGCAAATAGTTTTAAATCAATTTCTAGCTATTAATAGATACATATACTACTTATGTTTAACACGTTTAGAATTCTTACTGTAATGGTATGTATTACAACAAATAAAAAAAAAACATGTCAAAATGTCCTACAAAAACCAAATAATTTCGATTAAAAAATGAATATTATTGTTTTATAAGAATCACAAATTGTTTTTATATACATGATTATAGATCTAAATAACAGTAACAAGCGAATGAATTAAATAACTTTTAATATATAATCGTTGCTCAAGGTTGGATACCTATAAAATTACAATGTTATGCGTTTTTATGTACCTTATGTAAAAAATTATCGCTGCGCCCTATAATTAATTACCGGCGGACATATTATGTAATAAGCGATATATTGATAAAGTTTGTTTTTAATTCGTTCTCGTCCAAGATAAATAAACATTAACTATACCTGACCGGCACAAAAACAAATAATGTTTCTTTGTCTATCTATGTCTTGTTATATTCGACAATTATTTAATTACATCATTACTCGTTATTAAAAAAGTTAACATATTTATACAAACATGATTGATTTGAAAAAAATATACGATTGTGATTGATTGACAGTGATTCAAGATTATCTTTACGTAAAATACATTTTCAATGTCAAGTAACTATATTCTTACACAAAAGTTTTTTCTTAATAAGTTTTTAGTTGCCATAATGTATGTTTAATTCCGAAACTTCTATTAATAAGTAAATTACACAATCCCTACAATATTACCTAGGTTCTAAATCATTCGTATTTATAAGAAAATTGCCAGTGGAATGAAACAGATAAATAAAAAAAAGAGTTACATAATTTATTTTCTTATAAGATTTTTTATGTTTAACACAAACTACTGGTGGTAGGGCTTTGTGCTCAAACTCATCTAGGTAGGTACCCCCCTCATCAGATATTCTACTGCAAAACTGCGGTACTTGGTATTGTTGTGTTTCGGTTTGAAAAGTGAGTGAGCCAATATAGTTACAGACACAAGGGACGTAACATCTTAGTTCCCCAGGTTGGTGGCGCATTGGGGATGTAAGCGATGGTTAACATTTCTTACAATGCCAATGTCTATGGGCGTTGAACACTTACATCAGACCCATATGCTCGTCCGCCTACCTATTCTATAAACCAAAAAAAAAGTACTTCCATTTTTTAAAAGTAATAATAGTAAACGGATTTAGAAACATAATCTTCTATTTTACGTTTCATAGCCTGTTATGCTATTTTTTTTATATAAAAAAACAAAGAGGTATTCCATGCCAGAAAAAAAACAATTTAATATAAGTTAACTAAAACTGTTTTTAACCATTAATGTTCGTGTCATTTAAAAATATGTATTATACCAAAAAAGATTCTCATGTACTGCCATGTGAATCTATTATTTAGGGATTCCTGTTAGCTTATAATAATGAAACTATCTAACAAAAAATTCAAAATCGTACCGTCGAAAAAAAGTAATATTATATATTATTGTATATGTTTTTAAATATACATTAGAAGAAGGGTGCGCATTATGTAATTATATAAAATTTTATTGTGTGTGCGTGCTATTAAATAAAAATAAATATTAATTCACAGAACGTGAAACAAGCTTTTAATTTTGTACAATACAGATTTTACAATATTATTAGTGAAAATATTTTTGATATAAAAAGTATTTAAACTTCTATTTTTGTAATACAATAAAAAAGGTCAGAAATCGAATAATTATGAACATTAAAATAAACCCATATGCTATGATTTAGATAATTTAAAAATTGGGAATGTTACTAAGAGATAAAATCGTAAGTAACAATTAGAAAGATATTACATTTTAGGTCAACAAATTATTCGATTCAACTTCGGAACATTTTATTAAATTTAAATATTTGGCTATACTCTTTTTTATTTGAAGCGCACGTAATATTCTGTAACATGCTAATGAAGCGCTAAGTAACATAAATTATAAAATCCGTGCGAGATTCGCTGCGCTTCAGCGGAAATAAGCTAACTCTCGACTGAATAAGGAAACTAACAAACGTGATAAGAATATCGAAATGATGCACTTTGCACGTATCCTGATACAAGATCACGTTTACCTTAACATGTGCCAGGCACAGCGTGAAGCATCTGGATCAAGTCCTTGTTAACAGTTCCGATTCCGTCTCCGAGATCCAGTACCCTCAGAATCGAGAATTGGCAACACTGTCGCAATTTCACTGATACCGGCAGCAGGAACGCGAGCCGAAACGCATCCGCACCGCCCGGCACAGCCACAACACGCCGACCGATCAAAACATAGCTCTCACGAACCTTTTCGACACACAGACTCGATTTGCAAAATTTATTCATCGCATCCGCCGAAAACACCTATAATTTTTATGAGCAGGACCGAAATAGGCACGCTCGATCTATCCGACGGACCCTGCAATGTTATCTTAATGCCCGGCACGAATTAGCACCAATAAACTTTTGGAAAACACCATAGGCTGCTAATGCAGGTCGGCAGCCGCCGGAAAACTCGATTTCGCGATACACACGTGAGTGCGAGGCGCTCGCCGGCCACAGTACCGCGCGGTAAACAGAGAGAGCGCGCCTCAACAACACACGCACACATCGATCGGCTGTGCACAGATTCACACATGTTCACGTTTCTCAGCGCGCGCATTCTCACTCGCGACGAAAATAGATATAGCGTCATCGTCCACCAATAGGAAAACGAAACTATCACGCTACACTTCATTATGATTGGTAAAGACTTCATTGACGGATTACCTACAGTTCAATTAGCGATTAACTGAAACTTTTTGATAAAACTAAACTGATATGAAATCGTAGAGACAATTATTATCGAAAGAACTATCAGAAAAGTAATTAAGATTATCAAAAATTGTAATGTAAGACTTTTAATAACCTTAAGTTCTCGAAATCTACAGAATTAACAATAAACTTGAATTATTATCGAAAAATTCGTTACCGCCGACTCTACCAGAGCTTAACGATAAGCGGATATAAGATAATCATTACAGGTTATCTTACAATTAAAGAACTTTTAAAAAAATACTCCTAATTTTAATGAAATATAATATGCTAATATATACAACACAATTGGGCTTTAGTAATATATATATATATATATATATATATATATATATGTTTTTGTAAAAAGCGTGTATATATTATATAACACAAAGTATCGACAGCATTTTATCTAAAATTGGCGATATTTTAATGAATAATTTTTTTCTCATAAAACCAGAACCAATTCAAATTAAAGGAAACATGGTATGTTAATAAGCGCAACGCACTCGTTGAATCGCGCCTTTGCCTGCATATTGAATTCAGGGGTCAAGAATTCTATGATTAAGTTATTTTAAGCTCTATTTCAATCTTAATAAGGACTATATCAACAACTTCTTAGGTTAAGAAGATTCTAAATAATAAAAATAAAGTTAGGTATTGTTATTAGCACACATACTGTGAGTAGATTCAATTTTATTAATTTATTGCCATGAATACATATAATGTTAAACAAAAAATATTTTTGATGTATAATATTTTTTTCTAGACTTTTCTAGAGCCAACTGTCTTAATAGAACGCTAACATATTTTCTCAAACCAGGAAAATTACAAACAAAATTGTGTCAGTTATCTTTTTTTTTGTTTTAAATCAAATAAAACGTATAATATTTTTTGTTGAAATATATTAAAAATCAATGCTGCTTCATGCTTGCTGGTTTGCATGCAAAGAATAAATTAGCGTTAAGTCAGTAGTTCATATTTTTCTGCAGAAAAGTAATTAATTGACTTATAAATCTAACCAGCTAACTAATACCTATTTCTTAATACTACTGTTAATCCAACACTATACTGAAATATTTATAATATTAATAATAAATTTATAATATTACAATTATTCAAGTAAGTTTTATCCGACACATAAATATATTCTTCTTGACTGCCTCGTTGGTCTAGTGGCTTGATGTAAGGCCGCAGACCCGGAGGTCCTGGGTTCAATTCCCAGGTCGGGCCAATGAAATGATATTGGGTTTTTCTGTCATAAAATTCTCAGTAGCAGCCCGGAGTCTGGAAGTTGGAAGTGTGTTCACTCCCGTGCCTCGGAAAGCACGTAAAGCCGTTGGTCCTGAGCCTGAACTCTTTCCGGTCGTGTCGGATTGCCGTCCCATCGGATTATAAGAGTTAGGGAATAGAGAGTGCACCTGTGTTTGCGCACACACTTGTGCACTATAATATCTCATGCGTAGTTGGCTAATCTCTCTTGAGATTGGCCGCCGTGGCCGAAATCGGTCTGGAGGACATTATTATTATTATTATTATATACAGACTTTATTATATAAAATATATATATATATATATATATATATATTAAGTAAGCATTCAGTCAATGTTTTAATGTGTTCAATGAACTGCGTAAACTTTTGTTTAATAATTTGTAAAAGTAGCTAAAGAATGGCGCTAAATTTTATTAGGAATTTCGAATTCGATTTCATAAATGGCTGAAATCTTAAATAAGCGTTGTGATTTCAGTTCTTGAGATGAAAATGCGCAATTTTTACACTATACAAGTTCACTTACATAGATGCATACTAAAGATAAAAGAAATGAGTGAGAAAACAATTTTAAAAGGCCGAAAGCTTCATAATAGTTAGTTCCTGTAATAGCAATTCAATTTTTTTTTCAAATAGGTACGTGGACTATCAAATGAGCCACCTGATAGTATGTGGTCACCATCGACTGAATACATTGGCACATTATGAGGTATTACCCACCCTTTACATCACCAATGCGCCACCAACCTTGGGAACTAAGATGTTATGTTCCTTTTGCCTGTACACTAGTTACACTAGCTTCACTAGCATCCCACAAACCGGAAAACAGAAATCTGTTTGGCGGTAGAATATGTAATAAGTCGATAATGGTACCCACCCAGACGGGCTATATGTACTCTAACTCTACTGTAAATCTTACACGCACAACCCTCACTCGCTACTCTCAAGACGCGATCTAATTACCCTATCTTTAAATCAGAAAAATGTTAATATTAGAGAACAATTCCCCATTTTTTTCTACTAAGAAAACTTATGTTCTTGATCAGACACAACATTTGAAATTATAGTGTATATATATATGTATATATATATGTATATATATCGAATAAAAGATAAGCAATTTATATTCATCTCTTAAGGAAATTAATTAAATTAGGTACCTACTCATAGAATTCTAAGTTAGGTTAGACAAAATTATATCTTCACTGGATTAATAAAAAGTAAATTGAAAATATTATTAAAAATATAAGACCAGTGTTTATTTAACACTATATTATAGTATAATTATCGGAAGTAAATTACTAAATCGTTAATATCTTTATCTTAATCAATCAGTGGAAACATCACAATAGATTAATGATACTTATTAAATTCATCATCATATAATAATAAAGGATGTTTTGCTTATTATGTCACCCCTTCCCTTAATTTTTAAAATTTGCTTTTTTGTAAAGCAAATTATGGGAGAAACAGTTGGTAAGACGAGATAGCTCGAATTTACTAAGGTTAAGCTTCGGCACTATTCTAACTTAGCTATCGTTTTTGTAACTTGAATACAATACTAACCAAGTGGGTAAAATGGTGATAAATTATTTAAATTCTATTATTTTAATATTCAATATTTTAACGCAGTTTCTAACTAACACGAATAATCGCTGAATCCATAAACATATATAAAAATGTTTGCTTGACCCTAAATGCCCCAAAAATTTAAAATGTTAATAACACTAGTTCCATATATTTTATTAGCATCTTTGTAACAACCAAAGAACGTATATTTTTTATTTTTAAACTTTAAAAAATATCCAGAAGCATATCGTATGCATAAAGCATGATATTAAGCATACATAATGGTAATATAGCGTATCTTGAGCTTGTTGTTATATTATTTATGACTAAGACGAATTCTTGTTCCGACGCTAAGTTTCATCCGTGAGGCGATCATCAGGATTGTCTTACAACTTAAACGCAATATAAAATTACGTCAGCATTTAATAATAATTGTATCTTTTTTTATTAATTCGTTAACAGAAAATATTTTAATGGTGAATGGGTTATGCGGATACAGCCACGCTTCTTAAGTATATGAGAACCTGTGATTTGGAATCAATACATTCGAGGTGACAGTATTTTTACTGAAACCGTACTGGAATTTTGTTACTGGATGCCAATACAAACTTGTATGATAATTTTTATTGGTTATATATAATACAATGCATTAAAAACTTATCAGATTTTTTTATTATTGTATTGTTTTTAAATAGTATCTTCACGTGCTTATATATCATATACATCTAGTCTTTTTTTTTATTTGTAACATACGATGTTAAGAGGGTCGTTTAGTAAGTGCGCTTTTTGTTTATAAAAACTGAATGTCCAATCTAATTAATGATGACACGTGTAGCAACGATTGGTGATGATTTACTTTAATAAATAGCCCATGCAATAGCAAATGAAGCTTAGAGCTTATTTCATCACGTGTATTGCGGGTTGGTGAATTAAAAAGAATAAATTAATTCAAGATATAATACCTATTAATATTTAAATCCGTAATAGTTTTTTTTCCCCATCTTAAGAATGTTAAATTAATTCGTGATTTTTTATCTAGACAAGCAGCGTAATGTCCAGCGATGTCGGAAGTGTCACTTGTATAACGAGATAGCGTCTCTTTTAATCCCCATAACGATGATTAGTGTATGGACACTGTTAATTCAGGACAGGTTTCGGAATGGAAAGATAATTTGTACAATATCTATTCTCGGTCAAATTGTAAGAGCTGGATTTAAACCGTATATGAAAATATTTCAGCTTAACTTTTTTAAATTTGATCCATCATTCGCGTAAATTAATTTTCCGTACATGCAAGAATCTTTCAGCTATATTTCTTACAATAAGACGTGTTATCATTCACATCGATTTATATTTTTGCTGTAAGCCGAAAAATATTTAAGTCAACACAGTCGAAAAAGATTTGTCCGTTATACGTAAAATATCTCTTGTCATAATGATATATGAAACACTGAGTTAACATAAATTTTCGTCAATGGCAACATTGGTAGTTAAATTTCAAAGTAAAAGTGTTGTATCACGTCATCATATAGTAAGTGAGGAGGCCCATAGTTGACATATTGACGGGACAAAAGCATCGCATACGTTCACAATTTATCTACCGCTCTGCAATCTAAGAGTCGCTCTAGTACGTTAGTTTTATATTGACATGCCTTCCGCTATAACTAAAACAATTATTGAAGATTGAAATTCATGAAATATTGGCTAATTCAATTCTCTGTAACCATGACAATTAATCTATAAAAAATTAATTGATTTTATGTAACTATTTTATGATATCAGTCACAAAATACAACTGCAATTATAATTAATTGATAATAATACCTATTCGTCCCATCTTCATAAGGAAAATTATAGTTTTATTCTTGTGATATATGTACATGTAGCTTAAATAATGTAATATGAAAATAATACATAATACAACAAAATAATAAAGATATCAACGTAAGCTATGTTGGAGCACATTGAACTACTAGATTAAAAAAAAGGCAAAAATTCTGCTACTATTAACAAATTTAATTAAATGTTATTTAAACTAAACTAATTTAAACTAAATGCTTCGGAAGTAAGTACCGACATAATGATGAAAACCGCATCAAAATCCATCGTGCGGTTTGTTTTACACCATTTAAATAAGGCAAAGTGTACCAAAAATACATACATACATAAATATTAATATTTTTCGTATTGTTTCTTTTTTATATTGTGTATTTTTGATATTACTGAAATATGAGCCATGCTGTAATTACCTGCAGTGCTATTCTGTAAGAACTCACTTCACTACTCACCCGTGAAATGTTGATAAACGATTTTGATTTAGGTATTCTTGAAATGATATAATTATTATATATGATCAATGTCTGTGTATTAACAAGTTGTTACTTTTGTTAGTAGTTATAAAATAATAATAATATAGGTATTATCTATACTAATCTTAATAAAACCCGCGCCCATATTTTCACAGACAGTTCGGTAATTCATAGATTACATGTCGGTCTAAGAATTGATGTCTTTTGTTCTATGTTGTAAATCTAGCGTAGACAGAGGATGTTCAGCCTACAATCGTTAATAACCAAATGTCGGAAATTTCTCACTGAAAAGAATAACACGTGCGCCTATGATAATGGGAACACATTAAAATTATTTGGGGCTTGAAAATATAAATGAGCGGACGCCATCTTTAACTAACGATAGTAGCGTCGCGGTTAGGACAAATGGGTCTTTGTAATAACTTCGGAGAAACAATTTGAAAGATGGAGAGGAGCCGTCACTAAATAAAACAAACAAGGAAAGTGTGTATTCGGTATGATATTTAAACTAGGCCACTTTTATGTTAATAGAATTACAATCAAACGTCTTTTTTACATATTTTAATATACAGAATAAGTAATAAATATTTTTTAAAGTTTTAATAATAAACTATTTCACAAAAACAAAGACTATATTAATTAATTTTAGACTTCTAAGTTATATTTTCACTAATTTTCTAAAGATGCCAAGTACCTACTTTATAATACAAATACTACTACATAACAAATACAAGTACTTTAGTAATTTATTGCGATACTTTATAGAAAAATATTATATCACCATGTCTTTTGCACTGGTAACAGAAGGTGTAGCTAATTTTACGTCCAGATCAGACCAATCGAAGACCAGACCAATCGGAGTTGCGATTTAATGGGGAATGCTGCTGACGTTCTTGACACGCGGTCACAATTTGTACAATACCTACTTTTATTATTTTTTTGTATCTGTATTTTTAATAAAGTTATATAAACGATTTTGTCACAAATTTATTAATCCATATCTTATGTGTGAGTATTAAATTTTGTTTATATATGAATAAGTCCAATTTAATTCTCAGTAAGGTATTGATTAATACTAAGCAAACACAACTGGCGTATCGCAATAACAAACAAACGCATTCGTAAAACCTTTAACCTTCGCAGTTAAAAGGCGCTAATTCTTCAAGCATTAGTCAAGGTCCACTGTGAGTTTGATTAATAAAATGAATACATACATCAAAACATTCTAATATGTGACTTGTAATGTGACTTTAATTGATGAGTATTTGTGTTAAACTGTTGTTGCCCGACTCGACTTTGTACAGGTAAAATTCATACAACGTTATTCCTTCGTATTTCCGTCCCTTAAAGTAGAAATTGCCAATAATTCCTTTCTTAACGGATCTAGCTGTGCTTTGAATAGTCAGTCAGGGCAAATGATTTTATAATTAAAAGAAAATAGTCGCAATCGATGAGATTGGTAAAAGAATATGTTTTTATCTTATATGTTTTCGTTGAAAGCTTTATCGTAGTTGGAAAAAGATTTTTGAAAATAAAATGTAAATTAACCATTTAATACAAAAAAAAACAGACGAATTATCCACGGTAAAGTTTGAGTCGTGATGTTTTATGGGTCGAAAAATTTTATGCAGATTATTTCAAAAGTCACTGAAATATCGTAACAACTCTTCGTAATATTTTTACAACCTCTATTAAGCTTTTGTAGCGAATAAAAGTACTTTAAAAAAACAACGTGGAAGCTTAACTTTCAGTAAAGATAATGCAATAAGCGAGCTGGAATATTTAGTTTAAGACCTTGGCATTTAAAGCGAATGAAAAGACGACACTAAGCATTACTACTAGCAACTTACATCAATTTTGTTAAGCACTTAAATGCTCGATATTTAAAATTAAAAATATATAAACTGCTAATTTGGTCAGCCTTTCCTTACAAAATCTTAAAACCAGCCTTTGTTCTGTTCGAAGGTTATAAAAAAGGCTCAATGTGATGCCGTAAACACGTTATAATTTAAATGTTGCATTTTATCGTTTATTAATATGATATGTACTGGGATACTATCAAAGAGTTTTTAATAGGTTATTAATTGCAACATGTTCGTGTTAAATTTCTTACTAAAATTGAACTAATTTATCTGAGAATAATATATTTATCTGAATATTGACTAAGCTTTAAATATATAAGCTTCAACTATGTTGAAATTAGATAACAAAGGTAATAGCTACATCAAGTAATTTTAGTTCAGCATGAAGGTATGTAATATATATATATATATTTTATATCTATATGAACTCTACGATATATAAGTTTAACAGCTGACAAAATTTAAAGGAAACTTTAAATGTGCCTTTTCTTAAAATAGTTTACTTCTACTTTAGAGTCATGGAAAAGTATCTGATGATACTATATCGGAACGACAGTGCATAAGTCACAATTTATCTATTAGACGTCAACTAACGAAATGATTGTTTACTTTATTGCGGTCAGTGTGACTTAACACACATTTATGATGACTAAAAGGATCCAACCCACGGACATAAAGGACTACACTTGAAGGTAACAGGTTATGACCGTGACTCAATCCTTCGATGATGTAATGCCTCGTAATTGAATGGGTGATTCGATTTTAGCACGAGTCTAGTGTTTGCAAGCTTCTCGTTTATATCGATGAGCTCGCGAATGTTTAGGCCAAATATTTGGCTCATCGCGTGCATGTTCATAATGGACGGCGTAAGAGTTTTTAATAAAATCTCATTACAAATCAGTCTACTCACAAGCAGCATCTAAAACTGACTTAGGATTATCTAACGGATATATTCGTTAAATTTTATAAGAATTCTGCATGCGTAGAAATAAAAATGATATTATTATATTTATTACATATTTTGTACAGATATTTTATATATTTATATATAGTTTTAGTTTTATAAATTAAGACACATATAATTTATTACAATATTTAAATCTTGTTTATTGTAGAAAATAGCTGTTTGCCTTTACCCAAACTGTATGGACGTTGAATTTTTGGAAGCAAAAGCAGTAAAAATGATGTAAATAACATTTATGTAAAATCGATATCGATAAATTTCATGAACCATCCTTTATCCAGCTACAAGTTAAAACGTAATAGTCATTGTGTCATTTCACGTCACTTATGACGTTAATATCGCCAAAGATGAAGAGCATTTTATTATTTGGTCCATTAACTGTTATCAGAATACAAAATTTATACGTGACGCCCTGTTTGATAATGTTATTTATTGATATTATATATTAGATAAGATATTTATCAAATAAGCTTTTGGTTTTAAAATATTATTGAACATAATTGAGTGTATCAAGATAGAGTACTTATCATATGAAAATAACGTTCTTATATATATTCTTATCAAGCTCTAGCTATTGCTGTATATTTTATAAAGCATTATCTACCTTATATAAAAATATAAGTACTATGAACACACACACATACTTTAAATGCTTACACGTGTAAAGATTACACATTTTGTGTTCTTCTACTGTAATTAAACTATTTATTCTCGCGTTTTATCTTGTAACAAATTGGGCTTATTGATTTTCTTGTTAGTGGATATGTATCCACTTTTTTTAGTATTTTTTTTCTTTCATTAATATTTTTCACAAAACATTTTAAATAACTTGTTTGATGTTAGTGGGTATATTTAAGGTGTTACATTTGTGAATCTAGAACGTAATGAAGGATTTATAAAATACGAAACGTTGGAGCTGAGCATTAGTTGCAAAGTTTTTTTAATGCTCTGTCCGATGAGCTTATATAGGTAGATTAATGCTTATATAGGTGAGACAAGCGGAGACAAATACTAGATCATAATCTCACGATATTACTATAACTTTTATTATATTAAATCAGTACAGACTCATCGTTTTATATTCTAAACAATTCTAATGATTCATTTTTAATAGGTATAAATTGTTGTTAATAATATTTTATCTTTAAATATATATTCCTTATATGTTAACGTTTAAATTTAAAATTATGTTTCAAGCATATTCAAAGGAACAGTATCGTTACCTACAGCGATAAATTCAAGGTTATATAAAAATTTAAATAACTTTTATGGTGTGCTAAAGCAAATTATGCATTATATACAAAGAACACCGATAATTTAATTTAACAGTGACCTTAACAAATCAATATTATATTTGACCATCACTAAGTAAGCTAGTCTATAGATTTTCGTTCTAGCAATATTAAAAAAAAAAATCAAGTTGTGGACAGGCTGTAACACGAGACTCGAAGCTTAGCATAAAGTTCACGCATCGCTAATGTATTCCACGACGGCTGAGCTCATAGCCTTTAATAGAATTCTCAATCAGCTTAAATGTTGAACGGTACTACGGACGCAAGTCTCAGTAAAACCTTCGCATAGATTAACAAGTCTTTAGAACAATCTTTTTAAAAGCTGTTTTTAAACATTTTAAACGGACAAAGCTAAGGTCTTATATTGAATATTTGAGAGTTGTTATTTCCGCTTACTTAGTGTGTAGCTTTACAATGTTTATAGTTAATTTATGAGATAATTAATATCCAGCAAAGAAGATTTTGAAAGATAAAACAATAAACTAAACATGTTATCCATTAATATTGGTTTTATAATGCATGCGGTTCGACACGAAAATGGTTCAGCTATCTTGCAAATTTACGTTTAGTTATTGTTGTTTTCTGATTGAAATGCATATTTAAAATTCTATCCAAATATGTTCAGCCGTTTTAAGTGTTTGAGTAACAACCATCCAAACATCCAATATACATTATTGACATTACTGTAATAAATAATCAAAGCATCGTCATTGACTAAGAATAAAAATGTTGTATGTAAACCATAAATTACCAAAAATAATTCCCTATCTTTCTTTCAGTATTTTTGCTATCTATCTATTTATCTACGAGAATGTTCTTACAGTTTCCTTAAATATTGCAATCAGCTTTCAATGTTAGATTCATAGATAAATTTATCTTAATATATTGATACGAATTTTAAATTCATATCAAAACTGTATAATGTAACAATTCATACAATAGAATATATATAAATCTATCTAAATATTTTAGTAAGAATAATTTAATCAAGTTATTTTTATTGATGATCTTATTAGCTCTTTATAAATGTAAACAAGTTTAAAATATCTATAGATAAAAAATGTAAGCGAACACATAGCTATAATTAATTTAAAAAATACGTTATCAGTAATTGAGCTACAGAAATATTTAATGTCTTATTACAATTATATATTGATTATCTAATAAACATTCGAATTCATCATAAGGATCGTTTTATGTATACATTTACTTATAATATAATTCGGCTAGTAATTTTATTACGGAATTTTAAAAATAGAACTCTCAATATTCTTATTTAATAGTTTTTAAATATTTTCCGGAGCTATGTAGCTGCCTTAGTACTCTATGTCTAAGACACCTAGGCCTAGCGCTGACTTCATAATGAAAGGCGTGTCGCTGAGGAATTTGTATTAGATAGGAACTAATTTCTACTTTATACTTACGCAGCTGTTCAATTTAACTTAAAACCTGTGATTATGCGTACAGATGGCATTTAGAGCAATCTCACACGCTAGTGTAACTAATTCTGAATGTGTAAATGTCAAATATAAAATATTACACGAATATATTCGAAACAAGTTTTATAATCTGTATCTATATAAAGTGGTTAAGTAAAAATATACTAAAATTAAATTATACTATACAAAATAAATGTTACTCTGAATTATTTATTTGTTTCTGTATAAAATATGTCTGCCATCTGCTCCCTGCTAGTCCGTCCATGTCTATCGAGTATTTTACTGTTAATATAGTAAACAATTACGTATATGTATTTATAAAATAGGTAGGTGGACTGGCAAATGGGCCACCTGATGATAAGTGGTCACCTCCGCAATGTCGCAATGTTTACATTGGCGATGTAAAAAATATCAACCTTGGGAACTAAGATGTTATGTACCTTGTGCCTGAAGCTATACTGGCTCACTCAGCCTTCAAACCGGAACACAACGATACTGAATATTGGCGTTTAGTTTAATATAAATTAATATCTAATGAGTCCTATAATAAGAATTTGCTTAGAGTTTTAGTTTTACATGCACCAAAGATTCAGATTCGGGTTCAGCACTACTGAATTATCATGTACTTAACTTATGTTTGTAACATAATAAAACAATCCGTAACCGTAACAGCCTGTGATTGTCCCACTGCTGGGCTAAAGGCCTCCTCTCCCTTTTTTGAGGAGAAGGTTTGGAGCTTATTCCACCACGCTGTCCAGTGCGGGTTGGTGGAATACACATGTGGCAGAATTTCAGTGAAATTAGACACATGCAGGTTTCCTCACGATATTATCCTTCACCGTAAAACACGAGATGATTTATTATCCCAAATTAAGCACATGAAAATTCAGTGGTGCTTGCCCGGGTTTGAATCCACGATCATCGGTTAAGATTCACGCGTTCTTACCACTGGGCAATCTCAGCTTAGTGGTAATAAAACAATGCTAACCCCTAAATATGGTCAAAATAAAAGATATTTCGGAAATAAATACCGATTTATGAAGAAAACATAAATTAAATATTAACGATCTACGGAAAACGAATGAATAATCTTGTTATTTACAATAAAATTCCCGGAAAGGCTAGTCAATATAATTTCCATACTATTTCTGAAATCATAAAACGATTTTAACTAGAATTAATACTTATTAAATATTTAAAGTAGCAATTTTAATAAAAATAACACTTGAGGATAAAACAAAAACGGGCTTTTTGATAGTTCTTTCAATTAACCTTAAGTCTGATGGTTTCCTCATCCTTTTAGTTGGGAATTAGTCATATAAAAAAAATTGACCGTCACTTGCAGACATGAAACATCGAAAATATGAAGTATTATAAATAACTATAGTTTCGTTATGAAAATTAATTTATTTTTCTTATTTTAATTTTTAAGTATATATTTTTTATTAAAGTGATTAAATTAACTCCTATGACAAAAAAGTAAACCATAAAATTATTTCCTAATTAATATTATTACAAAAGACAGCTATATAAATTTGATTAATGACCTTTTTTTCGTATTATTATAATAAAATATACGATATAATAATATAGTGTCCGCGCCACGCAAATACAAGCATGACAGCATGACATTAGAGACCTTCATGTCGTTTGCCGTCACGGCGTAGGAATCGGTCTTACTTTCAAGGCGTGTCAATAGATGTCCCACATCAAACATAAATAAAAATGAAACTAACTCCAAATTCAAACAATTCGAAATCGCATATCACGATCGTGAAATGTTAAAAAGTAATATGTGACGTTTATTATAAGTAAATTTTAATACCTGCTTGCCTTAACCCCAAAGAAGTTTCAATAAATGTGTGTAATAAGACTGATGTCTCTATTTCCTACAATATTTTTAAATAATCAATCACCATGTATAATAACTGACATTTTATATTTAATGAACGATGTAGCCAAGGTTGGCTAATTCATTACTATTGATGTTTGATTAAATACCTAAGCTTTGAATCAATCAACACTAGTTTAGCTATGCTGCCTTTTTATATTGAATTTTATAATTCATACTAATATTATAAAAGTAATGCCACATGATTCACTTGGCTTAAAAATAAATTAATGGAATATTTATTTCGTAATATTTGTGTAAAATAAATTCCAAACCAATTTCATCTGAGACGACATATAACAAGGAACAACGAGTTAAGTTTTTTTTAAATTAATTTAGCAATCTTTTTGAAGTAAAATGACAGGCAATATACATAATGTTCATGAATGTGTTCAATGGGAAGTTGTCAGATGGATGAACAAAATCGCGCACTATACATTTTTTAATGATATTTAAATGCATGCAGTCAAAATGCTTATTATGTAATATTCGTCTAAATATCTGTCGACCACAATATATACCGTGTAATGCAGAGGGCAATACTTCGGCTGAAAATTGGGGCGATTTCAAATAACTTTTCGTGGAACTGACTAAGCGTTTGCCAAGTCGGTGCACCATTGCCATTGCCAGATAAAAATTTAGATGCCATTGTTAAATTGTAACCTTAAAAATTGCAATTTTTAAAATAATCAATCTATTAACTAGTTATGGAAATATGTGAATATTTTCGCTTTTCTTCCAGAGTAAGCATAATAAAAATACTTTTTTGCTCTCATAAGGAGGTATGCATTTTATTTCGTATAGGAAGGTATACTATATAATATAATATGTATTATACAATTTAATTTACATCTTAAATGGCTAACATAAAAAAAAGATATTAAATTTACCAATAACGTTTCATAACGGGTGTATAGTTAAACAAGTTAAACAATGCTTTGCTATAAATCTTCTATCCAATGTCAGCTTACTGATGACAGAAAGCGAGAAATCGGTGTGTAACGACTGGTCATTGGTTAAAATATTTGTATGTAAAATTACTCACTAGAAATCGTGAGAATTTTTATTAAGAAAGAATAAAGTTTTTAGACGCTACACTTAGTAAAAAAAAAAAATTAAGTTGTTAGTGTGTGTAATTGAGCTTGGCGGCAGCATAGTTACATGCTTGCGTTGTGTCACACCCGAAAAATATTCCCGTCAAACACAACAACAACGTATTGTATCGGATTACTAATGTTCACGTTAATTTAATAAATTATATTAAATAAGCCTTACATAATATGTTATTTTATTTTAAGAAGGCTTTTACAAATCTTTTATTACTACAAGTATATGTCAGAGCCCTTGACTCTGTGACAATTTCGATTATAATGGCGCTTTGCCTCTGGGCGTTGAACTTTAGTTTCTAATTTCGTGATATGATATGATATGATATAATCTTATCCACGAGTACTTTCTTGTGATTGAAAAATCACACATATTGAGTCAGAAATCTTGATTCATTAAATCTTAATCTTGATATTACAAAACCTAAGCCTATTGCTTCCGTGCAGGCTCTTTCATAAACCTGAAAAAGTTAAGATTTTCCTAATGTTCCATTTAATTATTTAAAATAACTTTTTTTCTACACATTTGTATAACATCGAGTATATTTTAATAATATCAAAACACCATCCTAACAAATATGGCTCTATTTAGGCTTTTTAATTATACAATTACTAGACTAAATTTTTTGTTTAAATTTAATTTTAATTATTTCCAAAAAACGTTGGAAGTAAGATTAAATAACATATATTTATTTAGGTAAGTAGGTGAATACCTAGTGTTGTATTATAAATAAAGATATATTAATCAAGAACTGTAAGTAGTGCATAATATAGGAAAGCTATTAACAAATCGCATCAAATAGGTATGTAGTTAAACCTAAGGTTTGTACATCTTTAATCCATCTTCGATTGGAATAGGCTATAGTAAGTTATATTAATTATTTGGTAAAATATTGGAAAATATTTTATTGAAATTAGGAAGATGAGCTTATTTTTTTATGATCTCAAAAAATCATATTTAAAATATAAAAATTACTGGCGAAAAAAATTTTACGATATCGGCAAAAATGAATTTTTTACAAATTTTTAAAGTTCTTCTTCTTCTCTTTTTTCTCTTCTTCTTTTACGAGTTCTTAAATTCTTTTCTGGAGCGATCCATCGACGCGTGACGTCACATCACCCAACGTCGCTCGCTCGCCCATACAATTTCGCCTAAATTTTCGTGTTATTCTTGATTTTATTTATATTTTGGTTGGTATAAAAAAAACTTTTATAACAAAAACAAGGTAAGTCAGTACTTCACGTCAGTTTCTCGCCTAAAATTATACAAGCCGAAAACTCAGCCCCACATGGAGTACTGCTCTCATCTCTGGGCAGGAGAGATATTATCACTCTGCATCTTCTATCGTATCTTTTACGGAGAATGCTCTGAGGAACTATTTAGATTAATCCCATGTGCTGAATTTCACCACCGGACATTGCGTCTATATTCTAAATTCCATCCATACCATCGCGATGTCTGGAAATCCACTACTACAGCGCTATTTTTAAAGCATTTCCAGCCATTTTGCAGAACCATATTACCCGGCGACTTTTCCGAACCGTTATGACAGAAACCTTCTAGAAAAGCCGCTTAGGCTTACTCATTCCTTTAAGGACGACAAAGCACCTGCAAGCACTCCGGTGTTGCTGTCCTTGGACAGTGGTAGTCACTTTCCATCAGGAAAGCCTGCTTGTTTGCCCCTCTTTTACATAAAAAAGGTTTCTTCCAGTAACAGATTATTTCATTAAAAGTAGGCTCCTCACATCGCTATGTGACCAATGTACAAACATAGTATGTTTGCATCCTTCACATTCGAGATTATTAATTTTATTTGCACTTTCATTAAAGAAAAATTTACAATAATATGCCGTGGCGCTATATCGTAAATATCGCACCCCGAACTGTCTACGTAAAGTTAAAATGTAAGAAATGTATATTATATTCTATATCGATATTGTCTTCTATCGAAAGCGGAAACCACTAGTATCTACATGAAGAATACGGACTTATTGCCGATCATAGTTATGATCAACTGCACTAACAAAATATTAAAATAAACAATAATAATAAGCTCACTAATATATTTCGAGTGATTTGTAAAAGAATCCGCAATTATAAGATCGACTTTCGGTAGATTATTTGTTAGTCTAAGTGAAAATGCCGCTCTTATTTTAGCATAAAATAATATATTAATAATCGTTCTAATATTATTATAAGTAACAGATCATATGCGGGGCGTCAAATCACAAAGAAGGATAAAATAAATACAAAATTATCAACGCGCGTATCGCAAGAGTCCCCCGCAATATCGAACCGGCGATGTGACATCACAATCAAAACTCGGACGAAGCAAGAATTATATGAGAGCGCCAAAATTGATTTGCCTATAAAAAAAAAGTTTACATGATATAATCATAATTTTTTCACACATGTTAATGTAATCGAGTAAAGATTATTTTGGTACAAAAAATATAATATCTTTTTTAATTTACGTCTTCCTAATTATGTGGATTTAATAATGTGGTGACTTTAAAATAAATTTATTAGAAAGCGGAAGCACAAGTTTTGGTTCAGATCACCATTATATAACCTCGTTAACTTATCATTAGAGCTTTATTAATAAATAAAAATGGAATGATAATAATTAAAAGAAACATTTGTTCCAGTCAATACGAATTGAATAGAGAAGTAATATTAAGGCAAAGCTCTCATTTAATTAATTATTTTATTTACATGTCATTAGATGAATAGCGATGCCACTTACACTAACTAGATATTATTAATATACTTTATATAATAAATTACAAAAATTAAAAGGAAATACGATGATAAATATAATAGACTAGTGTTTTGAAACCTATTTATTAATAATAAGCCAATTACTTCAGACCGGGATGTTTTAATTTTTGAATTTTTTTTGCTGAAATTTCAATTTCGATTACAATATCACTCATTTTTTCTCCCTTCTATTTCTAACAATAAGTATGACATTTATAAAATTAAGTCGAAATTACGATTTTACTGAACTTTAAAAATTGTCAAATTTAAATACAAAGGTAATAAAAACTAAATAATTATCAAGGAATTACTTGTATGGTTTAAGTAAGAAGACGAATGTTTTATATTATAAAATATCAGACAAAGTCAAGACACCTCTCCGGGTCGATCTTTCAGACAAATGTCCATTTTGCATTGCTTAACTTACTTAGTGTGAAAATTTCATAATCGAACAATCCAAACAGTCGGTTGCTCGAATGATCATTCGAGTTATTCATTCCGATTTGTTCATATCGAAGTATTAATGTCAGACCGCAGACGTCAGTTGTCACTTGTCAACGTCTCATTGTTGACGTAGTGTCATTTTTCATAGAAACATTTACTTACTATTTTTAGTTTAATTCGTTTTCCCACGTTTTCAATTTAGATTTATTCACGTTAACCAAATTATAATAGAATTCTATTAAAAGTGAAGTAGTGAAGTAAAATAATTAATAATCATGGGCCGAAAACTGCAATCTAAACAAATGTCGAAAAAGCGAAATCAAAAAGAAGGAAATAAATTTATTCAACAAAAGCGAAAAGAACTTTCGAATTTAGTAGATAAACTACTTAAATTAACAAGCATATTTCAAGCTACGGGTACTGTAACCAAGACTTGGGAGCACCATTTACAAATTGAAGCAATAATAAAGGATATTATGAATATTGAAACACCTTTAACAAAAAATGAACGAAGCCAGAGAAGATTATATTTAGAAAAGTATGTCAGTTGGTTACAAGATAATGGAGCGCAATTCGATGGTAATTATTACCATCACGAATATGTACAGTGGCATTATCACAAATATTTCTTCAATATTTAAAATAATATCCATTTTAATTACAGGTGTTAATATTACCGATTTTGATGGCTATGAACTTGGTTTGAAAGCAACCAAAGAATTTACTGAAGGATCTCTAATATTGACTGTACCTTGTAAAGTCATAATGAGTGAGAGAGATGCGAGGGATTCAGACCTTGCATCATTTATCAATGTCGATCCTCTTCTTCAAAATATGCCAAATATTACGTTAGCTTTGTTTTTACTTCTCGAAAAGAGTAATCCAGGTAATTATAATCATATTACATTAACTACTTATGCAAAATCTACTACTGTAAATGCAAAATAATATTATTGTATATATAAAATTAAGTTCCTACCTAAAATTGTAAAATATTATATTTTATTATTTATGAACATTATAATTTTAAGCCTACTTAGTTACCAAGAAAGCAACAGAAGAAGAATTATAATTATAATAATTAATTATAAATGATTAGATTTTATTCTCTCAATTTCTACATACACATACATATAGCACATCCTAATAACAAGAAAGTAAAGACAAATAAACAGCTTTGACATTAAATTTACATAATATTATTATAGTGTTGTGTTCTAAATAAAAGTACATCAAGCTGTTTGTAGTGAAAAAACTTATTTTATTTATAAAGTATAAAAAATAAGCATAATCATATAGATTTTAGTTTCACTTATAGAATAGGTTTCTATTTATATTGAAATTCCAAGTAACAAACTAATTAAAACTTTTGGATAATTGATTGAGATTATATGTTTACACTGATATGTTACTATTACTTTATTTCAGACTCATTTTGGAAACCATACATAGACTTTTTACCAGAGAAATATTCTACAGTACTCTATTTTACATCGGACGAATTGGCCGAGCTTCGGGTAATGCAATCAAATAGAAAAACATAATTATATGTGAGAACATATTGATAATTTATTATAATTTCTTTTATTCATTGCAGCCTTCACCTGTATTTGAGTCATCGTTAAAGTTGTTCAATAATATTGCGAGGCAATATGCTTACTTTTATAATAAAATTCATACCTTGGATGTACCAGTTCTAAATAATTTAAAAGAAATATTTACTTTCGAAAATTACAGGTAAGAGGTAGAATAGTAAAATATTCCTAATGATCACATTAACTTCATCTTTATACAAATTGAAACTATTGTGTTTTTTTTTAAATTTATTCATTTATTAAATTAAACTCCAAAACTTACATCAATTTATATTAAAAATTAAGACAATTGCACTTGCCACATAATACTGAAGTCCAGTTAAAATTATATACTACATACAAAGCAGCTTATATCAAAAGAAAACAATTTAATGCCAAATAGTTTGAAAAATTTTGTTAATTTTTTTTAACCCATTTTTAAATCTAACTATAACTGTTGTCAGGTCACTAGTAAGCAAAAATAATAAATATTAAGAATTATGTTTAAAATCAGTCTAAACTACAACTAAAATTCTGCTAAATCTATTGAAACGGCTTCCTTAAAGTGTCCCACATATATTCAGGTGATTCACTCCCAGCACGAGCATCAATTGAATCAATAGCATATATGTTTGAAGAAATCATAGGACTCTTACTACGAGTACTACTATTGATTTTGTGCCCCTTTCGATTTTCGAAAATAGGACTTGGTAAACATTCTTCTTCTTTAGCTTGTGTCTTTTGGAACATTTTATTTTGTTGCCTCCATTTCAGAATAGCATATGTGAGTAAAAACAGAATAAGAACTAATCCAATAATACTTGCTGTAACCACTGCTACTGATTTGGTATTGTTATTAGAAACTGTATTAGTTACACTAGGCGTTTGCGTTAATTCGACATTTTCGAATAATTTCATTTCCAATAGTTCGTCAGATGTAATTCTGCTATCAAAGTCTTTCAATTTTTGTATATCATCTAATACTGTTAAGCTGTCCCCATCAATGTCTTTTTCCAAATTAATTTTCTTCAATGTTTCAGATATTGTCAAATCTGAAATTAAATATTTTTAATTCAAAGTTAAATACTTTATAATTATTATTAACACATTGTATGGATTCACTTACCATCTCTCGAATGTTTCTTTACTTCATGACTTTCTTTTTGATGACTCTGTTGCATAAGAGTAATTAAATCATTCCATGTTATTAAATCTTTTTCAGAGTTTAATAGACGACCTTCTCTCGTTGCTTCATGATTCGAAGTATCATCATCTTCAGAATTGTTTTCAAATGCTTTTTTGCTTTCATCGTACAAACTTTGTCCTTCATTATCGATTCGACTAAAATTTTGAAACAGCGATATAATACCCATATTTTCCCCGTTTTCGTTGACATTGTTACCGAAATCCATTACTACTGGAATGTTTAAATTATTTGTTGCATTTAGATTGGGTTCAATAGTCGTTGTTTTAGGATCATATGAATTTGCTTCTAATAAAGCTCTAAGTGGATATGTTTCCTTTGATATTGGTTCTATAAGTGACTTCGACAGAAATGGTTCTGGTGGGTTAGGTTCTTTTGACGCGTTGTGAAATATATCTGCCAAATGTACATGACTAGAACCTCTTTCCCTATGTTCCACTAACTCTCTTATAGTCATATTCCTCTCCTTAAGTATTTTTGAAAGTCTTGCGCTAGCTGCAATAAAAATATAAAAATGAATTTAACATCAATATTTCATATGATAATTATAATTTATTTTTAGTATTTAAAAATTTCCGTTAAATATACTGTATTCCGTAAGTAAGATTTAATTAAATATTTAAATAATTTATAAGTGAATGCAAAATTTAGTACACTTTTAGTGAAAGTTTTCAAGAATTGTAGTATACATTTATTCAGTATTATAATATATTTAATTATAAAATTTCCAATGTAACTATACCGATTGTTACAGGCTCAGATGAGTACTTACCAAGATCATCACTAAGAATTTCATCTATTTCATATTTAGCAGTTTCTCCAGTAGTGACTGGAGTTTGCGTTGTTGAAATCGTTAATCTGTGGTTTCTTTGGGGTTTTCTGGTAGATCTAGTTATTTCATTTATAGTATTTGAAACTTCTGTAGTCATAAAATCTTCTAAAGTTGAAAAATCTTCTTCCTGGTCTGAATTTGTTGTTCTTGTCTGTGTTTTAGAAATAATCTCGGAACCATAAATATTTTTTAATCCTTGTTCGGATGGTTTTTTGTAGTGGTGGTTTGACTCAGGTGATTCAGTAGTTGAATTTTTTTGCTTAAGACGCTTCCTTTTTATTCTATTGTTGTAAGCTTGCCTTCTCAATTCAGAAGAATTTACGCGAGGTCTTAATAAAGGTACAATTTCAGGCATTTCAGTAGATATGACTTTGTCTTCTTTAAAAATATGATTTATAACTACTGTTGTAGGCAGAGCAGCTTCTGTTACAGAATTTAATCCTATAGTGTCAGCGGATTCTAAACTTTCAGTTTTATCACTGTCAGTATAAAATGATGTTTCTGTATTTAATGAATCAGAAGAATCAGTAGTAGTTTCGAATATTTGTTCAGTAGTTGTTTCTTCAGGTATCAAAGTGGTAGTAGTCAATTTCACTACGACATTTGAATTACTTGCAATATCAGGCTCTATTATAGATTGACCTCTCCTTGTCATTGCAGGCAATATATCGTTCCATTCTTTTGACTTTGTCAAAGTTTTGCTGTTTTTGTATTTTAGTGACGTTAGAGTTATTAAATCTCTGCTTAATTGTCCTTTATAAGTATTGTTTAATGGTGGCCTCATTCGTAATTTTTTTCGAATACCTGTTGGAAATCGGCGTCTTAATATGTTTTGTGTAGTATTCTCTACTAATGAAGATCCTGATTTTTCAGAATTTTCTGTACCACTAAAAGTAGCACTTTCCGTATTTGTGGAACAATCTGTCGTTGTTTCTATATCTTCTTTATCTACTTGGTTTACATTATTTTGTGGTCTTTCTTGATCTTCTGACTCAGGGATTTTATCAATTTGATCTACAGATTTTATATTACTGTTAACAAACATAGTTTGACTTTTAATTGAACTTGCGTCTTGGTAATCAATAACGTCTTTTGTTTGTAGAACTGTTATAGCCTTTTCTTTACCATGAAGTAAATCGGCTAGAGATAAATTATTTTGTTGTAATATTTCGCTTAAACTTTTTCCATTTGATTTACGAAGAATAGCCTTTAAAGTATAAGGATCTAATGGTCCGTTATCCTGAAAATGTAAATAGTATTTGTGAGTTCATTCAACTTTATTTATTTAAAATTTTAACTATAAAAAAAATTAACAAATCATAATTTTAACACTATATCTACTTTACTCTAAACGTTCAAAAAATGTCAAAGAGTTTGTCGTGACTTCTGTAAGATTAAATAAAAAAGGTAGTATAATAAAATAAATTATTAAGCATACAAAGTTACAAAATACAGTATAAATACTTATAGTATTTATGTATTGTGATTTAGTTTCGAAATGAATAGGATTAGCAAATTGAATTCAAGGAGTAAAACTTGTTGAACCACTAGATTTTCTTCACGCAGGCAGTGGTAAGATCCTTTCAAGTTATTCTCTGACTCTTGCCCATATTTAATGGCGTTCCAAGAATCATTAAAATAATCCTATGGTATTTTTTTCTAAGCTTATAAATTATATTGTGACATGTATCTCAGTATATCTTTTGATTTATTATATTAAAATGTAAATAAAGTTTGTAAAGTGTTTTAAACTAAAATCTTGTATATAATATACGTAATTAGTATTTTCTAAAATTTTAAATATAAATTAAAAAAGGAAAGTATTTACCTTTGGCATTTCCACATTGTTAGTACTTAATTTGTCTTTTATTTTTTCATTTGTTTTTATTAAAGTCGTATTCAGTTTTACGGGCCTTCGTCCATCTTTTTGTGAAACTGCTTCATATTTGAAATTATTTTTTATATTATTTGTTTGAGTTGTTACTTCAACAAATTGCGCTTCACTTTGGTCATCAATTTCTATATTGGACTCGATTTTTTCATTCCCATCCCTGTCGTCATTACGACTACTGTCTATAATGCTATCAATTCGAGTTTCTTTTTCGTGTAAAATTTCTTCACTACTGTCGGGCCGATCGTTTGGTCTAAATTCGCTTAATTCTGGCCAAGTTTCTAGTGGTGGCCTTTTTCTTCTTTGACCACGTCTTCGTAATGGTCGTTCTAAAAATTCGTCGGTCCAATGAGTAGGTCGATTACGATCTCCAGCATCTTGATAGTCGATTTTCTTTCGGCGTCTTCTTGGCATTTCAATGACGTCCTGTTGATGCTCTTGAGGTGCTGCTTGTCGGTAAATTATACCTTCCGATGCATTATCTTCCAGAGATTGATGTGGACGTCGCTTCCGCTTACGCCTTCTTCGTCTCATTGGTTGATTGGAACCATTATCATCCCAAACTTCTTGATTAACTGGCGAGAGTGGTGTCGTTTCTGGTTCTACTTCCACAGCCCTCCATGACTGAAATGAAACATAAACATTTAATTATTTTTTATTATTACAAAACATTACAAGTGAAATTTCGTGTTATTTTAATTACATAATTAATATAAGATTGGGAATTTATATAAAATTGTTCATATTATCAATGCATTTTCAAAAACTTAGTAATATCTCTTTCAAATTTATTTTTCTGATCAGATGTTTCATAAAGAGACAGTCATTACAATGCTACATGCTCTACATAATTATTGTGCACATTGTTTGCTAATTGTTAAAAAAATATCCGCTGAAATGGGACATTCTTGTAAATGTGACAAAAGGTAAGTCAACACGACGAAAGGATTTACTTTAAATAACAAATTGTTTTAATTTATCACATCAACGTACCATATTAACTACAAATTAATATGGTACGTTGATGTGATTTCTCTTAAACTCTCAGGCTCGATAGTAGTAGTGCTCGATATTTAAAGAATCGTTAGTGTACCTACAATATTAATATTACATTCAATCGTTTTTGAGGCACGAGTATATGAGCCTTTAAAGTCGTTCCTAAATGTATACATGAAACTGAGGGAACGTTTTTTTATAGGGATGCTCTTAAATTAAAACTCAACAGTAGACAGTGTTACCATCCTCAAGCAAAATAAATCGTTGGACCGGATATTAAAGCATAAAATTTTATTATTTTAGGTTTCATAAAATAAACAGAGACATTATGCAAATGCATAACATGTCAAATTACGAACAAAATATTAAGCATAATCGATTCATACGTGACATTAGCGAAATAATCTGACCTGCGGGCGCAACCATTAACAAAAACCGCATAAGCAAAAATTAATAAACTATTTATGTCAATTACAAGCTGACCGCAAATTCGACAGTCACACCGCACCAGTCGACCATCACACCGTTATCTCAGAGACGAAAGCGGTTACAAAACAGATGTCATAACGCTCGAGGAAAGTCGAAAGCGAATATACCGGTTTTCAGTCAAGTAGTGCTCGTTTAGTAAATTTTATGCAAATAAACATAATACCGATACTATTCCGGTCTGGAAGTTCCGCGATTTGTTATTCGCAGAATAAAGCAAGTGTAGTAAGCAATAATAATTATCTAAATCTTATGTATCGATTAGGAAAATCAGAAACATATTACGTTTAATGAATATTTACGTGGTAGGTGTTGATGTATTTTGTTTTAGTTGTTACTTTTATTATGAGATTGTTTTACGTATTTCATTGATAAAAACAAACATTCTTATAGTTAGTAAAAGCAAGTAACAGGCTGTGTATGTTATCTGGGTAAAGGAATTATCTCCTCTTAAGGAGAAGTAAAGAAAAGAGCTTATTCCATCATGCTGCTCCAATACGGGTTGGCTGTTACACCTGAGGAATTTCAACCCACACGTGCATGTATCCTCGGGGGGTTTTCCGACACCGTTGTAACAGGAGATGAATAAAATTAATTTTATAATTTAATTCATATATTTTATTCAGAAAATGCAGTGCTAAATATTTTTTTATTACCAAGTCGTCTTTAAATTTTGTCATATCGTCGTAGGTGAAACTATATACATATATAAAACTAATTATTCCACACGGGTTCACCGTCATTAAGTTTCTGTTATGCCACCGTGGGCCCTATAACCTTCCTCAAGAATTGGGCTATCAAATACGAAAAACGCTAAACGCTAGATCCAGAGCGTTTAAACAAGAAACATACAAAGAATCTTTATTACATTAACGTAATCGTATAAATTTCAACATAAGTATAACTTAAAAAAGTAGTAGAATCTGATAGTTAGAATAGAAGTTGATTAATAATTTAGTTCAAACTATAAGATCCAACTTCGTCATGCTAAAATGCGCCTTACGGCAGTGTGCCATTTTAACCGTTACTATAAGATGGGCTAATAAAAAAAATCGATTCGTATATTATGTTTTATCCTATTATGTAACAATATATTATTTCTTTGCGCTTTTGCGGTCGGTGGTAATGGCCTATGTCCTAGAGGTGGGTTATGATTGGCTGTTGTTGATGATATATATAATATGTAACCAAATTAACGTTTCGTCTTACCACTAAAATGGTGAATATGTAGATAGGTTCTTATGCCGAGATAAGGTATTAATGTGGTTAAACCTATTTTCATGAACATTACTTATACTGTCAATCCCAACATCGCTCCACTTATGACTTAAAAAGGAACCTGTATCTGATATTACAACCAGTTTTTAGATAGACGTAAATCGTCCTAGTTTACCTTATATATACTATTGCTCAGTTTTTAGCCGATTTAAAAAAGGAGGTCATTTTTTCATATATGTTACGCGATTATGCGAACCGATAATAATTATATAATAGATATAATAATTATTTTTAGTAAACAGGCTTCGATTTAAATTAAACAAGATTAGGCAATATATACATGTGTATATATGTAAATTTGAATAATTGTTTACCTATTATAATTATTACTTTTTATAACGCTACTAACAATATTAAACCAACACTACGGCTAAAATTCATTACAATGGTAATTTGTATCTTTAGTAAAACGAAAAAAGTTTATAAAATTTAACATAATCTGAACTAAAATAAATAAAATACAAATATTAGTGTAAACATGAATAATTTATAAAAGATAAATTTTCCAAACGAATTAACTAATTAAAATCGAATACAAAGCTTATTCAGATGTAATTTATGTTTTGTTCAACGCTCTTTCTTGTATGGTTGAGAGTTTTCTATTAACTATATAATTCCACACAGTCTTGTATTTGCGGATAAAATTGTAGTTTTCTTAAGATACCGGAACATTAAAATATACAGTTACGTAATTCCACTTAAACAAACATTTTCGAAAGTTTCACGGCTAATCTGTATAATCTGTTTACAAAACCATTAAATCTAGTAAATGTCGACTCGTAATAAGTCATCAAAGTACAAATGAAAACTTCCTTTGTTAATTAGTGAAGAATGAAGATTGTTTTAGAGTTTTTGTTTTACCTTTTAAATTTCAAACACCGAACGTTGAACTGTAGAACTAAATTGACAAATATGGATTTTATTACGGTTTCACGTCGGAATATTTATCAAAAGCGAATTATTATTTTAGTGTAAAAAAAATGAAGAAAGTTAGCCGTTTTACAAATTCTTACTAAATTAGCTGTGATATATGAACTAATTGCACGATTGCGTGTCATTTGAAGTAATAGTAATAAATAAATAAAATACACATATACGTTCTTCATAAGATAATTAATAAGTATACTTCTAAGCATCATCATCTTTAGTTCTTTATCAGATAGTACGATCTTTCGGCATTTCTCATCATATCGGCGATATTAACAGAGCCTTATGGCCACTGCCATCGTGCATGTTTTAATTGTCTCTCTGTCGCCTAATTGAAAACTTAACTCGTAAAGATGAACATTGCACTCCCCATGCAGCTCTGTATAATCTACTCTGTGTAATCAATAGATGACTACAAAAACTTTTTTTGTTTAAATTTGTCACAAGCATTTTGGCACCGCTTACCTATTGGCGTCTAAAGCAACTGCTCTCTTCGCTCTAACCCAAGGCTGGCGATACTTCTAAATATCCCATATAACATCGACATTCATTATTCATTAAATATTTATAATATTTTCATTAAAATAATAAATAATAATAACCCATTACTAACGCATTTAGTTATGCTTATCAAGTAGATATTGCTAAAATTTACCTGGTCGTAGTTCGATTGGGCTAAATCCAAAGCTCTAGGTCTGATCTGTCTGTAGTTTTGTTCGTAATTTTCTTCGGCGGAGTGCACGATAATCACTAAAGCAGCTAACGTACTTAACAAGGGCATCGTAACCTTCCAAATACCACCCATATTACACTACAAAACAAATTCTAATAAGAACGGTCCCCGCACGATCAAGGTACACAAACTTATTACACTTCACTATAATTATATTAAATATATTTTTTAATATAATTGCGAACTATTGTAATTTAATGTACGAAAAACGAAAGAAGAAATCACAGAAGGAAGAAAAAAAGACAACGAAGAAAGTCCTTATCGTCTACACTCATGCACTAGAATGGTCTTGCTCAGAACACGTTTAATCGAACTTTTAATTCGACATAATTTTTTTGTAAACACTCCGATAAGGCTCGGCGGCTTGAAGCCAATTATGTTACTGGTTGATTAGTGGTGATAAATGAAAGATTTCTCATGCGAGTTTCCCCCTTTTTTTAAATTTCGAACGTGAAAGTGACTCGACTCGACACGTTCGCGCGCGACAGTACGGTGCGTAAGAGTGGCGATCAAGCTTCATCGTCTTGGAAGAACTTGAAACCGTACTTTGTGCACTTTATTGTTTTGAAAGATTTGCTTTTTTATATAGAGCCTGTGTGCAAATACTAAGGCTTTACTTATAAACGTTGTTTAGCGGATGATTAGTTATACAACGAATGTCTTCTTCTTTTGAATGACAAATCAATGATAGAAAGAGCTAAATCATATTCTACGTTGCTTACCGACTGTTTCAAAAGTAAGGCTGTTAAATTTAAAAATAAATGACTTTTTTGTTTTCAATAATAATATAAATAATAAATAAGGTAAAGTAATAAACAAAAAAACTGGTAATTTATGAAGCTTGAGCTTATTTTGCCTATGTGAATGTATTTTGTTGTCATTAAATTCTTTATTTTGTAGATTCGTAAAATTTGACTAGATAGAGAAGTGCGATATTTTATTTTATGTAACAGTTCTCTAATTTAAATATATTTCAAATCTTTTATTTTAAAACATGACTTAGCTTAATAATAGATTGCATAATGAGAGAAACAGATGATCAAAGATTAGGTAAACGTTCTTAGAAAATGATTATCATTTCGTTTCATATTATATAAAAATGTTATATTCGTTATTAATATTGTATTAGACTATAAAAATTTAAAATATGATAAATGTATACGTCTTCGTGCGGTGACATCTTAGATAAATTTTTAATAAGCATAAAGATTCGAACACCAAATTCTGTTATAGTTTAGCTAAGCTACCTTTAGCTATGCTAGACCATGAACATAACTACTTATGTAAACATATAATACTAATACTTAGTATTCTAACATAAAGATGAATCAATGGTAGTGAAATCATTATTTTTTAATAAAAATTTGCTCACACATTATATACAAACAAAATGTTATATTAAATTTACGTTAAAAGAGTATTTTGTTTTAATGAGCTACTTTTAAATTATACCATAAATACGCCGATAATTTTGAAAAAAGAATTAGAACATTTTTTTTCTAAATTTGAAATAGTTTAAGTATTTTAAAAACAAAGCTATGTCCAAATAAGTACCCACAGATTATGTTGTTTGTGAAACTGAGCTATCTATGGAAGTACATATATATCATAAATTATTACGATGTAATTTTCCTTCGCGAAGATGCTGATCACTGATCATACTATTATGTATGTGAAACGGAATGTGCGCACGCGCCGCCTCCCATGCGGAATGCTCGTCGTCTAGAATTATCATTATTCGCGAATCTATAATGGAATAATGATATACCACTATAGTTTTTTATATATTCTTAACTCTCATTCCTTAACAATGTTTATTTTGTGATAAAATTTCTAGAAATATTTTTTACAGAAATGTAGGGTTTCGCTCGATTCCATTACAATACAAATCTATAAATACAAGACAATACTCACGAAAATACACTTTTTTATATATATATATATATATTATATTTTGGTGTTTTCAGGGTAGTAAAATCATATCACAAAGATAGTGAACGCGGCAGCTTGCTTATAAAACATTATTGTTCATGATTTTTTTTGCTAAACAATTATTACAAAACCACTTCCTAAATGCCGGGTCGATAATAACCTGAGAATTACAATTTTCACGCCCGCCTGCTCCATGCTGTTTCTCTTTAACTATTTTCTCTAGATATTGCTTTGTATATACTTAGCGTCATCTTAACGTTTATTCACTTTCAAATCTGAGGCGGTTCGGTGGATAGGAAATGCTATTTTTAAGTGAAGGTAACCGGATCAATTTCATATTAAATATAGAATGACAATTTTATTGCGACACACTACAGATTATACAACTAATGATGATATAAATTTCATTTCTGTCAATTTTGTGAAGAAAAGTAATATTATCCATAATAAGATTATAACCAAAAAAACAGGCGAGATTTGAGTGGTTATTAATGTTAAAATTTAAGTGATATTCACACAATAAAATCTAGTTATTCCACCAGATATCTAATTGTACAACCAAATACAGTTGATCGAGGAGTTCATTTTTTTAAAAGGCTTTATATAACATCGATCTTTTCAATTGTTGAATTTGTGTTTAAAATTAACCTCGACTGCGACAAATCAATTAACTTAGCGGTTAAGTAGAAGAGGGTGAAGTATTTTGCATCTGTCACAAGAAATTTTAGAATTCAGTATATCTTTACATATATGTATTATAAACACGAAAGTGAGTTTGTTAGTTACGCTTTCAATTCTTATCTACTAAATCGACCATCATGAAATTTTGCAAAAACATTTTCAAGGGGACAGAAAAGGACATAACCCAACAACACCCCCCCCCCCCCCCGCTCACACGCGGTCGAAGCCGCGGGAAGAAACTAGTACTCTTGTAATTGAATTATCATGAATTAATTTAAATCTATTCATATTTTATAAAAATATAAATTTTCACCTGCTTTATTTTGCTCATTTGATTCGCGTTTTTTTTTTAAAAAACATTGAACACTTATTAGCTTTTTATTGTCGCTTGTATCGAAATCACTGTGTATAATTATCAGTTTGATGTTATAAACAACGATCTATTATATAGTGAAAGAATAATTTATTGCTATATTAGTTACACAGTTTTTATTACGTATTATAACCTCTCTCGTAATGAAATCCACACTCGATCTCGTCTGAATCGCCGTCACAGGTCATTGTTTGCATAATTTCTCACACTCTTACTTTCCTGAGTAAACTACAGAACTACATCACATAATATCTACTAAGAGAACATATACGCTTATGTTTTTCATATAATTGTATTTGTATTGCCAAATTTACGAGGATAATTGATATGATATAAGTGTATAAAACAATTACATGAAATTCACGTCAATAGTTTTAAAATACTGGCATATCAGTTTTATTAGTTTTTTTACGCATTCGGAGTTGGTGATTTCGAAATTAAGTTTTCAATTTAGACCAACCGTCTAGAGATCTAGTCTTGATTAATTACTTATTTAATAGCATATACGTATTAAATAAGTAAAAAAAGGTTTTATAACAAAAAATCTAGTCATGGAACGTTTAATAGTTTTCTTTTTTTTAGCTTTTATGTCGCAAATACATTGTGTAGGTAAAATTTAAGACGACCGTATTGTAAGTGTATGTAAGTGTATAGCACACTTAGAGATCGCTTAAGAACAAACCCCCGTTATGGCGTAAAAAAATGTTATGGCGTGTCATTATCGTTCTATATATTTGTGACAAAGTTTAACATTTAACATGTAGTCTAATTTTGTTAATTTAGGTATAAGAGTATACATTGTGAAGTGAAGTAATTACTGAAAAACCCAAATTGTCGAGAGTATTTACACAAGACAGTTTTAACAGTTATATTGTTTTTAAAGTACTACTTGGTGTTAGGAATTTTTGTCTAGGTAAATACCAATCATTAATTACTTATTCTACCGCCAAACAGCAATACTGAATATTGTTGTATTCCAGTTGTAACTACAGGCATTAGGATATACCACCTCAGTTCCATAACCGTAACCGTACCGTAACAGCCTGTGAATGTCCCACTGCTGGGCTAAAGGCCTCCTCTCCTCTTTTGGAGGAGAAGGTTTGGAGCTTATTCCAGCTAAGCCTAAGCCAGTTCCATAAGTCTTGGCTCATTGAAAATTTAAGGGATGGCTAAAATTTCTCGCAGTGCCAATGTCTATGGGCGGTTGTGACCACTTACCATTTAATATCAAATTTTCAAGCCTGCCTACTTATTTGAAATTAATATTGTTTTGTCTCAGCTTTAATAATACTAAATTAAATATCAAGGTAATTTTTTTTGAAAAGGTTTATGATGAAACTATCAATAACAAAATAAAATCGGTTATTCAAATACCGTATTTCCTATATTTATACAAATTAATTATGCAAAGAATTTCCTACCACATTCAATTTGATGTTGGAGATAAATTTGTTATTTGTCTTATGTAATACTTCTTGAATTCATTTTCTATAGCGCTGTGTGATTAAATAGTTTAAAGAATTTGTTTTACCGGTCTACTTATCAACGGAAATTGTACCCGCTGTTATATAATGCACATATATTTAAAAAAAAAACATTTTGTTTCGTTGGACTAGTGGCTGACTTATAAGATCACAGATCCCCAAGCCATAAATTCAAACATCGACTCGTGCCTGTAAAAAGTATTGGGTCTTTTGTTGAAAATTTTTCAGTAAGTTTTCAGTAAGTCTGGAAGGTGGCAGTTTACACTCCCCTGTCTCGGAAAACACATCTTTACGTGATTATTTTAAACTTGCGCTTGAAATCTTCCCGCTTGTGTCGAATTTGCCTTCCCATCGGATTATAAGATTGCACTATAATATGTCCAGGTGGCTAGTCTCGCTTAAGTATGGCCACCATAGCCGAAATCGATCAGGAGCACCAACTCATATTAACAAAAAAAATTATGGTGCTGACTCTAAAATTGAAATTAAATCAAACAATTAGTTCATTGTAAAATTGCCACTCGGAATTTAAAGTTCTTCTTTTTTTTACTTTCAGTTCGTATCCCTTAACTACCTTCTTACGTAACACAGAGCAGTATGTTGAATGTTTCCCTGAGAAAAGTAAAAGTGCAAAGAAAACCACAATAGTTTATTGTTTTGATTCATTTTGTTTATCTAACAAGCAGTCTTTTTGTTATTTATCTAGAGACGAACTCTATTATATTCTTGAGGAAATGTTTACGGCTTTGTTTGTTCAAATCTTTCATCTTATTTTATGAGAAAACATTACGCACTATTTTCTTAAGTAAATGTCGTCTTAATTATATTTAAAAGAGATATTTTTAATATATATATATATATATATATATATATATATATATATATATATATATATATTTATTATATATTTTAATATTGACTTCTATATGGCAATACCGCAACAATGAATCCACTTTAGAATATGTTATTACTAATGTACGTTTACAGTATTATCTCTCATTAACATTGTAATTAATTCGGCAGGTGGGCGGTGTCTACGGTTATGACGAGGCTTAATAACATTCAACTTGAAGACCGACCGACTACAGCCTTTATACCTCTTTGGGACATGTGCAATCATGAACATGGGAAGGTACATTTTATATTATTCATATGAGCATGCGCATAAACAGATTGGAGTAACTACCCCGAAGCAGATTTGCGGTCATATCCAAGAAAAAACAATTAAAAAATATAAAATCCAAATTATATTGTGAAACTGACAGAATTACTTTACCCACGAGTGGAGAAGAAAATAATTTAAGTTTTATCTTGAAGTGGAAGCTATCAATGTAAAAAATTAAATTCGCATTATTTATAAAAAAAAACAATGGTTGTCATATAAGATATGACAACCATTGTTTTTACTTAGACCATTGTTTAACTTAGATCAAAAGTAGACGGCAAGAAAAAAAAGTAATTATTCACTTTTACGAAAATTTAATTTTAAATTCGCAGTGTGTCCTCGGTCAGTCACCTAACACCCATTTAATCCTAATCACCTTTCACGTAATTTGTCCGTTTTCTTTTTGTCTCCATTCTCATTCATTAAGTTACACTGGTCACATCTATTCTTCCCTTATTAACATGATTAAATCACGATAAACTATATAATAAACTCTTTCCAGCATTCAAATACAAAGGTTATATTTTAATTATGTATGTAATCTAATAAAACATAATTAAATGCAAAATATATAAATAATAATGCCGTGCTTTTTTATCGCTTATATCATATTCAACTTTGAGACAGAAAATAATAAAATTGTGATCGAAGTTAGCCTTTAAATGTTTTCTGTGACCTTGGGATAAATTAAGTTATGTAGTCATGATATATCAATGAATGTGAAAAAATATACAAGCATGAGTAATATTAGGCGATCACGACACAAGCATATTGTCCGTAGATAGTAACATAACGAGAGCTTTAGCTTGGCACCGCAACGCAACGCTTACCGTTTGATTGCAACGTTTTAGAAATAGGATTGGATCTAAGGTTTAAATTTTACTAATAACTAACATTAATTACGCAGGATTTTCTACATTAAAATTGTCATATCAAATTGACAGTACGTAATACTAACATATTAATACATTTTTTAGTACGTAATTATAATTCGTCGTTATAAAATCTGCTAATCGCATCGATGTATTTTAATCAAAAAACAATGAACATTCTTAAATTGTTTTACTGTTGATAATTACATTTAATTAATGTTTTTTTTTTTATAATTTAACGCAATACATACTTATATTATAAATGTGAAAGTGAGTTTGTCTATCACACTTTCACGTTTTGACGCGTGGATCTTCGTTATTTTTTAATTATGTAAGTTTTGCGATCGTTTTTTTTTAATGATGTAACGTTTTTTAAATTCGTATATCATATTTGTTTTTAAATTTAGAAAACTATACATATATAATAATAGTAGAGTTCTTTTTTTATTCCTTAGTCATACATTCTAGAAAAAAAAATATGACTTCATTTACATTTATATGATAATTTATAATTATAATAGTGTATGATAAAATACAAAAGATAAGAGCCAAATATAAGTGAGTGTGTGTGTGTGTGTGTGTATGTACGTGTATGTAAAGAGAGAGCACCCGTGTTGGTGCTCACACTTGAGCATATATAACCCACCATCCCATCCCACTTACCTACTCTCCGAAATCGGGTAGGACCATCGATATTGATATCGATCGAGGTAATTAGTGATTAAATGACATTTGTTTACAGATAACAACCGATTACAACAAGGAGTTGAATCGTGGCGAGTGTTACGCGCTGCGCGACTTCCAGCAAGGCGAGCAAATCTTCATATTTTACGGAGCGAGACCGAACGCCGACCTGTTCCTACACAATGGGTTATTATTATCGCTTTTTATATTTGCATTCATTCAGTTTTTAACCCGTTCGTAATATTCTTAGAATGGGTTATTTAAAAAAAGAATATTAACTGTAAATATTTAAATATTTTGCGCGGGAAAAAACAAAAATATATAAATTAAATGAAATATTCTTGGGCATTCTGACACAATTTTATAAACGCGCTTAGCTTTTTAATTCTTTTTATTTTACTTATATAATTCAAAAGAGTTACGTTATCTTTATGAGTGCTTGCAAAATTAATTTGTAACGCAGTTGACTTATTTTGACACTTCACTCGTAAATAACTATAAAAGATTTATACATTTATTCCGCTCCGTCCTACTATTTTAGGCAAAACAGCCCCCCGGTCCTAGATTTGACCCTGACGGTGTATTCCATACTTAATATTACTAACGCCACTAATGTTTATGGGCTGTGTGACTCCATCCTATGACTGTATTAGTATAATTTCGAAAAAATATTAAACGCTATACGTTTTCTCCGCTGCCACGTGTTGTACACGCTTAAAATTATCATCATGTTATATTATTCAAAACTGTCTTACTGTCAATAGATAAAGGCGTATTTATCCTACGTATAATGTGTACATGTCTGGGCAGGTCTTGTAGGACTGCCAGCCTAGCAGTCATAATCGTTACCCATTTTTAGATTTGACCTTTCTAAAAGATCTTTAAGAACATACCTACACCTAATTAACCATAAATAAAATACTGTCTTTTAATGGGTGTCCGGGACATCAAATCCTTAAATACATAACTGGTAACAGATCAGAACATTTTTTTATTAAAGACATACCAAAACAAAAATAGAAAAACAAAACACGGCTCACGAAAGATATTATATCACGTTAAACGTATCCGTTTATAAAACAATCGCTTGTTTAACAAATCATACAATTGCTGAGTAAACAAAAAACATAAATCGGCCAATGTAAACAAGATATACTGCATAATGCACGTGTGATATAAGAGTTACGTATGGTTACGTCAATCCGTGCAAAAAAAATTCGGATCAATTATATGCGGGCAGAGTTAAACGGAGTGTGCATAACGAAGTCATTATGATCTGAAAAATGCTTGGCTTAAACGCTTTGTAGCGCACGTTAACTTCTTTTTTATGTACCTATTTACTTTTAAATTTTATATCTTCATTTTCGTTCGCATTTCTTATGATATAGGCGTTTTCGTTCATAATGAGAGTACTTATGTGTTATGACTGTAGTTTTTCACTGGACCACTTTTGTTTTTCTGGGTAGGCGGACAATTGTTATCGGTTTTAAGGAAATGTATATATTAAACTTACAACTGATATTCATGCACGAAAAAACAGACAAACACTACTTAAAAGGAGGTACATAACCAGTAGCAATCCTTATATCACTGCAGGATAAATACATCATCTATTGAGGAGCACGTTCATAGCTAAGTCAACAACGCTGCGCATACATATTTAACAACGGTTTGGGTGATACAGACAGATTTTAGTAAGCAGGTGATAACTTAGCACTGATTGCTTGTATTTTAATGCACGATCTCCGATTAGATCTCACGTTCTCACTCGTATCAATCAATATGTAGTGTTAAAGAATTGCTACACCTATATTTATTTTTTTAATAGTAGACGTTCAAAGTTTTTTTTTAGGTTACAGGTAGGGCAAATGGGCCACATTATGGTTAGTGGAGACCAGCCCCCACAAACATTGGTGATGTAAAAATATTAACCATTCCTTACATCGCCAATGCGCCACAAACCTTGGGAACTAAGATATTATGTCCCTTGTGCCTGTAGTTCAAATCGCAATACCATATACCAAGTACTGCAGTTTCGTTGGTAGAATATGTAACGAGTAGGTGGTAGGACAGCTGGTGCCAGACAGGCTTGCACCAAAACCTACCAAGTGCCAAGTGTTTTCTGTCGAAATGTCTATTCGAAAATCCGTAATAAAATAGTGAAGTGAAATAACCTTCAAGCTGAGAGAGCTCTCTAAAGAAGAGGAGGGCTACAGTGGAATATTTACAACATTAGTTTACTTAAGCAAATTCCCTTATTTTTCACAAAGGGAAAATAATTCATCATCATGTAATTCATTGACTATACATTGTATAGGAATTTTAGTATTCTATTTTGTTAAATGATCTTGATGTTTTGGCATAACGTTACTAATTGTGTTAATACCGTCTTTATTAGACGTTTCTGAGAGTATTTGTTTTCGTATTTTCAGATTTGTTTACCCAGAAAATCAACATGACAGTTTATCACTCGCCCTCGGGGTGAGTTCCAGTGATCCCCTCCGAGAGGCAAAGTTGGGACTGCTGACGAAGCTCGGTCTAGCAGGAGTAACGCACTACAACCTTTATAAAAACTCAAATCCAATAAGCGCAGAATTGCTAGCATTTATAAGGATATTTAATATGAATCAAGGTGGGTTTGACTTAGATTTCTCGAGTTTGACTAATCAGTCTCTAAGCACCGCTAAGCTAATAAGTAAGGCCGTTAATGTTTAGTTAAACGAAGTCCAATATTTTAAATGACATGTATAAATAGTAGCCCGTATATGGTAGATGTTAAAGTAAAACAATATTATCCTGTATTAGTTTAAAAAGAAAGTAAAAGCTAAGAAGCATCCAATTGTTTTCGCAGAATTCTTTCTGCATGTAATCTAAAGTTTAGAAATGTGTTCTAGCAGAAAAAAAATAATGCAACGTCATTATTATTACTTATCGATAATAAAATTGTAGAACCCTTATGTTCTAATATTTACAACAACTGCTAGTTACTATTTGGCTGGTCGCGAGCTTGATCCCCGTTTATGACAAAATGACAAATATTTGTATAGTGTTGTGAAGTGGGTGAAGTGATTGTTTAATTAAATTTACATTTTGAAGTTAAGCAAAAGTGCGTGTAATTTTCGTGTTCATGTTTTCAAGCAAGTGTTTGATTATATGTTTTGAAAAGATAGCTCATGTACAAAAAAATGTTTCGGCTTATATGTCCTGACTAATTTAAACTAAAATTTAACCGGCACGTGATAACATAAATTTCATTGATTTGTGTCAATTGGGAAGTCGTCGTCGTCGTCGAACAAAACAAATCGTACTCAGGTAAATGTTTGATGTGTTTTTTCCAGAGGAGCTCACGAAATGGTCCGCCCAGGGCGTGCCCGGCGACCTGGTGTCGGCGGACGGCGCCGGCGCGGCCGTCGACGCGCGCGCGCACTCGTACCTGCTGACGCGCTGCGGACTCGTCAAAGCCTCGTATAAGGACGCTGGGAGCGATAATACCTCCGTTCATAGGTACCTTTTATTTATATTTATAGGTTTATTATATCATCATCATATTAAATATTCACTAGTGGTAGGGCTTTGTGCAAGCTCGTCTGGTTAGGTACCACCAACTCGTCAGATAATTTACCGCAAAACAGCTATACTTGGTATTGTTGTGTTTCGGTTTGGAGGGTGAGTGAGCCAGTGTAATTACAGGCACAAGGGCCATAACATCTTAGTTCCCAAGGTGGTGGCGCATTGGCTATGTAAGCGATGGTTAACATTTCATATAATGCCAATGTCTATGGGCGTTGGTGACCACCTACCATCAGTTGGCCCATATGTGCGTCCGCCTTTCTATTCTACAAAAAAAATCTCCAGAAATATAGTTGTTATAATACTACTACTAATATATGATACTACTTCGTGTTACCCCCAAAACAGTGTTACTCTCAAAAAACACGTCGTCGTCTTTCGTCTGATCTCTCTCCAATCGGATTAATGTAAATCCGAACCGGTTGTAACTTAACGTTTAATATATTCTTGTAAATTGACGATTCAAACTCACTTCCTACCTGCTTAAATATGATGATAGTGCATCTGTGATTGTGCTACAATAATAATATCTACCCAGTTGGATAGTTCACATTAAAAATGTTTGGTCTTCGGTCCAGGATATATTTAGTGGTGTATAACGAATGGTGTTAGTTTAGACAGAGCGATCGATTTCAAAAAGATCTTGTTAACTATTTATTTTTATTTTTATCGTATCGCATAAATCAAAATATTTTTTATTTTAAATTTAAATTAACCTAGTTATAAATTCCATTTAGTTTTACAATAATTACCAAAAAATGTTTTTTAAGTGTAATTTATTTGTTGTATAAGTAAACCTTTGTTTTTACTCATTACAGGAATAATATAAAACTACTAAAGAAATGTGAAGTACAAATATTAGATAATGCCATAGAGTACTTAAGGAATGTTTTAGAAAAGCTTCCCACCGCTGAGAAACCTAAAATATAAAATTGTAGATCAATTTTAAATTGAATCTTATTCTAATCAAGATAAGGTCGACTTTGTACAAGTTTAATTTAACTACGAACAAATCATGTCAGTATTGCAATATTTTTACTTTTTTTATACATCTTTTGTTATTATTTATTTAAGTAATTTCTTTACAACGAATTTTAATTCATATGTTTGTTTTTATGTGTGATGTGATTTGATTTCTTATGGAAGCGTGTATTTTTTAATAAATATATTGTTTCGTAAAAGGGTTTTTTATTATAACTAAAATAAAAAAAATAAAAAAATATGCTTAAAAATCTTAATTTATATAAATTCTTAAAATATTATTTACAATTTGTTGTCGTGGCGTCTTATACGTCTAGTGTTAAATATAACTTAATGAAATAAATTAAATTACCTACTAATAATTTTACGGACACGTTCATTTATCACAATGTTGAGGATATTGGGAGGCAAAAAGGAGGAGATGCATTTTCGTCGATAAAAATACAAATCCTCACAATTTGTCATTTAAAAAGTTTCACAGCATTTTAATTGACAGTATATAATGCCTAGTTAATAATTTAAAAACAAAACACTTTTTACCTCACTGTCGTCACCGAGTCTGGAATTAGTCGGTCTGCTAGCATATCAGCATTTAAAACAGCATTTCAAATATGTTATAACTAAAAGAATTAACTCCAATCACACATAAAATTTAAAAAATACAAACACAAAAAAATCTACATAAAATATTTGTCATAGCGCTTGTTTTTGTACAAAAAATATCCAAAAAAAAAGTGTTCAATATTCGCTTAAATATTCCGAACGCATCGGAAACATACATTCATGACCTACAAACATATATTATAATCTCAATATTATTGGCAATACATAAGAGCTCTATTTGATCCGTCCCTTGTGTGGAACGTATGCGTGTATCGGTTGGCTATGCTGTCTGTCACGACGCCAGCCGCGTGCCGCCACCAGCAGCGCCGCCAACAGCGCTGCCACCAATACCACGCACGACACTATCATCGCCGAGAGTGCGGATGTCTTCAAGCAGGTCTGTCCTTCTATCGCTGCAAAATAGATTTATAACTTAACATTAATATTAAATCATAATGACTGCCTCGTTGGTCTAGTGGCTAGATATAAGGGTGCAGACCGGGAGAGATCCTGGGTTGAAATCGCAGGTCGGGCCAATAAAAAGTTTTTGGGTTTTTCTGTCGAAAATTCGGTAGCAGCCTGAAGTCTGGAAGTTGAAACATGTCATGCCTCGAAAAGCACGTAAAGCCGTTGGTCCTACACCTAAGCTCTATCCAGTCGTGTCGGATAACCATCGCATCAGATTATGAGAGTTAGGGAATAGAGAGTGCACCTGTATTTGCGCTACTTGTACGCTATAATATGTTTTGCGCAGTTGGCTAATCTCTCTTAAGATTGACCGAAATCGGTCTGAAGGACATTATTATTTTTAATAAATTATTAACAATCAATAAAATTTGTCTAACAACTTTCACCGTAAGAATAAAGGTTCCTTAAAAATATATTTTATAATCAGCTTACCATTGGTAAGGACATCGCGTAAGATATTACACAAAAAACAGCCGAATTGATTACCACCACGGTGGTTAATGGAAACATCGTATCACATGAAACTTTGCCAAATGCATATCCACCAATCCGATCAGCGTGATGGAATGAGGCATTTTCTTTTACGTCAAGGCGAAGAGGTAAATACGCCACATGTGATATTACTGTGTACTGTTACACCATATACAACATCCAAAGTATAAATGGATGAGAAGGCTCGTGTGCTCACCGGCCACAGTTTCGTCCTCTTCCCCCTCCTGCAGCACGCGCAGCGACTGGAACAGCGAGATGTTCTCCGAGAGCCGCGGAGCGACGCTCGCCGTCTCCGTGTCGGCAGACCGACGTCGCACGCTTTTCATGTTACGCCAATGGCACGGCTGCGACTGAAAAATATAAATTTTAATTATACTAAAAACATTTCATTCACTTACCACCTTCACCTTCAACCAAAATTCAAAAGAACTACAAGATAAGATATAAGAATAGAAATACTAGATAAGTATCTAGTGATTTGATCGACATTGAATAACAAATACACAAGCGTATGCATTTATATTATTGATGTACGTAATTTAATGATATTCATTTGGCTATAATGTATAATAAATAATTTATAAGTATATTGCTACATAAATATGAAATAAATATATGCAATTAGAACACAACCAACGACGTAGAGGCCGCTTTCCACGTTTCATTCTATTTTTACAACATTCGTTTCTTATCGCATGTAGAAATATTTTTCAATTCGCGTTGTTTGAGTGAGCGCGAAATTATACTATTAAATTTTCTTTAGCTAAGGCAAAAATAAAAATCTGTAGGACTAGGGCGAAGGCTACTACCATCAATATATTATTTAATGTCAAATGTAATTTCCCATCTGTCTAAAACCATAACAAGTACCTCTGGACCTATACGACTCGAGTAAGAATCGAATTGTTGATAAATAGAAATATAATTCAGTTATGAGAAGTTTTTTATTTCACCACGAATACACATTGGATTTTTTTTTACAACAATTAAGACTTACGACATAATAAATAACGTGAATAATTGCTAAAATAAGCATCCGAAACCATTTTTTTTTTCATGGTTAAGATGGTAAACAGCCAAAACAATTCAATTTTATTTTTGAAACCTTTTTCATGGGCTGCACAATCTCCACCTGCCATTTACGATCTACGACATGCGCAATAGAGCATGGCATTACTTAGCCGTTGAAACGGAACTCAATTTAAATGCATAAATAAAACACGAATTCACTCTGTTTTTTATGTTTGTTCACAAAATTAAACTAAGTAGACTTAGACGAAAATTATTGTTTTTGCCGATGTTGGTTGAGCCCAATTTCGAGTTTAGTATAGTTACGTAGAACTAACAGGCTATATCAAAAGGCCATAAAAATGCATGGCACTTATATTCCACTATATTTTTCTGGTTAATTGGTAATGCTTACTGGACCGACCTACACAGAAGCTGAATAAGGTTACATACATAGAGACGTAAAACCTCATAAAACCTTATTCATTTTAGTAAAGTAATTCTTATAAATATTATCATTGCCAGTGATTTTGTTTTTTTTTGTTGTTTGTTATATCATGAATTTTTACATACACGTTGCTAGAGGTTAAGAGCCTCGATGGCCCAGTGACACATGAATCATGACCGAATATTACGAGTTCAAACGCAGGCAAGCACAGAATTTCCATATAATTAATTTTTATTTATTCATCTAGTGCTCGGCGGTGAAGGGAAACATCTAGAACCTTCTTCTCTGGAGAAGGCTTTAAGCGAACAGTGAGTCATTTAGAGAATGTCACTTTACTTGTACTCACTTACTCATAAGTATAATATATTTTCCGAATTTTGTATCAATTTAAAATCCCAAAAAAGTCATGTAATCGGAACACTTACTGGACATCTTCCATGGCACATTCTGACATCACACTCAATGTAGAGCGCGGGAGAGCCCGTGAAGCGAAACGTCTTCATATACGCGTACACCTGCGTCTCGAACACGCCCGACTCCGACCACGAGCCGCGGAACCGCGAGATTAGCTTGTCGTCCACTGGGCAGCTGCTCGCAAAATAATAATATTAAACATTATTCTGAAAGGCTTGTCCCCTGAACAATGAGGACTGAGTTGATAAAAGTATTCCCATGCTAAGTTATTATTTATTTTTCTTTATTATTAAGCCGAGGTAAGATAGATCAGATGGTTAGAACACCGGGCAGGCACTTTTCAATTTTCATGTGCTTAATTTGTGTTTATGGCGGTTTAATAAGAAAAAAATCGCGAGAAAAAAGCTTGACGATAGGATGCTGTTACCCAGCAGTCAGACATTAACAGGCTGTTTCTTTACTTGGTTTATATATTTTTAGGATGTTTCTTCGACTTTTTCTGTTTTGAACTTTATCAAACACCAAATTTTTTATGTAAGCCAAGAGTCTAAACAATAAACGAATAACAGACAAAATTTAGAATATGAACCGATTAACTCCCACAAATTGTTAAATGCTAAAAATCTTTAACTGTTTTCTTAACATAACTCGCATCAAGATGGATATATAACAGTACTCACCCATATTCATCTATAAGTTGAATTCTCTTCGCGGCTCCGTTGTGCGCGAAGCAGTCGTTCACGACAATGTCGAAACCATCTACAATTAAACGTGAACTTCACATAATTATACCGACACACTTGTACAATCGAGACGGCTTCAAGTTATTTCCTATGAAGAGATCAATGAACTTTTGAACGAAAATTTGGGAATTAAAATAGGAAGTAAACACGCGATGATCGATCACCGTTAATTTTCTGCCCTTGTTCGTTACGGTAAATAATTGAGCGGTCTTAATTGTTCTCATAAATTCAAAAATTTCTTGATTTTTTTTTAATGTTAATAGAAAGCGAGTGCAAGAAATTTATATTTAAGCCTAGCACTTTATATTTTTCATCACTCTATATTATATCGCATTTTATTTTTTTAAATAGTTTGATCGGTTTCTAATGCATCGCTTTATATTAGTATGAAATCAAATTTTTTGGAAATCATACTTGAATGAAGTACATTTTTTTTTAACTACATTTATCAACTAATTATACATGTCATTATTAAACCTGTATCTGCAAATTTGAATCTCATAAGGAAATAGAAAAGTGACTATGTAGGTCTATGTAAACCTTACCATAGGCACTCCTCATGTATATGAGCAAGGTGAGCGGATCACCCACTCGCACCGGACCGGTGACGCGCGCGCCTGTGGCGCCGTAACCCGACCGGATCTCCATATAGCACTCCGGCGGCTGCAGTGTAAACACAACAGGATTACCCGTCGCTACTCTGAAAAAAAGAAATTCACAATAATTATTACGTTATTTAACTAACAGATTATTACTTTAAAGAAAGAAAACATCAATCCTTGAACTGTCCGATAGGTTCTGATAGTTTCCTTAAGGTCATACAGGCATATGCGCCGACATGTCTCCTATTTGTCACATTTAGACTAAATTTTGAATATATTACTGAAAAACAAATCTGTAATGTTATTTACAAATAAAGATTGCCAGTACAAATAAATTTCACGGTTCAATAAATTTATACACTTTCACTACAATTACTTGCAATGTTCCATTAGTTTGTTTTTTTCTTTTAGAAATGACCTTTTGACCTTTTATATTTTCCTTTACCGAACATAAAAAGTCAACATTTTATTTTTGTTAAAATGTATTTCTCTATTTTTATTTACTTCATACTTTATCAACTGGTTAAGCTACTTCAGATTTTTATTTAAATTTACCTCTTTACTTTAGCTAGTTTTGATATAGTAATGAAATATAAATCAATTTTAGAATAATTATATACAAGCTTTTACACTGGGCCTAATTGTAATATAAGTACATCTTCATGTGTGACTTTACGTATTTATAAATTATGTTAACGTTTTACTACATAATGTTCTAAGTTGCTCTAAAATCGATACTATGCTACAAGGCAGAAGCTGAAAAAATAAAATAAGAACACACAACACACACACTGCACGTTCAATTGTTACTAAGTCATTTAAATCTAGCCGTCTGGGGTTGATATTAACATAAGAAAATCATTCATGTAAATAGTAGTACCTATAATCAAATTCACGATCTGATGCGATTATTATCAAATAGGAGTTTTAAAAATGATAGAAGTAATATTCACTTAAAATAACTTACTCGACATCTAAAAAGGGAAATGTGACAGTCTTCCAGAAATCGTATCCATATTCGCAAGTCACCTTGAAGTGTTCGTCGAGTTCCTCCTCAATAAGGGAATTGTACTGCACGGTTATTGTGTTCCACATCAGATTCTTCTGTTGAAAAGTCTTACATTGAATATAACACGTATTTAGGTAGACTTTAACGAGTACCTATATTTAAATACTTTGTTCCTTTAATGAACATTTTTGCATGCGAGATGAGACATTGTTGCTAGCATCCATCCAAATGTACGTTTGAGCTAATTTAATTTGGATTAACTGTAAGTAACTTAAATGTATTGGTATGTTATATATTATGTTCCGCTTTTAAGAAATTTATTAATATTAAGCGAATTTGTTGATACTCACAGTCGGATGTTTCTTTGTGTCATCGTGCTGACCGTTTCTGCCTAAAGTGCCACAACGGTTTAGTTGTATGTAGAACTCGTAGTAGTCACGACCAGAACCGTTTATATACATGCAATCCGGATCGTAAGAATAACCTGTAAACATAAATTTTAATAAATAGTTTGTAAAAACACAAAAGAAGCGAGAAATATTTTTCAGAATTTAGAAATATAAATCAATAATTATATCTTCAGTGGTAAAAATATTTATTACTAGAACGATGTGTCAAAATTTTAACAGCTATAATGTATTCACCAGATTCTACTGCGCTATGCGCGAATACGATTAATAAATAATTGGAGCTGCACAAATATTTCATTGATATCACACTGTTATTTGCATAAAATCCATTAGAAAATGATATCAATTATATTCATCCAATGAAAATGAAATTAATTTTTACGGCTACTATTGGTTATTTTTTGTTTTTAGGTTACAAGGTTGCCGAATTCTCTAAGGTTATGAAAAGTGCCGATAACAATTTATTTGATTGTTTTGTCTACGCATATCAAAACCTGATGTCAATATAACGGATACTAAAACGTGATCAATTCACGTTTTAGTATATCGACATTTCTTTTATGCTGTTCTTAATTTCACTGAATATAATTTATAAACACAAATATAAGTGGCAATAATATATACCCGAAGATAAACCAATAATAAAGCTTAATTGTGATTTTTAAATCCATAAAATGGTATAAAGAATTCTTAACATTAATAGCTTCAATACATACAGAAAAACTTGGTGAAAACATTTGATGGAGCGTTCGTTCTTTCATAGTGGTTGGCGTAGAGTAATTTTATAGGTTTTTAGGCTGGTGATTTTTTATTACTAGTCTTAATTAATTCAAATTTTGTAATTCACAACCGGTATAAAAATAGTACAAATATGTTATTTAGATACCATATCGAAACTTAGACAGCATTGTACTAGACTAGCGCTGTATGCAAGTATTAAAACTTCACTTCGTAAAATTATTACGACAATGGTGAACGAGTATATTTGAATATATAAATTGGATCTTGGGGAATTATAAAACTATGATTTTGTCTATGCTAGTGATGAAGTTTCATATTGAAAAATTATATTATAATTCACAACGTAGGGTCCTAACCACTAGACGATCACGTTCCACCAACCCGCATTGGAGCAGCGTGGTGGAATAAGCTCCAAACCTTCTCCTCAAAAAGAGGAGAGGAGGCCTTTAGCCCAGCAGTGGGACATTCACAGGCTGTTACTAATTACTAAATTATAATTCAATATGCTTACCCTACAAACTTATCAGTTTTCTTATTAATTACAGTTTTACTTACCAGCCGAATAAACCAGGCCGTTGAACGATCCATTAAAGCCAACCCGTATCTTCATAAAGTCGTCTTGACATTCTGCTTCAATGTCTATATAAAATGTAACTTATTTAATGAGTATACTTTAAAGTATAAAAAATACTAACTTTTCAAAAAAAGAACGACTTTAATGTTACCAAAAGATGCGTGCAGATTTCAAAGGCTGATGTTAGATATAAACGTCCTGGCAAGCATTTAGAATATGTATTTTATTGTTATCTAACAAAATATTTTACTTTATTTTAATGTTTAAGTCGTGAGCAAAAGCTATTTCCCCGTAAATAAAGAGATAGATTAAAGATTAAGCAATGAAGACGGTAAGTGCGTGCGTCTATTGATAGCATCAAAATTTGTCCGGTTTTGCAAAACAAGTATAATAGTTCGCATGTATGGGAAATCCGCTATTTACAAATTGGTCACACGATGAACTATTTTTTATAATTAAACGATTATGATATTATCATGTAATAATGGTAACTCGGTAATGTAAGAATAAAACTAATAGCTGTAGCATAATCGTAAGTTGAATTATTATAAAGAAATCTTATCGTGTGTATGTGACAAATCTACACTAAAGATTTGTAGCCTTGCAGAATAGACAACTTAAATCCTTGTAAGGATATTTAAAAGGATTTGGTTGTGCTTGTCGTTTTAAAATTAATGAACTCTTACATTGTACTCTGCTGCCATTGGTCCGATGTCTCCTGTACTCCCGTTCCCAAGCGGGAGGCTCCCGCCAGCTCGAATCTACTGCTGGAGACCGCGGTTTGATGCTAACCGGGATATAACCATTCTTGTCTGACAGGAACACGACCTGAGAATAAAAATAATATATACATTGATAGAAATGATCACTATCACTGAAAATCATCAATCACTGAAAATTAAAATATATTTTATTCAAGGCTTTTACAAGCATTTTTAAACTGAGATTTTACGAGATAAAAAACATTTAAAGTTACTTCCGATTAGGAATACAGATTTTGTCGAGAAGACCATTCCACCAATAAAACCAATATTCCACCAATAAAATTGTAAAGGTATAAAGTTATTTGAACACAATTAAATTATTATAATATTATATCCTGTAAGAAAACCAACGAATAATAACTCCATGCGTTTGTCTCATATATATAATAATATGTTAAGTATTGTTTATTAACATATTATTTTTGCGGAGATGGAAACCTGAGTTAACTACAAGTTTTTCTTACTACCGACACTCACTCTCTCTCTCTACTCACTCATCGACAATGTTTGTTACCATTTGTATTAAAATAATAATGTAAATTTATTATATTCGTAAATATTCTGTGATACGACTGTAAGTATTTTAACTGTGTAAAAATATCCCGTAGGTGATCTCGAACTCTGAGTTGTAAATACCCCGTCATTACCCCTTTGTTGAAGATTGAATATATATTTTCTCTCAAGCATTACATATCTCAAAAGTACATACATAATATTGTGCAAATAATCAAAACATATTAATTAAAAAGCATCAACTACAGACCGACAATAAGAAGGATTTAGAAGATTAGGGCTGGCCGCCTGCCTTAAGAATCCGTTTGCTGGGTTAGTTTTTAGACAAGTGGCGTTCTTCGTGCTACGTGCTGATGTTATTAATAGACAACACCTAACTCATAAATCACCCTAATGGTTACAATTTAATATCACTTCAGTTAGTACAATTTTTCCTTCTCTAATTACCAAGTATACACGGACGCTCATCTTGTTAAGGTAAGACTTTTGACGCGTTTGCTACGGAACGTTTGATAGCCCTGAGATAAAGCTACAGGCGCCTAACAACGTCCTTCCGGCAAACGCGACTACATATGCCTTTGATAATCATACATGTGTACAACTTCCTACGAGAATCGCTACTTAAATTAGAAGCATAACATTGACCTAAAACGTTTTCGAAAGTAAAGCCGTTATATAAATGCGATAAGTGATATAAAATTTTACTATTAAGATCAGTTAGTCTATTTATTAAAGAAAAAAATCAAAGTATTGAATTACCGTCGGTAATGCACCATTTCACAGTCACGACCCCATGAAAGTTTTGCACAAAAAATGATTATCGAAGATTGTGAGACAAAGTGTGCCAGGGCGGTTCGCACGCCGCAGCCGCTGCACGCATTATGAAAATTGGGCCAGTGGACTGGCGCACCAGTACTTACGTTTCGTCGCTACACTACTCCAGCAAATTGGTTTCGATACAAAAAAAAATCTATTCATCTGCAAGTACACATTAGACAAATTGTGAGCGTGACAGCTTATATATTTGAATCATCCTATTCTCGGAAACAGCCGACATTGCTTAAAATATTCAGTTTAACATTTTCAGACCTTTGTAAAGTTTTATTACTACTAAATATTTTCATGAATTATGTCGCTTTTGAAAAAGAGCCAAAGTTCAGTTTGACAATTACTAAATTATTTTAAATTGCTTTAGATATTAGTAAATGAATTCAAGACCAATAAAATATTTCCATACAAAAATCTTTAAAACGCATCATTACAATCGCTGACTATAATTACAAAAATAATTTGTTTAATAATTAATGTCTTAAACGCTTAAGCTACATTCAATTTTGTTCTTATTTAGAAGTACATACAAAAAGAAAACAATTTATTTCATTACAATTTCATGGGAAGGGTAATAATGTAGGGCAAACAAAATGCGTCCACGCTTATGGTGGCGTGCAATGTGAGTCGAGTAACTGACAATCACACGCTGCCGACAGGTCAGAGATGGCTATCTTAACAATGTTTGCAATGATCAACTTGCTATGACAGACGCTTCTCACGAGTCCATAGTGTTAATCTAATCAAACCCGCAAAATCTCTAACTATCAAGGAACTTTTACAGATCACCGACTTACAACTTGTTAGTCATATTATCTGTTCAAATTACGATGTAATTATCTGTCTATCTTAGAATGAAAATGTACTTTCATTGTACTCATATAGAGGACAAAAATAAGTAAGCTCTGCTTGTTTCCCTTTATACGAAACTTACATTAATGATAGGTATACGGTATACTTTCAAGACTATATATACATATACATAGTCTATATAGACTTTATATATACATTGTATATTGTTGAGAGAAAAAAATTCGGAGAAAAACTTCAAAACATTTAATCGTTCATTGCGCGTAAGCTAATGCACAAATCTTTAATTTTTCTAAGTCTTAATAATAATTTTTCGGTCTTACTGATAAAAGTTACTTCTACTGATTAGTTAAACACTGATTTCGCTCTTTCTGTCACTATTAGTTCGACATTCGAAAGAAGAAGACGCGGCATATTTTTATCACCCGCTAAACAACGTTTATAAATAAGACCGTTTATATTTAAAAACATGGGTGGTTAAAAAGTAAGTAATGTTTTCATTGTACGCATTTTCTGTAATTTGAATTTACGGTCCCTCAATAATAATTGTATTATAATATTTGTTTATTTTTTCATTATTTAAAAATATCACGAAGTATCTTAATTAAATTTTCCTCATACGAAATTGTGACATTTTTAAAGTTCGCCTAAATTGAGAAAAAAAATTAAATTAAGTTTTAAGTACCAATTAAATAAATTTATGAAATGCTAATTTTATTTTTATGAACAGTTTAATATTAATTAGCTTCAATTTTACCAACTCTATGGAACATAACATCATAACTAAATGAGATGAGAGAGGTCCATCGCAATGTTATTGTACTTATTGCATAAAACAACCGCTGGCCTCTTGTTCGCTACATGTATAGATTGGGCAATGGATGCGTGGACCGTCCTCCCTCAACCATAAAATATACTATAACATTTGTTGATTTAATTCCATTGTAATCTGATACATATTCCAATGTTGAGTTGAGTAACAAGCTACTTCATTTTTAACTTGAAAATTCCAAGCATTAATCTCAAATTTAATCTGATGTAAAAAATACTATCTACTGTTATTATGCGAATGTAAATTTATTTATTTGTTGTTTTAAAAATTGTTTTTTTTTTACGCTTTAACTGCTTAACGAAAAGATGAAATTTGGCACACACGGTTTCAGGGGTACAGAAAAGGACATAGGATATAAGACCTGACCTCCCACTGTCCCCCTTCCTCACTTCGAAAAATGGTGGGTTAACAAAAATAATCTGAAAATAAAATTCAATTTAATACTTATTAAAGTAATAGTAAAATCCAAATATGCTTGATACAACTATACTCTTACAACAACTTTATATATCATTTAATAGAATAATTTAAATTTAAAGTTACCAGCGATATATACTGGAATTTAGTAATTACCCTTTACGATCAAATACATAGATATTTTGACTAGTGACATTGTATTTCAAAATTGAAATAGATCATGAGATATTTGTTATTTTTTCTTTTCTTGCTATTGAAATTAGTCTTATACAAATTAAAACAAAAAAATGAACTTTAAAATGTCTTGACAAGCACTACTTACTGGATTTATGGAAAATAGTAATGTCAATTGTTTCAACACTTAGCAATACAGTAAAATGCTTTACTCAATTTGCACTATGAAACCGCTATACTGAAATTGTAGAGCAAACCGCAAAATTCCGAGATATTTTCTTTTAAAAAGTGAGAGTATACCTGCGAACTTCACGCAATTTATACTTTTATATTTTTTTTTCAGGTGTAAATGCGTGGAATTCCGTCAAAACGTGACTTAAAAATTTTAAGCTTTGAAATTCATGTCAAAAGATTGATTTTTTTACGATACGAACATTAGTTCGTATTTCTCATTGTTTTTCTTTTTTTATGAATTGGATTTTCTTCTTTTAAATGTATCAAAAGTACAAACGTTTATTACGTAAACGTTTATACATTTCTACTGACACTTCTACATTTAAAAATCAATACATATTGTCTTGTTAATGCACAACAGTTAAAAATAATATATTATTAATCATATATTAAAAAAAAGTTACTTGAAAAAAAAAGAAGTTAGCTCGATCGTCGGCATGCTCTGTAGAAGCAGACGTTTTATACAATAATAGTCATTGACATTGAGCCACATAGCAAAACGTTTGGTAAGACGTTAATAAAAGAGCGCTGCTATGTCTTTATGCAGCGAGATGGCGCATTGTTCTAACGAATGTTATACATCTCTCTTCATTCAAGGTTGTATTGTATGGATGAATCCACATATTAGCCGTGAAGCTTTATAGAAATGTAACGCGCAAAACACAACCATTATATTAGATAGGCAATTAATCACTATAACACGTTTACGGTGACTTTAAAAGACATTTTTTACTTTGTTAATAGATTCTTTCTTAGGTCCTTAAACTCAAACCGTTCACATATTTTTTATTACAATCAATGAAATAATTCAATATTCAATAAACAAAAAAACCATCTTGTCAAGCTGTTGTAAAACTTACGACAAGTCTAATTAGACATCGAATGATCGTTTGTCTTACTCAAGAAACGAGATGTCCAGTAGACAGAACGTACGGAGATACACTGCCAAAGAACCCGAGTTGAAATCCACTACTAAAATTTCACGCGCTTAATTTTATACTTATAATTTATTACATTTGTATATTTATTCATGGTGGAATAAGCTCTAAGCTTTCTGCCCAACTGAAAGGAGACTATTAACTGTAAACAGAATTTAAAGAACATTGCTTATGTTTTATGGTTTAAGAATTTAAGATTGCTTAGATTGCTTAGATTTGCACCTTGAAAAATATTTTCATGTGTATTTCTTTTTTCAATAAAATTATACTCATAATTATACATTTTTATTGAAATAAGTTGCCAGACTGGCAAATGGGCCATGAGATGGTAAGTCGTCACTACCGCCCATAGACATTGGCACTGTAAGAAATGATAACCATCCCTTATGACTTACACGACCCATAGCTTCACCAACCTTAAGAACTAAGATGTTATGTCACTTGTACCTGTAATTACACTGGCCATGTCACCCTCCAAACCGGAAGATAATAATACTAAGTACGCTGATTGGCGGTGTACTATATGATGAGGGAGATCACTCCCTCATCACTTGGGTAGGTTACCCAGGTGGGCTTGCACAAAGCCCTACAACCAAGTAAAATAATAAAAAAACTCAATATTCTTACAATTTTTAATAAACCTAAAAATATATAAGTAAGTATAATTTAATGAAATAAAAATGTTTAATATTAAAATAGTTACTTCTATTACCTAACTGTATAAATAAATCTTATACAGTGGCTTAATGCCTCTAAAATGTACAACACTTTTTCGCTTCTGTTGTATCAATAAACTTTTAAAAAAAAACAATTACTTACTGGATCCTGTTCGCTGCCGTCCGATTTAAGTGCCTCTCTCGTTTCATTCTGTAATATTAACATTGAATTATAATTACAAATAAAAAAAAAACTTGAAACTATTAGACTAAAAAGTATTTTAAAAGTAAGTTAGAACTTCATTCAGAATCTGCCTTTTCTTATTAACTAAAATTTTACACAAGCTAACCGTCCCGGATTCGCAAGGGTAAAAGTTTCTACATACTACGCTTATATTGAAACTCAAACATACAAAAAATTCTTAGACCAAGGACTTTGCTGACGAACGCAGAACACCTCATCAAAGTTTCATCATAATCGATTGAACAGTTTATAGAGGACAAATATAAAGCCGTCATTTTTATTTATATTACATTAATGAGGGTATGGTTAAAATGGTTTATTAAATGTAATAATAAAAGTAATTACCTTGCTAGTAGCGATCAAGGCAGGTGGGTCATCTCCAGAACCCTCATTTAACTCGGCTGATTCAAGAGAACTCAGTGACTCTGTTGACAGCTCTGCAGATTCAGCTGAAGAGTCTAAGCGAGTGTGAGGCGTAATTGTGTGCACTACCTAATGTAGAATTATAATAAATTAGGCTAGTATTATCTTCTAGGATATCATATAAATAATTATTTCTAACTTACATGTAAAATGCAGAATCCGCAAATGATGATTAATCTAGAACAACACAATAATCATGTTATGAAATCAAATTAATAAAAAGCTATTATTATCAAACTATATATGCGAAGAAAGAGCCGAGATCTTCAATAAACTGGAATACGTATGTCTTAACCGAAGATTGTCGGTACAAGCCCGGGCAAGTATTAGTTAATTTTCACGTGCTTAATTTGTATTGATAATGTATCTCGTGATCGGCAGGAAAGAAAAACATCGTAAGGAAACATGCATGTATCGGATGAAAATATTTCACATGTGTACAACAGTCAATTGAAAAAGCGTGGTGGAAAAAGCTCCAAACCTTCTCCTTAAAAGAAGAGGATAATAATATAAAAATGGATTCTTAATAAAATCAAACAGTAAAAACATTATGCTAAATATAATACGTTAACTGCAAAATAACCAACAAAAAATAAGTCGAGCTCGTGCCGTGGTAGTATCATTGTTTTGACTATAATGGAAGATGTAATGATGGGTCAAAAGACACGGCAGGGTAATGACAGGGCTGCAGATTGAACCAAGGGAATCAATATCGGAGTCATTACCGTAGACTGTGATCTATGAAATTGTTTTACTAGTGCGGTAGCTGCTGTGAGCATTGTGATTCAATTCTGATGTAATCATTATCCTAATAAAAATACACAAAGAATAAGCCCTTACCTAATCACATTATTAGAAAATCAAATATCCATTGGATAGGGCATGATTTTGATTTCAGTGTAGAAGAATAGCTCTTTCCAATCCAATGTTACAAACTACTCTGTAATTTAATTCATTACTTTTGTTTTGTTTTTATTTAGTATATAATAAAAAAGTAATTTAAAACGGTTAATGATCCTTCATACTCATTTCGATGTAACTATAAGTAGAAAGAAACTGTAAACGTTGTAAAAAAATATGCTCTGATGGCTGTTAACTCATAAACGTAAACTTTTTCATAGAACTAAATGTCGCTTCTACGATTTTTTAAACTATTCAATAAATGTAATTGAATAATCAACTTTTTCAATCAATTATTGACACATAACATTATCTAATTTTCCACTTGATTGCCTTCATCTCATTAGGTTAGTCTCACCACTATTTGATATTTCGCAGACTCACAGTCAGTGACCTGCCATCGCTATTGAAGCATAGCCTTTGTGTCCTTAACAGTATCGCATTGACTGAATGTAATTAACAAGATACAAAACATACTAACGGATGTATTTAAATTCCGTTTCAAGATTAATTTCTATATTATAAAGATTGGTCGGTAAAAAAGTCCTTAAACGTTTATAAAGAAAATAAAAAATATTTTAATTGAATAATGAAATTTTTAGTAATACTAAATGTACTTTTTCAAACATTTACGCGGAATAGTAAACGATGCAATTATCTGTAATATACAAACGTCGAAGACAATACAAATACATTAGAATTAAATTACTAGACTTGATCAAAACATTGCAATTAATAGTATCAAATAGTTTTGAAAGGCTCAGTTATAATGACTGTTCGTGAACACGATCTGGCTGGCCCGTTATCGATGGTAAAACGACATGGTGTAATTTTCAATTTCTATTCGAGATCCACTTGTTTATGGTTTTGCTTACGCTTGATCTATTGTATTCGTTTTCGTTATCGAACGGTAAAAAAGTATAAAATGTATTTTATTATTCCGTTTGAATTTGTAAGAAAAATTATAATATAAATCTTATTTACTATAAAAATGTAGAGACATTTACTTATTTTTGCTTGTAATTATTATGTGAGTTGTGTGAGTGTAATCCTGCAACTTTTACACTATATATTATACACTAGTTCCACTCAACCGATTGAAATTTTATATACAATTTCAGTTCTATTAGCTTAAACTTACTAGTACCGTCATATTAAACGAATAAAATAACACTTATAAATATAATGCACATAAATTTTAGAAATGAGATTTAATATATGGATTACATTATGTGTTGTGTTTTTAAAATTATATATTTTTCTAATCTTGATAACGTATTAGTATTTTAATTAAACAAATATCACTAAAAAAATCATCCTTATTACGACCGAAAATTACGTACATAGTATGTAATTACACGTATTTTTCTTTCAGCAGTCTTAAATACAAATATCTAATCTACACTTTTCCCGCAAGTTCCCGCTCGGAAAGATAACTAGTATATAGATATAGTACTATCGAACATGTAGTATAAGTCATAGATATATCATAGTCATAATAAAGAACTATCTGTTACATCTCAAACCAAATGTACGCAAAAACAACGATTGGTTGAAAGCATCAATGTTTTAAGCATTGAAGCGTAAATGGTAACAAACAATGTTACTAAAAGTGAGATTATTTGTTCTTTTGGTACAAAATCAATTAAGGCTCTTCATTTTATTCGTTTCAATCAATAATAAAGTCCGCTTAAATCAATAACATATGACAATATTATTTTACATACGATAACGTTTTCACAGGTTACAAAAATGATTCAATAGCCTTATATCACGACCTTGTATAACTTAAATGCATAAATAAAACATATAACGGTGACTTTGTGTTAAACGGCGTCTGCGCATGCGACGTTACGCGCTCGTTTATGTCTTTTGTTCGGGTGGCGATTACGTGAATTTTATGCCCAACATAGCAGTTTGAAATTATTTTGATGAGATATATAGAAAACGTGCTGCCTTATTCCTGAACTTATTTATTATATATGTTAAATTGTATTTAATTGTACGTATATATAAGATATGGAGTACAACGAATATATTTTTACCTTATTTATTAAAATTGGGTAATAATTTTATGCTACTTTTATAGGGGTAATTAATATGCTAATCAGTTGGTCTAGTATACATAATCAGAACGTGTTAATCTTATTATATATAGATTCATAGATGTATTATAGAAATCGGCATATAAAAAAAATATTAAATGATATATGATGATAACATTGTACTTATGTCATATGTTGGGAAGAGTCAATCAACTGAATATTTGAGACGGGTTGACGAGGACACTTTCATGGACAGAGGTGTACTTTTATGATAAACTATAAACTGCAATTAATATAATTTTTATTTTTATAGATGATGGAAATCGTTTTGGACAGGAAGCGACCTCGCACCGCTTCCTACAACATCTCTGTGGCCTCATTACTGCTTCCTCTCCGGACTCGAAATTATATGTAAGGTTATTAATTGTTATAATTGTTTGCTTTTGCAATAATATTATCTTTAATTATATAAAAGATTTTAAGGAGTAATTTTAGATTACCAAAAGGTTAACGATGTAATTTTATGCTTGGTAAAATCCGCAATAGCCCACTTATTATATTTTATCAAATGAAATCTGACATCACTAAATTTTATTTTTCTGTTATTCAATAATAATTGGAGTCGGTAAAGTACAAACTCGAAATTCATGCAGAACACGATCGTGAAATGGTAAAATAGAGATATTCGAGATTGTCTATAATAATTATATGGTTTAAAGAACAAACGCAAAAAAGTATATCATTCCAGTGAGAAACGAGGTGTATACAGACTAAAAAAAGTGCACAGGACTTAAATCCCACTCATATCTAATAATTTAGCTGATGATACATTACAATAAAAGAGTGTAATTAATTAATCCAATTCAATAAAAGTATTATCAACAGTCTTTTAATTAATTAGTCCAGAGAATATTAAAGTCGGATAACGTTAGAAAACAAAAATATTGAATGTTTTAATTAAACAGACTTAAGGGTTAATAAGTTAATACGTTCACCCTAAGTTCTTACGAACGCAATATTTTAGCTTTATTATGATCGAACTACGATAAGATTTTATGATAATTTATTTCTCCTTAAAAGTCCAAAATGACGAAATTCGCTAATATTTTTTTTGTTATATCCCCTATAATATTCATCTATAACGAGGTGGAACATAAGTGCTTCCTAAAATTGAATGGATTATTAGAGTTCACAAAAGTCAACAGTTGTTTAGCATGATCAGCGTAAAAGTGACGACTTTGGTTTTGATCAAAGCCGGAACGCACCGTTAACGCACGCGTCGGGTCACATCAGACGCTTTACACTTTGTTTCCACGCCAGTGTCATTATATTCTTACGTTATTCACCGTTCAAAACCTTAATAAACTGTTAATGACTAATGAATGAGTAATTAGGTTAAAACTCTAGTTTTCCTATGTGATACATTTTTTTTTAATTTTAATGATAATACTAAACAAACGATTCTTTATTATTAAAAATCATCTATTATTTTTCCCACGATTGTTATCTATATATCTATAAAGGATAATAAAGGATACTAAATAATTAACCATAATATTTTAGGTATGCGCCTATCAAATTACATTTCATGGTAATTTATATGAGTATATTATTTAATGAGGTCATTATAAATATATGAGTGTATTTTTATATACTCTGTGTGTAGTGAAATATCACTACGAACAAAACATTAATAAATCGCTAATTTTTTTTTTAAAATTCATAATTGAGTTCGTGTTTATACTAAAAATCTTTTAAGTAAAAACTTTTACCATTTTTTTAAACGTTTCATGAAATAAGATCAAGTTGTTTTGTATTTTAGTCTCAATAGATGGTATATTGTTTATTTATTTGGAAAAATAAAGCGCTATTTAAAAATGAAACCAAGGCAAACCAACAATACAATATAAAGAAATAATAGATTTTATTAGGATATAACAGTTTACAAATAAACCACAAAGAAGAACCAAAGCTCATTTTTATTTGATATCCAAATTATTATATTATGAATTTGTGGAAGCAAATCATCGACGCCGTTTATTCCATTGAAGCGTAGCGGGGTCACAGAACTAGTACAAACATAATTTTTCGCGGCAGCTTTATGCCTTTTAAACTCTATCTGACACCGTGCTTAAGAATTTTTTATCTGTGAATATAAATATAAAATATGTCTGTATCAGTATTCTCGAAACTCTGACGAATTGTTTATGTTTTTTATTTAATGCTATTCAGAAAACTTAAAGGTTAAGTTTCTTCGCAGATTACATAGTAATAAAAGAATATGTTAAGATTCATTGTTTAAATACTTGGCGATAAGCATAACCAATCACCATTCTGTCTAAAATTCAATAAATTTATGGAAATTTAGTTACAGTCAAAATAAACAAAAGAAAACGCTTAGATAATCCTTTTATTTTTGGAAATCACGCGCAAGTTGATACTTCCAATTTTGGTCCTGCGTCTACACACTACTTCCCCCCGATACTAAAATCCATTGTTAGAGAAGCCCAATTCCTTTTTTATTAGCTTGGATTTGAACTTGGGACCTCGCGATCAGCAGCCAAATAAGCTAATCACAAGTCAATTATTACCAAAAGTAATACCGATAATAAAAATTTGTAAATTAAAAAAAAATGCATGATCTGATATAACAAAAAACATTTGTTATTTAGTTGAAATAATATAACTGTTGAATTAACGAGTTGATCAAAAAGCACTTTTATTTACATATGTTAAAAACTTACCTGATATACCTACCTACTTGATACAAGTACAATTTTTAAAATAATCTAGAAAAAAATAAGTTAATCAAGAAACACAATATAAAAAAGTAAGTAACTACTCCACTTACCTCATATTTAGTACCATTTTGCACAAACGACGCACTAAGATGTCGACACTTTTTACCTTGTGTCATTTAATTACACTCCACTCAAACAAAAGCGAATACCGTGAATAAAAAATATAGAACACTATATGACGGGCGCGTGAAAACTATCGGTAAGTTTCGTCGGTACATGCGTCTCGTTCGCCGGTTGTCAGTGAAGTGGGCAATGGGCAAAGCAGCCTCCGTATCTCATCAGCTAGGAAATGCTGCAATGTTCCACGAGTAGTTCTAGTCCGTAGCAGAGAGCCTCAATATATAAACTTACATTATGTATTCTGCTACACTTATATATAAGTCATATTCATTATATATATGAAATGAAAAGTTTTGTGTATCGTCTTGTGATTTCCTAATCGCACAAACTGATAAAGTGGATTAATGTACTGAGATGAGTATGTGAAAAATTACAGTAGTGTAGTCCCAAGAATAAGGGTTTTCTTATTGTTAAAGATATTCATAAATAAGAAATAACAAGTCACTTCTATGGGAACAATACAAGAACTTAAATATACAAAAAATACATCTGTACACCTACATTTACTCAAAAATATTTATTGGATTTGACATGAAATATTATGAGTGAGTTTATTTTCAATCTGTTAACTGTTTTCTTTTAGTTGCAATCTGTTAACCAACGCTTGCAGACACAAGCGTTGGTAATTTCGGTTTTTAATGATCATATTACATATACATATTTTATTATCAATACATTACAGTGTGTTTTGTTCATGTTGTTCGACTGTGTGTGAACAACTGCAATTTAGACAAGTAAAAATCATTATTACTGCCTTAGTTTCCACAAATAATGAGGTAAAAGAAAACAAGCATTGAGAGTTACAAAAATGTATTGAAGCACTTTTCTAACGTTATACAAAACTGCCTTAATTTTTCTTTAAAATACTCCAATTAGGCGTTCAAGTCTTATTATCAGGTTAAAGGCGACAAAAATAGATGTAATTGTTACAACGCCTATTGTTATCTTCATTGCGCTGTAAGAATGAAAATTCAACTTTAACATTGCACTAAAATTAATTACTCATTTTATCTATTTAAGAACCTTCAAATTTACCCTTCGTTATTATCAGCAAGAGTCTTATGATTATTATTAATATCATTTGTTATTTTGATTTAGTGTAAGTTGTAATAAAAAGTTATTTTAATCACTTTGTGTAAGGTCTTTGTGCAAGGCCGTCTGGGTAGGTACCACTCACCACATATTCCACCGCCACGCATCAATACTTAGTATTGTTGTGTCATTTGCTGAATGGCGGTTGTTTGAAGGGTGAGTAAGCCAGTGGTACTACAGCACAAGGAACATAACATCTCAGCTTTCATCATAGCTATGAAGGTTAGTGGCGCATAGGCGATGTAAGGGATGGTTATTGTTTCTTAGTGCCAATATCTATGAGCTATGGTCAACACTTACCATCAGGTGACCCATTTGCCAATCCACCAACTGAATTTATATATAAATAGTTACGATTTAGCTTAGTTTTGACTAACCCATCAGCATTATGGAAATACAAAGCGCTCCTCAAAGTATAATAGATTAACTGCATGTAGCAGTAAATAAGGTAGTACAACGCCAGCGCAGTGGCAGTCACCGACAGCTGAAGGAGTTGCACCAGCTCAGATACAATTCGCCACGATCGACTATTTACCTGTAAAAGATTATTATTTATAATTTCCTTCGATATAAAGATTAAACTTCAAGAAATGTACATATAACTATGTACAATGTATCGTAAAATAATATAATAATAGGTAAAACAGTTTATGAATGCCTCCCCCCACTTCAAAAGAAAGACCTCCACTCAAAAGAAAGAGAGACTCCTGAGGAGAAGAGCTTATATTATCATATTTCTTATATGGTAATATTTCGACACGCTGCTTAAATGCGGGTTGATTGTTTCCACACCATGTTTTCCTTTAACGCCGAGCGCGTGATCAATTATAAATAGTAATACACACAGGAACACTGTGAAACTTTACTTGCCAGGGTTAGAACTCATAATCATCGGTAAAAATTTACGTCTAACCACGGGGCCATCTCGGTACTTGTAATTCGAGTAGGATCGACAATCACTTTTAGTCGTCATTTTACAAGATTGAAGATTAATAAGCAGTAACTTAACAACATTACAACTTAATATAATCTATTTAAATGCTTGAAATGGAATGTTACTTAAGCAAATATCGCTTTGTGTAACTCAAACAAGTATTACCTACATCCGAAAAGGAAGGAAACGTATAAATAACAATGTACACAAAACATAATAAAATGCTACGATTATATTTGATTTCAATTAAGATTAAACTTGTTAATAGAATTTGAAATATTTAGCAAGTACGGAACTCTGTAAGCTGGTCTTAACCTAGAGAGATTGATATCAAAAGTAAATTGTACATAAAACAAACACTCGAGTAGCCTTCCACGGGTTCATCGAACAAGGTAGCCAAATTATACTTGCATATTCTGTATTGTTTTAAAATCAGCAGATAGTTTGTTTGATTAAAATATATTATTAATTTTTAAGTTTAGCTACTTACATATATGTTTAAAAGGAATAATTACAACTAACAATTACAATTAATTTCATGAAAGACGTGATGACCCTGTGCATAGAACATATGGATGTTTTCCAAAGATTGCTGATATGATGTGATCCAAAGAAGCTCAAATCCGGGTAAACAGCACTGAATTTTATGTTAATATTGCTTAATACATCTATGTTTATAATTTATTTTGTACACAACGCTGAAAGATCCTTATGAGCATATCTCTGATGAAATTCTGACGTATATCTGATGATGATGGAATAACAACCTGATGGAATAGCTTCCTAACCCTCTAGTTAGTTTAGTCCTGTGGTGGTTGGTATATAGACCTATACCGTATTCCAATCGAAGAGCGTAAAGATAAACGAACCTTATATTTACATTTTTTTTGTGTTTGTAATAGTTCTGCTGTATTATGCATTACAAATAGTTTTTGATTCATTTACCTTTATTTATAATACAATATAATTCCACTTAACCAGTTATTTATACTTTTATACTTTATTTTAACTTTAATTTGTTCCGATAACAACTTCGCGGACATTAAAATCGCCATTTTCTCTCGAATATACATGTACGTTTTCATTCAGTCAGTTAATTTTACTAAAAAAATTGAGATTTTATTTGAATCGAATCAAAACTTAACCGTAGCCGTTTTCCTATTCTACTAATTGCTTGATTATATTAATACAGTGGTATTGGCGCTCGTGCGAATTATTTTTAGTATATAATAACATCAAAAAAAGAAAGGTTACCTGTGTCGCGTTAATGATTTACAAAATTACGCTTGCCGTGCAGTAATAAAAAAAAATAGTCAAGCATAATGTTAATTAGTATACATTTCAATTTCTTTCGTAGTTAAACGTCTACCTACCTACAACCCTGATTAGATTAACATTAGTAGGTCAACATTACCTAAGTGATAGAATATTTTTTTAATAACTTCTACGAACATGCTATGGACTCCGTAACTGATAACTTAGTCACGATGCACATAGAGGCGATTTTATCTTATTTCACGTATTATATTTCACGTATAAAATGTTATGTAATTACGTAACTAACAGTAGAAATGCTATGACCACAAAATAATGGGCTCTCCCTTATGTTTGACAAACACACAGGTCGAAAATGTTTTACTTTGCAAATGTGCTCAATTTTAAAGTTTAATTCTATTGGTTATTTGAACTTGTTTTCAAATTAAACATTTATATAATTTTTTATAATAAGTTTGAATATAGATGGAAAAATATTTATAATTTTGACAAACCAGTGTGTAATATGAAGATTTGTTTGTTTTTCTTATTAAATTTATAAAGGCCAGGACCCCAAAACTTTGTAACTGTGACTATTCAAAGAATATGTTCTTGTTACGTGCATGTAAAAGTTATAACAAACATTGTACAGAATTAGATATATTTAACTCAAAAATTAGCGAATTTAAATTTAGTTTACGTCATATAATTAAATTATAGCAGTTTCACTTGCATTTTGTGCTTTCTGTTTTTGTTTTTATTTTTAATATAATATGTCGTTTGTTTGTATTAATTTTTAGTGGAAACTTGATTGATTTATGTTTTTCTTATATTTGTTTTTTTTACTATTAAGTGTAATTATAATTGTTTGTTTCCCAAATAAATAAATAAATAAATGTTCTATGCTGATTTTCTATCGTAATTTCTTCTCAGATCCACGTTATTTATTCCCAAACCGGTGTTTGTATTATAGGTGTAAATGTATTATACATTTTTTCATACATAATTGCTTATATAAAACATTTATTTGTATGAAATAATCAAGGCCACGTCACGATACGCAAAAGAATTGCAACAATAAAAAATTAATTAAAAAGTATTAACTTGAACTTACTTTTGAAGATTGCTCTTCATAACGCATTTCCGATGTTTCTTCACATAATTTTCCCATTTTATTTGACGGGCACGATTGATGAACGTGAGTGCAATATGCGGATATACAATTATTTCCTAGCTATGAATAAAAATAACTTTATTACTACGAATAATATTTTAAAACTTCTATTGCTTATTCAATTCATCATTTGCATAAATTGCATCAAACAAGAACCCGCAAAATAAATAGGGCTGAAACTTGAATGCCGCAAAATAAAGTCATCTTAATAGTCATACAGCTTTTTAAATGTAGTCATATTTTATATTTTACTATTGATTGTTAGAAACTAACTAAGAAAGAACTATTATGACATATTTAATAGAAATAACTTAGATGTTGAAATTTAAAATTGAATCACACAATCAAAATCGTATTACAGGGTTAATGGACTTCTTTTCTGCTTGGTCTGGTGTAGGTGGTGGGGGTGGGGGAAACGAATCAAGAATCTGTTTCAATTTCTCGCTGGTACGGAGGCAACCACAGCGTCGTCGCCAGGTGTCTTCTTCCTGTTTATGACGTCGCAGTGTACGACTTGTCTCGGATTCCATTTCTTTATAAATATTAAAAGCAAAGACAGTTCTTTTAAATGCATTTAAATAAAAATAGTACATAAATTAAAATTTGTACAAACTACGGAAAAAAAATATTGTTTATTTTAAGTATATTATTAATTTTAAATAATATTCACTGACCCTAATGATTTCCCGTAAAATCGAACAACATATATTTGTCTATTTATGTTTTTTATAAACAGTTTTTTTTTAAATTACCATAAAATGTTCAATTTTGATGAAATTATTATGTGACAATTACTTAAAATTATAGTACTTACTTACTTTTTGTAGTTTTAAAACGTCCTGACACAAATATTAACTATATATCCGTTATTTTTAGTTGATTTAACCCATTTAGTATCTATTTCTACAGTAATTTGAAATTAAATACGCGAAAAATCGACAGACATCATTCTTTACTCCTAAATCATAAACATTGACAAAACAATAATGACAATATTTTTTTCAGTTATTTTATGGCTAGCAAAATGAATGAAAATATTTTTTACCTGTAGGAATACATAAGGTACGACAATCATTGCCATATTAATACTGATCTAATAAATAAATAAAAATTAAGAATATTAAAGCAATTAATTATATTTATAGTAATTAATGTATATTTGTTCACTGATCATGTTTTTTTTATAATTATAAATATTTAATTTATCAAATGAATAGCCTTTGACAAATTAGAGAATCAAAATTATTAAGGATTTTTAGAATTTATTTCATTTCATTTATAATTAGTTTGAACTTTTTGTTTAATAAATTCGGCTAATGTTTCCGATTTCCTTGCCGTTATCAGACATAAATCTGCCTAGTTGCTCTGCAGAGTGTGAGTCAGCTGCAACTCCATCCTGAAGACCGTAGCTGAGAGGTATGATTCTCCAATGGTGCGTCATATTGTTCGTATATGTCTGACTGACAACGAACTTGTGAACAAATATTAAATAATAAATATTCACTAACATAGACTATAAGCTTCTCTTTTTACTAACCCGCTATGGATGCTACTCTACTGAAATAAAGTTTATTTTATTTTATTTTATTTATTTATTTATAAATTAGGTTCTATTTTATTTCAATTATAATACCTAAGCGTCGAGTAAACTCGTTTATGTAATTTGAGTATTTCCATAAGCTTAACTTTGAAGGCAAACTATAATATTATTACTATACCTTGTCCAATTGGTTATTCACTTGTTGACAGAACTTGCCTTAGAACGTAACTGTTCCGGATTGCGAAAAAGTTAACTTGCATAATGTTATTTAATCATATAAATAATATGTATTTGATTCAAATAAATTGAATTTATTATTCTTAGTAATCCGACATGTAACTTTCGTCGGATGACGAGTCTTCACCTAAATTTAATATAATCAGTTCTTGCACTCTTATATTGTCAAAAGCCACATAACTTTTCCAATCCGATAATATTACTTTCATAGTCCTACCACTACACTTTACCACTTTTCAGGCGTCATTTGATTACAAGAATCCTTTAATCATTCGAGGATCTCATTAGCTGCAATATGTGATATGGGGAAAGTCCGAAAACTAAGTGGTTATGTTTTGCTGATACTTCGTCCACAACATACTTCGTCAACAACAGCTTTTTGTTTTCAAAATTTTTAGTTTCAACTCTCACGTCAATATAGATTCGTTTCAATGGAGATTTCTACTCTATCACTATATGGCAACGCCAGTTTGTGATATCTGACTCTTTAATGTTGTTTTTCATTTAATAATAAACGCAATACATAGAAAGATTTTTTATACAAAAAACAAGAACATTATTACTCAACAGCAAAAGTCGATAATAAATGATATTACATATCTACGTTACGTTGCCGCATACACTAGTTCCATGGAACACCATATTTTGTCCAAATGGACAGGGTAAAGTAGGTATTCAATAAACAAAAATTTGGCATAAAGGCATTACCTGTACCCTAAACTTCTCACGGTCACCGCACACGAGAGCTGTGACAACGAGCGAATATACCGAAATGTATAGAAATTTAGATTTACCGCTAGGCGGTAACCGTTTGTAGCAGAAATATGAATAAGATGAAAACACGCACGACAGCAACCATTATGCACATGGAATTAATTGCCGGAAATTAGCGACACTCTCCATTGTTGCATTCGATAGTTTCTTGAACTTAATGATATAACCACATTTCATTTTGAACATTAATGCTATTTCTATTCATGACAAGCAAATGATCTTCACAAAATCAGTTATTTATTACATTTCTTTCATCTTGGCATTTATTCAAGACGACCTATTTTAAAAAAGCATTTGAAGGCAGATATTGACTTCGACCAACTATAACGATTATTTGTAGTATCTGAAATATACTCCTTTGTCTAAATTTTAACGGGATTACTTGATTGTATTTTTTCTGAATTCTTCTCGATATTAAATAATGAAAATTAACGCTCCTTCGACCAATCATAATCTATAATGATAATCATCTATATAAATAAAACTGAAAGTTTGTTTGTTTGTCCTTTATGGATTCCTAAACAATTGATTCGATTAGATGAAAATTTGGTGAGTTGTTCTGTGTAAGACCGGAGAGGTTTCTGGCTAAAAAAGAAAAAAAAAATTTGCAGTATGTTTGTCCTTCAATTTAACCATTTTATATATACCCTATATATAACATATTATTCTAGTAGTGCATTTTTTTTAAATGCCTAACTGAAAAAACCTACGAAACCTATATACATAAAACTTATACTGAAAGATGCAGCGCGTTTCCGCGGTTTTAATAAATAATAATATTATATACTTATAGGTATAATTAGTACGTAAAACTTAAGTAGACTATTGACGTGACAAGCGTGAATTTCATGTTCTTATATTATTGTATATAATTTTATAACGTAAAGTAATAAACAAGTTAAAGTAATATCTTTATATAATGCTCATAACAAAACCTAAAGCTTTTTAGGTCACAAAACACAGGTTTGAACTTCAGTGTGATGTATGACAATAATGCTTTCTCACGGTTTAAGTAACGCAACTGCTAAAATAATTATAACATATAAATTTGGCCGAAATACAACTAGGTTATGTCAGCAAAACATATAAGAAACCGTTTACTGAAGTAATGTTACTATCATTACATTCTATGAGTTATATTTTTAAACCATTCCATTGCATATACTTATGTATCATTAAGAAAAATATTAATATACACCTTTGTTTAAGTTAAACTGATATTTACACAATTTAGATACAGAAACCCATAGTAGGTGAATAATCTATTCAAGGACTATATTTGTAGCTAAATTGTCCTGTTCAAAATGACATCTCGAGTTAAATGGCACGGAATTTATGAGCGTCACAGGAATGGCACGGTGCGACCACCTGACGCGTGTCGCGAATCGTGCGGTCGTTCACTCAGAAAAATATTCAACAATTATTACACCCACTACCTGACAACGCTTTAAAAAGTTTTCCAGGCGATTTATATACGCAATATAAACATGATGTTGGTAAATAAATATATATTATTAATAGATTTTTTATTTTCAATAGATTAATAATACATTTGACATTAATGTTCAATCGAAAATTTTACTTAGTAACATAAAATATGCGAAAAGACGCAAAACATTCAACAGTGAGTTAATCATATAAAAAAATTAGCGTCGAAGTTAAATTTGAACAGACCACAAACAATGTTCGGACAATACAAGGCTAAGTACACAATGGAGTGATTTTGGAAAAGCGAAGGCCAGAGATGTCGTTCCGATGAGAGATACGTCCTTCCTTCTTGTTGGCGATAAGTTATTACACGGGCTGGCAAACACGAAACGAATTCAGCCCTACAAATATCTTGAAATCATCTGACAACTTTACAATAAGCCATTGTTTAAATTAATATAAATTACTGTTTAAGTAAAGAGTTTGAAATAAAACCTCATAATGGCAATATACACTATATTGGCGTAAAAGAGTGTCGAGTACAAAATTACTTCTAAGCTTGATAATTTTTTTGATCAACGGCAACAGTACAGTACAGTAAGAGCCTGTTAATGTCCCAATGCTGGGCTAAGGCCTCCTCTCCCTCTTGAGAAGGTTTGGAACTTATTAAGATTATTGCTTATTTGCTTTTCTTGTCATTATCTAGAAGTGAACAGCAATTCAGTACCAACCATAGAACTTTTATTATATATACTCTTTGGTTCCATCTGCCAAAGCGCAATAAATTACTGTATATATTACAAAAAAATCGAAAGATACTTTTTATATGATTCGTATTGATTTTTATATTTGGTTATGATCGGGCTCTACTGCTCCACGAAAGTTAACCCTAGTACCATCGTCCCTGTATAATTCGAACTGATAAAATAAAATACCAATTATAACTATTATAGCGTGCGAGTCTAGACAGTTAAATACTTTTGGCCATACTCGCCTTTAAAGCGTCACTGGGTGGCACGAGATCAAGCGCCATTTCTATATATTTACCTATTTATTGGCACGTGTAAACCAATCCCAAAGACAAGAACATCTTCATATTGTAGAGTTCTAAATATTAACTATTCTTTCCAACCACTGCGCTGCCGTCCATGAGAAAAAAACTACAGAATAACTATATATAGTAGTTTGAAACCTACCCAGACAAGCTTGCACAAAGCCCTACTCATTGGATTAGTAGAGAGTACTCAATTCATCAATTTTATTTTTGCTTCATGGTAGTAAGTTTAGTTGCCATTACGCGTTCTGAAGTAGACTGCAAAAAACATACGCTTAAACTATTAATTTTATTATACTTATATACTTCATGAATTATAGCAATCTTACGGCTTCAAAAAGCATGTGTTAACTGGAACTTTAATTTATATAAGACGCTTTAAATAAGTTTTTAGTATCAAAAAGATACAATTAAAAAAAACTATATTAATTAATACTGTGTTATCAATATAATATGAACTAAATTTATTGTTTATTTTTTTATAGAGATATTTGCCATCGAAGACCCCTTTTAGACATTTAAGTGATTTATAAATCTGCATCAAAGGTGTTTTATATTTTATAATTTTGAATGTGGTTGCCTTGCAATCTACCGATCTGGAAATATTCTCTCCAACTACGTGAACATACTATTCGATATCCCAATAAATATACTATCCTCCTATGTTCAATTTTAGTACCATAAATATATATATTTTAAATAAAACCAATTCTAATTTGCCATGTATTTAATAAATAAACACGTTTACAATACGCTGCTGAAGCTTTACGAGGGACCAGCCTTAGCATTCTCATGTGATTTTTCAGCAAGCAGATCTACGAACTTTTTATATAATAAATAATCATAATTAACAGTCACAAAAAATATGAAAAAAAAATATAATATCACATAAAACCTCACTCAAACAATATCTTATTTTAAAAAGAATTCGATTCCGGTCTAATCTAATGTATTTTTTTAAATACATCATTATATGCGACATAAACGAATAAATGTCATAAAGTATTTATTTTTTTAGTACAACTTTTATAGAGCTGTCATGGTGCCAGAAACAGGCGTTTTGGCAGTGTTATAGTATAGAATACTAGACGTTGCCAGACATATTCATTATTGTTGAGCAGACAACAAAATTTATTGTTTTTCGCAACATCAATGATATGACGCATTTATTTGTAAATATACTAAATTAGACCTTCTCTACATTAAACAATGGAATGTTATAAGAACGTATGAACAAATAATTAAAAAAAAAATCCCAATATTCTTAAAATATTACGGACCCTTACTGTGCTTGATTTAGGCGAAACACACACACGTAGGTGACTAATACAATCACATACAAACTATTATTTATTATCCTAACTAATTCAAAAATATACTTTCATCAAATTGTAGAATAAGACAGTTTGCACAAAACACACCCATTAAACACTATTAATAATAAAATATTCTGACAGCTGTTCTTTATGTTGAGAAAGCAAAAGCGTAGCATTATTTCGTAACTATCTATTTTAGCTACTTTTCAACATCTTTTAACAATCGACGGAATCGTAGTATCAGTGACGTAAATATCATCAGATAGAGGATAATGGAATGGAAAGCTTTTAATAATAATTCTTTATTTGAAAATAATTTCGCAGGATCTGATTCTGAAATTCAACAATTTGTGCAACAACATTACAATCGTAAATCACTTTTTAATAATATTTATGTTTTGTATACCTATAATAAAACTAATTAAACTTTTTTGGCAGTGATTTAGTAATTTCGAAACATTACATGATGATCCTTCGTTTAGTATTTATAATTCAAAATAATAAAACAAAAATTAAAAAAAAAAGGTTTTAATACCGACGTTTTTATAAAAAAATGCGTGTACATACTAATAAAGCCTAGATATAGTTTCAAACCGATGTAAAGAAAAAGTCCAAATATTTTTTTAATAATAAGGTAAATCAGATCCTACGAAACATCATAAAAATACTGAACGCCCTTAAATATCCTTAACATCAAGTACATCAGTGCTACATAAATTTGTACATACGTGAATTTATTCATAATTTATATTTATCACATATATAGAAACTTCTATGCGTATTTTTCCATTTTATACTTAATTGTGAATCTATTCTACACGCTTTCATTTTAAATGGCAGCCTTAATATGAACAGTACACTTTGAATTTAACTAGACGAGGACTTGGAGCAAATAATGTACCTATTAATTTTTTTTTACATAAGTTTGCTATGATCTTCATGTATAAAGCATCTAATACAATTATGGACTAACAGTTGATTAAAATATATTTGGTTTTTGAAAATGTTCATAAATATGATCTGTAATAGCCCTGTAAAACTTTAGTTGTTAAGGCAAGCCACGGATAACATACGATGGTTAATTAATAATATACGAATTATTACCTCGAGAATAAACTTTTTAACACCCAGAATGATACAAGTGATATCTAATATATTGAACATTAACAGTAATAAAGCGATCTCTATCAGAGGTACACTACAATAGACTAGAACATACACGATAAACGAAGACCATCGAATTATAGCGATTTAAAAAAATACATTACAAATATAATAAAATCATGCAAAATTAAAAGATTAACAACTATAAAAAAATCACAGATGTTTAAATTTTAGTTATTTATACGTACAAAAAAGCACAAAATATTTCAAATTTTATATTACAAATTTAATAAACTATCAAAAAATACTCCAATACACAATCTATAAACATATTCAACGAGACGAGTAAAGACACATAAACAACTTTGATATTGGTTTCTTCTAAAATCTATTATATTTCAATATAGATTAAAGAAAAATTGCATTTGACTTGATTTCGGAACTTTAGAAGCAAAATTAAAATGAAATAGTAAAGTTGAATAGTATTGTGCTAGAAAAATATTTACTAAGAACTGTTTATAGTGCATAATATAACTAAGCTATTAGCAAATCGCAAAGAATGTAAGATTTATTTATCTATACTCCCTACGATAGGAATAGGCTTTACGTAAATATAATATATTATCAACAAAAAGTATCAATTATATCGATAATTTAATTAGAAAGAATATAAATAGCAAAATTCAAATGCACTATAATTCGTTGGGCTCGCTTAATTGAATTTCATCTGAATAAATAAACACCAAACGAACAGCATTCTCTACATTTACATCAATTCAAGACACCAGCTACTACACGTTGCGGAATATACACGTACAAATAAGGAATGTCATACATTTCTACGGCGGAATTATACATCAGTCTCAGTTTTGCTACTTGTGCGCCGACTCCTACCAACACCCGGATTCACCCAATAAGGCCCACTTAGTAAGAACTTCTTCACATTATACTCCATTCTTGCCAAATCTTCGGATGAAATTTCCTTATCACCTTTCGATTTCAATGCGTCTCGCAACTCTTTTCCTACGTCGATATCGGCAATGTCGCTCCGATTAAAAACCTTGGCCGCGTTATTGATCTCCGTAACTGTATCATCACCATATTCAACTGGAAAAATCGTTTCTTTCACAACATTATTAACAATCTTGGAATTAGACGCACAGGGCTTTATATTTTTATCCTGGTGCGTGTTTTGAGCTGTAACGCTGTTATGAGGCCAATTATTCCGTGGCTCTCTGGAATATCTCGAGTATTTGCTGACCGGATGAGGCATGTTGAGTGCTAGTTCGTTTAAAGTTTCAGTAAGTCTGTTTATTTTACTGTCTCTTCTTATGGCTCGATTCGGAAAAACGCATTCGTCCTCCAGTGGATCATTTAAATTGTTTTGTTGTTCTAAATTTTTTTCGACCCATTCTGCAACGCGAAGCAGTTGCTGTTTTTGTAACAGAGCCGCGCTATCATCACTTGATAGTGAACTAGTGCTTTGTTCATTTGTGAAGACTTTCTTATTTTCATTAACCTTTAAATGCGTCTGAGTTAGATTAGGATAGACATTTACAATATTCGGTAGAGGCGGTTTTATTGTTTCAGGTTTTTTGTTTATATCACCAAGGGGTGAATTATCTTTTGAAATCTTTGTATTTTCGATGGCATGCAAATGCGACATTTCAATTTTCTTTATTGGTCGCGTATACTGACTGGGTGCTTTGCTTTGTTCGTATCGATCAAAGTTAAATATTTTGATTTCGTGATTATCAATGGGCGTTAATACGTCTGTCTTCTTACTTGTTTCGCTGTTCGAATTATGATTAGTTTTCGAATTTTTAATATCGTCATTGAAATCGTTTAGCAAATTATCGATTTCTGAAACATTCTTCTGGCTACCACCAACGTGAGATTCGTTATTGTTATGCTCCGATGTATTTGAAAAGTTATGAGTTTTTAACGGTTGCAGAGGGGATGACGAAACATTTAGTAGTATCGGATTTATTGAACTGTTTTTAACTGTCAAACCCGTGTCTTTATTATTATTATCAACATGAACATCAATTAAGGTAGTCTCTACCACTACAAGGTCATCCTTGACATCACTCTTTATTTCAACGTCATTCTTCTCTAAATCTATAAAGTTATCTAAGCCCTCATTGAGATCTTTGAATATGGAATTTTCATTACATTTGCTTTGCCGTCTATATAAGACCGGAGGAACATCGGGTTCTGCATTGTCAACTAATATATTTTTGGACCCAGCTTGCATACGCAAATGACAAAACCTAGGTCCAGGGCCCACTTGAGTGTTCGATTTATGTGTGCTTACTGTTGATTTAGCTATCGACGATGTTCGACTACCGGCTCCCATGGAACTATGAGAATTTTTCCTCAAGTTAACACCTTCAACTGACGAAATCGCATCACTCGGTTTATTGTCCTTACAATTCGATACATCTCTAATGAGCAAATCATCGTTACAAACGCTATGAATACTACTTTTTTTGCTAGAAATGGAAGTTTTAGTCCTATCACAGAGTTTGTGATGAACGGATGGCTCCATGTTAATACTATTGTTTCGTATCTTCATATCTTCTTCCATTTTATAAGCAACTTCCCTTTGAATATCTGCTTCCAGTTTCATATTATTTTCAGTTTTAATAATCATGTCATTAATAATATTATTAGGTTTAATATTAATATTTTCGATTACTAAGTCAGAAGGCTCTCTTTGTTCAAGAACAAGAGGCTGCGGCGCTACATACAGAGGACTATGTGATGTTTTATCATTAATCATTTTAACAGCTGATGGAGAGTTGCTTCTGACACTAAAACTTGAATGAATCGACTTTACTTCGGAATTGCAGTTCGTACAAAGATAATTTTTCACATCTCCACTCAATATTGTTTGTGTTGATACCGTGTAGTAACTTTCGTTATAACAAAATGGCTTATTTTGAGATTTTGAGCAAGTGCAGGTATCACAATGTTTAGTCACCGAGTCTTGGATACTATCTTCTAGTATTTTAGACATAAGTGATGCAGAAATATTGAATTCATACTCACTTGCATCAAAAGTATCAATTTCATTTCCATTCTTTGACTGTGTTGAACTAGCTGGTTTAGGTGTCTTCGACATCACATACTGTGATACTCTTGCCTGAGTGTCAATTGGCAGCTGCCAACAAAAAAAATATAATTAAGAATTACAAAACGTCTTAATAACCACTTGAACATTTAAAAAAGGAATTTATTATCCTATCGACTTACATTATCAAGTTTCTGGGCCACAAAGTTATCAGGCTTGCATTGCAACAATTGAATTGCTAAGTTCATATCATTTTTATACCTTTCCTGAAAATATAAATAAATATTGATTATAAATAAAGTTAACACCGTCTTAAGAAGTCTTAGTAAATTATACTGTACATTTTCTTTTTGTAGCATGCTATAATTATGTTTAGATTCTGCTAATCTAACAGATAGAGTAGCAATATCTTTTGTTAATTGGCTTTTTTCGCTTTTCATCTTATCTACCATTTGAAGCAATTTGTCCTCAAGAACTTGATTCAATTTTTGTACTCGTTTATGTGAATCATATAATCTGAAAGTATAAATTATACAAGTTAATATATACAATAAAAAATGTTTAAATTATATTATAATTAAAATTACTTTCAGGTCTCTAACAAACTGCTATTAATAAATAATGAGATACACATTTGTATACCACTCACAATGTCTCTACAATGAATTAAGAATATATTATATAATAATAATCAAGTATTATTAAATAACTTATCAATATTTTAATAACTCTTATACTTACACTTAATTAAGCAAAATCTCAAAAATCTCAAAAAAGACAAAGCTCTCCTGATCTATAGAAATGATCTTATCATTTTGGAACCTAATATAATGTCAAATAATCTTAGAATTGAATAATATTTAACCTAAATAATAATATAATAATAATTTTTTTTTTAAATTAAATTAATATATTTACAACAAATTACAAAAAAACCATTACAAATACAATTTAAATATAGTCTTCATAAATGATATCTATTCATTGATTGATTACACAAATCAATTTAAAAAAAATATTTTACCTTTCATATTTTTCCCTCCATGTACCAATTTGTTCTTCTAGATCATTAGCTCTAGAGGATGACTTGAAAAATTCTGTCTCAAGGGCTAAAAAGTGTGCATCACGCTCAGCGAGATGAGCACGCAAGTGATCCACTTCCTTGCGCAACTGTGCTTCAACACCGTCACTACATTCCTAACAATGTATGTGCATATTAAAGTAAAAGAAAAATAATATAACAAAAATAAACTACAATTTCATTGAAATTTTCTAGTTGAAAATAATTGAAAAGATATTTTATGCAACAAAAAAACAGAAAAGCAATGTGCTCAATTTTACTAAGAATCCCATTTTCTAAATACAAATCTAAAAAGTCTAATAATTAAAATATACTTTTAATCTAAAGCTCAAAAAATTTAATTCCACTATTGAATCAAGAATAATAAGGTTTCCTTTTTTATATAGGAAAGCAATGCAGTTACTGAATACAAATAAAAGTACAATACTGATTTTGGATTTTTGAAATAAATGTATGGTTTCTTACAAATAAGAATCCCCTTGATGAATAGAAAGCTAGTTTTAATAATAAAACATATTTTTAAAGTTTCTATAGATAAATAATAAATATATGATATTTATTAAGAAAAAAAAAATCTATATCAGTCAACATGTAAAGGAGCAACTTGTTAACTGAACTTCTCGAAAATATAAACAAAGGTATATAAGAATATCTGCCTCAATTTATTGTATTACTAGTCTACTATTACATCGCCAAATTTTTACCTTACAAGGGGAGTTCTTTATGCTTTCATCCATCACTTATAAAAGCTTATTCTACTTCACATTTCACATTATGACACGTCCAATTTTAATATAAACAGCCACGTCACGCGCAAAGTGAATATAAACAGCTATTATTATCAATAAGCCACTGTTTAAAACATAAAATAAAAATCAATCGAGACACAAAACGTGAATATTTACTTCAATTTTGAATACAAATGTTTAACCATCTGCTTTTGGTTGTTGTACAAACATAATGGTAAATTTCTAAATATTTTTCTGAAATATTATAATATACATGTAACAAAATTAGAAAATTTTCTTTTTCGCTAAAGAACGCGATTTTTTAACAATCGCAATTGACGTTATTCGTTATTGACGTTTTATAGATAATAGATTAAAAAACAATACGCTTATGCTGTGTCTATGCCATGAAATATAAATTTTAACTTTACAAAATTGGTTGAAACTTTAACTATTTATTATGTAATTTAAATCTTAAAAAAGGAAAATGCGAGAAAAATGGTTTTGTCTAATTTTTCATAAATGTATTTCTAAATTTTATAAGAATTTTTATATAAAAATTTAAAACCATAAAATGTATGTTTTTGCAAACGGCTAAGTTCGCATGTTTTTTTTCTAAGACAAAAAATAGCCCATAAAATTATATACTGCTCAATTACTGCATGTATGAATATTGAATCAACGAGACTATATTTTGACATTTGTAATATTAACAAGAACATATTATTATAACTGTGATTTTTGTCAATATTGTATGTTATAATTAGAATGAAGATTATTTTTCACTTTTATTTTCTTTTTATTTTTCATAGGTCATCAGTTAGCAGAAATATGCTTTAACATTTGCCGTCACATTTAAGTACCAATTATTACTGTACATGTTATTGACAGCCATATTTCATTTGAAAACAAAAATATGAGTGCTCATACTACCTACCAACTAACAGCACCACGACGACAAAATAACTTACTGTTTATAAATTACACAAGTAACAAAATATAATAAAGAATTATTACTTTTCATGATAGCAACATTTCTTATTAGTGAATTCTGCGCTCTCAAAAATGGAACTAGTGATGTCATTCAAGGCCATTTTTAGAGGTCCGGTGACTTTGGTTTAGGATAGAAAGACCCGGAGGACCCTTATCATTTTACAAATAAATTGAACAATTAATATCTGTCGGTTGTTTCAATATTTTTAAGGAACATTTGATATTCCTTTATTACTTTAACTACCATATACCCTATTCCGTAACGAAACGTATTTCGTTTATATGATTCACGACTCAGTTCCGAATCATTACTATACGCAGTGATGCCAACTCCCACAGAATATTCCCCCTAGAACCAACTTCAAATTCCCCTAAATATCGATTGAAAACCGCTAAATTTTTCGTTGTATACTCGTTTTTCGTGTTCAAATACAAATTAAAAATACATTCATACAAGTATAAAATTGCTGTTGTATTTATGCGGGTGCATTTTACACATTTATATACATTAATTAGTGACATAATAATATTAATGATAATAACAATGAAACTAAACGATTTTTATTTTTTATTCGGTGACCAGAAATCGAAGCCCGGGCCTCCTACGTGTTGTACAAGCACGCTAAATAATAGCTCAACGGGAGCTATTATTTCAATCTCAATATATTATAGTTTTTTGATATTTCAGTTATAGCCACGCTTGGAGTTTATATTTGCTTTAGTTCGTTGGTTAGGTTCGAGGCTTAATAGAAATTGTATAGAGTCGTGCGCTTTTTTAAGGAAAAACAAAAATATCTTGAGTAATAGACCCACTAAATAAATGTACCCCCTTAAAAACCCCTAGACGTCTTGTATCCCCCTAAATTTGGGGTGAAAACCCCCAAGTTGGCATCATGACTATACGTAATAAATAATAGATGCGACTATAACCACCGACTAGTAAATAGGGTTGGTTAACTATAAATGGAATTTATTTTTTATGTTTTTATATCTTTCGCAAATCTGGATACAATAACTGTGAATGGGAGTTTGTGTGATTGTTTGTTTGGCACACCTTAGGTACTCAATCCATTTATATAAAATTAAATTAAATTGCGTAAATAATAGTAGAACCACAGAGAATGGAAGTAACTAATATATACATTATTTATTTGTACGTTTCATGTTTCTATGGCAACGAAAAGGACAGGCAGATTGGTATAATTTTTTGTATAAAGATATTGGTGGGCGGTTTTTTTTATGTCCGCACACTAGACATTGTTCCATTTTATACCTTTCATAACTAGTTCGACAAATGGGCCGACGCGGCTCGTCCTAATTTTCGGCTAAGGTTTGAATCCATAACTTCATTACGACCAGATTATTTCAACTTTAACAAAACGTCAAGGGCAAATTCAGACCTACAAGCGCAGAAAACGATGTTTTTGGCATTGTTTAAAACATGTGCAGATAAGGATTACCTTCTGTTGTTTCTAAATACATTGCTCTATATAAATATGGATTAGGAATCAAACCTAATCTCATTTGGTATTAGTTTGCACTTCTTGCCGGAACTCTATTAAAGAATAAATTATTTGCAGGTAGGAGCAATAGCATTGAGTCATTGCATCGATGGACTCGAAAGTGTATATTAATCACTTTTGTTGCGGCATACGGCTAATGTTGTTATACTTGGCTTTTGCTACTGTTTTCTCAGAAGTTTTAAAACGCAAGGCCATTCTCATGATGCGTATTACACATTTTCTTGCGAGAAAAGTAGTCACGTCTGAAATAGCGTGATAAAAATAAATAATTGACAGAGATGCGTCGAAGAGAAGCTTGCTCGGCAATACTGTGCATAATTTGAGCGTCGGCACACGTCTGAATCTGACGGGGGTTCTATTTCGGGAACGCCAACCTCACACTAATGCTGATCCAACTCTCGACACTCCTTTGTCTTATTAAAAGTATATCGGTCAATTTGCGTATAAAATTAGTTTGTTGATTATAAAAGTCTTCCAAAATGGGAAACTTACTCAGTGGTGCTTCAACAGAGAGTAACGCTTCAACTTTAAATAACGTAGCAAGTGAGAGTGACACAATGGAAAACGTTAACATCTTAGTTGATAACAATGAACCAGTCATTGAAGAACAGTTTCATGATATTATAAGTGATGATGAAGAAACCCGTGCTAAAAATAAAGAAAAAGAAATGAATGAATTCAGAAACCAGTTAAGCATCAAACGTGAACAAAGAAAAGAAATATTAGCTCGACATAGAGCTGAAAAGAGAGCTTTAGAGAATGCTTTAAAAGATGAAAAAGAGTCTAAAGTACAATTATGTGAAACAAATAGGCTTCTTCGCGAATTATTGAAGAAAAATAACATTGACATACCAGAAAATGTTGAAATGTCGAACGAGAAATCTTATATCGCAGACTCTATTTCTCAGATGAGAGAAGAAATCGATAAATTAAAATCCAATAATAATAAATTAAGATGTGATTTAGCAAATTCAAATCATGCACTTCAAACGGCATACACAGATATTGCAGAATTAAGTGCCCAAAATACAGAATCTATTAAGCAAGTTAACGCACTCAAAGAAGTGATAACAGTAAGCAAGACTTTGATCAACCTTCGTGAACAGCAACTTACTGAGGTGAGTCATATTTTATATATTTAAATTACATAACGAAGAACTAAATTTTCAACGATCAAAACTATACTTTTAACTATTACTGTGAAATCATACATAAAATATTGGCTACGCTTCAAAAATATTCTTTTTGTTTCATTAGAAATTGATTCGAGTAGTTTGATTTTTGTTTAGACTAATTGTTAAAAATGATTTAAAATAGTCAGGGCTATGACCCCTTCAAATATTAATGCAATATCTGATATAAAATTGTTCTTTAGATTTACGCCAAAAAATTACAAAAAAAGAATATCGTTCCATATTGCATTCATTCGTTTATGAACAGTTTTCTAAATATTTATTACTTTTTATGCAACTTTGCCTAAGCTGCTAAATAAATAAATAAACTATATCAACAAAAAAAATGTTTTGAACAGCCAGTGCGTTACTTAGTTTATTTGTAAAGGCAACGACCTGCATCATCGAGTACTTCCATCGGTCAGGGACCGCTACAATACGTAGCAGCACGTTGCCGGTGTTTCCCTTTGGCACATGAACTTGATGTAATGCCAAAATCTTTATAACTTCCCTTTCATAAACAAAATATTTGTATCTTTTTAAGTAATTAATGTGTAATTTTCAAAATTGGTACAGGAACAAATCATAATTGTTTTGACTTTTGATAAACAATTCGTCTTTGTTACAGTTGAAAGACAAACTTAATGAAATAGAACAGTCTCTTGCTGATAGAGAAACAAACATGCTATCAGCTGATTTAAGACAGGAATACGAACGTCAGTTACAAAATATTCGGACATTACGTGGATTATATGAAGAGCGAGCTAGATTAGCAGATGTATCAAGACAAGCTCTTGCTAGAGATCTAGAAGAGCAAAAACTACTTCTTGAGGCTGAAACAAATAAGTATGCTTTTATTTTTGATCTTGTCCTTCATTTCTAACTTTACCGTAATGATAAATATGTATTAAACTAATGGGGTGTGTGTGCACACATACATATATATGCAGTTATGTCTTCAAATATAAAATCTAGCAATCTTTGTGATTTACAAAGGTCGTTAAGCAATTATTTCGTTGTTTGACTTTAAGACAAAAAATACAAAACGATTAACACAAAAAGTAACAATTTAAAAAAAAAATCTGTCTTTCACAACTTCTAGATCCAATGATCTCAGCAATAAAGTTGAGGCACTTGAGACCAAGATAAGTGAGTTAGAAGAAACAGTCGATGACAAAAATAATTTAATATCTTCTTTTCGTGAGGAAGCACGGGGCTTAAAAGCAGAAATGTTGGTAATTAATAAGGTATGTTATACATAACTTTAGTAAATATTTCTTTGCAACAAAATTTTATTTGTAAATAGAAAATTAAGAAAAATCATGTCCTCATATTCTTTATCTTATTGTTTTTAGTTCAGACATATGAAGTAAGTAATATTATTGTAATATTTCTTTGTTTTTATCAGTTATTTTCACAAGTACTATTGGGCTACAAAAATAAGCAAGATTTAGATAAACTAGTGCACCGTCTGGAAGAAAACCACGGTTTACTTACACAAATGGCCGGCAGAGAGAATGGTTTAGAAGTATCTACAGAACTACCAAAGTTATTGTTAGAGATCGTGAGCCAAATAGACGAGGAAGACAATAATGACTTGAATATTAATACTAACGACCAAACAACCACGATTGTAGAAAATGATTTCCAGAAAACTGGTAAGTTGTATAATGTCAAGTGGTTATTATTTTACTTAGATTACTTACTCTGTTTTATTAGGTCACTGCCCGAAACATGATTCGCCACGCATGACTAATTGTTTAATTTCGAAAATTGTTCAATTATCCATTTAACAAACCAACACATTTGTGTACAACAGTAGAAAATTCAGTTTTTCTTAAGTTTCAATATTTAATTTATTTAAGATACCAATACTACACCTGAAGAAATAGTTGAAAACCTTCCGAAAGTCTGGCGTGTATTAATGGAATTATTAAGTCACCAAAGCGAAGCTGACACCAATACCTCCGAGAAAGTAACAACCTGCTACAAGTCAGTCGAAACAAAATCAGGGCCAGTTCTTGTGCCAAGCGTTAGTCAAACTTACATCAGACTTAAGGTAAAATTATAAATTCAATCAATACATTATGAATTTACTAATCGCATTTATTAAAAGATATGACTCATGGAAAATATATGTGCCTTAAATAAACAATAATATATTCATGACCAACAACTTACGTCTTTTATAAATATAGAATTACTTTTACTTGTTATGTCACCAGACCAGTTTTTTTTATTTGTAATAACGTTTCAAATTAACTTACAGGATTTGATTCTTGAAAAATTGACTTTGATCAAAGAAGTAAGCCGCATGAAACAGCTGAATACGCATTTAGAATCACGTTTAGAAGAACAAGAAAGAAGACTTTGTCTTGTTACAACCGAATTAAGCAAAACGTGGCACGTTGTCGGTAGGTTACGACGTCATCATCATCAATTACATACGCATGAAAAGATACTTAAATACGAACTACAACAAAAACGAAAATTACTTAATGAACTAAAGGAGGAGCTTGAATATTGCCGTGAAAAATGGGAACAAGCGAGGGAGAAAAATACTCAATCTGAAAAAGACTGGCGCAAGCTAAGAACTGAATTTTCAAACAGAAAATTAAAACCAGAGCAAGCCGCTATTAATAATTCTGCTGAAAGTGGTTATAGTGATGAGAGACCTTCAGATTCGTCGGATTCAAATGATGAAAGCGAGTATGTTGAAACAAAGGTAAAATGTAAAAAGAAGCTAAAAAAATCATTTGAAACTATTATAGACTCCAGTACTGATTTTAATTTGGCTGCGGAAAGGGAAGATCCTGCGAGTGATTTATTAGATGTAGCAGAACTTCCACTAGATACTCAAGAAGATAATCCTGAGTGCGACGTGTCAGATTTATGTAAAAGTGAGATTATCTTAAAAAATTCAAAAGTATACGATGAAACTGAAGATGAAATAGCTGATATGGCTAATGATTCATGTGTAGAAGATATTTCCGTTGCGGAAAATTCCATCGCCGATAAAATAACGTGTGATACTATAAATTTTCAAAACAAAAACCTATATGATCATGGTAGTAATTCCGTAATTCCCCATATGGAGGAGATACCGACACAAAGCAATCAAACCAATGAAAGTGATACAGAAATAAATTTTGAACGCAAAGAAGAAGAAGAAGAAGTTAATGATCCTGAATGTAAGAGTGACATGGACAAAAATATTCAAAAAACCCAAAAACAATTAAATCTCTGTAAGGATACAACTGAAATTCCTGATTGTAAGTTAACAGAAAATATAAACCAAGAATCCACACCAGAACATTCAGAACAAATTACAGAAATCGATTTTAGTGCAATATTAGAAAATGTTAAAAAACAAAATGAACGACTTCAGTTAAAAGACAAACGCTTAGAAATATTAGAAAATGGATGTTCATCCGTTGTTTCAAATATATCTAACACTCTTAGTTCTGGAGATGAAATGATTGCTAAATTAGACAACTTGCATACAGATTTGAATAAAGGCTTACCAGTTCAAACACAGTTACCAAAACAAGACATATGCAATATTGAAAATCAAAATCCAACTGATTTTGAAGAACCGTCATCATCCAGAGATATTGACCACGAAGCTAGATTTGCGGCTCGTGATATACGATTGAAAAGGTTAGAAGAGCAAACAAAATCTCTAGTGAGTAAAGTAAATAAAACAGCAACGAAAGGTGTAAAAATCCATTACAAGTTAGAAGAACTGCATAATATTTATGGATCTGAAAATTCGAGATCCGGAACGCCATCAGAAGATACTGAAGATATTTCACAAAATGATGATGAAATGCCAAACTGATAATCTTATGTCTTATTTAATATATTGCATGCAAACTATATTAAAACACAAATAAAAAATATATATATATTTGACAAACGTTTTATTTACCAATCATATGTAGGTATAAAAAATAATCAGGTACGTGATTTGATTTTATTTCTTTCACAGAAAGTTTAACAAAATTTTACAAAAAAAAACAATAAGCACATCCACGAAGTATATAACATTATCTAACTTAAACTTAACAGACCAACGCCAGACGTGCATTTAAAAAATATGTATCGAACATAAAAAGCTTCTTAGTAATTTACTCAAATCTAAAGCTTAATCATCACGTTTAATACTAGTTTTGTTGCTGCATGTATCTGCTTCTTTTACTTTCTCGTTACTAGTAAGACTGTCTTCAAGCACTGCGACGACTATGTGCTGTACTTTATCCGCCATCTTACCTGGTGGTACACCATACAATCGCCACGCCCATATCGACAATAATAACATCTCAAAAATCATTATAATACTTTGTATCACTGAAAAAAATTAGACATTTATAACATATTATAAACATTATATTATTCTTATGTTGATAACTTTTCAAAGCAATTGCAATGTATTTATCAGAAACTGCTTATAATTATTACTTTGTTTGTAATATAAAAAATATTAGGTACTTACTATTAACAAACACTGAGGGATGCAAAGCCATGATGCAAGGCAAATCAAATATCTCCGGTATAATTTTTGCAAAGCCGCATTGTAACTTAACAATCAAAAGCACTAGCTGCAACGCTAGGAACCTTGGCCTGGGAGTGATTCCTGTGGCCTCAGCTGCACGCACGCACATTATAACACCCCATACTCCTGACAATATCGATACGGCGATGAACGGTTGAATATAGATAAAACTGTTTAGATATAACATCTGAAAATTAAAAGAAATCAGTCGAATAACAATTTAAACCTTAGGCTTTCGCCAAAGACCAAAACAATAAAAATGACAAAAAATAAAAAATTATCTACAAAAGTATTTGCATTTCTACTTCGATTGTTAAATGACTTCATGATTAAATATCGCGACCAATTAATTATTTTATGAGAGTCGTGACAGTTGCATTTCAACTATAAAGATAACATTGACGTGATCGTATTTATATTTTTACCATATCTTCAGCCCAGAGTATTAGAACAATCAGGTACAATATAGCTTGGATTACAGGCATCTGCAGAACCAGATATCGCAACCAAGTTAAACTTTTTCTGAAATCATACAAAATATTACATATAAAATATACAAAATATTTGTTTAACACTAACATTAAAAATTATAATATGTGTAGGGAAATTCATGTGAAATATAACTTTATCGTTGTTACATAACAGCTCTCACAAATAGTAATCAATATTAAGAATCAATGTTTCTTTATTTGTTCCGTATTTCCGTATCCGTCCCCATTAATCACAATGAATGAAAATTTCACGCGAAAAGTGCTCGCGAAGGTTTTATAGTTCTATCATAGTACTACGAGTATCAATTTTAAAAAGGTGGCGCGCGAATCAAGTCTAATAAAATCATATAAGGCATTGCAACGCATTACGCGTATTAGCAATTCCACAACTATTTTGCCCGTGAGTATGTTTAATAAGAGCTATAGTTTGTCAGGATAAAATTATTTGGTATAGGTATGTCCCATCATCTACTGTATCCTAGTGAAATTTTACTTTAATTTTGCAGCCTACTATGTGTAATAATTAGATTTTATCCATAGTATTCTAATATCTAAAAACCTATATAATATTAAGGAATGATAATAATGTCGATATCAAAATCAATATTTATACTTTTTTATTAATAAAATTTAAGCTCTCAGTCAACGCAACATGATATATTATTATCTAATAAAAATATAGTAGATTAGACGTTTCAATTATAACTATGAACAGCGGAGGCCAAAGCAATATATTGAAGTGGAGTAATTTTTTTTCTCTACAATTAAGGTACCAAGTATTAAATTAGTTACAGTCGCTTAGTAATTACAAAATAATTGGTAATAAATATAATGGAAGTAACTAATACCCGTTTCTTAGAATCACATAAAGCTCAAAATGTCCCGTCACGTCAAGAGTATAACGATAATAAACATTTTAGTAACTATGTCATTTAATCAGCTCAAATAAATTTTATTTACTTAAAATTATGCAACGGTGACTTTTTAATAACAATAGGTGCTATTTGTACTTAATGCAACGTTGATTGAATGAATTAATTTTATAAATAACATTAATACGGGTTATATTTGCTTACTTTTGTACTTGCGGCCTCGGCAACATACAACAAGGCCAACAACAGCATGGTAACACCCTAGTCTCCATTAGAGACCCTTCAGATCGTCTAAAATCAAAATAAAATAAGACAACTGACTTTGTACTTCTCGTATAGGATACTTAATAATACATAATTAATAATTTAATATGAATTATTATACACTCCAAAATATTAAAGAAAATTATATTTTTAAATTCAATGAATGGAAAGCTCAACATACATAAATTAAAATAAGCCCAAAAGCATATTTGTATATTGAATTATAATAACGCATAGTGACTCAGTCAAAACTATAACATGCACTTTTAAATAAATAAAGAACACTCATAAATTAATGTCTATATATAATTTATTTTAATTTTATTTTAATTACCACAATTCAAATTTAAGGTAAGGTCCATAAAAATTACCTGTGACTTATATAAAGTGGTTTATAATTAATAGTAAAATAATATAATAATTAATGGTCTTGTCTTACCTGACAAGTTGATTAGTACCTCCACACTCGGCGATGATTAGAAAATAGAAATGGTACATTGCAATCATTACAGCCTCTTGGGATATCGCCTCAGCTAGGATACGAACTCGAGGCAAAATAGTTGTAAGGAGAGCCATTGCTGCGACTAGCTATGAAAAAATTAAATTAAATTAAAAAAAAAAAGTTAAATTGTTTAATATTTGTTAGGATAAAAAGCAAAATAACAGCAGCCTCTTGAGGAGCTTATTGTACCACGCTGCTAAAAATATATGGTATAGTTTTGTTTTGAATCAGATTATCATTTAAAATTTCTTCTGTTTTATAATAAACTTTGTTTTTTTTTTTTTTTAATATTGACTACAGATACGTATTATACAACAACAATAAAAGTAAAAATAAGGTTATGTTTCGTCACATGTTTTTATGATTTCTTTCGAGATGATTTATAAACACAAATTAGGCACTTGTAAATTTAGTTTAGCCAGCGAGTTTGAACTCTCAATCATCGGTTAAAATTTATGCTCTAACTTCTGGGCCGTCGCTGCTCTTAAAACAAAACTATAGAAATACAAGTAATTATATATGTATAGATAACACTGTTCTAAATTAAAAGCTTAATACATACGGATATGTATGATTGTGCTAATTTCAAAATTACACGAAGAAGTAAGTAATCCTTGACATTAATATTTTTCAATTGAAACAAATAATTAAATTACCGTAGTTTTTAATCTCTAATTGTCTTTTTGTTAAGTGAAAATAATTACCTTAAAGTGAGTGACTCCTTATTGAGTTGTGAAATTCTCACGACCTTATTACTTCGGGTCAAGAACGACTAGTTTAAAAAAAAACAAGTAATAGAGAAGTACATATTTACTTATAAAACATTTTCCTCTCCAAAACTTTAGTAAAATATAAATCTTTAGCTTTTTTATGGAGAGGCTTCTTAAAATTACAAAAACACTTCCTTCTTAATAATTTATTTAGTATTTAATAGAAATATATTTTTATTCGATTCATAAACATTAATTTACGACAAATGTGTTTGCGCAGTTGTTAGGTTTTTTTTATTTCCACTTAAAAGAACAAACTAATTACAATTTATTGCTAAGACACGATAATTTGAGGTAAAGAAGTTACTCTGAATTAAACTAACGATTACATAAGGACTTTTATGTAATATTATGTCCGCATAAGGTACATTCGCTTGTGCAAGTGAATGGAGTTAAATATGTGTCATAAATCACTTTAGAAATCTTTATTAATAAATATTTTCTATAAGTATTATTATATTATATAACAAAGGGGTTTTATAAATTTAATGTCAATGCAAGGTACAATCGCTTGCGCAAGTTTATAGATTGAAAAATATGTTCATTTTAACTCGTTGGGATTTTTTTATCACATTCATGAAACAGTTACTTAACATAATTTCTTTTTGAACCATTTTACTTTATCATTGTTTCTCGAACCGATCCGTCATAGTGAACAAAATCGACCATGGTTAATTAATTGATCTTTAAAAACAAAAAGCATGCAAACAAATAGCGACTAAAATGTCAAAATAATTTCGAAATAAATATATTACCTAAGCCTTTACCTGAGTGAGCTATTAAATATGTTCTAATCTTTAGCATATAGGCTAATTAATTTGCTTTTAACTATACATTACTTCGAAGTATTCGTCGTTAGTTTCTTACGAAACGACTTGATGTCGACTTATGCAATATCAACACTAGTCACTCACAACAAGAAAAAGACTTGAAAGGCCAGGATGTTTGCCGCTGTTAGTCTTGTATACGAGAATTTTAAATAAATAATTGTAGTTAACACATTGGGATATTTGGCAATGTCGGATGTTAACATTTTAAAAAAAATGCTGAAGAAAAACCCATTCAAACATAATTAAATTGATAGTTAATTACATTTTGTATTATTACCATTGATTGTTATCGTCGTTTCATCAAAAAATTATATTCACATTTTCTTTATTTTAAGCTAGAATTTCATTTTTAAATATCTACTGTGTTGCTCTACTACATATAGCTATTATATTTCAATATGGTGCTATTTGTAAACGAATTTAATTAAACATAATATGTCGCTATGAAATAAATAATTCATTTAAATAAAATATCCAACTTGAGTTGTATTTTTGGATAATAGATAAAAATAAAATGTCGATAAAAGAAATAATACTATGTAATCAATGAATTATATAAATTAAAATAACATTTTACTTAACATGTCTTTTACCCCTCAAAAGTTTTAATTTTATTTTAAAATTTGCAATTATGAAAAAGATATAAAGCTCACATACCAAGACTTCTTGCTTCATTATAATTTGACATAATTTACTTTTGATTTATTGCGAGCTATAAATAATAATCTCGTACACAATACATGAACCAAATATGCTATACTTACTGGATAAACAGCCAAAACAATGGCTAAACTTGAGCTCGACTCTTTCCAATAGCGTAGAGCGGATTTTAAGGTTAAGATATAAAGCAGACATAATGCTAGCACGACCACTAGTCCACCGGACCATATTATCCATGCGTTAGTTTTTAGAACTGAAAAAGAAATCATAATTAATATTAAAATTAAAATAAGAGAAGGCTAAATATTATATCCTAATGATCTTATGTGAAATTGATGAGTAAAATCAATAATTGGGAAAAGTATGTAATTTTCAATTATTATTATATATTTTCTAACTGATATAGAATAAGCAACGTGTAATGAATTCGATTAGCATACTACGATATAGATACATATTTGATTTAGCCAACCTACCGCACACGCATGTAAGCGATTATATCTCTTTATATAAAAAATAAAATTTGAATTGAAACTACTATGCTAAATTATTTTTTATAGTTTATTTTGTACTAGTTTTCGCCCGCGTGTTAGGGGAGGGACGCATGTTTGGTATTAAAAAGCACTTCTGTCCTCCCTTGCGGTTCAAGCTTGCTTCATACGGAATTTTATTAAAATCTGTTCTGTGCTTTATCCGTTAAAGCGTTACAGACAGATAAACAAAGTAGTACGCTTTTATAATATTTTTATGGAAGTATCAAACTCAAATCAAACATCCTCAACAAAGACTCAATAGAGAAAAAAATACTTGATAATACGAATATTATAAGATCCAATAAAAATATATCTATTTTCTATTTTACAAAAAATTAACCAAATATTTAATGTTCTCAATTAATGATAGTGTTTATCTTTTTGCAAATCCCGATAGCCGTAACGATTGACAATCGAGATACACTTTACCTAGGGTTTATCATTTTTCCAATAATTTAAAAGAACAGACTATGTTAGGCTAAATATTTTTGTTTGTTATGTATTAGAATTTTAATTTTTCTTCTTTTCTTTTCATTATAATAAGTAGCTACTATATGCCTTGCAGTTGTATATGATGTCACTCTGTACTTTTAATTAATTCAATTGGAACTGTTAAATGAACTAATAAAATCAAGATCAAGGATAGGCTCCTCAGATTCTGTATTATATAACTATATAATACAGAATCTGAGGAGCTAAATGAATGATAATGTTAATTTATTAATAAAAAATCCTTACTAATAAAATTTGTTTAAAGTTTTTTGAATATGGACTAGTAAATACATATTATGCTTGGCGGTTGTCTAGTATTCTTTTAATGGATGCAAATGAATCTTTAATTCAATCTTTAATTGATTTTAAAAAGATAGAAGGCCCCTAGGGCTGTTAGATGGGAAGATACCTTCGCAGGTATGGTGTGTAGGGATACATTGGCATTGTTAGAAATATAAATTACAGGAATGAGGACGTATTATATTACAAAATTAATTAGTTTTTTCATTTAAATTTTTGTTTTCGTTCTTTATTTTTTTTTGTATTTCGTGTTACGATGTCATTATAATTACGTCCATTAAAAAAAAGTTCAACATTAATAATTACTTTTTATTATTTTAATTATTCATTAAATTGATTTCCCTACAGGACATCATATTATATTAAGCCATTTTATTATCAAGCTAACTTGTACAATATTAAATTACAAAAAAAAATGATAATATACTCTATAGTAAAGTACAAAATAATTTCCAAAAATCACTATAAAGCCTTTCATTTATGGCAAATAAAAAACCATTTAATTCAAATGTGTTTGCTTTTTTTCGTGCCAATTAGTTGATTGAACATTAATGTTGACCTTTGCTGCTTTTCCGGACGTCATTAACCCGAAAACCGGAAATTTATCAAAAAGTTATAGTCAAGGAGAAATTCCTTTTAGAGTATTATTACCCCAAATTTATCACGTTGAATAAAACGGGTTATTATATTTTGCTAGGTATTTATCTATATAATAAATAAAAAACAATGTTCTGAATGACTATGACTGGTTATCAACCCACAACCGAAACCAATAATATTATTAATGTCCTCCAAACTGATTTCGACCATAGCGGCCTATCTCAAGAGGGATTAGCAAACACAGGTACACTGTCTATTCCCTAACTCTCATAATTAATTTGGTCGGCAATCCAACACGACCGAAAAGAGTAAGGCACGATAAAGACGAAATTACGTGCCTTCCGAGGCACGGGAGTGTACTCACTTCCAACTTCCAGACTCCGGGCTGCTACTGAGAATTTTCGACAGAAAACCCAACAAGTTTTTACTGACCTGACTTGGATTTGAACCCAGGACCTCAGGGTCTGCGGCCTTATATCTAGCCAATAAACCAAGGGGGAGTGCACAAACGAAACTACAAGACATAGAGACCTGAAATTTTATAGAGACCTTCGTTTTGCAGAGGCCACAATAAGAAAAAAAACTGCGAAATTTTGATTGTAGGGGGTACTGCACTCCTCTACAACTTTGTCATCAACTCAACTCAATCATCAAAATTGTTTTAATTAAATCATAAACAATATTATTATGAATATCATAATTATATATATTTTATTTATTATTATTAACAATATCATCATTATGTTTCTACCAGTCCACATATTCCATAGATCCATAGATAACACATAATTGTGATATATTAATAGTAACACATAAATTAAATAATAAATAAAATAATATTTTTTTTTATATTTAAATAAGGAAATTAAAAATAATTGAAGCGATAAATCAAAATGTTACCATTAAATGTATAAAAATCCTATTCGTGGTTTTAAGTTTGACTTAATTATATAATTAAAATTTATTTAATACAATGAAGTCATTACTTATTTATTTATTTTATTTAAGCCTCTTTAATTCCTTAGTATTAATAATACGGTGTTTTTTTTATTAATAAAAATATTATTTAAATTGCATCTTTTTTTGCCTAATCATATTTTTGGAAGATAAAAGTTTTCTTAGGTACCTAAGAAAACTATGTAGTTTATTTTATAGGTACACATCATTATATTACCTGCCAAATTTGAGGCGAAATCAGGCTGAAGGCTATAGCTATGGCACAATAAAGTTGTATTAATCGCATTGTTTACTTCTGGCAATGGTGTCTCAGCACTTATGTGACGAGCTGCCAAAACTCTTGGTCCGCTACTTTCAGCACTTAACAAATCCATTTTTTACGTTTCTATCGTATTATATAAATCACTTTTTATTTAAAAGACTAAGAAAACATTTTTAGTTCACTCTAAGCATAAGGGTTACGAAATACGGCATAAAACGCGTTATACAGTACAGGTATCGCCGACGGTGTCTTGCACACTGATGTCCGACCGATTCGTTCACTTTCTTTCGACATTTCAGTCTACGCAATGCCTAGTGTTGTACAACATCCCACAATGTACAACGGATACTGCCGAGAATAATACACAGTACACACAGGCAATCATCAAATATACCACGATAAAGCGATCGAAACACGATAAGCGATCGAAACACCATAAATTACTCAAACAAACTTTATCTGTTATTGTCATTTACAGCATATTCTTATAATAAAAATACTTCCAATTAAGTGAATTGTCGGTGTCGATGTCATTTTGTCGACCATACGGCAACACTAAATAATATTTTTTTACAATTAATCTGTATGAGGTAACAGAGCGAGAGCCCCCGACCCGACTAACCGACTTTATGCTTTGATAATCACTGGTTTTGTAATTCGTAAAAGGATATGTACTTAAACCGTTTGTTGGATATTAAATGTAGTTGTGGACATATTTTCTTTCAATTCATTTTGTTTATTTCTGAGAATAAAACTCGTTATAGCAACAAAAAGAGAAAGTAACGAGGTCATTGCCGGTTCCGCTCCGATGTATTGAAACGTTATAACAAAAATGACCATACAATAATTTTCATATAATAAGATGTTTCAATTCGCCCGCGGATTTAGATATACATGAAATAAATATTATTTAAAAGTAAAGTACAATTTATGTTTTGTTTTATTTTTTGCACCGTCCAATCTACCTTGGACAATAACTTCCTTCTCTACAAATAATAGATATTAGCTAAAACATTAAGTGCATACCAATATAAAGAATATAACAAAGTAACCATGTTAAAGTTTAATAATATTATCGTGTAAGCAGTAGGATCGATATATTAATTTAGCTTTACACACCTTATTGTCGTCACGAGAAAGTTTCTTTAGCCTATCCCTGGTTTTTAGTTATTACCTATATGCCTTACTAATGGAATGAAGTCTTCTGCCAATAAGTCAATAAATGATTTTAATTTCCATGAAGGATCAATAATAATTCAATTATAATTAATCAAGGGGAACTACTGAGTTCTTGCAGAGATTCTAGCGAGATTCTAGAATAACCTGAATATTCCGAACCGGTGGTCATTTTAAATTAAAATTAATCTTGAAATAAAATGTCTCCTGAAAGCGTTATATAACAAATAAATCATACTAGCATAAAGCATTAAACATAATTATTAATGTTTGACATCCTTACTTTGGACATCCTTACTTTTATATGTGTAGGTAATTTATTTTTATTTTCTAACACTTACGCTGTCTATAGATTTTTATCATTGTCAAAACATCTTTATGTATTTCTATTAAGCCTTAATGTAACTGTCTTGTAGAAAATAATGCAATAAGTTCGTCTTCTAGTCCAACTGTTAAATTTAGAACTGCTAAGTTTTTGCAGAAAGATAAATTAATAGCTTAATCAAACAAAATTGTTGAACTCAACAAGAAGTGTTACCACTCCGAATCTGTCTTTAAGAAAGACACACAAATATGTGTTTGCTTAAATAGGCTCTACTCATTTAGAGAGCTCTCGCTCTGTTACCTCATACAGATTAATTATAAAAAAAAAAAATAGTGTTCTGTATGGTCGACAAATTTACATCGATACCGACAATTCACTTAATTGGAAGTATTTTTATATTAGTTTTATTTATAAAAAAAAAAAAAAACAATAAATTGTAAAGTTAAGAATTTAAATTTGTAAAAACTTTGACGACTTCCAATAATAATTATCGACACGAATACTACGTAACTACAAAGGAACCGCACAAGTTCTATGTTATTATTTTCTCTAGGTATTTAACTGCAAATTGAAAACTGCCTGTTTACTTATAAATGTTGACAGACGAAATACTTCTCTGACCTTAAAACGTTGAGTAAAAAAATAGTTTGACATTTGTAAAATAATAGGATTATTTGAATATATCCTCTAAAACAGCTCTTTCAATAACAAGAACTCTTGAAACAAATGTATTATGTTAGGAAATTATAATACCTTCGATTAACATTTATGAAAAAATGTATCAATATTAAGCAAAGTTACCTATATAATACAATCAGTACGCTTGTATGATTTATTAAATCACTTCACTGTAAATATTTAAACGTATAAAACGTAATTATATATGTGTCGTGAGTAATATGTCAGTAAAATGTAATATCTTACGTGATGACTTTGAGTTATATAATTTATAAAAATGTATAATACAAATTAAATCAATCGAAGTTATTAATAAAAATAACATTATTTCATCAGTGTTTCAAAGGAATCAATTTTAGTTCCTTTACTATTTTCGGAATATAGTGTATGATTTTCGTTTTTATGTTTTTTTTTTTTATAGAATAGTTAAGTGGACGAGCATATGGGCCACCTGATAGTAAGTGGTCACCGACGCCCACAGACATTGGCATAGTAAGAAATGTTAACAGCTGCTTACATCGCCAATGCGCCACAAACCTTGGGAACTATGATGTGATATCCCTTGTGTCTGTAATTACACTGGCTCACTTACCCTTCAAACTGGAACACAACAATACCAAGTACTGCTGTTTTACGAAAGAATATTTGATGAGTGGGTGGTACCTACCCAGAAGAGCTTTGACAAAGCCCTACCACCAGTTACGTTCAAGGTATTTATGATATTATTCTTTTGATAACTAACTTTTGTAATATAACAGAAAACAACGCTAATACCTGCTAATTAATCCTGCTGAGTTTCTTTCGCCGGTTCTTCTCAGGGCTAGGTGTTTTTTCTTTTCCGAACCGGTGGTAGTTTCTAGTTTGACAATCAATAAGTAAGTAATCCTACCATGTTAAATAAAATATTTTGATTTTACAGCATATACTGTTTACCTCGGCTAATGTAAGAAAATAAAACTAAAAAATTATCGTTGATTGATTTATTTATTTATATATATATATATATATATATATATATATATATATATATATATATATATATATATATATATTTAAAATATTAATATATACATTATTATTTTTAAAATCTGAGCTTATATTTATACTAATGTAATAATATAATAAATAAAATGTAATCGATATTCAAATATTATTAGGAATCACTTATTACTCGAACAGACCTTCTAGCGCCGAAACAAACATTTAGAAAATTAATCAACTTAAAAATTGGACCCGCTACAAAGAATTTCTTGACAGAAGGTTTTCTGTATAAACGTTTTAATGACACGACCAGGATTTGAAACCAGAAAACTGTTTGATGGTGAGGACATCAAACAGTTTTGCAGTACATATAAAATCTTTTAATGCCCAAATGAACTGTTTTAGTGCATTTTCTGCTATTTTTGAAGGCGGTTAAATTTAGTATCAACTTAGCAGCAACAGTAGGAGTGTGAATTAAAAAAACTCGTATTATAATCAAAATGTTCTATCATTGAAGCGATATAATTGAAGTTCGCGTATTAATTAAGCTTATTATTATCTTGGCAAAAAAAAAAACAAATATAATCAAAATATGTATATATATATATTAATGTTTTTTGAGAATTATTGTAGGTAACTGATAACTTGATGCATTTAATCACTAGCTGTGCCCGCGGTTTCACCCACGTATAATTTAAAAAAATTACTAAGAGCAGGCTTATAATATTTCAGTGTATACAACACTTAGTTTTATTTTCGTGGGATATTAGTATTTATTCGGTTTTTTCGGCACCTGGATCTAGAAAACATCATACCCTTAAATCTATTCGGACATACTTGAATTTCTTTCCCTGTTCTTTATTTATTGTGTTTACTATACTATACCTTCACAGGAAGTTGTGTCCTTTTAAAATAGTTTAATTAAAAGTTGTGTCCTGTTTTTTTAATAAGTACTCATTATCAACTAACCGACTAACTGGTTCATTTTCCGCTCAGAGAATCGAAATTGCGATTCAAAGGGGAAATGCCGCTAGCATTCTCGCCACCATTCCACGCGGAGACGATTTGTACTATTTTTAATTTCTATTTGTATATAAGTGGTTTTGCTTCACTTGTCAAATTCCCTTATAAACTTTAACTTACAAAGTTATCTACAAACCGAAAATAAATACGTATGTATATATGAGAATTTTCAAACAACCCACTCGACTACCCTTTTAATAATATGTCAAAACTATAAAAAATGTCTAATAATGCTAAAAAATGTCTAATAATGCTATAAATGCTAAATAATGCTAAAAAATGTCTATGGTCTTATCTCGATATCTTTCATAAGAATTAATATTTTATTAACGGCGAGTTAACTGACATATACCAGCATAACCCCTATTTAATATGATTGATCATATAGATCTGAGTTCAACTTACATTGGAAGATCAGTTATTTTATAGCAATTGTACCGAGGAAATGTTCGACGCGGTTCTTTAAATTGACATAGCTTTATTATTTATAAACTGATTGAAATAAAACAAACACTACATTTTAAATGAAGTTAGCTACAATACATTAGTGAAAATCGCACTTAAATCCATTAAACCCTTTCTAAGATTAGCGTGAACAAACGCACAGACAAACAGACAAAAATTCTAACAATCATAGTTTTGGGTTCTATTGCGTTGATAAAGGCCCTCGGTAATAGTTTTACTCATATTTCTTCCATGTACAGACAGCGATTAGTTACAGATTTCTTATACGTATAGATATAGATAAATAAACTATAGCTCAGATATTACAAGACGTCCGTCACTATTAGTATTTTAATAAGTCGATGAATCATTGCAAGATAATATATGTGTCATTTAGAACACACATTAATAAATTAAATTTAGAGAAATGTTCCAATATCTATTTATGACTCTATTAAAGATTGCCTACTAATATGTTATCCAGTTAAAATAAAACAAAGGACTTCGGCTTGATGTTGCAAATATATAAGTACCTACAGATTTTGTCAATTTACATATTAATATTCATTATCATTGATGGTACCTAGGTTCACTTATAATATTTTTTTTTAATTCCGTAACCGTACCGTAACAGCCTGTGAATGTCCCACTGCTGGGCTAAAGGCCTCCTCTCCCTTTTTGAGGAGAAGGTTTGGAGCTTATTCCATCACGCTGCTCAAATGCGGGTGGTAGAATACACAAGTGACAGAATTTCAGTGAAATTAGACACATGCAGGTTTACTCACGATGTTTTCTTTCACCGTAAAGCACGAGATGAATTATAATCACAAATTAAGCACACGAAAATTCAGACCTTTATAAGACTAATCTATATATATAAAAGAAAGTCGTGTTAGTTACACTATTTATAACTCAAGAACGGCTGAACCAATTTGACTGAAAATTGGTAGGGAGGTAGCTAAGAACTGGGAGAAGGACATAGGATACTTTTTATCCCGTTCCCGTCGTTCCCGTGTGATGTGACATAAAATGTGGTATAACAAAACGCAACTGACATGTAATAACAAAACAACTCAGTCAAAATATAAGTCAGCGGTTCATTTGTTAAAAATGTAATAACAAAACGCAACTGACAGCTGAGCATATTTTTAAAAAAGTCCGGTAGTATATAACAAAAAGCCACTGACAGCTGAGAATATTTAAAAAAAAGTCTTGCCGGTTGATTAATTCGTATAAAACAAGGAATATAAATACTCTGTGCCTGTTTAAAGTTTCTAATAAAAAGAAAGAAAAGTGAACTTCAACTTCTAATTTAATTTTTTTTAAATATCGTATTGCTGTGCCATTTATCATCAATAAAAATACCATGCCGAGACCAAGACGATCAAATCTTTCTCGACAAAGCCGTAATGCTAGAGTAATTCGAAACATTGCGAATGAAAGCACTGAAGAAGAGCAAGAAAATGCACGTGAAGAGCGCCGCCTTAGTATGGCTCGACTACGTGCTTCTCACTCACAAGAGCAATGGGAGGCAGCCCGTGAAACGGCTCGGTTGGCAATGCGAAATCGTCGAGCAAACCTCAGAGATCAACAGCTAGATAATTTACGAAGCACAAGAAGAAATTCATCAAATACTGATTTGAATCGGGCAGCGTATCAATACGATTGCACGACTGATTACTGCTTGCATACTAGCGTTCGCATTGGGCCAATGGACGTTGTTTGCGAGTATTGTGGCGCATTAAAGTTTTCCGGAGAACGGCCAGGATTGTGCTGCCTTAATGGCAAAGTGAAATTGCCATTATTGACTCCGCCACCTGAGCCATTAAATTCATTGCTTCGTGGCGAAACACCCGAATCCCGTCATTTTCTTGGAAACACCCAAAAATACAATAGTTGTTTCCAAATGACCTTATTTGGGGCAGACATTATTGAAGAACGAGGATTTAATCCGACATTCAAGGTATTTATATTTATTTAAACCTTCATGATTATCACTCATATTGATTTTAGTATTACGGGACTTAATCGCGTGTGTTATTTAAGCTAAAGTTAATATTCAAGGTATTTATTTGTTTTTGTACTTATACACAATACAGTAGAATAATAACATATTGTATTTATTCCTGTAGTGTTTGTAAAGTAATAATGACTATTTTTTATTTTGTAGATTTTCTTTGCGACCTGCCAGAGCGATGCGTTTGCGCGAACTTTGCTTTACTCGGAGATGCCACGTTATTACACTTGGAATGCTTCATTGAAGAATTTTCAACGACGGAAGCAAGGCGATGTGGTTCCTGGTTATCCGGATGTGCGTTCCACTGATGCTCTTAGTCGTATATATACAGTTCATCCTAAGAATGATGAATGCTTCTATTTGCGATTGTTGTTGGTTAATGTGCATGGGCCAACGTCATTTGAGTCACTACGGACTGTTAATAGTACAATATTTCCAACATATCGTGCTGCATGTGAAGAACTCAAGTTACTAGAAAACGATACCCATTGGGATACTACAATCGTTGAAGCCATTATCTCTGCATCTCCAAGTGAGATACGTACATTATTTGCTATCATCATTTCGACATGCTTTCCATCGAACCCATCTAACCTGTGGCACAAATACAAGGACAATATGGCAGAAGATATTTTACATCAAATTCGTGTCAGTTCAGGAAATTCCGATCTTGAAATGAATGAAGAGATACATAATCGGGCCTTGCTCTTGATCGAAGACATGTGTTATCTCATGTGCGGTAGTTTATTAGTCAGGTTAGGAATGCCAGCGCCAAATTGTGAAATGAATGACGCATTTAATCGAGAATTGGAACGGGAACGTGAATATGATCACCAGGAATTAGATTTAGTAGTTCAAACGAATGTACCCCTGATGAATCCCCAAAAAAAAAGAAGTTTATGATACAATAATGAAGGCAATTGATGATGGAAACGGTGGTTTATATTTCCTGGATGCCCCTGGTGGAACTGGTAAGACATTCATGAGGAATGTCAGTAGTTTTAGCCACTGTTCGTGCAAGATCCAACATTGCGGTTGCAGTTGCTTCTTCTGGTATAGCAGCCACATTGCTAGAAGGATGTCGTACGGCACATTCTGCATTGAAATTGCCGTTAAATCTTCAATCTATTGAAGAACCAACATGCAACATTACAAAGTGCTCCGCTACGGCCAAAGTTTTATCAGAATCGAAGATCATCATCTGGGACGAATACACAATGGCGCACAAACGTGCATTGGAAGCACTTAACCGAACGTTGAAAGATCTACGTAATGACTCGAGATGTTTTGGAGGAGCAATGATTTTACTGTCTGGTGATTTCCGCCAAACATTGCCAGTAATTCCCAGATCGACTGCTGCTGACGAAATAAACGCTTGCCTTAAATCATCGAATCTATGGCGCTATGTTAAGAAACTTCAGCTAACAAAAAACATGAGAGTTGCATTGCTGAACGATACATCTGCTAAAGATTTCTCTGAGCAATTGCTAACTATCGGCAATGGTCGAGTACCCGTCGACGAATCGAGCGGATTGATTTCATTTCCTCCGAATTTTTGTAACTTTGTCTCATCAAAATACGAACTCATCAACAAAGTATTCCCAAACATCATGACTAACCTCAAAAATAATGAATGGTTGAGTGAGCGAGCAATTTTGGCAGCTACGAATAAAGATGTAGATGTCTTAAATTACACAATTCAGGATGACATCATTGGTACACTGCATTCTTTCAAATCTATTGACTGTCTAACAAATGAATAATGAATGATGATGCCACCAACTATCCCATTGAATTTTTAAACTCCTTGGATGTACCTGGCTTACCACCGCACAATTTATGACTAAAGATTGGTTCTATAGTAATCATGCTTCGAAACTTAAACCAACCAAAATTGTGCAACGGAACACGTTTGGTGGTAAGTAAATTGATGAACAATTTGATTTACGCCACAATTCTCAAAGGAAAATTCAAAGGTGAGGAAGTTCTCATTCCGAGGATCCCGATGATCCCAACCGACATGCCATTTCAGTTTAAACGGCTTCAATTTCCGATCCGTCTAGCATTCGCCATGACTGTAAATAAGTCACAAGGCCAATCGTTGAAAGTTGGTGGTCTTAATCTCGAACACCCATGTTTTTCCCATGGCCAATTATATGTGGCATGTTCACGTGTCGGAAGACCTTCCGCGTTATTTGTTTTCGCGCCTAATGAAAAAACAAAAAATATCGTTTATCACAAGGTGCTACAATAAATGGCAAATAAAGAATAATTTAATAATTATATCTTTTTTATTTACAATTACCCTAAGTTAAAAATTAAAAAAATGTGATAATGTGATATTGCCTTTAAGGTGGAACAAAGTTCACCGGGTCAGCTAGTTAATAATAACATTAAAAAAAAACCTAGTGCTCAAAAAAGGAATTGTTGTGTTTTCAGGATTCATAAATGTATGAATAGCCTATTCCTAGCTAATAAGTAATGATAAATCTTAGATTTACGTATTCCATGGGAAAAACTAATAGCTCTACTATTATGTACTACAAACAGTTCTTGTATATAATATTTTTATATATAATATACAACATTATTACTCTTAACTACTTATATCCACTTTAACTTTAGTTCGATAGCAACTTTGCAGACATCCAAGACGTAATTTTTTCGCGAATCCATAAAAAAAAAACTTATAGATAATATCTTCACGTTGAACATAGAAAATAGAGTAGCAATTTGTATAGTCGGTTAAATTTTTTCGATCTGAATGCAATATAATCAGATCACAACCAAGGTTTATATTAAACTATGGATAGGAAATAATTATTATAGAAATACCTACACTGCATACGAATGAATACGGAAGTGCTTTTGTTTTTCAGTCAGTACATAATAGGCGTGATGACTGATTTTGAAATAACCTTCTTTAATGTAGGTATACGTCTACTATTACTGAAAATAATTTTATTTCAGTAATAAACTAATTGCTTACGCAAATAATTGCATTTTCATTTACCTATTTTGAATTTCGCTCGAAAACACCCGCAGGCCCCACCCGCCGTGTCATGGCGCCTGACGTGACGTCACGCCTCAGAAAACGACAGTAAACGTTGTATTGTGTCTATACCCAACAAAGAAAGGCAGAAAGTATTGCGTATTTCCTAAAGTTAAAAATGAATTCCAAAGTTTAACAACGTGCAATACGATGTAAAATTAATTTTGAAACGCGTAAACACAACTGTTCAAGAGAAACGGTTATAAATAAAAAGGCGTGACGTCATTCGCTCTGATTAGCGTTTCAAATAAAATGGCCGATTGCAGAATTTTATACTTTCATTTTATTAAAAATCTTAGTAATCCCAATGTGTATATTAAAATGGGATCATTTATTAGAATCCTTTTAAAATAGTTTCTTCTCTAGAACCATTTATTTTTTAATTCTTTTATACTGTCATCATGCCTATTAAATGTGTTTCATTAATTTATATTCTCACGTTTTAAGTTGTACACAAAATAAACAATAAAGCATATGTACGATAGCTCGATATCTTACTAAGTGTTATTGTGGTTTTTTTATAAAGAGTGTCATTTTATTTTTTGTTAGACATAACTTCCATCTATGATCACTATGAAAAAGCAATTTGAATACATTCAGCTATTCGTCGCTAGGTGGCAGGACCACACTCTTATATTATACTTGCCATATGGACAAGTTGCAAAATTCAATTTTAACGATAAATTAACATGCCTACGCCATGTTCACTTCACGCTAGTTTAAAATTAGTTGATATTCTTATCTTTTCTTTTGAAGGTTAATGTGGCGGAAGTCTACAGCATGTACGTCTGTAGACGCATATTATTTAATATTGGTGTATAAAATCTCATTCCACTATTTATCACTTTTTAATACCTACATATAAAATTATAATAGGATACAAATTTAATAATCGCATCATATTAAAACAACACAATAACATTTGTATTTTGTTTGTATACATTTATATAATGGCTTATCATTCAATACTTATTTTTATTCAGTATAGTTTATTGACTGCCTGATTTATACTTTTATGTTTTATAAAAACGTGCTCCCACAACGACCGTTCTATTAACTGACAATGACATTATATTTAAAGATTAGACAAACATATCATTATGATATTATATTTGTTAAGTTTGAATTTATTTGTTTGTTTTAATTTGAAATAATAGTTATTACTAAACACAAACAGTGTTAATAGTCATTGAACTAGATTCGAGCTTCAATGAGTTTAAAACGCGGGAGAATCGACCCTTTTAACAAAACAAGGTATTTTCTAGTTACTAGTGTCATTCACATAGTGTTAACTATTTTGTTTATATTAATCAAAAAAAGTCTTCGAAGTTAATAACAGTCCTGGTTCCCAAACCGGATAACTTACCCGTAGCTACTTGTACCATGTTATAGACACTTTGCCGTTAAATCAATATCGATAATTTAATGAAAAAACCTCGTATATAATCGGCTTATTTTAAAAATCGCCGTTTTCTCGGGTACTCTCTATTTTAACATATATAAATTACAAAACACTTGCTATATGGCATGGCCTCCTACATGGCCGCCTACTTTTTGTTTTAAGTCCATAGTTTAAATAATTTAAAAATCATATTTACTTAAAAGAAAAATTAAAATTATGATTAATAACTACTTAGTTCATGCATCATAATTTATAAGTATACAATAAAACATACAAGTTGCGATAAATAATTGAAAAATAAAATGATTCCACATTTCACGATAATATTTATTTACGTTTCTGGTAAATTCTATGAAACACGCTGCTTACAAACACTGGATTAATGTACCTACCAAAATGTAACAACGGACTCGATAGTCACAGAAAAAAAAATCGCATAAAAACCGAGGGCAATGTCCGTTTTTAGTTTTGGTTCAGCGAAACAGCCACCTCACTACTACATACAAACATCATACAAATACGACTGACTCATTGGGTAAACTCATATATTGAATATCTACATAATCCCCTTTTACTTACGGCTTATATTGCATCGTACAAATAACGTAATTACATCGTTTCAGAAATTAATACCAATAACACTTACAAAGGTAGGTGTAAAAGTCTCCTATCTCAAGTATGTTTTGTTTTTTCATTATATTTACGAAACATGTTCTTCTGATAAGCAAACATTGACAGAAAATCGTTGATAACAATCTTACTTTTATACAACTGGCCTATAAACTATAAGCTATATAATCTTAAAATAAATAATCGTACATATTATAGTACAGAAATAATCGATAAAAGAAATAATTAATAAATTGTCATATAAGTACCGTATTTTTTGAATGAAATTTTGATTTCAAGCGATCATATCGTAAGAATTAAGTATATTGCGTCATCATAGCGTTTATATTTAGAATGTATGTATTACAATTTGTTGTTCAAAAATGATAGGTACAGCTCATAAAAGTTAAAATAATTATATATTACATACTAAAGCTAAGAATAGGTCAAGAATAAGTTTGTCAGTGTGTGTGGCTGTTTGACAGAGTGAGGTTATTATGCAAGATTCATAATAATTGATAATACTGACATCGTTTATACATCCATATAGGTCGACAACAAAGTATTCAGCCGTGACCGTATTAAAAATCAGATTCAGATTAGAAAGATAAATTATGGCCTTACTAAGTAAATATATATCACCTATTCTAGGACTAGCCAGAGATTTTTCCACTTCCCACACGAAAGACAAGTGGACCGACAAGTTGAACCACTAACACAAAGATAACACCGTTCACATTACAGGCGTGTCGGGTCGGTCTCGTGTTTATTTACGTCCATCGTATTGTTTGTATACAGCCCGGCACGACTGCGCATCTTGCTACGTCATACCCTCCCCGCTGCCCCCGCTAAGACCCGCAATTGCTACACTGGGGTCGACTCGGCTCACTCGCTCATTCATTCCACATTCGCAAACGTTGTTGCGCGTCCCCGGTGAAACTTGTGATTCTCACTTCTTAGCATAAATACATAATAGCGATTAACGATATGTTGAAAGAGACCTCTAGATATGAACACCGTAACACAAGTCGAGAGGAGGGACGACCGATAACTTCAAACAGGTTACCTGCTATCGAAGAACTTACCCTAGGTCTTAAGCAAAAGCTCCACCTGCAAGCTCGAGCAAGAGCTGCACCTTATTACATTAGAAAGCAAGAACCAGTTGATCTCGTGGAAAGGTTATTGGAACAGCGTGCCCTTGTTGCCGAGGCTGTACGGAGGCTGCAAGAAAAGAAACAATCGTGTCATGAGATATCAGTAGATTCATAATTTATTTATGTTAATAAATCAAAACATTTTAGTTGTGAAAGTGTGGACCGTGTTGTGAAATCGCCTGTGTGTAAGAAACGTGTCGGGTTACAATGGTGCTATATGCGGAAAGCATGCGAGAGCGAGATGGCCAGCTATGACGTGTCACGCGCGGTACAAATCACGAGAACGAACCAAAATGGCCGCCGGTACTCTACAATCATAATATTTATTCTTGATTTTATAGTGACCTTAACTGATCAAAGTACTGAATGACGTAATAAACTTTAGTATTGTTATGCCTTCCATATTATCTATTTTATTAATGTTTGCGTTTTTCGTGACAAGACTTATGCTGAGACATTTCCAAATAAATAAAGTTATTTAAATATTATTAATGTAAAGTATTCATATTCAAGAGCTTTAACTACGTTTGTGTGTTTGTACTTCGCATCATGTATTCAATATCAATAGATAAATCTCATCCAAGGGTTATATAAATATAGTTATACAATAGTCAATATTTTCCATGTAAACTCTCATCAGTGTTTCTCTAAAACTTGTGTTAAGAATACTTGATAAATCAGTGTACGTATAATGTAATTGGAACAATTTACTAACGGGATTGTCGACATAACCGTAATGAAATGCTTTAGATACAGTTATTTCCTCGCATGTCAAATATAAGTAAGTTAAATCGTATCGCACAATGCGATATGGCAGGTGTGTCGTTACTAAATCAGACGTATGAATATTAGTCTGAATACGGCAACGCTTGTTACAATTTAGACAATTTGTAGGTAATATTGTAATAATTATGAAAGTATCTTTCTCTTTAGTACATCAATAATAAAATGTACAATTGTACCAAATCGGGTATAAAAATCATTGTAATATTACATGTGTGCATGTTTTAGTGCATTTTGTGATTTTAGATAGTTTAATTTATCGATCTTGTGATTTAGATAAGATTTAAAAAGTTATCTTTTAAATGGAATAAAATGAAAACACATGAAGTTGTTTGATTACTAATTATAAGTCTTTATTATAAGTCCTGTATTGCTTCAGTGTTCTGCGTCTGTGTTACTAAGTTATTCAGAGTCATGATTTTTATATTTATCTGAAATATCAAACAAGTTACTCTAAATATTACGCATTTATTACAGAAGGTTATAAAAAATACTTTAAAAAAAAGAAAAACAGTAACGAGTTTCGAAAACTTTTTACCTGACGTATAAGTCCCTCTGAGAACTGTAAAAAACAATAATTACAAACAAAACAAAAACAGTTATTGTTACAAAATACTATTTCTCAAGTGAAGACAATAAATAGTCTTTATATTTGGCATTTCTTATGGAAGGTTATTAATACTTAATACTTTTGACAAAAGAAAAGAAGTTATTTCGAGTTTCGAAAACCTTTTACCTGGAAATCTGTAGAAAACAATGGTTGTTATTGTTATGAACTACTATTTCTCAAGTGAAGGCAATGGTGCTGTGGATATAATATATAAAATCAACAATTTCGAAATAACAAAAAATATTAAATAGTTTGGAAAATAGTTTTTCATTATTATTGCAACGTTAATTCTTACAAATAACAACAGCACAAGCAATTATTAATAAAACATGGTAAAATACGTTTTTTTTATAACTGACATACTTGGGAGTATGTCCGTTATAAAGCATTAAAAAGCACGTGTTTATTATTATTTTTTCATGTAAAATGATAAAACGTAAAAAAAAACAACGCTACTGCCATCTGTCGTTGAGTAGATGTAGTAAACTTATAAAACAAAGAAGAGAATCATAATATAATAACCGTAAAAAGTTAAAGTAAAATATAATCATACGCTCCAAGGAGAGGAGTATCATTCATTAAAATTGTTACACCAGGCAAACATAGAAATAAATGATTTCTATCATTGGTAGTTTTTGTTTGATAATTGATATTTATATAGTAAGCTGATTATGATTTTGACGAAGATGATGTGAATGAAGACATGGAAATGCGATAATTTGATTCAATCAATATCAAACCGTCGCTCATAGGGGGGTATTTGCCTTAGTCACCACGCTTGGCAGGCGGGTTGGTGACCGCAGTGGCTGGAATCTTTCACTAATAGCGCTGCTGCCCGCTATCAGGATTTGCATTTTCGGATTCCAGCATTTGTGTGGTTATACCGCCACAATTTCGGTCACCAGAGCCTCGTTCGTTGATTAGCAGGATGTACCACGGGCAGGTGAGGTTGACGGCAGGGAGCCTAGGTTATTGTCGATTCCCCTTACACCCCAAGATCGGGATCGGGATAGTTGGCGTTCTATGGGCGAAGCTTTCGTCCAGAAGTGGACGGCAAAAGGCTGAAAAAAAAAATCAAACCATTATAGTAAAATAACCTGAAACACACTATGATTTTCTTGATATGAAATTCTTTAGACATATATGATACTCAACCTTTTCTTTATAGGGGCCGCAAACATAGTATTTAGGTAATGATTTCATAAGATTCGAGATTGTTAAAATTTATATGAAACAGGTATAAACGAATTTATCGAAAGGTCTTACTAAAAACCTTTGAAATTTAGAATAGTTTAAAATAAATTAACATCAAGTGGGCCAATCACAAAAGCTCGGCGGGCCGCATGCGGCCCGCAGGACGCAGGTTGAGAACCGCTGGACTAGACTATCTAATGTCAAATGTCAGATTATCTGTTTTGAAGTAATCAGTTGTCAATTAAACTATGACTTTTGCCTACGCATAACATTGTATTTACAAAATTTCAATATTGTATTTTCAAAATTTTTTCTATCTGTGTGTAAATACTTCATCAATCTTGCAGACTTTACAGAGGTAAATAAATTGAGATCTCAAGGATAAAAATAATATCAATTGTGTGATATACAATTTGCACTACCTATTTAATAATATATACTTACGCATTATTTTATAATTATGTACTTTACACAGGCAAAAGATAAAGAAAATCGACAACTATTTATCTACATAGAAGATAAGCGGAGTTAAATTACATTTTTCCATTGTATTACGTGAGTAGCAACGATGATCGAATCATGGTCGATGGGGCCCGGTACTTTAGAAGTACCGTTATCGTTGTTTGCAAAAAACAGAAAAAGGCTTACAGAAAAACTACAGAATGGACAAGTTGTAGTTTTACAAGGAGGTGATAGCATCAGCCATTATGACACTGATATTGAATATGTTTTCCGACAGGTAAGACCGTTCACATATAAAATTAGCACCAAAATATGCTCTGAAATTATATCTTATTTTATTTCAGTGTTTTAATTGTATAAAAATTATTATACAATAGAAGAACATGGTTATTCATTTTGTGTAAAGCTTCTTTTGACACAATAAGATATAAGGTATAAGAAAAAATTAAGGTAGAATTTAAATGCATACTTCAGAATGATATATATATATATATATATATATATATATATATATATATATGATAAAAAAACTATTGGTTCCACTGCATGCTAGTTTTTATTTCTATATTGTTTGATAGACAGTTTATTGTTTAATGTTTTTCAAATATTTACACAGCATTTGATTTTGCTGTATAATAATAATAATACAATAGAAATCTTCTGCTAATCTTCTTTAAAAAATTGCATGTTAAGTTGTGATTTTTAAATATCATTTTTATTTCAGGAAGCATATTTCACTTGGGTGTGTGGTGTTCGTGAGCCCGGCTGCTACTTTGCTTTAGATGTCAAAACAGGAAAGGCACATTTGTTTGTGCCACGTTTACCAGAAGAATATGAAGTTTGGATGGGTAAACTACTATCTCCGTCAGAGTTTAAGAAAATATATGGAGTTGAAGAAGTACATTATGTAGATGAGGTACATTTATTTCTATCATACTATCATTTTTAGCTTAATCATTTTGTTACTATTGGTTGTCATTGGGTTAGGGTATATATCACCGATACAAAGAAAATAAGAAAATTAATGAAACAAACAAGAAGTAATTTAGTAATAACAAAAGACATTCAGCTGTTATAGCTTATAAAACTAAGAACATCTGGATAATTTGTTTTGTCCATAGTCTCTAGATCTGAAATAATATAAAACTAATAAAGACAGCTCATAAAGTTGTTGGCCGTACACTTAATTTCCCAGGATATGTTAATTATCATATCATCATGTGATAATGACTAGGCACCTTTCTTTGTTTGGTATTCAGATGGCTTGCTGTTGCCAAGATTCAGTCAGAAGTTAATCTTTTGTTTCTTGGTTAGATAAAGATGATTAGGTACAGTTTTATTAATAAAAAGGTCCTTAAAAAAATTGTAACTTTTAAGTCAAGCAATGGCTTAATCTACCTGTGTAGTCATACATATGCCATTATCTTTCATTTTCATTATTCGAATTCAAATTATCATTTTAATGTATTTATTATTCATGTATAATGATAAAATTCAATTTATCACTGAATTACATATTTTAATCTAGATTAAAACAATCTTGCTACTTATTATGCAAGATAATATATATATATTTTAATTTACATTATACAGAAGCTAGAAGACTTTATATCCTATTTTTATTGTTTTAAAATAATGTAGTAATGTGTCCAGATATGTTTTGAGATCTTGAATTTTTATTTTATCCTTGTTTAGCATTTCATAACTCAGTAGTCCATTAGAGATTTGCCTAGAAATATTATCTAGTTTCCTTATTTATTATTTATTTATTGCTTATTCCATTTACACAATTGTTCATTTGTTATGAATTTTTGTACTCAGTAATCACTTTTTTTTTCAGCTTACAGATGTACTAAAATCCCTCAAACCTGACGTTTTACTCACTCTTGTAAGTATAAATTGTATGTATTTAAAATTTTATATTTCTAAATAATTAAAAAATAATAATTTCACTTGGGAGTCCCAATACGGTTATTAGCTTCTTATAGCTATCAATATGCAATATAAAATAATGTAATTGACATTATGAGTTTTTCCAAGATCCACATGAGGTACAGTTCATTGTAATATTCTTTTAAATATAGAAAATGTTATCAACTCAGTAATCGGTTTCAATGTCGATTCAATCAACACATAGGAATGATAATTAATTGAAGAAGTTATGTAGAAAAAAGTCATTAAAAATACATTAACACACATTCTAATTAAATTTGAAAAAAAAAAACTTTAAAAAAAATGATTTTGGTTAGATATTAATGAGTCTTAGATCTCAATAAAATATGACACGATCTTTTCTAAACATAGATACAACCATCTGACGTAAATATGAAAAGAATCGAATTTTGACTTAAATATTCGTTCCTAGTATTAAAGTCCTAGTATTAAGTTCCTAGTATTAAAAATCTACTCATTCATTCCATCGCGTATTCAAGTACAAAGTTCTTCAAATATCTAATAGTAATTGTTATTTATGTATAATTTAATTAATAATATATACAGTTATAGTAATTTAGCAGAACTATTAGCACAGCCACGTGGAATGTGTAAATCTAAGGTTTGCTTATCTTTAGTCTTTCTGCCATTGAAATATAATTATAGATCAATTTGATTTCCGTTTTAGAGTGGGCCCAATTCGGACAGTGGCTTAACAGCAAAAGAAGCAGTATTTGCGGGTATTGATGAGTAAGTTTATTTACATACTGATTTTAATTTCATAATTCTATTTTGCGTATGAATTATATAATATGTAAATTTTGAACTTTATTAAATCCACCCATAACAGAGATACTATTATTCAAAATTGTGTTTTAATTATAACCTCGTCATACATGACAATTATTTATTTATTTAATACAAATCTAGTAGAGCAAGGCTTTATTACAATTAAATCTGCTTTTTTTTCCAGGTTCAACATAGACAATGAAATACTATTTCCGATTATTGCTGAACTGTAAGTGTGTGCATTTTTTTTATTATTTTGAAAAATGTTGACAAGTATTAAATTAAAATTCTATAATATTAACAAACTATTTGATTTTCGTTATTAGTAATATCGTTTGTGTAGAGAAATCTTTATAATTCGCTCATATTCGCATACGTGGTATATGTGGTATAAATACTTATGAATATGGTATAAACGTCTTATATGTGGTACAAATATATATTTATTCGCTTATTAAAATAGTTATTATTTATTCTTTAAAATGGGACGTTTTACTTTTTCTTACTTAGTAGTAAGAAAAAGTAGTAAAGTTTTCATTATCAATCGATATTAGGAATTGCTTATAAATATGGCGACTAATCTCTCCAAACATTATTTGTAAAGCAATACAGCATGTAGGATTACTAATTAGTATAACTATTGCAAAATAGATAAAATATAAAAATATATAAATACGTTATGTAATTTATGAAGAATTTATAAAGTAAACGAATTTTTAAATTTTATTCATTTAATAATAATATCCATATATAAAATTATTTTCCAGTATAATTATATTAGAAAATAAATGAGAAGAAATAGTTTATTTAAACTAATAATATGAATAGGCAAAATCTAGTCCAGTACCGGTTTTGTTTTTTTGGTAGCTGATGATGTTTAGAGTCATCAAATGTTTATTATTAATTAGTCAAATTGAGCTGAGCTAACACTAGTTTTAATTAAATTTGATAATATTTGTTTATTTAGGTTTGCTATAGTTGTTAAATATAGTTAATTTTACATCATTATTATTTGTTTAATGTACAATGATTAAACGTTAACGTCATATTGAAAAAATTAAAAAAAGGTTGATTAAGAATTGAAATATAAGAAAAGTAATAATAATGATAAATTTACTTTATAGTAATTACATTATTCTAGTATTTTCATTTAAGTTAGTTCAAGTATAACGATTAGCTTAATACACATTCATATCAGTTTTTATTGATATTGTTTTTAGTCCATTGCATATCAGTTGATTACGACATTCAATAAGCTATCAGAATGTGATTATAAAAATACTTGATCAATGTATCAAGATTAACTTGCTGAGAATTTCAATATATAGATACATTATTGTTTTATACTTTTTGAAATTTAGTATAAAATGAATGTAATCTATAATCATATTCTAAAGATGAAGAATTTGTTTGTTTAAAATATCAAATTGTTACAGGCGAGTGATAAAGACTCCGGAGGAGATTGAGGTTATGAGATATGTCTGCAAAATATCATCTGATGCGCATAAACAGGTATATATATTAATTTATGTTAGGAAGGCAAACCTTGGGTTATAACCTTTTAACCTTATCCTTGGGTTGGCATTCTAAGAAATATAAACCACTCCTTACACCGTCAATTATTTTTAAGTCATTTCCTGCCTCGCACAACTACTCTGTGAAACCAGTTTCCACCGGCGATATTGCCGAACCGATACGACATAGCAACCTTAAAGAGCGTATTCATTCCTTAAATACCGGCAACGAACCTGCAAACCCTCGGGGGTTGCAGATGTCCAAGGGCAGTGGTAGTGGTAGTCATTTGCAGGTGAGCATCATGACCGTTGGCCCCCTATTAATAAAAAAAATGAGCGCCTACAAATTGTAGCTTTGCGAGAATATTTTCATAACAGTTAGGTACTACCGTTTATCGAGCATACTCAAGGTGAATAGAAATAAAGGGCGCTAAATATAACCAGCCAGCGTCCGAGTAGCCACTCCCGTACATAGCCATTCCTCCGCAGGTGATGCTGTTCACGCGGCCCGGCCTCATCGAGTACCAGTGCGAGTCGGTGTTCCTGGACCACTGCTACCGCGTGGGCGGCTGCCGGCACGTGTCGTACACCTGCATCTGCGGCTCCGGACACAACGGAGCCACGCTGCACTACGGACACGCCGCCGCCCCCAACGCCAAGATGGTGCACGACGGCGACATGTGGTATACTCCAGTCTAACTACTAAGTTAAATTACTAGCCAATTGTCTATGGAATCTAAAAGTATTTAAGTAGTTTCTATATAATTTGACATTACGCCAGAAGGCTGTATGAGTAGAGTCTACGCCGGATGGCATTTACTCTTACGGTAATTAAAATGTATATGAAGTATTTAGAAATATAAGAGACAGGAGACTTATTGTCATAATAATACAGTCCACGGATTAACGTTATCACTGGATAAGGTCGCATAATTATTATATAACCAATAGAGAGAGAGATTAGAGAAAGAATAGAAGATCGAATTATAAGGTCATGAAAAGCGGAAAATATTAATAGTTTATAATTAGTGTTAAACTTTAATACGAAAGTTTTTTATGATCGTCTAATACAATTTATTACTTTTTTTTAAATATTTTAGTTTGTTCGACATGGGCGGCAACTACGCAGGATACGCCGCGGACATTACGTGCTCTTTCCCCGCCAACGGCAAGTTCACTGACGACCAGAAGTTGATATACGAGGCTGTCCTTAAAGCCCGAGACGCAGTCGTGAGGTTAGATATCTACATATAAATAGGCAAAAATAAAACAGTTCCAAACCTATTGCTCCTCTCTTAGTCGAACGACTTCCTTTTTATACATTATGGTAGCTATTAAGGAGCTTTAATGTTATTAATAAAAAATATTTGGAAATATGAGTAACAATAAACTGCAGAAATATTTTTTAATGATTATAGTAAAATTTGACCACTTTAATAACATTATTCAAAATGTAGCCTTAACAACAACACTTAAACAACTCTAACTCGAAATACTTAAATATATCTCCAAGATTTTCTAAAAACTTTTGGTATATATTTTGAGGCTTAGTTATATTTTTTTACATAACTGGGCTGTTTGCAAAATTGATAAAATAATTTTGAAAATATAATTATGTAGAATTTAATTGATAAATAATATAATATATAACAAAAATATAATATATAACAAAATAATTGCCTCTTTTTAAAATAATATTAGGGCCTTACATATAATTTTGTAGAATTTAATTGATAAATAATAATTTCAGGGAAGCAAAGCCTGGAGTTCTGTGGACTGATATGCATTTGACAGCTAATCGTGCAATGTTGGAGCATTTGAAAGAAGGCAACTTGCTGAAAGGTGATGTGGAGAAGATGATTGAGGTAAGAGGTAGGAAAAAGGAGCAATGTGTAAACTTAATAGGAATTTTACCATCTAAGGTGACTCTTCGAGCCATTCGGTCATGTACCATAAGTTGTACAACTCACTAAAAAGTTGCAATAAACTTTTAACAAAAACTAATCTTACTAATAAAAAAATCCTTAACAATGATGATGATAAAACAATAAAAATTAATTATAAAAAATTATTGAATACTTAACAATTTTTTTAAATATGTATTATAAATACTCAATATTGTTCGGGATAATGTTTACCTAATAATATTACATCATCACAATCACTATATTAAAACAATATATCACATTTACATATTCATCAATTTAATAACATACAAAATCTATACAAATATAAGTATAATATAAGTATTTGTCTGTGATTTCAAAATAATTGCCTCTTTTTAAAATAATATTAGGTCCTTACATATGAAATTGGCGTTTTGTACGGGAGGAATATAAAGTCAATTTTTTTTTTTGGAAAATATATTTAATTAATCTAAGTATGCACCGTTGTTATCTATGCACTTTTGCCATCTCATAGGTAGTTAATTAATCCCTTTACTAAAAAAACCATGGGGGCGAGAATCAATTAACTCTTTGAAGGCGGTGTAATGTTCACCCTTTAACCGTGCCTTAACTCAAGTCGTAAGATCGGTTATACAAATTTAATAATATATATTATATTTTATATATCAGCTCGCTATGCACACACACCGTCTTCACTTCGCGCCAATACCAATATATATATATATTCTATTTCCCGTGCTCAGCGATGTGTGTCATACGAGATGACAGATGGATAGATACACAGATAATATATATTTATATTATAAAATACTAATTAATACATTATTGTAGTTGTGTGTACACTACAGTCGGTTTGGACTGCCGCATCGGAGTTGAATTTTTCCTTGGAAGTTGTCCAAATTCTGGAAAAAATTGTAATCTGTTGGAGCAAGGTCCGGGGAGTACGGTGGATGTCGCAGAAATTCCAATTGTAACTCCCAAAGCTTCCAAAAGAAACTCCCTTCATGGTTTGCAGTTGCTGACAATTGATATCTGCCGTAATCGTTTGGCCAGATTTTAGAAAGCTGTAGTGAACGACACCGGTGCTAGCTGAGTCAATTTTTGTTTAGGGCAGGATTTGGTTGGGATGTTTTCCATTGTGCGGTAATAAGCGACGCCAAAGAAAAAAATAATGAGGAAAAAACAAATGAATGAATGTTTTCAAAACTCAAATGCACCAGCTAAATGAATTTATAAATTTGAATTTGGAATTCTTAACCAAAGAGGAGGTATTTCAGATCAAAGTGTTCAGTACGACAAAACGCTAATTTCATATGTAAGGACCTAATAATTATGGGTCATATACGCAAGTTACCAAAACCAAAACAAGAATTTTATATTTTAGACTACCCACGCCCCTGTCTAATAGTTTAATTTATTTTTTGTACATTACCGTAGCAGATTTCCAATTTTTGTCACAAACTAATTTCTATGCTCGCCAACCCACGGGTTTTGCTAGCATATAATAAAATAAAAATTTGAAGCATGATAAACGATAACTATCCATTTATATAATTAATTGTACACGCGCATGCGTACCTATTCGCAGGTATACCTTCAGTTATTGCACTCAAACTGTATTTTAATATTTAATACGTATTATAATACTTCATATACATCATTGCCGTAGTATAGGTTGGCGTAGCACCCGGTGCAGGTCCTAAACTTCCGTCCGCCGCCGCCTTCTAAATTTTGGCAATTCAAGATTTCAGATGAGAATTCAGATTATTGAAAGTGAAAATGTCATTTTGTTGACATGTGTTCTACGTACTCGTATTTGTAAAAAAACTAATCAAAATACATTGATGATATTGCACTTTTTTTACAATCAATGAAATGCCGCCCGGTGCGGACCGTGCCCTCCGACCTCTCCCATGCAATTGATATATATATGTATATATCTTTTATAAAGAATCTATTATGTATAGAATTATGAAGTCTTTTATAAAGAATATTTTTTTATATAATTTCAGCACGGAGTAAACGGTATCCTCCAGCCGCACGGTCTCGGTCACCTGCTGGGCCTGGACGTGCACGACGTGGGCGGATACCTGCCGCACTGCCCGCCGAGGGGTCAAGGGCCGCTCGCTAGACTGCGGACAGCTCGAGCTTTGAAAGCGGGCATGATTCTTACCATAGAGCCTGGATGCTACTTCATAGACAGAGTAATTATTATTTTTTAACTTTTATTTGAAGAAGGCACACAAGCAAAAGATTACAATATTAACATTTTATGAGCCTTGAGTTTATAATTATTCTGACTCATTTGTTATATAACAATACATTACATGGCGGCAGAATAACTGGTGAGCGGCCTGCACAAAGCTCCCTACACTAAAACTTGTGCCCCATTTAACATCTCAATATAAAATGATATTAATGTTTAAATTGACTAAAAATTTTATTGTCACTCATTGTAGCTTCTGGATGGCGCTCAAAACAACCCGGAACAATCGCAATTCTTCAATTGGGATAGAGTCAATCAATTCAGAGGTTTTGGAGGCGTTCGTATCGAGGATGACGTTCTCATTACAGAAAACGGAGTTGAAAATTTAACCTTCGTACCGAGAACGTAAGTTACACTGATTGTAGGTATATTATTAACGTAATATTTCTGAAATATTGATTAAAGTCAGCTTATTTTACTATAGCCGATAACAAAGGCAAGAAGAGAAGATGAATAAACAACTTTGACCTTGAAATTACACAACTTCATTGATCGAGATCTAAAATAATCTATGGCTTATCTATAGGTTATATTAAAGAATCAAGAAAAATTGCATTTGATGAAAGCAAACTGTGTTAAATATATAAATTAGGATTTATTAAAAAAATGTAAATAAATACTTATTAAACAAAAACTGTTTATAGTGCATAAATATAGCAAATGCAAATAGCATGGTATATGCATATACGTATAAGGTTTGTTTATGTTTGCGCCTTCAGCTATTAGAATGTAGTACAGTAACAGCCTGTTAATGTCCCACTGCTGGGCTAAGGCATCTTCTCTCTTTTTGGGGCAAAGGTTTGGAGCAGATTCCACCACGCTGCTCCAATGTGGGTTGGTAGAATACACATGTGGCACAATTTCAATGAAATTAGACACATGCAGGATTCCTAATTATGTTTTCCTTCACCGTCAAACACGATATTAATTATAAACACAAATTAAGCACATGAACATTCAGTGGTGCTTGCCCGGGTTAGAATGTAGAAGTAGACTTTAATTTGAATTGTCATTGATTGATAACAATGAGGCAAATAAGTCCTTATTTTAAATTAGTAAATTTAACTTATCAATATTTCCGACAATAAAGGTAATATAAAATAAATATCAACTTAGATTTCAATTTTAAATACAGGGTGACTGGTGAATTAGTATCAATACTTAAGGACGTGATATTTGACGACCATATATGACCAAAAAAAAATACATATAACATAAATATTAATAAACTTCTAAGTAAAGTTAACCAAAAGTTATGTAATTAATTACGCGTCATGTGGACGCCCTAGCTGCGCTGACGACACAACACAGTTAGGTACATTTAGTTATCGCGCGGTACTTTCCCTACGTCCAAACGCCGCCGCGTGTTAACAGGGTAGCAGGCTACCTTTGATAAACAAGCATGATCCAATCCCCCTTCATACTTTAAACCTGGCTTAGAACAGGCAAAAATACCAAAATATTTCACTCGTTTAAGCAACAAATTTGTTGACTAGGTAAATGATATGAACTTGGGACAAAAATTAACTGTTTACCTATCTTGGTATTTCCGGCGTATTTAAAAATGGAATCATACTTATTTACAACGATTGTCAATCATTTAACTACCTATTTACCTACATAACTACACTAACCTTAACAAATGTTCAAAGTGAGCTCCTGCTCGTGTGATACACAGTTCGGCACGTTTACGCATATTGTCTTTCACACGCTTTAACACGAATGGGTCACTTTACTACTCACAGTACTCACATTATTCTGCATTTGTGTATTGATAAGCCATACCTAATTAATAATGACGGGTCACACTCACACACGAAACATTAGGTATACGCGTAAGATCGATCGCTAGGGGCGCGCGCGCGGGAAGATGGACGAACCTTACGGCGGCGCTCGCCCGACTAATCAGCCGCGGGGCAGGGGTTGCGAGTGGCAAACACCGCCCGCACGCGCCGCGGAAATATGTCCACACTTAATTTATTTAAAGTAAAATTTTTGTAAATTTGGTCAAAAATTAAGTACCTATTTTTTTTACATAATTCGAATGAGAATCATGTACCGATTATGCTCCTAAAATATTGATACTAATTCACCAGTCACCCTGTATAATAAAGTAAAAAATTTCAAAAATTATAACAAAATTTATGACTAGGCTTTATTTTATTAGTTTGGTCATAGCAATAACACATAGAATTCACAATAAAATTGCGCCAATATTGTTCTTATTCAAGTGCTTTTGATTAATGAGATTGCACAATTTAAAATACTAGTAACTGTATATAATTAACAGAACAAATCGGGTATATGTTTGAGTTATAAATAGATATCAGAATTTGTTTTTATATTTGTGCAAAGTGCAATTTGTACTTACTAAAAATATGTCTTTGTGTCAGTAATACATTTAAGTTTTTCTAGTACTAAAATACTGTTCTTTTTTATTTATTTTCAGTGTCGAGGAAATTGAAGATTTTATGGCAAATGGTGCAAACTTCAAATAAATAAACAATTAATCAACAAAGCATTATATATATATATATATATATATATGGATAAATATTACTAACAATAATAAATGTACAAAAATTTGAAGACTGTATTATATATGTAAATTTAAATCCATATAACATTTAAGTGAAATACGAAATAATATATTATGTGTAATATAATATTTAATTTGGAACAAACTAATAGTTTTATTTTATTTATACATTTAAGTTTACAATTTTTGAAACCATCATATACCTTCTAATATCACAATCTCAAGAACCATCCTAATATCACCCTTCCACATAGTATTTCGAAAGCCTTAGAATAAATTAAAAAATCTAAATAGATATTAAGTAAGAAAATATCCTAAAGGAAACGTAAATAGTCTTTTAAACATCGAGGTAATTGTAACATGTAAAGAGTATTAATATATTGATTTGTACTAAATAAATTACCATTTGTGTTCCGTATAAGCGACCTAATTTTTTGCCGACACAAATGCTTTAATGGTAAAGTTGTGTATGAGAGTGTTTCTGCATTGATACCCTCCAAATTTTCATCAATCATTGAAAGCAATTGATCTTGGACCTAAAAGTAAAACAAAAAGATGTAAAATTTCTATTATTATTATTCAAGTAAGATATAAAAAACAAAACAAAGTTATTTATATTCCTTATAGTTGTTTGGTTTTAATTGTCAAAACTTATTTTTAAAAGGTGACATAAGTTTCATTTTTACATATATTTAAATTGTATAAAAAACTTGACAATTTTACCTCAAATAATATTGATCAAAAAATTCAGGTCTGCCGAATGTGCGAACTTAATATACTTATGTCATAAAAAAAACTAAAAATAGATTACAAAAAACGTAGAGCCATGAATGTCTGACTTTTCGATTTTCGTCATTTTTAGTAAAAATTTGAACTTCAGCATCAGAGGCAATTAACATAATCAAATAATAGAGTATTTTTTATCAAATTCAAAGAACTGTCAATTAACAATTTAGTACTACCGGGGTTGGCAGATGCTGCATTTTTCTTATGGCACTATTATCATTAATAATGTGCCACATGAGCGGATCATATATATATATATATATAGAAATGTTGTTCACCAGCTCCCTAGCCATTGTAAGTATTGTGTTAATAGTAAGTCACCAATCAACTTACTTGTTGTGGTATTCTTCCTAACAATCCATATTTACAGGCAAACTGTAACAAATATTCAGGGTCACAGTGCAAACTATAGGGCAACATAACAAGTGATGTAGCAGGATTACTTGTGATAGATGCAATAAAAGCATCCGGTAAAAATCTCTTTTTACTAATATTTGTCATGGAGCTACAGTAATCAACATTACAGCCATGTTCTCTGAGTATTTGAAATACCTGAAATTTTAATAAGTAATAAAGTAAACTATTTTTGGACATAACATAAAGTAATTTAATATTATATGAAGATGTATAAAAGTTAATGAATTTAACTTACATCTTTAAAGCAAGCAGCATGCATACAATAATGTATGTATACAAGAGGTGGACACTCGTTGATATCCCAAGCATCAACCAAAAGCCCACGCATTAAAAATAAATAAAAAAACTGTTGAAACTTATCATGAGACTGCTGATATATATATTCACAAATGTTCAAATATGAATTTATTGGTGCATTTGTAAGATATGAAGGCCTAAAATCACCAATTTGTTCAAGGACGACATGAAACTGTTCAAAGAAATCAAAAAAGTCTGGTCCTATATCATGCGTCAAAAGACTTTCAAGTATTTCTAATTTAAAGTAGTGTGGCTTGCAAGCATATAATATTATATTTTGATCAATTTTCTTGAGATCAGTAACAGCGAGTAAAATTTTGAAACTTGAAATATGTCCCATATTTAAGGCCATTGTTAATGCTAGGTCTCCATATTTATTTTTTATGTTAGGATCGGCACCCCTTTCTAGTAGAAATTTAACAATTTCATCATTAAAACCTTGTGTAGCTAGAATTAGGGGACTATCACCATTCATTGTGACTTCATTAACATCATTTATGAATAGATATAAATTTTTTACAGTTTCAAAACATCCTTTGTAACATGCTAGATGAAATGGCATGTAATTAGCTTCATTTTTTATTTCTGGATCGGCTCCTGCATGTAATAACGCAGCAACGGCTTCATATTGTTTGCCAAGTGCAGCATCATGCAAAGGAGTATCTCCATCAAAATCTTGAACATCAATTATTGCTCCATAGTCTAATAACAGCTGTATGACTTCCACTCTGCCTTGAGCACTTGAAATATGCAGAGGAGTAACATCTTCAGTACTTCCATAGTTTGCTATATCAGGCACACTTTCCAGCATGGCCTTTATCGTCTGGATAGAACTCTTGTACCGACATGCAAGATAGAGCGCAGTATGACCTTCGTGAGTTTCTACTAATGGCCTAATATGTTTATGTTTTAAAATTAACTGCAGACTTTCATAGCTGTCATTTGCTGCAGCTTCATGAAGACACGTCCAACCACGATTATCAATGCAGTTGGGGTTGATTTTTTTAAGTAATCTTTCGACTGCTTTTACATCGTTATTTCTTGCAGCAAGATTAAGCGCATTGGAAGTGGTCGGGTTTAGGGAACTAAAATCCATTTTACTAACTAGATCTTGTGAAAACCTCGTGAGACATTAATCAACAACAAATTAAGTACCGCCGTTGAATATAAAAGTATAAAAATGCTTCATAAACATAGTAAGAGTAATAGATATCATCCATAAACTGTATAATATTTACTTTGAAATGTATTTTTTTAATTTTTGTATAAAAAAACTGTAAAAATTAGTTCATTTTTCTTTTTTGTATTAGCGCCAAAGGGTACAATCACTTGAGTACTAATCATTTGCGCTAGTATTTTCAATTTGAGCGCAAATTGCAAAATATTTTGCTAAATGCCAAATGTCAATTGTCAAGTATGATCACTGATCAGTATTATGTGTACAGAAATAAGCTTATTAACTGTTACTAAATATGTATCTTGAAAAAATTTATAAATATTATATTAATTATATACATTAACATATAAATAAAATAAAGATAAAAATTATTACTATAATTTCAAATTATTTCTTACTATATACAATCCAATAACACTTTTTTGGCGCTGTAACATATACAAAACTAACAGAAAACTTGGCTTTAATTAACTTAAAGAATTGTGCATAAAAAAGTGACCATACATATTATTTATTCGAAAAACAGCATCACTTGGTATTGTTGTGTTCCGGTATGAATGGTGAGTGAGCCAGAGCCAGCTTAGTTCCTAAGGTTGGTGGCGCATTGGCGATGTAAGTGATGGTTAACATTTCTTACAATGCCTATGTCTATGGTGTAGTTGGGGACCACTTATGATCAGGTGGCCCATATGCTCGTCAGCTACTTATACTATAATAAAATTGACAAGATAAAAGAATAGTAGGATCTTAAGAAATTACGATTAATTGTAACATTGAATGAATAAGGTGCGGACGGCAATGTCTCAGCGTAATCGAGCTTTTTCATAAATACAAACATGACAGATCACAATATATACATAGTTATCTGTAACAGGAGTAATTCTGCCACTTTTATCATGTTAACATTTTTAATCCATCTATGGCCAATGTTCGGAAATTGTATGTTCTCTTTCTTCTGATATTTTAAATCAACACTTTTCCGCTACTCGTGAGTTCCAAGCTGCAGTCACTTTACCAAACCGGTTAAAACAGGGTCCGAGTTTGCCAATATCCCACTGGCATGCGAACGTTGGCGTTTCTTCAAAGAACATAGAATATATTAATAATAAAGAACTCATGAAGATAAGAAATATATTTTTACATAATCGCAGTTTATTTATATAACTCAATCATATTACATATGTACGGTGTACAATAAATATTTTAATAAATAGGGATATAATTTTATAAAAGTATTATTAATTATAAATCTTGTAAATACGACAAGTATCTGCAATGTACAAAGTCCCTCTTTTCATTAAAAAATATAACATTTTTAATGGATAATTTTAACATTACACAAAATAAGATCTTATTATGAAGGATTGATTACTATTACAGTCAATGTAATTTTTTTAATAGAAGAATAACCTTGATTTCAAATCAAATTTCAGTACAGTCAGCGTCATTTACAGTGTCTAATTGTTTTTAATATTTGCTAATTTCAGATAAATATGATGTGATACCTTATTTATTAACTACTCTAGCTGTACTGGCAATCTTAAAAGATCGTCATCGAAAGACAAGGTTAATAAAATACCTGAAATAATTATTCTGATATGTATGGATGTGTATTGACATTTACCAAAATTATAAATATTAATAAATGTTACAAAATTTAATCACATTACGATAATTATCACGATTGCACAGATTGTCATTCTTTGCTCGGACATAAAAGGGGAAATTTAAGTGGAGACGTAGGAGTAACTCGTGACAGTGAATTAGAGCGAGGTGAGCGCGGAGAGCACGGCGAACGAGTACATCGCGATGCGGGATACGGCCGCACCCGCAACTCTTCCGTACTACGAAACGTTCCGCGTGTCGCCCTCCGCCTGTACAGCGATGTTACTGACGTCTCTTGTAATAAGCACCTGAGAAAACGTTAATGTAACTTTAAATAAGTCCAATTCAGTCAGTCAGTATTTATACTATTGACTGCCTCATTGATCTAGTGGCTCCATGTAAGGCCGTAAACCCGAAGGTCCTGGGTTCATCAAGGTCGGGCCAATTAAAAGTTAGAGTTTTTCTGGAAGTTGGAAGTGTATACACTCCCGTGCCTCGGAAAGCACGTTAATCCTTTCGTCCTGCGCCTGAACTCTTTCCGGTCGTGTCGGGTTGCCGTCCCACCGGATTATGAGAGCTAGGGAATAGAGAGTGCACCAGTGTTTGCGCACACACTTGTGCACTACAACATGCCCTGCGCAGTTGGCTCATCTCTCTTGAGGTCTAGAGGACATTATTATTCATTCTATTAGTACACATCGAATATGATTTTTTTATAAAAAACAATGCTTTATTTTATTGATTCAAAGAAAATTATTATTGTTATTTTAATTTTTACTATATGTATTTATTCTTTGTTTATTTAACTATGCACTATTTACGTGTTAATTGTCACTGAGTTAACTGACATAGACCTTGTGGTGGACTTTCTTCTTGGGTGATCATGGACAATTTAGTACGTTTTAAAGATTTGACAAATTCCTAACAATTGTTACATTATCTTACAATAACTACGTTAATAAGAATAAAAAAAACATACTTCGACCACAAAGTTCCTTACTTTTCTAAATCAGATAGCTGCTGCTTTGGTGTGGAGGCAGCGACGGGTCGGTTTCGACCAAGCCTCGCCCTCGTGGCCTCAAGCAAATGCTGCGTTACCAGTGGCTGTTGGACTTCTTTTACAGGCTTAGCTCGAACAGGATTGTCCTATTAAAATAAACTAAATAATTAAGCTATGAATATATATATATATATCCCTAGTTCCATGGTTCGATTACAAGGACGGGTGATTCATTTGATTTTTTCACTTAATAAAATTAAATCTGTTTGCCCCGCGCCAATATTTTTAATAGGATAGGTGGACGAGCAAATGGGCCACCTGATAGTAAGTGGTCACCGACGCCCATAGACATTGGCATTGTAAGAAATGTTAACCATCGCTTACATCGCCAATGCGTCACCAACCTTGGGAACTCAGATGTTATGTCCTTTGTGCCTCTAATTAAACTGGCTCATTCACTCTTCAAACCGGAACACAACAATACCCAATAGCCAAGTATTGCTGTTTTGCGGTAGAATATGTGATGAGTGGGTGGTACCTACCCAGACGAGCTTGCACAAAGCCCTACCGCCAGTGAAATCCACCACCACCAGTAATATCTTTCTCCAAACGTCAGATTACGATCCCATCTGTATAAGAATGCACCTCTGTTTGCCCACAATCTTTTGCCTTTTTTGCGCATTTGACTAGTATAATAGACAATTATGATGTCCACCTGTGCCTGGGATTCATAGCGAAATTTAAATAACTTAATAATGAAGTATCATATATACATTTATTTAATAAGGGCTTAAGTATTTAATATATATTTATTATATTATAATATACTTAATATATTGTTCAAATTTTTATTTTTATTACCTTAGCTTTTCTCAGTTTTACATTAGCGATGTCTTGCGGGGTAATAGTAAGGCGTGGTCCCACTATCCTCGGTGGCGCTGAACCGCATCTTGGTATTGTGTGTGAGCGCATTGGTAATTTGTTTGATGATGTCGATGGTGGTGGTGGCGGCGGTGGTGGAGGCGGAGGGGGAGGAGGCGGCGGTGGTGGAGGACATGTTACTGGCTTGAAAGATGATTGAGTGTTGTATGCATTTTGCTGGCAACTGCAAGGGTAACAATTATTTCGAGTTACAAGTAGGTACACTTAATTAAATATAACAACGATGTTTTAAGAACATTTAAATATACAATTGATTTTGAAATCATTAGCATACATCGAAAATATTACATTATACAGCTTAAAGAAAAAAAAAAACAATATATAAACAATAAAATGGAAGAAAAATATGTCATACTAATAAATAAACAAAAAAATCAAGTGGTCGCGATACGCGGTAGGTACTTTGTATATTTGTCTCACCTTTATTCACTACCGTGTGAAAACAGATGACTGTTAATACTACTTATCGAAATTTCTTATTCAAATATTGTCTTAATAGCTTTCTGAGTTAGATTAGAAAAGCTACGTTTAATAAAATCCTACCACGTTACTAACGTTGCACCAACACGTTACACTGGAAAATTTTATGGTATTCATTATTATTTAAAATATACTAATATTATTGTAAAATTGCCTCTATTTCTCACAATTTCAATCCTATGTTATTGGTATGACAAGGTCCTTGTCTTTAAATGAGGTTTTCAATTATAATTTAGAAATAATAGACAAATTAATTTAAATATTGATAATACGAAAATAACTAAAAACTATAAAGAATCAAGACTAAATCAAATATTTATTTAAAAAAAATAAGTTTCTAAAAGAAAATAACTAAATACTCTCCTTATTTTTAATTGAAAATCCTTTTCGAAATATAAAATATTAATTATAGAATTCATAAACAATTCATCAAAGCTATATTTTATATAATAAAATAGGATATTGTCATTGCAGAAGTGTGTAAAATTTAATTGAAAAATTCCGTTACAACCATTGTAAGCAAACAGGAAACAATGCATAACACTGTTGTATACTTTACAAATGAACTTGCAAATGTAAAACTAAAGCAAAAGGAACATCCTGCTGGGATAAAAATGTCCTCTACGTTTAAGGCGAAGGTTCCAAGCTTATTCCACCGAGCTGCAGCAAAGCGGATTGGTGGATACACGTGTGGCAGATTTTCTATCAACACATAGCACAGTTGGTTAGCTGGTTTCCTCTCGATGTTTTCCTTCACCGCCAAACACATGATTAAATATTAAAGACACAAAATCAGTGGCACTTGAAAATTGAACCAACAATCTTCGGCTACGCTTCGTGTTCTAACCACTTTGCCTGTAACGTTTGTGTTGGCAGCATATGTACAAGGCGTAGACTGAAAAGCAGCCTAGCTGAGACTACGACCTTTTCACCAAATCATCAAATATCATATTGTTAACTCTTTTTTTTTTATGGTTTTGTACCTTAATTTTGTATTTGTTTCTTTTTGGTGAATAAAGTTACTTATTATTATTATTATTATTATTGCCATCTCAGATCTAAAGTAACTAAAGTATCTAAGTTAACTAAAAAATATAACAATGTATAGTACGTTAATAAAAGCCCGCTAAAATTATCCTGTATTACACTGTAATTCTAATAAAAATATCTTTTACTTTTATTACCTAATTTTATTCTCTAGCTCAGCTATTTTCGCTGCCATTTTTTTCATTTCTTCTTGAAGGCTTTCGTTTTCTCGCGACATACGAGTATGCTTTTGATCGACCTCGTCAATGAATCTTCTTAGTCGTTTCAACTCCTCCGCGTAGATATTTTCTTTGTTTTCGTCATGACTTATTGGTTCCCTGATAATATCTGCATACAACCCGGTGAGGGACTGGAAACCCTGATATAGTAGTTAAACCCTGATATAGTTGTTAAATATTTATAATAACAATTTACTTCTTATTAAGTACAGATAGAATGTTAACCATTAAAATAATTTTGTTTTTAAATTCGACTTGCAATTCAAAATTTTCTTACGTCTGTGCAGTTTTATTTTTCAGAATTATTTATCGAGGGACGCTCAAGTTGGTAAATAAGGCTAATGTAAGAGTAATTACCCTAAGCTGTAAACAAAAAAATTGCAAAGCTATGCATTTTTTTATAACTATTAAAAATATCTGAATTGCGAAATGATAAGGTGAAAATGCAACCATATACAACAATAATAGTTAAACGTCTTATTTCTTTCTTACAGGTGTTTTATAATCACACGCTTAATTTGTTACATTTGAATAATAGGTATGGTATAAAATAATAATTTTATTAATTTGTGATGTCATAATATCAACAATTTGAATAATATAGTTTAATAATAATTAATATAATTCAATACAGATAAACAAATAATAAACATGCTAAATACCTTCCTGCCAATCCATGTACAAAGGTCCACTAACTTCGATAATTTCGTACGTTTGTTGCGCCGGTGTGATTTATCGTTCCTCGGTGTACCTCCTGACAACATACACCATAAATTTTCATCTATTATAGGCGTGTAATTTTCTTCTGCGTCTAACATATCTACTAAAAAGTTGTCCCCGTTCAGACTCATGTTAATAAGAGTCAAAAAAACGAGTGTCTACTATTGGTGTCTACATTAACATGTCTAATTCACTTCTCGACCGTTAACGTTTTAACTTATAAGGAGATGATGTCATGATATTTTCGCCCACTAAGACGGGTTTGGTGTATAAATAAAAAGTAAGTTATCTAACTGATAATGTGACTTCCAATGCAACTACTTGACCCTCTACTGATTTCTTTTTATTTATATTGTTTTTTTTTTACTATTTAAATATATTGTTATAACAAGAAAATATATTAAAGGTCAAGGAAACAGGTGACATATCTTACACATACCTATCTATGTGGTTTTTTATTAAATCAAAATTCTTAAAAACAAAATTTTTAAATTTATTTTGAACTTTAAATTTTACCCAATTAGGTTCTTAATCAGTGAACATTAAACCAACTAGGTTCTACATAATGTATTAAATAATTCTTAATATTTTCTTACCTGGTGATTTGCTTTCAGAGTAATTGTATTTATTGAAATTGTTACACTTTCCAGACCTTTGAAAAACACTTCGAAATAAACTAGAATCCGATTTTCTTCTTCTTTTACGGGTCTTGTAAGAATAATTACTATTAATTGATTTAAATGATAATTCTGAATCAGAACCTAATTCATTGGCTGATAGAGATTTCTGTAGAGATCTCTGTTCATTTAAGTCAGTTGAACTCGATGTATTTGATTCTGTACACTTCGTCTTTTTCCATGGTCGTAATTCTTTATCATCTTCTAAAGACTCGTGTCTGAATCGCTTACTTGAAGATCGTTCGTCATTTTCATTAGATGATAAATCTTCATAATTAAAGTATTTAGAAAGCGATAAATTTTCGTCAGTATTATTGCCTTGCGTCGGAGCTGCGAATTCTGTTTGTGTAGAACTATTTACTCTGCTATCAACAGTTTCTGCGTCAATCATTATGCTCAAAAAAGGTGGAGTCCTATCAGGCTTACGGTTTTTCGACTCTTGAAATGAAACATAATAACTTTCTTCCCAAGATGTGTCGATATGATTCTGTGTAATACATTTACGAATTTCTTCAATGGAATTGTTAATTATTTGTTCGTTTTCTTGTTCTGAGTCTAAACTAGTTTCTTTTACTTCAAACGATGACATCGCGACTTTTATTTCAACTTTTCAGCCAGTTCAACTTAACTTTTGGTTATAAACCAACTTCAGTACCAAAGTAGGTTATCATATTTTAAGCATTTAACCATATATCGAACAAACATTGTTTGATTCAAATACTTGAGTTAAAATAAACGGTAGATTTAAAATTTCTATAAAACCATTTATATCTACCGCCATTTCTTTATAACAAAATTATAGTAAGCAGTTTACATGAGAAATATATTTTTTAATCCATGAAAACTAACTAAGTTAACAAAATAAGGACTAATAATAAAAAAAAAAAACAATATAAAACAGAAAGTAAAGTGTTAATTTAAAAAATCATTCACGTGACAAAATTCATATCGCACATCAAACACTTTATTGCATAGATTTCTCTCTCATATATTAAGTCTAACTGTAGATTAGTAAACTTCGCAATAATTATATTATTAGATCCAAGTTTGATCAATGCTTAAGTAATAAACGAAAAAATTGACACTTCCTTGACAAGTGACATCCTACATAAAATTATAAATTGTGACTTTAGTACTTGAGCAACTATGTCTAAGCGCATAACACTGCAATCGCTTTTAAAGTTTAAATTATAATTTAACTAGTTCAGACTATTCAAATTAGATTAATACATGTTATAAAGTAGCTATGTATTACAATTACTTTTAATATTAAATTATACTCTTAGGGTCATGCGTCATTATGTATTAAAAAAAAAAGTTTTGTACTGCGGTATTTTTGTAATAACATTGATTATACTTCTTCACCCTGATAGAAATGCTAGAGGAACTTATGAATTTATAACAAAAAAAAATATACTGAACAATTTATTGGAAGAAACGGCCATTAACTTTTCAAGTACAGCTATATCAGATTGTGATTATTATGATGTTATTAACGATGAGACTACATTACCAATTAGTATTATTGAGGAAGATTTAGTTGAGGGTCATAGAATTAGAGAAGGTGGTGAATATGCTCCTCTCGACTGTAGACCAAAATTTAGCACAGCAATCGTTGTTCCTTACAGGTATATTTCAATCGATAATTAATTTAAATACCTACATTGCAGTAAACATGATGTTTTGAACACAGGGATAAAGCTGAGCAGCTACGAGGATTTCTGGTATATATGCATATGTTTCTCCGAAAACAACATATCCATTATCGAATCTATGTAGTGGAGCAAGTTGACTCTCGACCTTTCAACAAAGCCAAGCTAATGAATATTGGTGCTGTGGCTGCTATGCGGGCTGGATATCCTTGCCTTGTGTTACATGACGTGGATTTGTTGCCTGTAAAACCTGCAAATTTGTATGCCTGTACTAAACTTCCTAGGCATATGTCGTCTAGCATCAATAAATTTAGGTGCAGTGTCATTTATATTACAATACAAATTGAAATAATAACAATCTTTCTTAATTCCTAGTTTTTAATTTATTTATTCATAATACAGGTTTGTATTGCCTTATCTCAATCTTTTCGGTGGTGCCATATCAATAGCTTCTAAACAGTTTAAGGAAGTAAATGGAATGAGTAATGAGTTTTTTGGGTGGAAGGGAGAAGACGATGATCTGTACTCAAGACTTGAGTCTCATAATCTGAAACTATCTCGTTTTGAACCATCCACCAGTCGCTATTATATGTCTTCTCACCAGAACCAAGAAAAAAGGTAAGCTTACTTTTTTGTATCATTTTATGAACTTATATCTCTCAATAACTGTATATTTTATTATGTTTCATAGACAAAAGAGGAACAATCTATTCTATCATGCCAAAGAAAGGATGGTCACTGATGGACTAAATTCTTTGAAATACATAGAAGTGGCAACTGTTCTTCACCCATTGTTTACTCATATCATGGTTGATTTGTAACATATCTTCTAGTATACAATATTTTATAGACTGTTAATAAATCTATAATATGACATTTTAATAATTATAATTAGGCCATTCCAATGGCAGGAGGACTAAAGATAAAAAACAACTTTGACCTTGAATTAACATGACATGATTGGTCAGAAGAAATTAATTTAAAGTAGAATAATGTATTTTATGTTTGTAGCGCATAATATAGCAGAGCTATTAGCAAATTTTTAGGTTTGTTTATCATTATTGCTTCTGTTTTTGGAATATAGTATAGTTTGATCTCAATCAAGACCTTGCCTTCTCAAATAGTATTTAAGTTAGCTTATTTTTTCGTTTTAAAATATGGAGTTCAAAATTATTGGCTGTTATATTATGATAAAGAATTTAAAATGCTAAATTAATCTTATAATAATGGTTCCTTTTATATAGTTGTAAGATAGAAATTTATAAAATAATAATAGAATTTGAAAATATACTTGAAAAAAAATATTGTTACCTATTTGTAATAATGTCAAAGCAGGTTGTTTGGTTTAATGAAAATATTTTTTTAGTTTCTATGAAAATCCGTTTTGTTTATAGAATTTATCTAGTTTAGGAAATATTATCATAATTTTGTTTCATAAGTATAAGGTATTCAATGGTAACCGTCTGAAATTAGCAATCTAGATGCTTTAATTAATATAATGTTACATGGTAATAGTAATTGTTCTTTACACTTGAAAAATAGGTAATAACTACATATCCTACACATTAAAATGAAAAATAAATAAAAATACTGTTACTATATAGAATTTTATTGTGCCTAACAAAATTAGGTTTAGATAAGATACTTGAATCTAATCATCAACAATGAACTAGATTTAATTCATGAGATAAAATCAAGTTGCTTGTTTTTCACTTGCTCAATAATCATATAGACAATTGTGATCATATTAGAAGACTTGCTAGATTATACCAAATAAAAAGCTGAAGAATATCTCTTTTGTTTTATTTTTTAATCAATAAGAATTATTAATTTTGTAACTTTTGCAAAAATTTCAATACTTTTACCTATTTCATAGGAAAAAATAACTTAATCACCTTGAAGTTAGAATGATAAATATATAGATAAGACATCAAAAAACAACAGAACTGCATATTTCAGCATTAGAAAGTTATAAAGATCTGTTTTTTATTTCAAATTTATATTTAAGAAAAAAGGGTTAAAGGTTACATTAAAAAAACTTGTGAATAATTATGCTTGATTTATTTGGCATGAATTCAATTTAATTGAAAATGGTCCCAAGAACCTTAAATAAATATACAACACCAATTTATTTTAAGTAAGAAGTACCTACAACCAATTTTTTTATTGAACTGTCATGATGAATTACTATTTTACATTTACAATACAAATTGATATATAAATATTAAAATTATTTTAATTTATTAGTTTAAATTAGCTGCTTAAAAACTTATAGATTCATGTAATTAAATTATAAAATTAGTGTACTTTTTTTACAAACTGGCTGCCATAATAAAATTTCTGCAATATATTTTTTATAAATAAAAAAATGATATGTTATCAAAATGTTTATGAACTACTAGTGACATTATTGACAGCCCTACACTTTAATTTCATATACTACACTCATAACTAGATTTAGTCATGACTGGGTATATATTTATCATTACCTATATAAATATATGTATATTCATATAAACTTATTTTTTTTTTTAATTATATACATGTGTATTTAATACTTTTTTCTGACTGGATTTAGTTAAACATTTTTCTATCATACTGTCATAAATATGCATTGTAATGTTTCATTAAATGAAGTGGCCAAAAAAGTACATTCCATGTACACATACATAGTAAATATATTGTTTAATAAAAATTGAAAAAACTTAATTACTACATAGTTTTAACCTCTCTGAACTTGGCAGTTAACTGTACTTTTTTTCCTTTTCTATCATGTACTATTTGAGCACAAAATATTCTAAGAATGTAAACTAATGATTCCCAACTGTTCGCTATTTTAGAGTGTCTGAAATTTTTAAAATGCAAAATCATTATCTAACTTATTGCCAGAAATTTTTATGGGACTGATGGTAAGTGGTCACCAATGCCCATAGACAATGGCATTTTAAGAAATTTTAACCATTGCTTACATCGCCAAAGCGCCACCAACCTTGGGAACTAAGATGTTGTGTCCCTTTTGCCTGTAATTACACTGGCTGACTCACTCTTCAAACCGGAACAAAACAATACCTAGTACTACCCATACGATTTTGCACAAAGCCCTACCAACAGTAAATAAAACTTTTTATGTCTAGTCCGTTGTAATGCCAAGTTTTATGAGGTTTTGATTTATAGCAATTTAACGTACCAATATTCATGAATATAACACACCACAATTCATTCGTAAGCACTAAATTCGATAACAATGCAAACGCCCATACAGAAATTAGGTGTGTCCTTCATATGCTTTAAGTGATTTGCTTTTCTAGATAAGATCAAGTTTATTTTTTAATAAGAACCATATAGTTTTTCCGTAATGCATGAAATTAATTAGAAAGTAGAATACAAATTTAAAAATAAACATTAAAAACATTTATGGAATCAATATATTAAAAAAACGAAAATAATAAATTGACTTGTAAATATTAATTAGGTGGGTAGGTAGTTATTATGGAGGTAAAACATATTTATTTCTAATCGTTTGTATGATAATATAATAGAAATAAGACAGAAATTTATGAATTGGTAATTGGTGGTTCATTGCATGTCACATTGATATTTATCATAACTAATAATAAAAATTGGAAACTACTGTGACATGGCATATTTAAGTTATATATGAATATACACATTATTTTTAACAGACATAAATGCAAATTATAAAATCTTTATATTAAATACTTTATATAACACAGCACACCTTAGATACCTTACAACAATTGCACCAAATCACTTTAAATTTAAATAAACATAAACTTACATTTGTTAACATAAAACATCTATATGAAATTTGTTTACATTAAAGTGTACAATAATGAAAATTTTTGTTTAATTTATTGTCTTAACACTAACATACTCACCAATCCAAGCACAAAGGAGAATACTAATTTAAGATTTGATCCTATGTGTAGCCACTCCGGCCAGTGTGATTTAACAACTTGCTCTGGTTGTGTAGGCAAGAGTAAAGCTGCTATGCAACATATGCTTACTGCAACAGCTACAACATTGATAGGTCGTTGCTCTCTGTAACAAAAATAGGTTAACCTATTTGAATTGTCGATATTTATGTATATTTTGTTAAAAATAAATGAATCATTATATTATGACAGGTTTAGTTTTTTTAATGTAGACTATTAATAAATATTTATACCTTATTAATTTTAAACAAGAATTCATTTAAAAAAAAACAGGAGTGAATTAACATCTTTGTTAACTATATTTAAATTAAATAAACAGTATTTAAAAATTTTTTGGTGAAGTGTGACTATTTTTCATACCGGTGATGTAACGGATGATTACATATCACTCGTGAATGTTCTTCTGGAGGCCTTATAGGTGCTGCTTTAGTTGATAATGGATGAAAATTGTCTCCAATACTCTCATTTGGATTTGTGTTTGATGGTTCCCCCTCAATCAATTTAGTTGGAACATCTCTTTTACCCAGAGCCTGCAATTTTTGCTATTGTTTTTACCTCTTATACTTAAAAATAAATTATAGCAACCTACATCAGAATTTTTTTTTTACCTGCTGGGTATTTCTGTCAAGCATTGTAATCCTAAATTTTTCGGTCGTGTTACAGTGGTTGATAGAAGGTTGTGTATATCGCACAACAATATCTATGCAGCTTTGAGGAGCTATAAGACCCTCAGGGTCAATTACTGTAAACTTATTTGGAGATGTGCATAAAACTGCGAAAAAAATATAATAGATATAAATAATAATATACAAATCAACTACCATATGGAAGCATACTAATATATTGTTTTATTACCTACCTTTAAAATTTACGGAGAAGTCATAAGGATTGTAAACGGTTAATAATTGCTTATGAGTGTGCCTGGCATTCAAGTAGAATTCCAGTGAAACTGGAAATACGAAAACAGGAAAATTCTTCATTATTATTAAGGTTTTAAATTCAAGAACAAAGAAAAATAACAACAATTTCGACTATTTTGCATTTCTCGAACACAGCAGCTGGAACTGTCATGTCAAGATTGTCTAGTGAGTAGTGACATCTATCAACTAGGGCAGTTCAGATTATGTTTTAAATTTATCGAATACGGGATATTTTTAAATTAATCTAAAGGGCTAGATTTATTTAGGCTTAGATTTATGTATCTAAATTTATATTTTACTAAGTGTGATGTAACTTTAAAATTGTATTGGTTCGATTTTGCCATATCGCATTTTTGTAGAAGTAACTGGTGAGGTAAATGGCTCCGATTGATGATAAGGTCAGAAATATTCTTTAAATACTCACTAATTATTCAATGGCAATAGTTCTTGTTTTAATAGACTTTGACAGAATAACTTACTATTTCGGAAACAACATGGTATTGTTGCTATTGAAAAACAAATGTCAACAAAATTACATCGTTATATGATTATGTCGATATGTTACGCTAACCTCTAACAGGATATTCTGAAAATATTAAATTGTGATGTCTTTCTTGTTGAAGAGAACACAACGTTTCAAGTAGTAACTAGTACCAGGTACCCGGGTACCTGGTACTACACTAGGTACTCAGGTAAAAACCGATTGCTTTAGTGAAGTGCTCTAGTACATTATTTGCTAAGTGCGAAACGGATGAAACTAGAGTTATCTTCAATTTGCAAGGGTTTTATCCATGAATCATCATTACCGCAGCATAAAGACTTTATATATAGCTACCTGCACAGTTAAAATAAATTGAAATAAATAATGAAGGAAAAAAAAAGTTAAATTATTATTGTTTTTCATAGTCATAACTTTTTACTGACAGCTTATTTTTTTTCTCATACTTAAAGCTGTTTAGTGGACTATAAATCAATATACGTCTCGTTAGTGGTGAATATTTGGACCACTTTTGGACATTCTCCTTTATCGGACAAGCAGGAAAGCGCGTTGGCATGGTGGCGTCATGGCTCTTTAATCTGTAGCAGTACGTCGCTACATAGCAACAAGAACACACCCGCCACGCATGCCGCAATATATGACATCATTGTTTGAAACAACGAATAGCTCTGAAAAGAACTGTTTATTTGAAACAAAAAGCAGCATGCAATGACTTAGTATGACGTAATGTCAAGCTCTTAAAAGAACTGTTTTTATATTTAATATTTACATCTTCGCTTCAATTGGTTTCACTTCTTCTACGAAAACAACTTGCTGACTTTTTGAAACACGTCGTCACTCCAGGCGCTGCTCGAACTGTTTATATGTATTATCTATGAACTGACTGAACGCGACGACGCGATAAAACGTGTATTTAAAGCGGGGAATGAAGCGCGGGAGTAAGACGCAAAACAGGTTTTTACGCGCCAATTAAAATGCCTACTTTTAATGTAGACGCGCGCATTTGATATTATTTTTACATTTTTTATTTTTCTTGTTTTTTGATTGGTTTATTTTTTAGTTCATTTTTGTATATATACACGTACCATTTTTTAATAAAGCATTCCACAATATTCCATCGTTTTTACTATACTCAAGAAGTTTTACTACTGCTACAACATTCCACCTAAAAATCGCTTCCGGAATTTTGGTATTAATAAATAGTTATAAAAACCAATATGATATAAAATATGTTTTTATTGAATAAAAAATTAATTAAAGCTTCCTCATTAACTAATATCACACACTACAAAAGTAAACTTACTTTTAAATCTATAATCATTCACTTTATTATTGGCGAAATTTTAGACAAAAAGAACTTTTACCTTTTCCTTGAACCAGGGTATAAATAAATCAAATATTACTTTATTTAAATATAAAATACTAAGTATGTTACAATTTACTACTTTAGGAGTGTTTCTACAATAACTTAATTACATACAATAAATTTTAAAATTTTGAAGAATTGAATAAATAAAAATAAACAATAACAAAAGAAAAACAAACTCACAAACAAATAAAATATTTGTTAACAGCTTCATATAAAAATTTTTGAGTAGCGAAGAATAGTAATTAAATAAATTTTATTAGGGGTGAACCAGCTACAACAAAATAAATCATAAAATTCTGTACAAAAAGTATAAATATATGTAAAATTTACAGAAATAACGATAAGCAACATTGTTAAGATATTTTATCTCATTTATTAGAGAAATACATTTGCGCTAGCAAATATAAAATATGCCTGAAATTTTCACAATTCGAAGTGTTTATAAAACATATATCAACTTAATAATAAGGGTAGAGCATTGCGACAGCGGGATCTTCTGTTTCAAATGTAATAAGCACATCTTTGAACTTGTCAAGAAGTTGCATCAGTTGCGATCGAGAAACGTTCTCCATAAACATTATTTCTTCAAGATGTTGTTCGCCACGGAAGTACCCTGAAATATACGTATAATCATTCCAAAAAAATATTTTAAAATTTTTAATCCAACACACTTCGATATTCTTAAATTTAAGTTACGGAAAATTATCGTGATTGTTTTTGTAATTGATATGAAGGCCTGCATAAAGTCCTACTACCAGGTAGGGCTTCGCCCGTTTGGGTGGGTACCACCACCACTCATCAGATATTCTGCCACTAAGCAGCAATACTGAGTATTGTTGTGTTCCGGTTTGAAGGGTGAGTGAGCCAGGTGTAACTACAGGCACAAGGGACATAACATCTCAGTTGCCAAGGTTGGTGACGCATTGGCGATGTAAGAAATGGTTATTATTTCTTACATCGCCAATGTCTATGAGCGGTGGTGACCACTTACCATCAGGTGGCTAATATGATTATCCGCGTTCCTAAAAAAAGTCTTAACTCACAAATATAATAATAAACCAAGAGTGGTTATATAAAACTTAAAGTTATTAATTTACAAGACCCTTCAGAGCTAATTACGTTATTAATAAAAAAATATATAGTCATAGATATGGCAAGTCAATTCATTTAAGTTGTCTGCCAATTTACGGGTTATTTTTAAACAAAAATATGCGTATAAATAACCATGCCATATAATACCATGCATTCAATGTACATGCATATTAATTTAACATTTTTCGAATAGATACCTTTTTTATGTAATTGTGCGAGTAACAGCAGATCGCCAGGGTTCTCCGAGGCGGGCATAGTGGCTAGAACAGCTCTCTCCTCGGCGGTGAAGGTGTCCAGCAGGGACTCGGTGGTGGGCGGGTCGCTGGGCACGCGACACGCGTCCGTCGCGTCGCAGCCGGCGGGCGCGCTCCACACGGTAGGCGACTGGAAACTGAAACACACAACAATAGTAGGTATTTTTGGTGTGGAACTCACATTAGGCTCAACTTGCAAAGTGAACAAAAAAACCTACCTAACTTGAATTAAGTTATATGTTCAAACGTTATTTTCAATTAAAGAATTAATCTTATCTTAATTTACATCAAAATCAAAGTAAAATTATGTTTTTTAATAACGCACCTCATTTCACTCTGGAACTTAAGATTCAACGACACTCCGTTTTTCTTTTCCATTCCATTTGTTGTTGCATGAGCGATTTTGAGCCTTGGCGATACATCTGCATCACTTTCAAATTTATCCTCATCACTACTTGTATCCCTGTTTATCACATTATCGGACTCTTTCAACGACAGATCTGAGAGTCTCGATGGTAAACTTTTTACATCCATATCTTTAGTATCCGTGTGTCCATTGACATGAACGTTTTCTGTCCCATTTATGCCATTCCCGTTAATATTATTCGAAATACCACTATCAACTGAGTTTCCTTGTACTTTCTTTTGTATCTTTTTAGTTGTATCATAATCACATCCATTAACACTGGGTTTTATTAAACCATCGACGACGTCAATACCGTCATCGAAGGAATGATTCGCAGAGTCTACTTCGTGGAATTTATCGTATTTCGTGTGTTCGGATTCAATAACTATGGGTTTTGTGTGAGAAAAGTCCGTCTGGTTAAGGTTATTTTGCGTTGGATAATCTTCATCTGAATCTGGAAAAGTATTAATGCTTTCTCTAGGTTCAACCGGCTCGGGAACGTTTAGTTGTACTTGGTTTAAAGATGAGAATGATACACTGTTTGACTGGTAGTAAGAGTCGTGTTTTTCGCAAAAATACTCTTTACCATCTATAAAAAAATTGGTTCATATAAGTATTGATTCGGTTTTATATGTCTATAGTTTATTGTATTAATGTAGGCCAATCAAAAATGTTTAGGCTGAATAAATGTTGACCAGTTTTAAGCATATACAATAACAGATTACTAACAAACGACAAACAACTCAAAGAGGGTAGAAGGGGAAATGAGTGAAAACTGGATCTCGTTGGTTTTACTACATAAATATAAAATGTACAGTATTCAAAAATTTTAAATAATTGTTGTATACTGATATCCGGTCACCGGTGCCTATTGTGATTGTAGATTGCAGAGAATATAAACTATTTCTCACACCAGCTGGGTGTAACGAATGCGCTCACCGTAGTGCGCGTGCGGCTGCCGGGGCCAGTGCGGGCAGTGCGGCGAGTTGAACTGCACGTAGGTGTGCAGCTGCAGCAGCAGGCGGCGCCGCAGCAGCCACGCCACGAGGCGCGCCGGCCGCCCGCCGCAGCGCGCGCCCCACGCGCCGCGCGACACGTACCACAGCGGCGCCGGCAGCGAGAACTCGCTCAGCATCTGCGCAGCGCTACTGTAGCTGATTGCTCCGAATAATACTCTATGCATCTCATAAATACTTTATTCTATACGGAAGCATTACATTTACCTTTTCATTGGTAAAAATACCTACCACCGGTTCGTAAAGTATTAGTTTACCTTTTTTAGGTACTAATGCGTGTCACAAATCTATCTCTATACCATCGCCGTTAGAAATGTACATTTAATTTATTTACATCAAATTCCTTTAGACTCGACAGTCAACATTTAATTTCATTAAATTTAAAATTAACTCACTTGTAGTAAACATAGTCCAGGAAACTCCTTGGCAAATTCGTCGACGAGCGGCGAGTTTATGTGTATGTTCGCTCCGGGCGCGACTACATAAACATTACCTTCGCATAACGGATATATGACTGTTGCTTTAGCCCAATACACTAAATGCCCTGTAAGCTGGAAAGCCTGCAAAGAAAATTATACTTAATAACCATAACATTTAAAAATAAATGCCTTAGATTTATTTAAAGTGAATATTGTATTTTAAAAGAGCCTCAACAAAGAAAAAGCCCTAATCCAAGAATGGATTATTACACAAATTTAACTCCTGTTTGTTACACTGTTTCTTCAACTATTCAAAGTATGTCATAAGCTACAATTGCTTGGGACAACATCATCTTAATATTTGTATTTGTTGTCAAATCAAATTAATTTGAATAATTTCTTACATAAGTTAACTATTTTACCTGTGTGAGTGTCAGATCTGCTTCAATGGCTAAAGTTTGTAAACTCTTCAGAGGACTGTATAACTTTATAAGTCTTAGAAGTGCGGGGCTCCCATCCAAAGGAATTGACGCCAGTAACTCATTAGGATTAACCTGTAATTAATAAAACAAAAAACATTCATTTAATATTTTTTATAAATTAACTTTGATAATATCCTTAAATTTTTAATATACAATTGTGTTACCATAAGTAGAATGCCATGATAGGGTCGTAACCTCTGCACACATTTGTCAATTGTCTCTGGCTCTATGATCAAACCCCTATTGTGTATCTGATGTGCTTTATGTGGCAGGCAAAATGATAGAAGTACCCACTTATTTATACGAACTTGTACAATACCTGAAATAATAATTATAATAAATGCAATGATTATTCTATTAAGAATTTTATCATCAATGCTATCCTCCTGACTGATTTTCGCCCACAGCAACCACTCCCAAAAGAGACTAGCTAGGACATATTATAATGCACATGTGTTTACGGAAACACAGGTGATCTCTCTTTTTCCGTACACTCATAATCCAATAGGAGGACAAACCCGAAAGACCTGAATTTCAATAGTTTTACATGCCTTCTGAGGCACGGTAGTATAGACATCTCTTATTTCCATGTTCTGGGCTGCTACTAAGAAAACTGTTTTTTCATATAACATGAATGATGATCTTTTTCTACCTTTAGCAGGTTACCTTTACCATATTGGTAAAATACCCAAAGGTTTATGTGTTTATTAAAAAAATATCTTTACCAGTACTACTTAATTCTTCAAACACAGACTTCATAGATCTCGCCAGCGAGCTTCTCTGTAGAATAAGATGAAATGCTGATTTAGGTACATTATTTGCTCCATTATCTATGCTGTAGGTAGTAGAGCTCACTGAATGTCTAGAATTTTCTTCTTCATCATCATTTTCACCAGAATTTATCTCACTATCTAATGCTGATACTTCATCATGTGCTGCCAACTAAAAACAAAGAAGAGTAGTTTGAAAATATTTCACAATTAAATATTTATTGTAATTTTAAAATAATGTGTCATTTACTTTTTTATTAAAAAATATATTATGATAAAAATATATATAGATCAACAATTGACAGTTACGAGTTGAAATTTTGGGACATAAAAACTTGTACTCTATATATTTATACATAAAAATGCATGCTTCTGTTGTTCAGTGTTAATGCATAATTCATTCTATTTCGTTGAAAATTTGTACATTATTTCTTGGCACAGCTTGGAGGTTTTTGGCATATATGTCACTTATTAAATAATATAAAACAAATGACATGTATCAAATAATTGCCAAAAAAAATTTTAAAGAGCATACCAACCGGGACTACTTAGCTTGATTAAAAAAAAGCCTTAGCTTAAACATGAGCTGATTTAATGTCTAGTTAATATTCTGATAAAAGTTATTATTACCATAATTTTCATTTCTTCAGTCAAATATGAACACCTTTTCTCTTCATGTCTTAGAGCTTTACCCAGTCTTTTGCTCAAGTCATAATAACATTTCACTGTAAATAATAATACATAGTTGTAGTAGAAGTAACAGCCTGTATATGTCCCACTGGGTCTCCTCTCTTTTTTGAGCAGGATTAGAGCTTAATCCGACATGGTGCACCAATGCAGGTCAGTGGATACACATGTGGCAGAATTTCAGTGAAATAAGACACATGAAAGGGTTCTTATAATGTTTTTCTTCACCGCTAAGCAGAAGATGCATTATATATACAAATTAAGCACATGAAAGTGCTACACACTTTAGCCTAGCTTCAAACCCGCAATCTTTGATTAAAATTTTTTTAATAAGTTAATTATAATAATTTTTAAAATACATGAAAAGAGATAAATACCGATTGAATGGCTTGCAGATGCTTGCAATGCAAACACTATATTAATAAGTATCATAGCAGCTGTGTCATCTTTGTTTGTCCTGTAGGGGAGAAGAGTAGGATGACCTACAAATCTCACATCATTGACTTTAAGCTCAAACTTTCTGTTACAAAGTTCTGCCTTAACAGCAAATAATGTTGACAACATTTCATCTGTGAAGCCACTTAGTTGACCTAAAATGTGAATAATACAAATCAAATATAATCTTTACAAAACAAAAGTCCTTTATTATAATATAATTATTCACCTTTACAGATATTTGATGTTTGAGATTGTGTGTTTTGCAATAGATCTTCAGCAGAATTTATTGCATATGGATTGTGACGACCAAATTTCTTCTGTTTGCTTTCATCCTTGTTTTCAGTTGTGTAGGGGTATCTAAATAACAATCTATCACCTTTACTGTCAGATTTCACGAAAAATATATTTAATGGATTAACCTCCATGGCCAAGATTTACGTCAGTGGTAAATGTTATAAACAATATCAATGAAAAATTGTAAACAATACAACTGTAAAATTAGGGCACGTTGTAACAATTAAACATGTTTTTAAAAGACTTAAATATGCACTCATGTTTTATAACGTATATATTTATTAAATTAAACTATTAGGTTTAGAAAGTTAAGATTAATTGAAAAAAAAACTACAATGACACAAAGCAGAAACTGAAAAGAATCTAGATTATGACTTATGAGTAATGATGTCAAAATTGACAGACGAGCATATGCATGCACATGCATATCATACGTAGACAGAGAAACAAATAGACCAAGGGGTCGTGAAACCGCGATTGAGACAGAGATAGTTAGTCAATGTGTGTGTATAATATTGCCATAGTAACTGCATTTCCCTGTTTCGGGAAAAAATATTTTTAGGATATTATATTTTTGATAAAAGTTTTTGCACTATTACTCACTAGATATTTAATATGTTGTGCTGTAACACCACACTAGCACAGCACAGGATATGTGGCACGTTGTAGGAGAGGCTAGTAGGCTGGCAGTAGTTTAGTGCATTTACATGTTTTAACATATTACGCAAATCAAAATATAATAATAATAAAAAAAAATTAAATATTATATTTTAATAATTTCTTACAGCATTTGGTACCGCATCAGGATGCAGAACTGTTTTGTTTTTGTTTTTTAGTAGTAATTTTTCTGGGAAATGATTGCTACATATTTTAGAATATATTGCGGGAGTCCAATCTTTTCTTCCAGTTGCTTCGATCCATTTTTTACGTAGGTCTGGATCGCTTGGAAAACTAACGATAAACTTAGCTTTATTATTAATAAGTACTCACAGGTATTTTAGTCACAAATATTTCTTCAATCACAATCACAAATATTATTATATAATTCTTCGATCACCAATATAAAATAAATTTAAATTAAAATAAATAATTAAATATAAATTAAAACGATATATATACACATAAAGAAGCATTATAGGCTTTTATTAGACTCCGTCTTTATTTGTTTACATTGTCGTCAATTTTTTTGGTAACATTTACCTGATAAACAATTATAGGTTATGAATGATAAAAACTCGACAAAACCTATTATTTCCAGGATTTTAAGACGACATAACCTTCCATCATGCTATAGCATACATAATTATCACTGGGAAACTATATTTAGGGACAAAATAGTCGTACTTACGCGTGAATACACACGTCGGCAATTTTCTTCTTGCTATCGCTTTAACATGAAATAATACGACAATGCACCATTATATAACCTTCGATATGATAAAAGGATTGTTTCTCGGCCTTTTCACTGGATCAGAATAGTTTTTTAACATAAAAATAAGCGAAAATTGAACAAACAACACAATTAACGCACCAACTGTCAAGTTTGTTTCGCTACCGAGTAGCGAAACTGCAAGCAAGTCTGCTTGCTCAGCTTTGCACCTGGATTGCCAGCTTCCTACACAAGCGCAGCCTTCGTGTTTTAGTTGATGGTTGCGCTTCACAATTCTATGTAGTGAATAAGGGAGATCCCCCAGGTATGCGCTCTCACAGCGAAAAAGTCACCATTTTCCCCTCTTCCCTCCCTCTGTGGCACTCCGCTGGTGATACAAATATCACGGCGAGTGCTCCGAGGAATTATTCTCCCTAATTCCTGCTTCCCCCTTCCTTCACAAGTCAACGCGTGCTGGCTCTCGATGTCACCGACTCACTGTGACATCAATTTCATCGCGCACAAACAAATTTGGCAACTCCTTTCTTTGTCGCACTTCCAAAAAATGAAATTTCTTACCAGCTCACGTGTTCCCTTCCTCTTACGACCCTGGTTCCTTCAAACGAGGCGTGAAGAGGCATCTTGCGGGCCGGCAAGGCGAGGGCGGCTAGTGTAGAATCTTCTTCCCGTCTGTACGTCCCGTTCCGTCCGTCACGTTTGGACTCTACTACCATTTAACATCAGGTGGAGTAGAGTCATTTGCCCTACCGGCAAATATATAAAAAACAAACTGAAAACCATAGACAATTAGTCTGAAATTTGAAACGTCAAATAACAACTTTTGAAGTTGTCATTTGTCAAATTAATTTTGATAATACGGGAAACGATTTGTGCCACCAATGAAAGTTATAAATTAAGATAGAAAAAGAAAAATCGATTAAATAAATTATTTAGATTACAATTTTTATCAATATAATGGCTAATAGAACGGAAGTTAATCAAAAAGTCAACCCGGTTAAAGTACCCTTAGAAACTGACCAAGGTATTATAGAAAGCGAAGAACGTAAATGGGGATTGCCATTGAGAGAAGTTTATAAACATGGACTCTCTTTTTATAAAGGTAGGATACAAAGATTACATGGTATATAAAATGTGATGCAACCATAACGTATTTTTATTATATATAGTAATTCCTCACAATTAGTTATTCTATATAGATTAGTGTTGAGAAAAAAACTTGGGCTACCTGGGTAACTTGATTAAGACATAATGATAATAATGTGTTTTTAGTAGAGATACATACAACATTTTTTCAGTTGCAACTGTGGAAGTTATTGTATATTACTTATGCAATCAATTTTATTGAGTTGTTTTTATTCATTTGAGAATTGCTTTTAAAATAGTTATAAAGCATGAGCTAAGCTTAATGAATATTCAATATTAATATCTTTAATTATAAAGCCAGAACAACAATAACATTTTCTTCACTGTCATTCTTTGTACCAAAGCCTTCACTTCAAATTTATTTTTAATTGATATAATTAGAGTCAAATTAAAATATTTTTGCAATATTTTTAGATAAAGAAGGAAAGGCCATTCACCTAAGCTACGAAGATCGATTGAAGTTGGTTGCATACACTCAACAAGCAGCACATGGACCTTTAGATTTAAACTCAGCGCAACCTCTTGGAGTGCTTGATGTTATAGGGAGAGACAGAAGATCAGCGTGGCAAGCCCTTGGTCAAATGTCTCAAGTCCAAGCTATAGCAGGATTTATACATACTCTAGATAGGTACTTCTTTAATTATAATATAAATAACAATTTTATTTAAAAAAATTAAAAGATTAGTTTTAAAATAAATAAATCATTGTACAATGACATATATTATTTGACAGATTTGTTTTGGGTATGCCAAATATGACGATTGGTTGAGTAGTTAAGATGTGAAAGTTTATATTTTATAAATTAATTTATAAATTCATTTTATAAATTATTGAAACTCATTTATAATATTATTGTAGATATTAATAATATATTTCCAGGTTATGTCCTATGTTTAAGCCATATTTAGAAGCAATTCAAAAGGATGTAGAAGATAAAAAGCAGAGAGAGTGAGTTATACAAATGATGTATTTTATCTTATTAATCAAATTCTTCACAACTAATCAAATATCAGATTATCTAACACTAAAATCTTTATTATTGTTATAAGATTTTATGGAAAATTATATAAGGTAACATTATTAAATGTATCCAATAATTAGCAGCCTTACTTATAAATGTTGGTTAGTGACACTTTAGATTATGACTGGTTTAAGTTAATGACTCCCATATAAGGTTTCATAGATTAACTATGTATAGTATGTAAAGTATGTATGTAAATATGTATGTTTTTATTATGACTGCAGTACCATCTGTTAAAGTAAATATGGATATTATTTGTTTCCAATCTTTTGATATATATTTTATTCAGATGTAAGGAGACATCGCCTGTAAAAAAAACTGCCAAAAACTTTCCAAGCAATCTATTATGTATATAATTTACAAAGATTCATTTGATAGATTAAAGAAAACAGAAGAAGAAAAAGCACACATGGAATTGCAGAATAGAATAATATTAGAAAAACAAAAACAAGAAAGTTCTAAATTAACGGAAGAACAGCAAGTGTATGTATTTTTCAAATATTTATTTTAATACTCGATTTATTATTTCTTTTGTTTTGTTTATAAAAACATACGTTAGTAGGTATATTTTGTATAATGCAAAAAATAAGTAGTAAGTTATATTCTCTAATAAATAGTATTGTTCATACTATAATAATAATTATTATATTCATATAGAATAACATTTTGCAGGCAAAGAATAAAAGATGCTCTAAATGCACAAACCTACGACCAGTTTCTTCAGTATGCACAACAGCAGTTTCCAGGCAACTTTGATCAGCAAGCAATACTTATCAGACAGTTGCAAGATCAACACTACCAACAGTATATACAGCAACTGGCAGTGGATCAACGTCTTGCAAATTCTAATCTGAATTATAAAGAAGAGTCTGATAATGATGATCACATTGAAAATGAGGATCGCACAAATGAACACATTTTGAATGACTGTGATGAAGGTCTTACAGATAATAAGTGAGTAATAGTACTGAGTCTGCACAGTCATATAAATAGTACTAAAAGTTTTTTTTTTAATTTATTTTTAGTTTAATTATATGCTTGATATATAGTTAAAAGTACAATTAAGAATGATTTCTTGCTAGTGTATTCTGTCAGCTGAGAAAAAAGCTGTAGGAGTGTATCCATCGCTCTAGATCAGTGTTTCCCAACCTTTTTTAGGCCATGCCAGCCCTTAACATTTCTAAAATTTTGATGTCCCTCATACATAATTTTATTCCTTTAAAAATTGTTTTGTTCCCTTAAGAAATATAAATGATAAGTTTTAGGAAGAAATCATTATGAAATTGTGGTGAATCGAAGTTTACTTGACGACTCTAATTACCCAGTTGATATTTTGGTAATGTCAATAGAAATTATTTTTTTAAGAATTTGCCTTTTTTTCGTTTTTGTGTCAGTCTTAGAATAGAAAATACTGCGTCGGCAGCCGAAAATGAATGATGGTAATAATATCTATTCGTTTTTCTTTAATTCATTGAATGGGAAGCAAGTGGAAAATATTTCAGATCATTACAGACGTCTGAGAAGAATGAAATGGAGTACAATGAAGAATCCCGAGAAGATGCAGAAGAGGAAGATGAAGATACTGATGGTGACGGTTAGTAATTAAGTCAACTTTAAAAGAATCTAATATTTGCATTAAATTTAATATTGTAAAATGTCTTTGTTAAAGATATAATAACTTTTTTCAAGAATTTGGCTGACCTGTTAAGGTAGTCAATTCAATAATTGATTCATCTTGTTATTTTTAATAGTTTTATTGTAAGTGCTAATAAAGTTACTAAAATTTTAAACCCCAGTATGTAATTGGTAAGCCCAACGACACATCTCTATCTTGGCACAAATATTATTTGGCTTGGCAAAAATAAGATTTGTGAAAAACTAATACTATATCAAATGTTTTAATATATTGATACAAGTTGCTAGACAACAATGTCGATTTACAAGGCTCGACAACTAATTAAAAATAGTTTAAAAATTTTGAAAGATGTTTTAGGGATAGTTTTTGACTTTTCTAAATTTTTTGATTAATCATATTCTAAACGCTTTAATTTTATGTAATAAGTATAAATTGCTTCCAGGACTAGAGGAGGCCCGCATGTGGACACGTGAAGATATAGTGCAGTTTAAAGAGTCAGCGCGAGCCGGAGGGGGAAAGCTCACTGTGAGGCACGGTGAGACCGTTACAATTAGGGTGCCTACGCACCAGCGCGCACGTTGTATATGTTGGGAATTTGCTACAGACAACTTTGATATAGGTGAATAATTACTTGAGTTTTCAATGGCGCTTATATTCTAAATTAAGCAAGTATATAAAACAGTAACTTATAAGTGTGATACAATATTCTTCTATTTCTAAGGCACAAGGTCTTAGAAGAAATATTTTACAAAACTATTACACCGCTGTGGGTCAATATGTTGTCTGCCTGGATAAATAAATTGCTCAATTGTGATTGGTGATTCTTTTTGCAGGTTTTGGACTTTTCTTTGAATGGAGCAAATCACCAACATCAGAAGTGACCGTGCATGTAGCTGACAGTGATGAGGAGGATGATGGGGACGAAGATACAAATGATGAAGGTGATCTTTTTTTTGTATGATTTTATAACTTAAAAATAACTATGAAAAATAAATTATATATTTGAAAATATTTATTTATATATTTGAAAATATTACATAACAATTGAATACATACAAAATGTAAATAATATTAGTTACAAAGATTGTTTAATTTTCGTGATAGTAAATTTGTGAGAAATAAAATATAATAATGTTATATATCCTTATAATATTTACTTATGTCTTATTTTCATTGTTGTTTAATTACTAACAACAATATAGAGTTAACATTACCCATTAACCCTATATGGGTTAACCTTACACTATTGGTATTTTGCCATGTGAGTTAGTGGTATTATGTTAGTGAATATACTTACTATTTGTTGTTTGTCGTAGAATACACAATTTATGGCAGTGATCTAGAAGTAGGCAGCGAGAGGCGCATACTCAGCAGTCATCGACCGATGGTCAGCCTCGTCGTGCCAATATATAGGCGAGATTGTCATATGGAGGTAATAACATCCATTAAATATCATATTTCTTAACATTACCCTTATTATTCCCTTTTTATGTTAAAGCTTTAATTATGTTGACATATTACAATAACAACCCCTACAAACTTTATTTTTCGATTAGTATTGTTGAATATATATACCATATACCAATATTAGTTGAGGACACTATTGTTAACTTAATAATGAGGCACTAAAAATATAAATATTGTTATTTCAGGTATATGCTGGCTCTCATACTTACCCTGGAGAGGGTGTATATTTATTGAAATTTGATAATACATTCAGTCTGTGGCGATCCAAAACTTTATATTATAAAGTTTACTACACACAGTGATTCAATATTGTTTTATGTACTACATACAGTATTTTATATAAGATAATAATTGAATTGATAATTTTAATGAATTTTATTTGAAACGAAATATAGTTTTTTTTTTAAATCATTCATTTGACTTAAATGTAAACTTAAGGTGTACGATGAAATATATTAAAATTATTTCAATTCAATACTAATATTTTTTAGATACATGACAAAATATTATAGAAGTATCAAATATTTACTAAATGAAAATAATTAATAGTATTTTGTATTCGATACATAAGGCTAGCATGTTTGGATTGTGCAATAACATTTATGATCAATCAAAAGTAGCTGTTAAAAGTAATCGACACCCTAAATAAAACAAACTGTGGTCTGCGGCATACATATATTTTAAAAATTGATTGCGCCAATAATCTTTATTAAAATGTACTTAATTACAATATTTTTTTTAGGAAACAAGAAACCTGATAAATATATCTGCTGTTTATTTATAATAGTAAAACAATGAAAATTCTTTCTTAATTGCAGGCTATGTAAGCTGTATTTAAGTTGTAATTAAATTGTGTGTTGTAACTTATATATATAATGAGAGTTATATAAAATTTAATCTATTTACAGAATCGAAATTAGCCCATTTTAAATTACATACAGTATTGTGTATGACAACCGTGTAGATAAAAAAGAAAGCTTCAAAGATTAATTATAAAAAATGGTTTAGCTTTTAATATTTTTAGTATTAGAAACAGCATTTATAATATTATTATTTATTGTTGTATGAAATAACTGTGAGTAGTAACATTATTTTATATTGTATTTGTAAGAGAAATATAATAGATACATGTTTATAAAAAGATTTGTTTTTCTTATTCCTTGTACATTGAAAAACTTGTACAATGTCATTGTAAAAGACATTGTAAAAGACATTGTAAATGACATTTTCGATGATTCGGAGCATTATTTGTCGGAGCTTTTTTTCTATATTTTCCTTTGATATTCCTTCTTTACTAGCTAAATATTTATAATACCTTGTGTTCGAGTATATTATCGAAAATGCCTCGTTGATCGAGTATCTAAATATGAGGATGGAGATCCTAAGGTCCTGGGCTCAACCCCTAGGTCGTGCCAATAAAATGTTTACACACTTGTGCACTATAATATGTATAATATTTCCTGCGTAGTTGGCTGCCGTAGCGGAAATTACTTAGGAGGACATCATAATTGTCAATACCTAATATATTTATATTTGTATTTCATTGTGTATATGGACGCTGGACGTCTTTTCGTTGTCCAGGTTGATATCCTAGATGCTTTTTTTAGTTCTCGATACATTTTAATAGAAATACTTTTTTGTTATTTCAACTCATTATTGTTTACGTGGCACGACTATAGAGACAATATTTAATTGTTAGAATAAGTACTGGTTATATTTTTATTAAATAAATAATTAGCTATTTATAAAAACATAAGTATACAATTTTTAAACTTGATGATTACGTCGTTAATCGAATTACATTTTTTTTAATTTTACTATTTGATATCAAAAATCGAATGATAATAAAGTTTCACTCGCCTCAAATACCAATACTCGATACATGGCATACATGTCATGTGTCAACTATCAACTATGAAAGCAAATATTTCATTGTATTGTGAGATGTCAACGTGATGACAGTTACGTTTTATTTTTCTTTTGACTGGAAGTTTTAAATTCAATAAAATGTTGCAAAGATATATTTGTAAAAATTTGAGTAGTAAATTATGTAGCAGCCAGAGAAATGTATTATTTAATTTAACACTTCAAGCCCATTCCTGTAAACAATGCGGATTTAAGTTATATTCTAGTCACAAAGTTCAAGCATTACGAAATAATAATGAAAGAAATTTATTACATGGAAAGGATAGATTTTTCCCAAAAATAAGACATTATTCTAGCCAGGTGGACACTCAAAAGAAAAATGGACGTGTTGAAACCGTCAAAGATAATACGGAGATAGCGACCTCAAAAAAGATAAATGTAAAGTTAAAACCATCAGAGCTAAAAAGACTTTTATCTTTGGCAGAGCCAGAAAAATGGACCCTTACTGGTAAGTGTTCTAATTAATAGAAACACATAATGACATCTTTAAATATTAACAAGCTAAATAGAATTACAAAGTACAATATAATAATAAAACTTTATTTATAGATCACAATCAACTTTGTAATACATACATTGTGTTTTTGACTGTGAACATGTATTAAATCTTTAGCAGGGTTGTTAATATGTACATGAAATATTTTTTAATAAATGTTTCCTTTGTTATTGATACTAGTAATACTATTTATACACATCTAATATCTTATAATGCCTTCTTAGAGAATTATTACATTTTAATAAAATATATAATAGAGTTTAATCAAATAAACTATCTTAATAAATGAAGTTTTCTGGGGAAAATAAATTATAATTTTATTTTCAAAGTTTAGACATAAATAGCAATGCAATAATTTTTTTTTTCTTTTTTAGGTGCTATTGGTTTATTATTTATATCATCTAGTGTTACAATGGCTGTGCCATTCTCATTAGGTATGGTGCTGGATATAATATACAGTGGTACAAATGATCTAGTGACTGCTAGAGAAAAGCTTGATGAACTGTGCTTGGTGCTGTGCGGAGTTTTTTTTGTTGGTGGCCTATGCAACTTCGGACGAGTGTACTTGATGTCAATATCTGGTAAAATATGGTATAATTGTCATACAATACATAAGAGATATTACTTTTAACTTATTCAAATTGATTTTCATCTTTTTATTCATAGAGCTAATAAATGTTTAAAAAACTTATAAATAATACTAGAATTAGTATACGCCAAAGGAATTTGACAAATAATTCCACAAAATTTTTATTTTTGTTAGATAAGCAGCATCAAATTTGGTAAATAAATACCTACTATATAAAAGTTATCTGTTATACTTAACATAAAGGTTAATTATCTTTAGTATTTTGCATCACATTGATTAAAAATTCATGCAAAAATACCTAAACATTTAGTATCAAGTAGTAATACTAATTGGCATTATAAATAAAATTGTGCACATATTATATAATCTTATATTTCACTGTTTATTATCACATTGAATTTATGCATTTTCTTTCAAGTTTTTTCTATTAGTTAATTGTTTAATAATTGTTTTTGTTTCAAAACCAATTAAATTATAATATAAGTTTTATCATGAATATCAGGTCAAGAGAAAAAGTTAAGTAATTAAAGGTAAATGTACATATAACTATATAGGTATTGTAAAATAAGAATTTGCTCTTTATTTTTAAAAAGTAAAGATAAAAGATAAAATATATTTTTATTTGATATTTGTGCATTTTAATGTGTTTTCTAATAAAAACATTATTAGGTCATGATTATTATTCACGACATTATGCTATAAATATATATTACAAAATTATAAATTTGTGTTACTTAAGGTGTTATACAATGCAATTAATTTTAACAAATATAAGCATTACCAGTTTTTGACTATTCAAAATATTGGTTTCGAAATTTGTGCCCTTTAGTTGACTTGTTTTATTGATAGATTTGTTTGTTATTTAAGTATTATTTGTGTGTATTGTTATAAAATCCCAGCATCAATGAATAAGAGGACTGAGACACATTCGAATTGACATGCTTTTACATATCAAAAAAACTAAAAATAAAAAACATATTAATATCCCTATATCTTTAAAAGTAACCACCACTATATACTCATATATTTACTTATTAAATATATATGTAGATAAGTATTTTGTAAACATTGTACATAGCGAAATTATCGTGTCGTAAATAATTATTGAGTTTAATATATCTGCTTCATGTACTGCAGAGTTACTTTTATTTATTAGATGAATTCGTAATCTTAAAAGACAAAATATTTTAGGGCAAAGGATGACACAGTCACTTCGAAAAAAAGTGTTTTCGTCAATTATGCGGCAAGAACCAGCGTGGTTTGGTAGAACATCGACTGGCGAGCTTGTGAATAGACTGTCAGCAGACACACAGTTAGTTGGGCGAAATCTTAGTTCCAATGTCAGTGATGGCCTACGGTCGCTCTTCATGGTGGGAGCAGGGACAGGCATGATGGTGAATATTTTTATATTTGTTTATTTATTCATTCATTATTCACACAAATACACTAAATTGATAATATTCTTTGAACAGCAAGCAAGTTAATATGCGTATATCCTGTGTTTGAAGAAAACGGATGGATACTCAAACACTTATATCATTCAGTCTACCGAAAATCCTGTATATAACAATTATAAACAACCATTCTCATTTCAATTATAGCGAATATTAACAAAATAACCTAAATATTTTTCAGCAGTTTCCTTATTTATATTGTTTTTTCTTCAGTTCTACATGTCACCGTCCTTGGCTTTGATAGGGTTATGCGTAGTTCCACCAGTATCGGTGCTTGCTGTAATCTATGGTCGATTCGTTCGAGGCATCACTAGACAGCTTCAAGACGCACTTGCTGAAACTAGCGAGGTAGGAAACTTGCCATTTTTCTAGGTAGCCTAATAATATAATAGCTTTATTAAAATTTACTATGAATTAACTAATCCTTAAATATTTTGTTACAATCTAATTTCTGTGCCACAGACATATCTACTGTTAAATATAATTAGTCTAATTAGTACAAATACATAATAATGTAATCTCCAAATATCTTGTTAATATCGAAAATATTGCAGCTTGCTGAAGAGAAAATTTCTAACATTAAAACCGTGAAAGCATTCAGCAAAGAAAAGAAAGAATGTGAATCGTACGCTCAACGAATTGAAACATTACTTCAATTGGCCTATAAAGAGTCCTTAGCTGTTGGAAGTTTCTATGGATTGGTAAGTATTTCCGCGTCTAGTAATATTACTTAATTAATCAGTACTGTTCTATTTTGCTGTTATTATGATCTGCATATATACAAGAAGAGTCAAGGTTTTTTATTAATACTTTGAACATTAAGTATGCCCTAAGAAAATAAAATATTTCTACTAACTACCTGAACTTTCCGGAATAAGTAGGACAGTGACATTGTACTACCATTGTCTTGATTCAAATTCAAGTTATAAGTTAAACACAATTTACAAAATTTAACAGTTTTAGAAATGTTCTTATTAAAATATTTCATTTTTTTACAGACGGGTTTATCTGGCAACACTATAATAATCTTGGTGCTTTATTATGGTGGTGGTATGGTGGCGACAGAACAGATGACAGTTGGAAATCTCACATCTTTTCTACTTTACGCTGCATATGTTGGCATAAGCATTAGTGGACTAAGTAGTTTTTATACTGAATTGAATAAGGGTATGGGTGCTGCAACGAGGCTCTGGGAAATAATGGATAGGGAACCAAAAATATCAACTTCAGGTGATTTGCAGTTATTGAATTCATAATTTGATTATTTATTAATAGGCATGATGACTGATTTTTAAATAACCTTCTATAATGTAGGTACACCTCTACTATTACTGAAAATAATTTTATTTCAGTAATAAACTAACTACTTACGCAAATAATTGCATTTTCATTTACCTATTTTGAATTTCGCTCGAAAACACCCGCAGGTGTCATGGCGCCTGACGTGACGTCACGCCTCAGAAAAGGACAGTAAACGTTGTATTGTGTCTATAGTTAACGAAGAAAGGCAGAAAGTATTGCGTATTTCCTAAGGTTAATAATGAATTCCAAAGTTGAACAACGTGCAAAAACATGCAACATGCAACGTTTTGTAACGTTATAAATTAATTTTGAAACGCGTAAACACAACAACTGTTCAAGAGAAGCGGTTATAAATAAAGAGAAACGGTTATAAATAAGGTGACGTTATTCGCTCTGCTTGGCGTTACAAATAAAATGGCCGATTGCAGAATTTTATAGTTTTTTTTTTTAAATCTTATTAATCCCAATGTGTATATTAAAATGGGATCATTTTTTAGAATCCTTTTGAAATAGTTTCTTCTCTAAAGTCATTTATTTTTTAATTCTTTAATACTGTCATCATGCCTATTGTATATGACCTTTAATACGTTGTTGAGTAACATATTATTTTTATGAATATTCGCTTCGCCACTAAACCTCGATATGGTACTTACTTATGACGCGTAAATAAAGTATTTGATCTACATTATGACGTACTATCTCTTCTATGTTTGTAATAAGAGAAACTAGGTCATAATATAGTCCACCTTTTGGTGGTAGGTTGGTAGCCATCCGTCACCGTGGCCTGTGCATAATTGCATTTTAAAAGTAAGTGCGGATGCATTGCTGCTCACAGTTTAAACCTCACAGTACGTTTTATGATTTCTAAACATTGTTGACTAATATTCTGGTCCGCCAAGTAAGATGCCACACAAGTGGAAAACTCTTCATGATCGTCGTTAGCTGGTGGGGTTATGCATGCTTAAGAGCTGGCTGAAGACTTATAGCTTCCTAATTTAAATCACAGATCATTTTATAATTAAAACAACTGGTAAGTTTTATAACTATTATATATATAGTTTTTTTTTCTGATTGTAGGAGGCTTAAGACCAAAAGACAGACCGAAAGGAGAACTTATATTAGAGAATATACACTATTCTTACGCTGGAGCCCCTCTGATTAAGGGCCTCACTTTACATTTGTTACCTGGAAAGAATGTAGCCTTAGTGGGAAGATCCGGTTGTGGCAAGAGTACGATAGCCTCTCTTATATTGAGGCTATATGATCCCGATAGTGGGAGGGTACTGTTAGATGGAGTGGACATAAGGCACTTGGATCCAGTTTGGTTGAGAAGTCACATAGGATTCGTTAGTCAGGTAAATATAATAAAATAATATAATTTTGATCTAATTCATTAAAATAATTAGGAGCAAAAAAATCATAGATTATTAATTAAATTAATTTAAAATTTATTTTATTATGTAATAGGTGTAATGTATAAGGCAGACGTAGTTCTGCGACACAATCCTATAAAATGACGATAAAATGTAATGTTTTAAAGTGTTTCACAGTATAAAATAATATAAATATCTAGCTATATTGTACTGTGCCGTGCTGCGACTAATTTTATAAGAGCATGATATGAAATAATTTATAGTTGAATAATTTTATTTCTTTCAGGAACCTGTTCTTTTTAGTGGAACTATAAAAGAGAACATATTATACGGAGCTCTCGATGATTGCGAAACATCGGAAGACGGAAAGGTAAGATTTTGATATTAACAAACATTTAATAGTATGTGAGGAGTTCAGCTAAGGTTGTTAAAAAAAACAACACTGCGCTTACCGAGTTTTATATGAAACAAGAATCTAATGATGTATGAAAGCTTGTAATTTAATAAAATACCTATGTTGACGCAGGAGCCGTCGTGGCTGTTGGCGGCGCGCGCGGCGCAGCTGCAGGAGGTGGGGGGCGGCGCGGGGGGCGGCGCGGGCGGCGCGGCGGGCTGGCGGCGCCAGGTGGGCGCGCGCGGCTCGCAGCTCAGCGGCGGCCAGAAGCAGCGCGTCGCCATCGCGCGCGCCATCGTCAAGGTGATGCAGGCGACTGCTGGCTCGCTTTTACGGCTCTAGATTTTGAGAGCCCTGGTTCGAATCCCGGGCATAGCCTTACGTAGGCGTAGGTATAGCGTGGTTGAGCACATTCTTTGGCACTATAACATCTCATGGGCATTTGCTTAATCTACATTGCTCAATGGTTAAAATCCGTCAGGTAGACGTGATTAATATTACTCAACATTTTTAGGTTCTATATCTATCATGTTTTTTCCGTATTGAAAATAAAATGCATTTTTTCCAAAGGCGAAAATTGTAGATGGCGATAAGATCTGTTTTAAAAGAGATGTTAGCTTTTAAACAATATTCAATTTAATAAACGAAAGTGTTTTTATTTTTTATGTTTAATGATTGTTAAGTAGAATATGTGCATTGTTAGGTACAATTATTCATAAAAGATTAAATGTTTGTACTCAGTAAACCTCAACGTACAAGGTACCTTAATGAAAAGCAATCCAAGTGTTATGAGCTACATTTTTAATGAAACGGTTAATACATTAACAACATAATAATATTTTATATTGGTCAAAGTACAAATTTGTCTAAGACACAACATTGTACAACTTCCTATACGATGAAGTAAGATTTTTATCATTCATTAGTCAGGTCAAGGATATAAGGTAACGGTGATAAATTGAAGCGTGTCATACACATACGCATGATAATTATTGTTTATATATAAATATTTAAATTGCTAATTTATCAATTATCACTGTTTACACACATCTTAATTAGTCTGTTCTTTTGTTTTAATACCGAAATACTATTTTAAACGTTGTAAATGCTGTAAATTAAATATTGCGATGTGATAAGTAGACCAACCAAGGAAAATCCTCACAAGCCGTATGATTAGAATGGAACGGTTATGGAACTCACTATGCCGCCAAAACCTTGAATTAGCTGAAGCATCAAATATAGATAGCGTTTTCAGTATTTTACAAGACAAATTTTATTCTGAATCAATGGTAAGATTGTATGGTATGGTATGGTAATGGGAGAAGTTGGTGGTGTACCAAAAGTACGCAAGTACAAAAAGGATGTATACACTGTTCTTACGCTTCATACTTTTCGTTCCCCCAACCCCCTAAGAATTATAAGGTGCCAGAATCAAAAGATGATGACTACAGCTTATTGGGACTATGAAGGATTTTTTATTGATTAATAAGAAAAGGGTGCTACAATCACTGGAAAGTATAAGCGATGCTATAACAAAACATTAAAGGAAAAGGAAGGAATTATTCAGATCTAAATAAAATAATGTTTTCAACTGTCCGAGATGGCCCAGGGATTAAAATTCGTAAATCTTAACCGATGATTAATTTATGATTATAATTCATCTTGTGCTCAGCGGTGAATGGAAACGTCGCGAGAAAGCCAGCATGTGTCTAATTTTAACCAACCTGCATTGAAGTAGTGTGGTGGAAAAAAGCTCAAAACCTTCACCTCAAAAGGAGAGGAGCCCAGCAGTGGGTCATTCAACCCTGTTACTATTTTTTACTTTACTATTACTAAATACAGTGTATGATGTTACTACAAAATAGATTACATTAATAGCAAAGATGATACATGACTGAACAGAAATAACGGCAAACTTGAAACACCAAACTTCCGCAACTTCCGGCCGACTTCGCAATATGAAAAGATCTTTTCTAGAGTTCTGGTATTCACTTCTAAAATAAATTTAGTAAAAAATCTAAAATTATCTGCAGGATTGTTTAAATAAAATATATTTTTTTGTTATGAATAGGCATATTTTTTATTCTGGATTTGACTGGTGGTAGGGCTTTGTGCAAGCTCGTCTGGGTTGGTACCACCCACTCATCAGATATTCTACCGCAAAACAGCAGTAGTTTGTATTGTTGTGTTCCGGTTTAAAGGGTGTGTGAGCCAGTGTAATTACATGCATCAGGGACAGAAAATCTAAGTTTCCAAGATTGGTGACGCATTGGCGATGTAAGCGATGGTTAACATTTCTTACTATACCTATGTCTATGGGTGTTGGTGACCACTTACCATCAGGTGGCCCATATGGCCCATATGTTTGCCCGCCTGCCTGTATATAATAAAAAAAATCGATACAATTATAAATAAGTACAAAAAATGATTTCCTTTAAGTACTTAGTATATTATAATTAATAAGAAAAATAGTACAATTTGTTTTCATAATTATTTTAAAAGGAGGCGAATGAAACTATATCATTCGAATATGCTAAAAAAATATTTGTTTTTCGTCCAAAAATATGTATTTATTTCGATAAGAAAGTGTACTAGTTATAATTCGCATAATAATACTGTATATTAAGAACTCAGGAAGGAACCCATTTTTATATTTTTTTTTCTTTACAGAATCCAAAAATCCTCATACTCGACGAAGCTACCTCAGCACTGGATACGTATTCAGAATATTTAGTTGATAAAGCACTAAAGGAAATCAGTAGAGATAGGACAGTTCTAACTATAGCGCACAGACTGAGCACCATACAGTCCGCAGACGAAGTAGCCGTTATAGGAGACGGCGTTATTGTTGAAAAGGGAACATACACCGAATTGATGTCGAAATCAGACGGGTACTTCAAAGAACTTATACATCACCAAGCATTTATAAATTCGCAGCCTAAAAATACAACAGATGTACAAAACAGCTAATATCAGACGACACAAATAATTTTCGGTATAGGACCTCTTTTACTAATATACATCGAAATATTTTTGTACGTACGTTATAAATATTATTATGACTATTTTAAATTGTTTATGTGCAATTTCAAAGAGATCCTTAAAATAATTTAAAATGTAATGACTGCTAACGACCGCATAAGCAAAATTTTGTAATGAAAAGTGCTTCATGATGAGCGCTTTGACACAGATTGGTAACACTTTGTACTGCCTAGCTGGAACTTGTCTTATGATTTATAAAAAAACGCAACTTTGATTTATTTTATTTTTGACTCGATTATTTTAATATTTATTGTTATATTTAACATGTATAGTGGTTGTAACTTTCATTGTATGAAAAATACTGAATGTATGAAAAATAATGTAAATTATTTTTAATTATTACAGGTTTTATTTGTTGTTAATAGAGTAAATGTATTTACATTAAAATAATTTATATGAAATAAATTAAAAAAAAAACAACAATTTTTAATAGCACAACATTTATAGACAAAAAGTTTTATTTATTAAACTTTTAATTCATCGAAGTGTTTAAATAAAATTTATGCAACGATAATCACTCAAAAGCGATAGGAAATAAATGATAAAATTACTGCTGCCTTTGGTAATAGAAATGCGCAGTAGCGAATGCACTGTTTGATTATCTAAATTAGTTGATGAAACAATGATTGCAATCAAAGATGCTCATAAACTTTAAGAGTTTTGTCTTGAAGAACTGTACTATACCTTGAAAATAATTATTGATGTAAATTAATATAAAATAATGTTTAAAGTGAATGGACAAATGTATAAAAAGTATATGTATAAATTAAAGTGATGGTGGGCAATGGAATATGTAAATTTAGAGGAATAAAAATGGTTGTTGTTATTATCGTATATGTTGTGTTTTTTTATCTCTCCTTTATAAAAAAGAATCTTGAATTTGATTTGAGTGAAGTAATAATTTATGTTCGAATTTCCGATAAATATTATTTTGTGACCTTGTTATTATATTAGTCAAATAGATTAGGTATTGTATATGATATATTATTGAAACTGTTATAATAATATCGAAGTTTAAAATAAGTCACTATTGTTCCAAGATTTGCGTCAAAATGTGTTAACCAAAGTATTAGGTAAACCAAATTAGTTTATTATAAATCAGTCGCGATGTCAAAAGTGTCAAACAATACAACTTTATAAGAAAACGAAATATCGTATGTATGCCACATTTTTTATTAGGATTAAAAAGTGGACCTTGCCCTGTGACGGTCGTGGCATACGCGCCAAAACATTAGTAGAGGTTGCGATGAACATTTACGCGCTAACGTTTCTCGGGAAAACATTCCGGACGGAAGTATGTCTCATTTGAAAATTTTACGCGGGAATTTAGCGCGCCAAATTCTAAACAACTTATACCCAAATACAGAATGCAAAAATATAAAAGCATCTCAAATTGTTTCGGTTGTTCGAAATTTAAATCGTAATTTAGCGACCAAAACCGCAACAGTAGTGGAGCAAAATGTGTTAAGTTCGCCGTGGGGTGAAATCACACCTGGAAAAGAAACACTGACAGAACATGTTTTTAAGGATATTGAATCATGGTCAGACGCTCCTTGTGTGGTAAGTGCTGCATGTTTTTTTTAAAATCATATTTGACCCTTAAAATTTCAGTATTATAATGTAATACTCATCTCAAAATTTCGTTACAATTTTTTACTTTCTGATTTGTCTAATTATTTATTGATATTAAACTAGGTCCTTAAGAAAAGCCCTTAACCGATAATCAATTCTATTACACATTTGTTTTCATGATTGTTTCGAGTACAAAGTTCAAATAAGATCTATAAACACGGATCTCAGTCTCCGGCGATGATATGAGAATATAAATAGAAATTGAAGGTTGAGGTTACCTGAAGATAGTTTGGCACTAAAATTTAAGCCGATTGTTTTTGAAAACAAAATCATATGGCAATTTATTGAAACTTATTGTAAATAAAAATTTATAAACGCGCGCGAAACTTATGTTTTGATAATAATTAAAGATTAAACCTAGTGATAAGAATATTTTATCTGTGTAGTGCGATGAAAAACTGTATAGAAATAAAATTGTTTATTTTTATTTGTGCCATTACTGATAAGATAAGAGGTTCTATACGAGAATTAACAAACAGTTTATAGAGTAAATGTTTGAATTACTTGCCTCAACGATTAGGTAGCGAAGTCTAACAAATTTAATTTAACTAGTTACATATTTGAATGTAACAAGCATGAAAATGATTTATTTAAGTAATGTTTTTATAAAACAATTAAATTATTTTATTTCAATGTTTCGAAATCACAACTCTAATCAAGAAAATGTTAACAATCTAAACTCTATATATATTTACATCGTTAAAAGTTTTTTCATTCTCATAATTTCGAATCAATAATTTTCATATTATATGTAACAGCATTTTGTATTCAATCGTTTTGGTCTGCACATAATTTAAATAAATCGAGGAAATATGTTCTTAATAAAACAAAGACATTTGCCCTTAAGGGCGTTGCAATATACATACGTATCGGAGTTTGATTTTGTGACCTATTAATAAATAATGGACGATGCTCTGGAGTTGTCGCTTCAAATTTCAACGATCCAATCTCGTGCCAAATATTTAGAGAGTACGTGAAGGTACTCGGATCGTCAATGTTAAATCAATCGTGTATTTAAAATTAGTTATATTTTTTATTATTTTACATTTGTATTTTTTCAAGACATGTGGTGCAACAGGGCGTTCCTACGATTATGGTATGATGCGTATGATGGTCGAGCGCTGCGCTTGCGCCCTCGCTGGTCATTTAAAGATGGCGCCGGGTGAAAGGATTGGTCTCATTTTACCAAATCTGCCAGAGTTTGTGGTTCTCATACACGGAGCTATGAGAGCTGGATTAGTTGTTACTTTCGCCAATCCTTTATATACAGCAGGTAAATAACGAAAATTTGTTTTAGGTTCATCATGATAATTAATTAAATATTTATAGTCTAGGCTTAATAAAAAATACACAATATTTTTAATTTAACATTCATATTCTTAGTTTAACATTTATTTGTTTATGTTTTATTTATTAGTAGTTACATTATAATAAAGTTGCTTTGCGTTTTTATATGGGTCGGGTTATTAGTGTCACTTTTACAAATATGTATATACATAGAGCTACACAAATATTAAGTTATTCAAAAACGTACATATTGAATATCTGAAAGTTTACTTAAACAATACATTATAATACAATGTTAAATTAATGTATGTAATGTCCCCCCGACCAATATCTGTCAAGCGCCACGGAGGCCATTCCTAAAGGAGACTAATTAACCATTCAGAGTATATTAGAGTGCAGAAATATTAAATAACATCTTACATATATTACAATGATACATACAATATCAAAGCTATATTAATACACTCGCTATATTTAATGTCGCCTTTACCCAAATGTTGTCTAAAAACGATCTTAAACAGTAGGGCTATTCTGTAAGAACGAACTCGAACCCACCCCAGAAAGCGGTCGTGAAACGTCAGAAAGTGATATGCGACAATGAGAAAAAATAAAGTATATCAGTTGTAAGTCGGTTGTCAACATTTCATAGGTGAGTAATGAAGTGAGTTCTTACAGAAGAGCGCCTCTCAAATCTCATTGACATATTTTATCAACTATATTTTTTACATATTTGATTTTGGTATACATTAAAACATATATGTATGTACTAGATGAGGTGCGTCGTCAATTCTCTGATTGCAACGTGAAGGCGATCGCAACAATTGAGATGTTTATGCCTGTAGCTCAGGAAGTTAGCAAGTTCCTCAAAGACTACAAAGGTACCATCTGGGTTGGAGGCGAGGATGATACTGCTAAAGGTAAAGGAATTTACGATAACTAATAACGGATATGATGGATTATGATCTTACACTTGATTTCAAACCGAAGGTATTTTTTGTGTACCTAGCCCTAAAAACGAACATAAACAGTGAGAAGGTCTCAACGAACGCGGATAACTCTAATTTTGTCCGTTTTAAAAGGATACAATTTTCTGTAGTATCGTTTGCAGTCACAATAGATAAAGCTCAGGAAAGTTAAGTATTTCGCAATAGATTTAAGTAAAGCTGTTTTTCGCATACCAAAATAAAACTGAAAATGTTATACATACTGAAATATTATAAGATTGTTCTTAGTGATTTCGTTAAGTTACACGCGGGTGAATTCGCGGGCATCGCTAGTTTTTAATAAATTATGATACACACTTTCTAAACTCCTTAAAGCCTTTTTCAATTATAATACTTAGACGTATTGTCACGATTATTTGTTCTTAAATACAAAGCATATCAAATATACAAAGTATAATAATATACACGTGACGTTTTTTTATCCATGTTTAAGGCATATACGGTCTTCGGTCACTCCTAATGGCTGACTACGACGCCGACCTTCCCACTTTGAACTGCGAAGACGTCTGTTTGATTCCTTACTCGAGTGGCACAACTGGTTTACCTAAAGGAGTTATGTTGACGCATAAGAATTTAGTATCGAATTTGAAACAAGTTCAAGCCCCTAAGATGATGAAGTACGAAGGAGAAAAGGGTACGAGTTTTTGTTATAAGTTGATTTTTTTTTGGTGATAAATTAATTCAGATGACTTTTAATAGATAAATATTAACTATATTTTTAGTTCTTTTATTTCTACGATTGCTCTTTACATAAATAAATTAATGGCTGTATCTTTAGGTAAAGGCGATGTCGTTCTGACTGTACCGCCGTTTTTCCACATCTATGGATTTAATGGAATTCTGAACTATAATCTCGTCTTAGGATACCATATCGTGTCCATACCAAAGTAAGTTATGGTCTTTGTTCTATTTAAATAAATATAACACAATAATAAGTTCATATAAGTTAACTAGCTATCTGTACCGTCATCGCGCATGAATAATATCATATTAATCCGCAGCATTCTAGAGAAACTAACTAATATGTATTTATCGTTTGCAGAAAATGAAAAGAGAAAATGCGCTAGAACACGCCACAAAAAATCCATTCATATCTAATAATTTTATTAATTGGGCATTATAATACCTTACTCTCACGTAACCTTGTGGCGGGATGTCAATAGTTATCCTACCAAGAAAGACCAAAGACAATTTACTAATTTTCAAACATTCGATATATTTCTAACGTACAGTTAACTGTATTTCATTTTGTTATTCTTAGTTCTTGAATCACGAATATTTTGACTTTGATTGCTAGGTTTACTCCAGACGACTACATCAAATGTTTGGTCGAATACCAGCCGACAACGCTCTTCGTAGTACCATCTCTACTTGCCTTCCTAGCCACGCATCCTATGGTTAAGAAGGAACATCTGCAATCAGTAGAGACTATCATGGTCGGTGCTGCACCCACAACCGATAGTATGCTGGAAAAGTTTTTGCTCAAATGCGAGAAAACTAAGGATCAAATAAAGCTGCTCCAAGGTAATGTTTAGACGACGTCACGTAACGTCATGTTTATTTAAGTTACAAAAAACTTTGTCATAAATCTTAAGATCATCCTTAATTATAATATAAATGCTAAAGTGAGTTTGTTCATTTGTTACGCTTTCAAGCCAACCTACTTACAACCACTCAACCTATCATCATGAAACTTTGTTTACACGTTCACAGAGGTACAAAAATGTACACCGCCTTACGCGTAAAACCACTTCTGACGGGCACCACTTGATACGACTTCGTAATCACTTTATGATGTTAAAAACATATGTTATAATAATAGACTTTCTTAAAAAAGTATAAATCATATGTACATATGTAATGTCAAACATTAAAATTGTTGTTCCAGGGTACGGCATGACGGAGAGCTCGCCCGTGACGCTGATGACGCCGTACTTGTACCCGTACAACAAGGTCGGCTCGGTGGGGCAGCTCGTGCTGTCGACGCAGGCGCGCGTGCTGTCGCTCACGTCGGGCGAGGCGCTGGGCCCGCACCAGTCCGGCGAGCTGTGTCTGCGCGGCCCGCAGGTGAGCTCCGCATCACATTCTGTTGCGTTACTTTGGCGCCGATTCATGTCCAAACTCTTCGAAGTGGGGTTTCCTCCAAGTGACTGTTTTTGCACAGGTTTGATTAATATATAAAGAAATAAGATAAGCCTCTACAATAATAAAGCTGAAAAAAATATTTTTTTTTTTGCTAAAGTATATATAAATGTTACAGATCATGAAAGGTTATTGGAATAATGAAAAGGCTACCAAAGAAACTATAGACAGTGAAGGATGGCTGCACACTGGTGACGTCGCCTACTACGACGATGACCATTACTTCTACATCGTTGACCGCACCAAGGAACTGATCAAAGTTAAGGGTAATCAGGTAAGTGATAGTTTAGCTATATTAAAAAAAATGTACTTTAATCAAGGTTAAATGTTATTTATTCGTACGTAGTACGCTCGTACAAACGCTTGTTTTCCCCATATTTCTATAAGCTGCAGAGACGAGGACTTTGCGGCAGGTCGAAAAAAGAAGATCGATGCACTGATGCGCACCAATATCACCATTCTTCAAGAACTCGGCATCAAACAGCGTCTTTCGGCGCTGGTTCGAAAGCGCATATTAACATTTTTTGGACCCGTCTCCCGGCAAGTCATTCAAGGCAAGGTGGATGGCACCAGACCACGTGGAAAGACGCCCATGCGATAGACCGACCAAATAAAAACAAATGTTGGCGGTCCTTTGCATGAATGCACCAGGCTCACCACTAACAGGGACATATGGCGAAGGCTCGTGAGGCGAATAACATCTGCGCCGAACAATTCAGAATACTTCATGGCGACCACGACCGCTCTGACAAGAGTGTCACGACGAAGAAGAATACTAATATTATAAATGCGAATGTAACTCAGACAGAGTTCACATTTTTAAGGCTAAATTCCTAAGCCGATTTTGATAAAATTTACTATGAAGTAGTCTTCAACCTCAAGAAGGGATAAAGGCTGCTTTTTATACCTAATAACTGGAGCAGTCTCCCCCCTAACACGCGGGCCTGTACTAATGTATAATAAAATAAATATAATAAAAAAGGATACCCTGAAAATTTCTCACAGCTGGGCGCCATCTAGTCATATCAAGGAAAATATTTGAATTTTATTTAACTTGCGTAACTCTTAACTATCGAGCGCGATTTAAATTATAATCACAAATTAAACACATGGTTAACTTTGTCATCGATCTGCATCTTAGTATATAGTTCTAATTTCCATAATTACATTGCAGGTATCACCAACAGAAATAGAAAGTGTTATCATGGAGTTGCCTGAAGTTGCTGATGTAGCTGTAGTTGGCATCCCTGATTCACTTGCAGGGGAAGTCCCGAAAGCTTTTGTCGTTCTGAAACCGGACCAAAAAATTACAGAAAAACAAGTCTATGACATTGTTGCTCAAAAACTAACAAGGTACAAGCAACTTGAAGGTGGTGTTGTATTTGTAGATGCAATTCCACGCAACGTTGCTGGAAAAATCATGCGTAATGAACTTAAAGTATTAGGAAAAAAGAAATAAATTTAATTACAAAATTTCATTAGGTAGCATAATTATTGTAAATATTTAGTATTTGTATTTCATCAGTAGCTTTACAGCATGATTGTATCTTGTAAATGATGTGAGATGACTGTAGATAGGTTGAATTCTTAATTAGATTTGATTGTAAATAGAATATTAGGTAAGTACTTATTTATGTAGAAATAAAAAAAAAAACTTGAAATATCAAATGTACCGATTAAATGATTTTATTTAATACATGTTACTATTATTTTACCTTGTGAGGAATATGTCAAAACTATAAAAAGTACTAAATATTGTCTATGAACTCATCTCAATATCTTTCATAAGCTCAACTCATTGCAAATATTTAAAAGTAAAAACTATAAAAACCAGTGGAATCTTTGCGTAAATACTTCTGAGAGAAGAATACTAAATAAAATGGAATAATCATTAACATGACTTCTTTTTTTACCCCCACGCCAACTCTTTGAACATTATACAACAGTTATTCTTATTTCTTCTTTCTATCACAAAAAGCTAAGCAAAAAGTATTCATAGTAAAGAAATATGTAATTTAATTGAAGCAGACTTAACCTAGCTAATCTATAGAGTAGGTAACATCTATATATTAAATAGTATATCAATAATTAATCTTTTAATGGGAAAAATTTCTTCACACACAGAGGTTCCTCGTGATAAACGGAACTGTACTGTTTTATTATAACTGCAAATAATGTTGTGACTGATTAGAATAATAAACATAAAAAAATACATATTATTTTCAAGTTTTATTGTAAAACTTTAGCATTACAATAAATGGAACCATAATCTTATTAATATGATTATAGTACCACTAATTATCAATTCTCCTATTTTTGTAATACAGAATTTAAATTAATTAATATGAAAACATTGAATCTTAGGTACTAATATCATCACAAATTATTCAAAAGGAAATACACAATCAGTCATTAACACAGACACACAATTGATTAGTCAATAGATGGTTTTATCTGTTGGCCTCTTAGATTGTTCATTGATTACATTTATCAAATTGTTTTATACAAAATTAGGCAGTCTTGGTTTTAGACTTTATCAGCCATATGCTAAAAGTAGCGGTTAATAATTTATTTAACAACTAACTCTCTGCTTTGGGTTCAGTTGTTACAATTTCAGTTTCCACTTTTTCTTTATCATTCATGTTTTCTTTCATTTCTAATTCTTCAGTTTTATTTTCAACAACCACAGATACTTTGGGTAATTCCGATTGCACATCAGAAATAGAATAGTTATCAGACTCTATTTTGTTTGTTGGTGCCTCTTCTTCAGTTGGTTGAATATTTGTATTTATTAATTCTATTGCATTTGTATCACTTTCTTTATTTGAATTTTCTGAATTTTCAATTGTTTTATTAGATTGAGATTCATCTTGCACATCAATATGTTCATCTGTTTTGGGTGAATTACTATTGCCATCTGTATTGTCACTCGAGGAGCTCTCTTCACTAGATGATATTTCCGTAGTGTGTTTAGTCTCTACGACTTTACTAGAATCTGAGCTATTTTCATCAGTTGTTATATCAGTTGATTTGGTTGTAGCTATACTCTCCTTTTGAGTATCAGGTTCTACATTCTTAGTTAAGTTTGCTTCTTCGCTTAGTTTTTGTTCGGTAGTTTCAGCATCATCAACCTTGATTTCAGGAATGGTAATGACTTGATCCAATGCATCAGTTTTCATTTCAACATCCATTTTTGTTTCAGGTGATTCTTCAGAGCTATTGTTATTTTTCACATCCTCACTAGTTGACGGAATTTCGGATGCAGATTCTTTAGGTTTTTGTTCTGTGTTTTCCGTATTTTCAGTGATGTTTAATTCAGGCGGAGTTACTGATTCATATTGAGTCACAGTTTTATCTTGTGCAAGAGATGTTTCTTGCTTGGCATGCAATCGTGCTTCTATATCATCTACTGAAATATGAGCATCGGACGACCCTGGCTGAGGTTCGGAACTTGATTTAGAAACAGGATTATCTTTCCATGACATATCTTCCATTTCAACATCAACATTGTATTCCGAATTGTTATCTGATCCATTCACAATTTGCTCCATGGGTTCGCCATTTTCTGGTTCTGGAAGACGCTGAAAACCCGGCTCTCTAGTACTGACAACTAAAATATTCTTTTCTATTGCTCTCATGAACTTATCAACCCGGTTATATTGTTTACGAGGATAAGTTAGGAGCTCACAAATTCTTTGTACTGTGAACGGAGCAGAAGTAAACGAGTCGAGTCTTTCCAACAAACTATTTTTCATGATATCGTAATTAAAAGGGTCAACATTAGGGTAAGGAGGAATATCTATACCTGGTGAGGTGTCGTAGAAATCAGTTATAACATTAAGCAATTTTTCCTTGAACAAACTTTTAACAAGAGACCACTGATAGACTGGGTCACCGGTACGCGCCACATAAGCTAAGTAATCATTAAGTTCTTGTGGTATTGTTTTTTGTTTACGTTTTGAAAATTCCTCAAGGAAATGAAATATCTCTTCGGCATTATCCATTGTAAAAATCACTAAAATATGAAAATAATTCTTTATCCCAATACTCAAAAAAGCTTCAATTACAAAATGTCAATCTACAGTTCACACTCAGTCAAGTCAACAACCTTTATTAACAGATTATTAATTGTAGACTAAATAAAGTACAATGGGCATAGATAACCAGTAAACGATAAATTCTAAGTTGAAAAGTAACTTACGAATTCAATTTAGTTTAATATTACACAATCAAAGTTATAATTGAAACTTATAATTGTAATAATTTCATAAAATTAATGAGTCACAGACCACACTCGTTTTATGCATAGTTATTACCTTTACATATTAAAATAATTTTACAGAATGTTCATTTATATTTCATAACAATTACGAGGTGTTTTAGACAGCGAAAGCACTCCATGATTAAGTCTAAGTCTGAATAAAGACTATTTTAAAATAATATAACGATAGTGAAAGAATAAATAGGAAAACAAAAATTTATTATTTATTATAATTAAACAGATATTTCTTAAATTTAATAGGTATTAATTGTAAATTTGTCAGAGTGACGTTCCTAAGTACACATTGACATTTAGAAAATATTGAATAAGTTTTTCTGTAGATTTTTGTTCAAGTTGAATTATAAATAAACCTATAATTATTCCGCATAGGAGTTACAAAAATGAATTCAATAATTAGAAGAAGCTTTTACCCAATATATAATAAAACACATAAGTTAACTTGTCGTTTTTTAGCTGATGCGAAAATCAATGAAAAAATTGACAAATTAGTGAAGGATAATAAAGTAGTAGTTTTTATGAAAGGCGTTCCTGATGCTCCACGATGTGGTTTTAGCAACGCTGTTGTGCAAATTATGAGAATGCACGCCGTACCATATGAAAGTCATGACGTTTTAGCTGATGAAAATCTACGACAAGGTTAGTAAATACACTAGATTTAATTTTTTACTGGATTATATTAAATTGTTCTGTTCTTCATCTGATAAAGTGATGACGTTTTAATTTACTTGCGGTTTTTGTAAATCTTAAACAATATAAAATTAACCTAAATACTTAGTGTAACATTAAACATTTTGTCATTTAATAATAATTATCACATTTATTGCCAAACGTAGTAAAATTTATTGGAAGTTATTCCACAACACTGTTCCAATGAAGCTTGGTGGATATATTGTGGAAGAATTTTATTCCTTACAGGCTTCCTACCAATGTTTTCCTTCACTGCTAAGTATAAATGTATCAATTGTAAACACAAATGAAGCGCATGGAAACTCATTGGTGCATTCCACAATCTTTATGTTAGGTTACGATTAAAATGTTCTAACCACTAGGCCATCTTGCAATTTATTGATTGCTTATCCAAATAGGATAAGTTCCACTAACCAGTTTGAGATTATTTTTAAAATTAACCACTTGGTAATGCAACAACTACTTGTATTTTACTGCTTCATTTTACAATTTCATAATGCTTTATTAAATAGTAATTATATTATCATTGGTTTTATAACATAAAATATATTAAATTATAGATATAATCACATTATATTTATGAGTGACATGGTATTTATGCTTTATTATTCTTTTCAGGCATTAAAGATTATTCAAACTGGCCAACAATTCCTCAAGTATTTATAAATGGTGAATTTGTCGGTGGTTGTGACATAATGCTTCAAATGCATCAGTCGGGAGAACTAGTGGAAGAGCTTAAAAAAGTTGGAATAAAAAGTGCTTTACTTACTGCAGATGAAGCTAAAAAAGAGGGGAACAAGTAATACACTGGATTCACTTAAAAGTGACCTGTTACACTGCAATATTAAAGCAACAAAATTAATTTTATCAAACAATTACACATAACCTTATGCAATATAAAAACTATTAAAAACTTTTAAAAAGAGTTGATAAAGGCAATCATGTGAAACTTTATAATGCCTCTATTTAAATAATTAAGCTTTACATCTTTAAATAAGTTGGGCAACTTAGAAGACGATTGGTAATGACTAAAATATATAAATATTAGTTGTTGTTAGTGATCAAGCTTCGCTTATCCTTGTCTTCCTAACATTTTTGGTAGGTATGAAATTTACTTTTAGTAAATACAACAAAATGATTGTGACTAGATATAAGAAATGAGTCAAGTCAAACTCAATATTGAAGACATTGAGTTTGTGTGTGTGAATCACTTCAATTTTCAATCTTATTGCTGTATTTCAATTTTGGGGTATTAGAGAAAGTTAAAAAACTACAAATAAAAGTATATTTGAAGTATATGGTAATTTTGCTGTACATGCTTTGAGTGTCACCGGGTTGGGAACTTCAGAGGTTGAGTATTGAGTATACAAGCCAGAAAACAAATCTCTACTATATCCAACGTAATATGTAGTGCTTGAATAAAGTACAAAATGTATTGCTTCAACTTATAAAAATGGTTTTGGGTCACAATCCACTGTGGCAAATTTAACTCCACTATACTTAAAATTTTAAGTTGTAATTTTGCATAATAAAGGCTCCATAAAATATAATTCATATTCTCCACTATAATGTTAATTTAATATTGCAATGTAATTAATTAGATCTTCATCAGTAATTGTTGTTTTTCCTTGTTTTGTAGACTAGACATTGTTGTAGTTTATTTTACGTACATTTATTGTAAAGTACATAAAAAAAAGTCAAATAAAATGACAGCTAATGCTATAATGTCGAGAGAACTGTATTCCCATATATTTAAAATATATTGATAAATTTAAGACTGGCCATAGGCCAGCTATCAACGAATATTCTTACAATTAGAAAGAAATCTTTTAAACATTAAATAATAATAACCCTAAAAACTGAATTTACTCTACCCTATTTTTAGTTATTCTGAAGAGTAAATTATAGTTATTGAAGAGGTTACTAACTAACCATTTTTAATAGTGTACAAATAATACATGTTACTGATTAACCAATTATGATAACATTGTTTTGCAGTAGACTGATTTGATTGGTTTTTATTTATATTTGCACAAATAATTGTTAATTCCTATTCTTGACAGATTTTTGGATAATATTTCTATTATGTGACAGTTTCAGACATCAGTTAAGTTAATGCGGGATAAGTAATAATTCACAATTTATACTTAGTTTTAGCTAGGTAAAACTATGCTTATAAAAATGTTAAATGATTTCCAAATATAGATTTTTAATTGTGAATATGCATTGTTACTAAGCTTGCTTCAAACCTTGCCAAATATGCTCATAAAATGAGTTCGGCTTAATAAAAATAATAATGATATAGATAATCATAAAATCTGGTTCAGTAATCAATACATATAATTTTGAATTTAAAATATATAGGTTATTATCTGCAATTTCAATAATTATATTTGTATGTTAATTATTTTGTGATGTTTATTTAAAAGCAAGTAAACCATTTTTGTTGTAATTTAAAAAAAATAACAATTTTGTGTAGTAAAATGCTATGTTATTAGTTTTATCTATATATCTTTTAGAAGTGAAATAAAAGATTTTTTGTTTAAGAGCTCTTTATTAAATTAGCTGTACATTCGAGTTAGTATACTTTTTGGGCACATAATTCATCCTTAATCTACATACCACTGCTTCCTCATAATATAATTGGTTGGATTAACAACACAGTCATTATTAAAAGACAAAAATATGGCAGATCATTTATTTAGAGTACTCATACCAAAATACTCTCACAAACGATTATCATATAAAATGATATTCATGATAAATAAATAGATGCAGGCAAGTTATGGCGGTCTATGATAATAAATAATTTGTGTGACACTTCCCTGCAACATTTATGAAATTTAACCACTTACATAAAGTTTAATGTACTCACCATCAAAGTACAATAATTACTAATGGCAGTAATTTAAAAAAAATCAAACTTGTATAAATAATGTTTGCTTATAAATAAATAAAATATAACAAAAACATTCTTACAATGTCAATGAGTCTTATTTTGGTGTCACACATTAGTCAAGCCTAACATTAGCACCATCTTTTAACTTACAAATACTTACTTTGTGACTTCCCTGATAATTTCATACAAAAGATACCTAACTCTAATATATAAATAGAAATAGTTAAAATACGGATATTTCTTCTGATTTGAGCCAAAAGTAGGGAGAAGAAAATGGTAGGAAAGTTAATGGCATTTTTGGTTTTAACATTGCACATTTTTTTTAATACAGAACTGTTTTTAAGACTAAATTTGTCACAAAAATTGTTTGCATTAATTTGACCAAGTTAGGGCGAATACAAAGGTCAAGTTAAGAAAATAATTTTTGTGTTGTTATTTTGTACCGCATCTTCGGCCACGTTGGTTAGTGCTGTTGGCGGCTGAGCTGATCTCTCTAGCCATAACGAGGTATTACCTTCGAGCGATGAGGATTTTTCAAATTATATCTGATGAAAGATCTGTATAAAAAAGAGTATGATGAAACATTTTTAATTAATTTATTGTATTTTTTGTACAATGTTTATTTTGATATCTGGCACAAATATTGACAAGATAATTGGAAAAAAGCCAGAGTGTAGTTATTTTCATTCGTCTCAATAACATTTTTATTTTTAGCTTTATAACAGTCATATAGATGTAATGTGTGGAAAATATGCGAATTCAGTTTCAGTGATTGTTGGTAAGCCTTAAAATACCCTTAAAATATTAAGGGTATGGATACCGGTACATGTATGAATAAAGCAAAAATTATCGTATTGATACTAAAATTTGGAAGGTAATATTAGATATATTCACCAAACATTAGCTTTATGTATATTATTACGTGTACCTATTATTCTTTATGAATTTATGAAACTAGTAACTGCCCGTGTGTACGGGGGGGGGGGGCGGGGGTCGCGTTAGTTACAGGACGTTAGTTAAAACGTAAAAGAGTAACAAGCAAACAAATAAACTCACTTTCGCATTTAAATATTAGTAGAGATAGTAGTAGTTTAGTTGCAAATTTAATAATTGACCAATACGAGCAGCAAGAAGTAAGTTTCGTCACTGGGTTGTAGTAATTACTAATTAGTAACAATTATGCCATAAGTAAGAGCTAACGCCAAACGCCAACTAACGCTAAGCCAAGGTTACGTTTTGTATATGTAATATAATTTATGTAATTATGTAGTGACGGGTAACGGTGAATATTCATTACATCACCTTACGGTCTTAGCGGCTGTTTAATTAGACACTGATTTCGTTCTTTCTATCATTGATTATTTGACATACGAGAGAATACACGGCATTGTTTAAATAATCACCCGCTAATCAGCGTTTATAAGTAAGACAGTGTTTTGTCAATGTGCAACGATGTGAATCGCAGTCTAGTATTCGGACGAATTTGCAAATCTTAATTGTGTTATGTTAGGTAAAGATTTAAAAATAAATAAACGTAATAATAAAATACGTAATAAATATGTACGTATTTTTTTTAAAGAATTGAGTCAGAATTTTAATAGAATGTGGTAAATGGTTTTTATAGTTATTGCATTAATTGCATTAACGATAAAAATTGATTAATATATCTTACAATGACAATATCTATAAAGGGATCAATTTTTTCGTTTTCATTTTTACTATCAAGAAAAATATGTTTCAGGCAAAAGAGGGAAAAGGCCACCTGATAGGCAATAGGCTCAGTGGCCACTTTACCCATAGACAAAGGCTCGGCAAGAAGCGTTAGCCCTTGTGGCCGTGAGCACGAAGGCCGTACCTAGAGGTCGGTCTCGCCGTAGAGCGCGGTGGAGAAGGCCATGTAGTCGAGCGCGTGCGGCGGCGCGTTGGGCCCGCGGTAGGGCGGCATGCGCGCCACGCAGTACTCCGCCTGGTCGGGCGGCAGCTCGCGGCGCAGCTCGTCCGCCGTGATGTACGGCTGCCACACACACACACACGTCATATAATACTGACTGAACTATGTCTACTATATTGAGGAAACTATATAATATATTATTATTTACCCCATTTTCAAAAACATAACATTTCTTCTAAAACTGTTTAAATAGTTAATTTTTTCCTGGGACACTTGTGGCTTTACGAACTCACTACACCATTTACTCTTCATTTTAGATTTAAGTTGATTTTAGCTATCAATATTTATCAATAATGACAGCAGTGAGGATGTTAACTAGTTGAAAGTTTACCTTGTCGCCAGCCAAGATCCTAAAGCTGTCGATGACTTGTTCAGCGGTGTCAGTGTCTGTAGATTCCCTCGTCATGAAGTCCAGGAAAGCATCGAACGACACGTAGCCTGTACAAATGATTAAAAAAGTTATATTTTATTTCTCATTACTATTTACTATTTAATAGCAGAAAATAATGATAAATTTGAATGAACAAAATAGAAGTTATAGATGGTGAACTGTCCCATCAAGCACTAAACTTTGTTGATAAGTGTTATATTAATAGTGTTTATATATTAACTTACCAGTATTGTTGGGGTCGACAACAGCTAAGATGCGCTGGAAATCGAGCTCGCCCTGGCGGTCCTTGCCGATGCTGTAGCCCAGCGACACGAGGCACGACTTAAGTTCTTCAGGTGCCAGGCGACCTTGAAACATTAATTTGCAATTTGGTGTATCGAGCAAAGAAATTTCTTAACCCCTGTATTTATTACGACCTACCCTACTTGGGTATTTGGCTTCATGATTCGTTGATTAAACAGGAGATATGTTTAATAAAATCTTCAATGTATATAATTCATATGTAAGTAAAAGCAGTGTGTGTAACTATTTAGTTACATTTGTTATAAAATAAAAAAGATCGTTGCTACAATTTTAGCGATTGATTGAAATATATATATTTACCGGTGCGGTTCTTGTCGAAGTGGTTGAAGGAAGCGCGGAACTCGGTGAGTTGTTCCTGCGTGATGCCCTTGGAGTCGCGTGTGAGGATCTGGTTCTCCACCTCGTTGATAGTGCGGTTGATGGATGTGAGTAACTGTTCCCAGCCTACACGTAGCGTCTCCATTGTGTATTGTGAATATCTGTGGCAATAGTTAGTAGTGATGATGAATTGCTCATAAGCACCTTTTTATATAATACAAAATTAATGAGGCTGTAATTTTTGCGTTAAATTTTAATTCATAAGTTTTTTTTTTAAATATGTTAGATATTATACCTGTTTTCGAAGATCATGCCCTCCTGTACTGCTTGGTGGATACGCTCGAGCTCTTCGATATGAGGCTTGTATGCGTACACTCCTGCCTCGTACTCCTTCAGCCGGTGCAACTGGTCTTCTAGAGAGCCCTGTGAATTAATACACATTTGTGTAGTGAAAACCTTTAACAATAATTGTCTTTAGATGGATACAGATTTAACATATAAGAAGAAAAGACCCATTTTTTTCTCAAAGTTTTAAATCTTATCTTAGAATGCTTCTATAGTACAAAAAAAGAAAGGCTTCAAATTTTTAATGGATACAAAATGATTGTATGTAATGTACCTGCAAGCCCATGCCGATAGCGGTGACGGCGTCCATCTGCCGCTCGATCCAGGGTCCGACGGCGTTGGCCTTCTCCGCGAACTGTCGGCGCAGGGTCTCGTTGTTCTGCTGCTTGCGGAGCTCGGCCGCCAGCGTGCCGTCGCGCTGCGGGACCAGCTGGCGAACGTCTGACCACTTGCGGTTCAGCTCCTGCAGATAACATCCTCGCTGTGAGCGCTGGGGCTTCGAAATATAGCACGTACTGAACATAGTCGCACATTTTTTATGTATCACCGAAACTCAATGGAATTCTTATATGTATGAGTTTAAGCAAATAAATTAAATATAATAAAAGCTTTAATAGCTCTAATAGGTACTGACGTGAGCGGTGAGCGTGGTGTAGGGGTTCTCCAGGCCTCCGGGTATTTGGTGTTGCTTGACGATGGACTCGACTTGGTGGACGAGATTGACGATGGCCTGGTACTCTTTGTCTGCCTCGCCGAGAGTGGCCTTGAAGCGAGCGTGCGCGTCCATGAGGCCAGAGATTTCCTCGATGGTGTGTACGATGAACATGTCAACCAAATCTTCGCGAGTGCCGTCCAACCTGAATGTGAAAATTTGGCGATTGTTTTAATTAGAAGATAAACTTCACTTTATCCAAAGCATTCGATCACCGTAATGGATATCGTATTAGTTTTCCCAAATAGGAATTTGGTTGGCCGAGTCGAATATGAAGTCAGGGAGGGCGAGGGGCGCTCACCAGTTGTTGAAGGGCGCGGCGCGCTTGGCGAACTCGAGGTGCAGCAGGTCGATCTGCTCCAGCACGCGCTCGGCGTCGTCCAGCGCCAGGCGGCGGCGCTGCGTGAGCGCGCCCAGGCGGTCCCACTGCCCGCAGATGCGCTGGCAGCGCGCGTTCACGGCGCCCACCTCGTGGTACTCCAGCGTGCTGCCGGGCGCCACAGGCAAGTCGTCGGTTAGTTTGGGCTGATATTCCAAGCATTATACTCCGAAACATCGAAACATAAAAAACGTTCGAATTGGTGTTTTTTATTTTTTCCTAGCAATGTCATAATTGTAACAATTTTATTATAATTCTAACTATTATGTTACAAAGTAACGAGTCATCATTTTGTTTTAATTAATGCAAATGCGGTTACTCTATTCTAAAGGCACTAATTTAATTTATTTATGAAATCAAAAAGTAGCCCGTATAATATTTAATTAATTACAAATTACTATAAATGGTATTTAGTAATTTTATACACACGTTTACGAGCGTTTTCGCCCAATAAGCTATTTTACTCACGACGACAAATTTGTGAAAGTAAAATCTATTAAATATTTACACATCACGAGAAATTAATTAGGTTATAACGATTTGTGCCGTAATTGTTATAGCCGTGGAGGATAATCTTCTATTACATTAAAAGTTATACGAGTGGTATAAAATTTAACTTACGAAAGTTTAGATGAGTCAGCAGAAACGATGAAAGTGATTGTTAAGTATTTTATATTGTAATTCGAAATAAATAATTGGTATTCGTTTGTTACATATCAATAAATACGCGCAATATAAGTTTGCCTGTCTGCAGATAGGCTCTTCGAGATGTCGCTAAGAAAATTAAAAAAAAAAAAACAATTGCCTATTAAGGTTATGTGCCTGTACGACAATGTGTGTAATTATCTATCTGTAGTTATTAACACACACTGCCCTCTCTGCTCTTAAAGTCTGTGTGATAATATCACAATATATGTGACGCGTATCATAAGGTGCTCTAGCACCCAGTCTACCAGTCCTCACTTGAGTTCCTGCGCGATGGCTGCGATCTGCTCGACGCGGTCTTGGTGCGCGGCGAGGTCGGACTCGAAGGCTTCGTGCTTCTTCTTCAGAGCCTTAATATCGTACAACTTGCACTGACGGAAGTCTTGCGATTGCAACATCTCTTCTTTACCTGGATAGGAATAATTTTGTTTATTTAATTGCGTATAATACAATCTCTGTTTACTATAGATAACATGTCACATACGCGACATTTAAAAATCGTATTACAGTAACAGCCTGTTAATGTCCCACTGCTGGGCTAAGGCCTCCTCTCCCTTTTGAAGAGAAGGAGAAGGAAGTTTGGAGATTATTCAACCACGCTGCTCCGATGTGGGTTGGTAGAATACACATGTGGCAGAATTTCAATGTAATTAGATACATGCAGGTTTCCTCACGATGTTTTCCTTCACTGTCAAGCACGAGATGAATTATAAACACAAATTAAGCACATGAAAAATCAGTGGTGCTTGCCCGGATTTGTACCTACGACCGGTTAAGATTCAGTCGTAGGTTTAAGTTTAATTTTATCTTGATCAAAAAGTTATGTAAAAATATATAATGGCCGAGGATGAGACTGCTGAAACAACGCGATAAGAGATTATTTTTTGAACCAAAAAGTTTATCTTTTATTTACCTCTGGTCCAGTCTTCGTGGATGTCAGCCTTGTGCTTGAACTTCTGGGCGAGGTATTCCAGACGCTCGAGACGCATCATCTCGCTCAGCAGCCATTCTTCGAATGCTTTTTCAGCGATTTCCAGACCCTTCCATGCTTGAGCGATGTCCTAATAACGATGAACTTAAGTATAATCTCATTGGAAATTACGAAAAATATTTAATTTTATATGTATTTGGCTATTAGTTGTTATTAAAAAAAATGTAGATACCATGTTGTAGTTATAAAATTTAATTATGTAGGTAGAAATTTGATATAACAATATCTTCAACTTACAGAGACCATCTTGCCTTCAGTTGGCATGTAGGCGGGACGGTTGCTAAGGCGCAATTTGGTCTGTAGGGTGTTGAAGTTAGTCTCCAGTTTGGCCTTCTGCTCTACACGTGGTGGTTTGTGTTTACGCCTGATATATTCAGAGGAAAATATGACATTATTTATTATTCTTATGAGTAATAATATAAAATACCTTATGAATAAATTACAAATTTTACTATAGTATTTTGATATTACCTGTAAGTACGGTAGTCCTCCAGTTTTTTCTGGCAGCCAGCGAGTGAGTTGTCCGTTTGACGGCTGTTCAGCCACGGCATGGTGCGCCGTATCCAGTCCAATAGCTACACATATATATTATGAGATATACCTGATCCACTAAGTCAAAGTAATTGTTAGGCATCACGAGCTGATACTTACGTCACTAGCGAGGCGCTCGTACTCTTCCATGAGGCGTTCGTTCTCCTGGTTGACCTTGAGAACTTTGCATATGCGGTTCGCGGCGGTTTCAGCCTGTTTTAGTAATTTAAGAAAGTCGGTTTTGATTAATAGAATACCGAAATAACATTTCCCAGAGCCGAAAAAATATATAATATGCAAAATAAACAATGAAAATAATAATATTTATTTGAGTAATGTCCAAATGGACAGACATTTTCAGTATTATATTAAATTTATTAACATACAATTTTTCTATTCATTTTTTATTTTAGTTGCCTGGTCAATTCATAAAATATTTTGTGTGAAAAAGTGAAATAAATTTGGTTGGAGAACATTTATGATTTTCAAAACTCTGGGAGAAACATAAACGAAATAGAATAAATACATTTAAAAAGGTTATAAGCCAAAAAAAACTTCACACAACATAACAAGTGACAGGACAAACCTTCTGAGCACCTGAGAAGCAATGGTAGTAGGACGAGACGTATGTCATGACGGCTCTCTCGTCCGGCATGGCGGTATTCTGCAGATCTAATAAGCGGCACGCAAGCGACACGGAGTTAGTTCATGCGATGTTTATATATTACTTAAGATATGGGATATTTGAATTGTATATGAATAGCTAAATAAAAGCTTGCTACAATACTTTAATGTTTGGAATCATAAATATTGAAAGTCGAATGGAGTGTCAATATATAATAAAAAGGACAACACAAACATCCCAGGCGGTCTGTATTTTTAACAGTATGATATAGTTAATGACAAAAAAAGCTTAAAATACTGTTATTTTATAAACTAATTATCTGCACTGCAATAAGTTATATAAAGGAATACGTATTAATATAACTATGAATAGTTTTATTTTAATTTAACAATAAAATGTCTTAATCAGGGTAATATCATGATTTGGTATTTAAAAAACATGTAGGGGAGGATGGTTATGGGAGCTTGAAAGATAAAATGTTCAGATTTATGTTGAATGATTTGAAATACATGAAACAGGTAAACTTACAAATTGGTGATTTTTCGTATACATATAAAGCCAATACGGAAAGTTTAAGTTTACCAAGAAGCCTTAAGCGGAAAGCGACAGACAGAGGTGGTTGCTAATAACCAGCTGAAAATTGGCTCCCATTACCAACACAAATCCAGTGCTCCCCCACATTAACAGTAATGCTAGTACATTCGGATCATGCTATAAGTGACACACAAAGGCCTGGCGTTAGGGGCTCGGGTATCGAATTCTTTGGCAGCCATTTTGTTTTTGTACCTGTTGCGCGCCTTGGAACGCGTGGTAGTAACATGACACATAGGTCATAATGGCGCGTTCGTCCGGCTTGGGCGTGTTTATAAGGTCTGTAATATCCAGCATATTAAGCTACATCTGTGATTCATTGTTTACATTTTTTATTATAACTTTAGCATTATTGTCCTCGAGAATCCTCAATGGAGGGTCCGTAGGAGTTACTTGACGTTTTTGCATTATATGACAAAAAATAAAATTATTCGTTTGAGTAACCTTTTCAGGCCAGTGTATTTTTTTTAAATGTAATCGATATAAGTTCTGTTGGCATAAATATTAAAGTATTTACCGTCAGGATCCAACATGCGGGGTATGTCGAGGTACTTCTCGGCGACATCGAACGCGGTATTCAAGTTTTCAAGTGGGTTGTCCTTGGAGAGTTTACTGTAATCAATCAAGTCAGGCCTGTGTCTGTGGATAAGGGCACAGAAGGCCAGACCATCCTTGAAGGAAAGATGGAAGTTTTGAACATTGACATTCTTGTAAGGTGCAGTCTTGCGTTGGCACCAGAGAAGTAGACCTTCCTGCAATTTGAAAGACAAATGTATTAGTCACGTTTGGATGATGCAAAATTTATAATTACTATATAAGTCGAATGTGCAACGTATAGTAGGTTTATAACGATTCAAGAAGTTTTAAACACGTTTAATATGCTTCTAAAAACATAGTCCATATTTCAATTCTGGTAAGACTATTTTGTATTTCAGTTTAATAGATTATAGTGATTTGAAAACATTGATTATTTATACCTTTGCGGTCATTTCTTCTACCGAGATGTCTTGGATAGCGAATCTCAAAATGATGGTCCAAATCATACCAAGCGTCATCTTCAGGTTACCATCGACGATTTCTTCAGCACCGATGGATACCAATTTTACACCTGAAGTATAGAAAATATATTTATAAAATACAATAATGGTGAACATATTTCATCAGAATATACATAATGGTTAACTTTTTAGAAGTCGTTAACCTTTTTCGCTATATTAAACTGTAAGCGAATTGACATTACCTTAGATTAGGAATGCATTAGCAATTATTCTATAACAGGATCATTGCTGACTAGGTCAAGAAATTTTGTTGAATACAATACATGGTGAAGTAACTTAGGTAACTTTAGGCTTCAGTAAAAAATAAAATAATTATAAAAAAAGCTATTTAGTATATTAGATACTAAATAGCTTTGATAAATTCAAGCTAGTCATTCAAATTTAATTCAAATAGTAAGAACCTCAAGGCATAATTTCATTAAAAAATTAAATATACATATCTTCGAGATGCCAAGAGGCAACATAAATATTCATCTTAATAGTATCAATAATTACAGTAAGACGAAGTGAGCTGAAGACAGGTGCCTTGACCCTAATGTTTCTAAGAATAAACGTCCATTAGTTTGGCTTGCTAAAGATCATTTAAATTCTATTACTATTAGAGAGTTAATGAAGAAGCGAATTAACCATTTACAAGCTGTTTTCTAGCACTTTCTAGATTTTGCTAATAAAATTGAATGTCAGTTTAAACTATTATATGTTTGTGTATTGTTTCGAAAGTAAAATTTTATCATTTTCAATAAACTTTCTACCTGTAAATGTAATTTACATAATTCTACGATAACATTTTTATAAGGCTTCTTAAAGAAGTGGATATGCGCTGCTATACTCTAGGGCAGATAAAAATAGATTTTGCCTATACCTGATCGAGTTGCGATGGTGATATTTTGCGTAAATTATTTTCTAACGTCCCCTAATTCACTATGAAAATATACAACATTTTTTAATATTTATAATAATCGAAGGTAAGCAGGCAGATGTGTTACCTGATAATAAGTGCAACTATCGCTCTTAGGCATTGACAGCGTAAGTAATGTGAACCATTTCTTTTACCGCAAATAACCGCTAATGATGGGGCATAAGATATTATGTGCCGGTAATTATCAATATGCACTATCACAACCTTCAAACCAAAATACCACGCAAATTATTGCAGTTGCCGGTAGATGAAATTTAATAAGTGTGTGGTATCTATACAGACGGACTTGCAAAGCCTAACAAAGGTCTAACACCAGATGACAAAAAAAAAATAATAATAAAGTGTCTTTTACCTTTGGATGCAATGAAATCCAGCGCTTTGTTGACGTTGGCGATCTTGTGGAAACGCATCTTGCCGCGGTCGGGCTTGGGTAGGGTTTCACCCGAGATGACTTCAAGCAGTAACATCAACTTAAGTCCATTGCGGAAGTCATCTTCGATGTTTTCGATGCCAGTGCCGGCCTTCCTCAGGTGACTGTTGCACCATGCTGTGAAGGTCTGGAAAGTAAGAGTATTTTATTACATTTTATATCCAAGTAAAACGTTCTGTGATTACTGTTAATTGCATTTGCACAAATTATTTACTTTTTATCCAATCAGTTACTATTCGAATGTGTTGTGTCAATGTACAATACAAAGACATTGAATGTGTGTGTTATGTCACTATAATCAATTTTTATATTATTTTTTGAGATCGTATATGTATGATTGAATGCAGGCCCGGTGTATGAGATCATAGGCCACTGGGCAGTTTGTGATTTGAGCCCTTCCCATTACGAAGCCGTTAGGGTAAAATGATATTATTTTTGGCCCCATAGGCCGTTGTCTCGTAGACCTAGAAATAAATTATGGGATGCGCAAATATCATGGTGAGCTGAATAATTATTTTAGCTTTACATATGCGATTTATTGAGGAATACTTAAAGGCTATTACTCTGGGCTACGATCCTAAGGAGCGGAGCAGTAACTATAAACTTAAACCAATATAACAAGCTGTGTGAAACAGTAATGCATGTTAAAGCGCGAAGCACAGCTAGTCTACCTATATATCTATGTACATATAAATTTACTACTTCAAGGTGCGAGCATTTGAGTATGTTATACTATAATAATTCTATTGAAACAAATAGCATTTTTAAGGCAAAATTACGTATAAAAGTCTTAAGCATTACTAAACAGTACATTAATTATTTAAACTGTAATAGGTATACTATTTAGTTAGATGATTTATAATTGATTCTTGAGAAATTATATTATGTCTTGCAACTTCGTGACATTTGATTCGTTTGTATATTGTTACCAAAGCACCTTTGCTTAGTTGAATGTAAAATATTAGGAATCCCATTAAATTGCAGCCCCAAGTGCTGTTAATCAATACTGCAGCTACGGGGGAGACAGCGGAGGGTCCGACCCTCTGTCATCGAAATTCGCGAATGACTATTAGCTAACACTTACTGTATGTATTATTATTCTAGTATTTGGAACGTATTGCACGGCCGATTCAATATTAAGTAATTAAAAAAATAAGTAATAACTATACCGATGGAGGTAGATATCTCAATTACTTAAACTGGTTGTTTTTGTGGGATAACAGAGTCAAAATCTTATTAAATACTTTATTTAAGTACCCACAAGTACGTATGAATCGTCATTTTACAAGATTTGTGAAGTTACTACCTGCACTACTGAATTCGTTATGTATAATCTTGAGTTAGGTTCTCTTTTATATATGTAATATTACAAGAATAATTTTCGTTGAAAGATGATTTAATTATATAAGGGAACGAATAACTATTATAGATGGAGTCACTTTTTTTAGTTTACACGATGGTGAATGTTAGCGTAGTATTAAAAGGATACATACACACATAAAAGTAAGTTGATTTACAACATTTTACGAGTGAAAACAGAATAGTACTGGTTGCATTGATAAAACTTTTTTTATATTAATTATTTTATTTTTGTCGTGTGCGTCCGCTAGTCACATAGTATGACTCACACATTTTATGATTAAATTATCAATTAGAATTTTAATAGTAAAAAATTAAATGACATCATGTATTTTTTCCTTCTATGCGTTTTAGTTAAAAGCAAATATTTTTCTATATAAGTTGTCGATAAATTTAAACCTGATTATTAACAGAATACTGTTAAACAATGACGTTTATTCATAAACAATTTCGTCATTTATGAACGAAAGCAGGCAAATAAAGAAATAAAAATATTTTTATAATGGTATACTTACTAACAATACATGTTTTGTTTACGTTTTTTTTTAATGGAATACAAGATTCGTTAAGTCACGTTTCTGAGTAATTATAAACTGTTATATACAGTTAATTTTACAATTAAATTCTGTTCATTCAAGGTACTGTTAATATACAAAAAAAAGTCTACAAAATCATTTAACATTACATTACATTGATTTCGAATTTCTCAATCGAAAAAGATTAAAAAATAATTATTTGAAACGTATCGACTGAAAGAGGTGTATGTTTACGTATCGTATATCATGAATAAATTTTAGTATGAGATATACATAATATATATCTTCCATTATTTACATTTCAATAAATCAGGAAATGTCCCTCGTCTAACTTCTAGACATTTGATAACAATTAAAACTATGTATGTATACACGAAGCAATACCAATACACGATTAGATTACTCATGTATGACGTCATTGTTTTTTTAAAACTATTTACTCGTACAACAACAAACATCTTACTAAAAATTAGAATGCGTTTTTTTTTTAATTGTTGAAAATTCACATTAAAAATTTCGCTACAATAAAATTTTAATAGAAAATAAATAAACATATATTTATGTTATATTTGAGTTTGTAATGTTTTGTCATTTCGTTTATTTTCTATAAGAAAGAAAATCAGCAGAAGGGTCACTTGATTGTAAATAAACACTCGCACTAGAAGCATAAAACATTTCTTATGACATAAAGCGCCAGCTACCAACTAAAACGTTATGCAGCTCTTCCCTGTACTGTCTTACTCACCCTACAAACCGGAACACAACAATACCGTGGTATTTCGAGGCATACCGCTTATAACAGTGAAAGTGCCATCCAGATATTTGTGTTATTATTTTGATTAACGTGTGTAGTAAATGGATCAAAAACATAACTTAATATTATGTATTAATTATTTTCCTTGTATTAAAGGATAACAAACAAAATATATTCAGAATTAATGTATATGTATCAATATTCAGCAATGACTTGATAATGGGTTTGCATTTATACTATGTACTAAATCAATACTATTGATTTAGTACAGGGACAAATTCTACTAACAATTTGTTACTTAATCCAATTTGAATCGGAACGTAATCGTTGGTGTTTACCCGTTTTAACAGTCACAGCATGTAAATGTTAAAACGGGATGTCACTGCTGGGCTGAGGCCTCCTCTCCCTTTTTGGGAAGGTATGGAGCTTATTCCACCACGCTGCTCCAATGCGGGTTGGTGGAATACACATGTTGTAGAATTTCAGTGAAATTAAACATATGCATTTTACCATTGTTTAATTTAATTATCCACTGTTTACATAAAAGTTAACAATAAAGTTTGGAACAGTATATGGTAATATGATATCAGTTTGGTTCCGAACCCATAGATAGAGAATAGTTAGAGTTGGGTAGGAAATCGGGAACGCATCGTGAAGTATATTATTTAGTATAGTTTCACCAGGTTTTCATTATTGACCTATAAAAATTTTTGTTATTGATACCGGCCTTTGAAGTGTTGAGAGCTATTGTTATTATCAGTAAACGTCAACTCTTTCTAAAATAGAATACATAAATATTGCTTTCTACATTTCATCACATATATTTAGTTGTCCTGTCTGTGTATATGACAATTATCACGGTAAACAGTTGAACGGTATAAAAGTTGATATCCTGTATCGCCATATATGGAAGATTACAACAAAGAAAATAGTATAAAAACCTTCACCATGAAAAAATACATATATATGTTCGTGCCAATGTCGAAGGCTAATAATCTCAAACAAATGTGTCAATCGATACTGTTACGTTACTGTGAATTAATTTTTTTTTTCATGTGAATAGAAAGGATACTATAATATTTTTATATCCTCAGAGCCAGAACAAAGATTAAACCTTTCCAAACAAAACTAATGCAGCAATCACGCATTTGGCCTCGTTAGGTTGTTGCATTGGGCAACAATGAAAGTTGCAATATTGAAAATAGCTCGCAAATGAGCTATGTTGATAGGTACATTGGTAATACCATTGTTGGAAATGTCAAACATCAGATGGTCAAGATAATTTCTAACCATAGATCATAGAGGGAAACATATATAAATATATGTTCATATATATTTTATTTTGTTTTGCATGTCTCTTTTTTTCTATTTAAAAAAAATAAAACACTAAGGCTCGGCAACAGCTACCAAAAAGAACAAAGAAGTAAAAGTTACTGATTTGTTTTATCATTGCCTATATAGACAGTTTCATACTTACATTTTTAGTTGTTTTTATTGTGCCAACTGAATAAGAAATCAATAAATCGTAAACTAAGCTCGATAGATTAAAAAAAAATGCTTTGTTTTTATTCTTGTAAGCCGGCGTACAAAAACATTAATATATGGAGTAAAATATTCGTATCTAAAATAAAATGATAAAGAATGAGCGTCTTTAATGAGATAATTTATAGATGCAAAAAGTATTAAAATACAACAATAAAGAAACTTGCAGCTGCTACTACAAGCAGGTGAAACTTCATTGAGTCTAGCTACAGCACTCGTAGCTATACCTATATAGTGATCTTGTTCATATACTGGACTTAGTAAATGGCGCACCTATGAAATGCAAATGATTGTTCTCAAGGCCACATCTGATAAATGCTCCTATAGAGTTCATTCAGCAAATGGCTTACATTCTATCGGCATTGACAATTAGACTGTTCTTTCACTCACGTGGAACGACAGCGACACGACTATGCGACCACGGAAGCCAGTGGTAATAAAATCAATTGATTTATAGCCCGGCTCACTGTTCATGGACATGACACAATAACAGTTATAAAATTGAAATTGTAAAGAAGTTTATAAATATTTTTTATATGAAAATTGGGAATGAGGACAAAGGATATGGGGCGATGATAAAATTTTCGAGTGGATATTGTTATCGACATTACTCGTTTAACAGTTTTCAAAATATTTTAGCTTCCAATTGCAAAGTAATTTCAATCGGCTCGACTTTCGGATTTTTTGGAATGCCAACCTAAGGAATGGTATACTTATTTTGAAAATTCCTTAAGTTTTACAGGTTTTCTACGTTTCTACGGTAAGCTATTTCTATCGTCTTTATATCTGATTACGTGACATATCGAATAGGTATTTATATTATTTCTATGTATTTTGATGTTTTCTACAAACGAATTTGTCTAAGCTCCTAGATCTTGAATCAGATCGGATCAGGGAACTTGATAATAATATACCAAATCAAAAGTTTCATATCGAGAGATTAAAATTAAATCGTTTTATTCATTAGATTTGTAATAAAGAATTTAATAATAATATTTAAATTACTACACAATTAATGTATCGTCAACCTTCATTCATTGTCAGCAACCGTCATGCAAGTCACGTTAACACAGATTAATAGATTGAAAGAAATGTTACAATAGCTATTACGTCAATTTGTTAATAATTGACCTAATCATTGTATCTTCTCTTGACATTATCTAGTATTATTTGTTTTTAATTCAATGATATTTTCTAATCTAGTTGCCTAACCTTCTGACGTTTCACGAATTCCATTCTAATTTTAATAGAATATAATATTAATTATACAAACAAATTACAATTCTGAAATAAGAATGACATACATATAAATGTCAAAATGTTAGCAAATTAAATTTATGTAAAAAAAAAACCACGTGAAATATAAAAAATATCAACATCATAAAAGTGATCGAACTGCATTCTGACAACGAATTATATTAATGAGTCATCATTGAAACTTGCCTCTTGGCACAGGACAGAGGACTAATAATACTCGATATTAAGTATGACCTACAATATGTTGTATATTACCCGTGTCATCAGATTAACGGTGGAGGTAACGGGGACGATTTTTACATGCATAATACCTTAAAGGTCTGCGTGATATAAACGTAAATCTTCTTAAGTTTTGTAAGGTCGAAAGATTGGAACGAGCGCAGTTTACGATATCGCAACAGGTTTTATTTGATTTATTCAGTTTATTACAAGTTAAAATTGGTTACAGCTCAAATATTAATATTGTTCGGAGAATTTAGAATTTAGTAGGATTTTTCTTGAAAGAAATAGTAGGTATATTATAATCATATTATATTTTATAAAAAAAACTATATTATTTCGCTTGATATGTTCGAATATATTTATTCTTGATGTTCTCGTTGTATATCATCAAAATATCTTAATAAAAACTAAAACTAACAAACGCATAATGGGCGATAAAATCTAAAGCAATATATTTATCTCCAAGGTACACTAAAAATGTCAAACTGCTGTAGTATATAATATTTAGGCGAGCTCGGTGAAAACGTCCCTGAGACAGAACATACTCGACCTAGAATTTCAAAATAATCCCGCATCACCTTGCGACTCTCACGGCCAGCGTGAGCTAAAATAAAGTGCAGGTGTAGTGGTATTTAGATTTGTACCATCGTTTCGTCGCTCTAACCCACGAAAACTGTTAGACACAGAACGTCATACACAAGACTGACAGACGATAGGCCATTGTTATATTTCCTTGTTATGTGTTATGCAATAGTCGTTTAGAGCTGGTCTCGGAATTCTTTTAATAACTACAATTGTTATTTGATGATAACAAATAATATATTCTTTAGTTAGAACATCAATACTCTGATGGCTACAAAATAAAATATAAACGAATGTGTAATACGTGAATAGCCGTTAATGTAATGATCTACGTTAATGGCTAAAATTAACTAAATATTACTGACCGCATCATAATCGCAAATCGTACTTTAATGAATTATTTGACGTGTCAAATATTTGGCTAGTACCACTCTTCGATATGATATACGGCCTTTATTTTCAGTCCCAAAACCATCTATCTTAGTTTTGATTTATGTACAACTTGTATTTATTACAGGTTGTAAGAAATAACCATCGAGGGTACTTCAGAGTTAAGTAGATTTGATGTATACATATATAATTATATACTAAAACTGGAATAGTTGAAGTGGTATTGAGTAAGCGAACAAAAATTTAAATATATATATTATTAAAAAAATAGCTAAAACGATTTCATTAACAAAATTAATAAAATTATTCGTAAATGTTTTATTAAAAACTATCTATGGCCTAATTATCAACTAATATTCGGAAAATAATTTCAACTATGTAATAATAATATAATTACATAAACGTTTTGGCACATACAAATAAATTTCATAGCTAATTGATTAAACTTTTTATGAACAATTAAAATTAATGACTATAATTATAGTCAGATAATATCGATAATGGTTGTGACAATTCGTGAATACGACAGCAATGGAAGCGAAGGTACTTATGGAAGACAGCGTTGAACGGATAATCGATGAAAGCGTCTGTGCGAGAAATAACATGTTTAGAAAGCTACAAAAATTCATAATTCGATGCCTCAATTAATTGCAAACTATAAATATCCAGTTTTAAGTGACGAGATTTCGGAAAGTCGGTATGCACCATGAATATTTATTAAGAGAAAAAAGATTTAGTGACGCAAACATTTTAAAATCCAGCCAGTTTCGTTTGACTTACTATAGCTTTTAAAAACAAAATACAGAAACTAGTTTAACATATTAATATTTTCCATATTTACTTAATAAATATAAAACTTGATGTTCGTTTTTTAATCAAATTTTCCAAACAATAGAAATAGGTTTTTAATTTTTTCATTTATATTATTTGTGTGTTATATTACTAGTTTAATGAAATGCTATAAATATTTTAGTATGATATTAATGTCTCATTATAATAGCGAAACTGACCTTGAAAAACGGTTATTCTTACAACTTTTACGAGTAAATTAATCGTAAGTGTTAATAAACTTATTATTATAAGCTATTTCGTTTTAACCATAATTTATTTATAAAATATCCGACATATTTCGGAAGACTGTTTACTCATTTTCCATATTATTTATTTTGTAAGTCACTTCATCGTAAGATATACAGATGAATATATATTTAAGAAAATACATATGTATAAATTACTTATATTAAGAGATTATATTAAAGACATTCTAAATTTAAATTAGTAAAACATTTGGTATTATTGTTTATTTATTATTATTAATTAATAAATGTTATGTAATTTTGCTATTCATTATTATTTGTTTAATTGAAATTAATGTAATATCAAAAATACAATGATAAAAAAATTGGTGATTACATTGATTGATAACTTTATTGGGCCGGGGCCGATAAGTTAGACTAACGTTAATTCAAATTCATGTCGCAATGACATTTTGAATTCAAATGTAGTAGTAGTAATAATTAATTAGGCGCTATAATTTATTTTGTAAAAAGTTTAATTTTATTTATAAGAATATAACGGAACCAAATAATATCATAAATTAACAACGATAAGGGAAGACACGGACGCAAAAGTTTTTGTGGATTAAAAAAAAAAGAATTCTACTGTAATTTATCTATTTTAAGTTATTCTTTATTACTTTATAAATTCTGTTAGATACTTTTTTCAGTGATTGATAAGATATTATTAAAGTTAATGTAATACAAATTAAATTAATAAAATTTAATATATACATATAAAATATAAAATACACTTAAACGCCCGGCAATTTCAATTATTGGTCGTTTTTAGAACCAAAATTAAGCAAATTACATATATTATAAAAAAATAAAAATGATTCGTGTTTAAAATAAGGTAAGCGATTATGAGTTAGAGCAACATATAGTGATATCATTATTATAACACTTGTCCATGTATGAGTACATACGTATTACGTTTGTAGTGCAAACATTTTCAACCGTGTTTGTTCAATTGATATCTAATTAAATTGTGGCCAATTATATATAAGTAATCTGCGTCCTAGTTTGCGTTCAGAATGCTAATCAACAAGTGACACACCTGCGAAGGTGTTCCGTACTGGTTCGAAGCCAACTTAGTATCATTTGATAAACAATAAGAAATACCGTTAACCGGCATACTTGCTGGTAAACAAATATCAAGGGGGTCAAGGGGTATCCGGGGGAGGGAAGCTAAAGGATCATCGACCGATAGTCTACTATAAGTTTTGTGGAAGTTGATTGTGGATTTTTTATTTTATTTTATATTCGCTATAAGCTATTTGTAAAAAGAACGATTCGCTGCGATATAAAGAACAAACTTTTCCTCTTGTGATTAATCTAAAATTATCCTTTAATATAATAAATTAAAAAGTTTTTTATAAGTAAAAAATTACTAACCGCAAATAGGAAAAAGGTTTTTTCATAAATTGTTATTAACGAACAATACCTGGTTAATTCTTTAATAGTCCTGTATGTGTGTGTCCAGTGATAGTCTGGTGTGGTGTATTAATACCTGAAAAGACCAATACATAATTTAAATAAAAAATCATTCTTACGAGTGCATACTCTTATTTGCAATAAGTGCTGATGAGAGATACGGATTATTATTGATCGCGTTTATCGGAGCCGTGTGCACTATCTATACCTATATTAGCATTGTTTCTTAATATTGCAACTCTCAGAAGCTTTTAACGACATCAGTGCTGATATTGCGGATTCTATATTACACAATCTTTAAAATAACATGAAAGGACAAAATTACTTAGGAATCCCATACAGGACAAACAGATAGAAACATTTTTAGTCCTTCATTAGTCCGAGAAATTCAGCGCTATTGTTGAAGTGAACATTTAAGTGCGGTGAATTCCGTAAGAATTATAAAAATAATTTTAACTTTGTTTCAATTTCTGCGTATCGTATCTGATTTAAAAGTAAAAACCACATGGATACTGAATAATGTATATTAAACTAGATGGTAATAATTTATAATGTGGGTGCGCAAATCCGCCGTCTGGAATATTTTCATCCAACGAAGGCTATTATTAAAAAGAAACATCCGGAACGCGAGTTCCAGAAGAATCATATAACACTAGCTTGAAATAAACTGTTAATTGTTAAACAAAAGCATAATAACAAGCTGGACTGCGTACTTTTGTACGCACAATCCAGCGGGTTTATAGTCTAGTAATAGCTAGAATGCCCACAGCTTATTTTATGAGGGCTGTTAATTTATAGGAAAATATTATTCAACTGTGAAGAAACATGTATAATGTATTTCGCCTCTACATTTATATCTGAGCAACGATTACTCACATTTTTTTAAATACTACTAATAAACCTATTTCCGCGCCAACAAGTCGCTGTCAAACTAAAAATAATCTCGTCGGTGATCAAATCTTTCGCAAGCGTACAGAAATGGAATATGGGTAAATATTTCCTTAAATAAATAACTGATGTAACGCTTGTAGCGTAGTTTAATCAAACGTTAAAACGAATTGACCTGACATGACTTGATTACAATCTCTTCCTATAAATCATTTATGATATATGTTATTAATTTTGGGAAAGTTTGTGCAAACGAGTATTCCAAATTTGAATAATATTTTAGTTTTCTCTATATCCGGTTTCCAATTATATGTAATAATACATTTCTAAAAAAGTTTATGAGCAAAGGTGCATTGAATAAGTGTTAATGCATTACGTATATCTTATATATCTATACTTGATACTAGATCCATGTTTTAAAACCTATTGTTTTCGTATTATTGTAAGGTGAGTCGTGTGAAGTCAATGGGAAAAGCCAGCCCAGTGTCGTATATATTTCACTCAGCAATCTAATTTCACTTTCGCTACATAATACGATATATTGTTGTGAAACGGGAAAGTTTTAAAAAACTATTTCAAATGAAAATCTGTAGGTAAGTTATTTAGGTATTTCAAAATATTATATTATCAGAAAATAAAAGTCTCGACACACACTTTTTTAGACGAAACTCGTTCAGAATCAGATTAGTGGTGATGTTTTTTTTTGAGAATAAACATTTATGACACCTATCATATTATTTAGCCGTAAACGATTTTTCATTAACGAAATTTAAAATAATAAGGCAGGCTGGCAAATGTCCATTTGAGGTAAATTATAGTCATCGACACCTTTAGCTTACAAAGACGAATCTTTTCTCTATAATAATGTTTGGGCACTAACCCTTCAATGAGCCTCAAGAGGACGTAAATTTAGTGTTTGTTGGTAGACAACTGACGGGAACGTGGTGGTGCATAGAAGGGATTGCACACACACACCAATTAAGAACAAAGTGTTGCCATTATTGTGGTCTTCATAATATTACTTAAGAGATGAGAGGTCAAATGCATGTTCCGGTCGAAAGGTAACAATGATAATTTGAATCGTCTAGTATGTCGTCGCGGTTCATCTACTCTAATAGATTCATGGTTCAAAAACTCATCGAAAGTTTGTTGTAGAGAACTAATGATGAATGAATGAATGAATATGATCATTAACTAAACTTTTAAATAGTTAATTGGGCTCTTTAAGCGCTTCTTCTTTATTTTTAAATTAAAAAAAATTCAAGCCCTTATGTAACGATAATAATTGTCATGGGTCATGACTGGTTTAGCATGTTTTTTTATATAAACAGATTCATTTATAATATATATAGTACTATTAAGACTTTATTTGAAGTATGCCTAATTATGTTTAAATAACTTTTTTAAACGGTCATTTAATTAAAATCAAACTTCTAGGCTATTCAAAATTGTTTGTCGGAGAAAAATGGAGCGAATGGTTAATAAAGTAGTGCTCAATTTTAATTAACCAGTATTTAAAAAAAAACCTTACATTTTGAGTCGTTATAAAATAAAATTCGATATATTTTCAGATATGGTGCCGAATATGGATGAAATTTCGCCCAGCATGGTTAAGTGGCTTGCAACGTACAAAAACAGTGTGACATTGAAACAAAACAAAAGAATATCGTCCGTTAAACAAAGTAACTAATGCGATAGCTATGTAAGGTTAGGTTTCGTCATTCATTATCGTCTAAATACGCCTTAGAACTTGTCAGTTCATTTGAATTTGTCGTCCGAAAACACCAATCATTAAACAATTTTCTAAAGGATAAATTTAGCATTGTCACGTATACAACTGAATAAATATCGATTACAATTCGGCATTGTTTCTTGTATTGCTAATTAGTGAAAATTTAAACACGGCGCAGAGTAAACAACAGGCTTACCCGCCAAAAAGCCGAACGCCTACTCAAGTCTCCATTTGGACGGTCGCCACTTACATTCAAATGATCTATTGTTAAGGTTCGGTATGTTGAAACACTACACAAGTAATAATTGTATATATAATATATGTGTATGAGAACAGTTAGCGATGCGAAATACCAGACATTTTAAGCGATGTCCACACTTGAGAATTTTGAATATCTCCTTGTTTATATATTATGCAAATATTTTAATATCATCGTAATTCTTTGTAGTCCAAACAACGTGGCCAAGGTTTAGATGCTTCATATTTCTAAGAAATATAATGTGGTTTATACCTGGGACGCGGCGCTTGGCCTAAGTTATTATAGATTTATTTTATATTCATTAAATAATATGGTTAGGTAACCCAAGATTAATATGTTAATATATTGCTATAATAGAAAAAAAGATTGTGTGTAATTTCGTTTAAATCGATAACATAGCAAAATTTTGGTTTTTCTTCATAAAGTTACAAACAATATGGCTAAGGTATTTTTTAAATTAAAAATATATAATAATATCAAAGAGTTTGTGTTTAATAAAATCAAACAATGTTAATTGTATAAAATATTATTATAAATTAACAGCGGAAGACCCATCTAGACATCCTGTGGACAGTCATAATATTTGCGGTACAGTCGGTAACAAGGATGCGTTTCCAGAACAAAAAGATTTTTGTTTAAATGAATATTAACAATACTTGATTTCAAGGAATTAATAATATTATTTTTTGCCCTTCTAGTTAAGTCTACAGTTTGTATTAAGGATTGTGTATGATTGACTAAGCTCAGAACATAACCTGTGATTTTAACATCGCTAGGTATACGGTCTAGCTTATGAACATTGTCTTATATTTTACGACAACAAGGTAAGTTTTAATTAAACTGAAATATAAAAATTTCAAATTTATAATGTTAGTAGGGATTTTGTACAAATGTCGTGTTTGTTCCAGACAATTCCTTGGAAGACATATAATATTAGTTCACGAAATAAAATCTGGTACGTTATTTATGTACGTTTACATAGCCCATTCCAATCAAAGAAGTGGTAGACATAAACAAATATTTCGATATGATATCCTTACGATTTGCTATTGGATTTTCTATATTATGCTCTACAAACAAGTCTTGATTAATATAACTTTATTTTTGATGTATATAAGTTCTGATAAAAATTTCGCTTACATTAAAAATGTCACTTTTCACAATGACATAGTGTAGACCTTAGGTTATTCAAGATGTCGACCAATGTCTTCTCATCTTATGATTCGAAAGGGGTATAGTGTATTCGGAGCGCTGTTCCTTAAGCCTTTTTAGATAAGCCATAATCATAATCTTTTACATAAATGTAGATATTAAATGTTATAAAAGAATTCATAATGATAAAAACGTCTTTCGTAAACACACTAATCAGCAGTTTAAATTGCATTTAAGTACATATCTGTATTTACAATACGATGACATTTTATTATATTCAAATATTTAAATATTCTTGTTTGTTGGCCTTCAGTTTCTTTAGAATACTTTAAATAATATAATAATATGAGATTAATTTTTATGTTTTCTTGTTTTTAGACTTTAATCATTAACTTCCTCGTTGCTCAAACAGTTAGTGGGGCTGCAGGTACCGAAGTATTGGAATCAAATCGCGAGTCTGGGTAATCCTTAATAATATTTTAAATGCAAAAGTGAGTTTGTTTGTTTCACGTCTTAAGTACTCAATTGACTATCATGGAATTTAGCATACACGTTGTTAGGGGTAGAGGAATGAACACCTTTAGGGCACTTAACAGCTGCCTGCCCTGTTATCACATGAGTGTAGCAGCAGGCGAAAAGTAGTAATAAATATAAGGTTTCCTTTCCGCAAGTTCTCAGCAGCAGCCCGAGGTGTGGAATGTGGCTGTGTTTACACTTCAGTACTTCGGAGAGCACGTCCTATATCTGAACTAACTACACAAACTTTATATATTATATATATATATATATATATATATATTTGTAAAATATTACAGTGTAACATCAACATATTCAACGTCATATTAAGCTATAAATAGGCATACCGACCAAAGCATTAAATACATACCCTACTTAATATACCAGGTGTTTGTTATGAAATCAATTCGAAGAAGAAATATGAGGACAAATATGAAAAAGTATTAACAAATAGACACATTCCTTTAATGAATGAATAAGTGATATATAATACCGAAGGCGTTATTAATATTATACATATATTCTGGCACAGCGAAAGCGGCACCTGGCTACAAAGGACAGGAATGCGACGTCACAGCTTCGACGACGACATATCATCTATCAAATTCAGAGGCATTAATGTCTTATTAATTACCTTTAGCCTTAAATGTAACAGTCAGTTTTAACTTTAATACGTATATTTGAATATCGAATCGTGATGATTACTTTTTATAGAATGGTGACGTAATTATATAATCGAAAATTATACTATTAATACAATTTTGTTGAGTTTTTTAATATAATTCGAAATCAAAGAGATAAAGTCTCTGATAAAAATTATAAATACCGATATCAAAACCATTTCAATTAAATACTAATTTTTAAAATAATGTAAATGTAATAATGTCATTGTATTGTAAATAATTAATTTTAAAATTATAAAATGTAATTCGAATAAAATTCACTTTGAACTGGTTTTCATTGCTATCGTATACCATTGTCAATCGCGGGCGCGAATAGGGGATTCGAACAAATAATAATTTGAAAGTTCCCCTCGCAGTTACGACGGCTGCTGGGTTTTATCAGAGCAGATTATCGTCAGAGATACATGCGAGTGTGATAAGGATAGCGATAAATAAACTGTTTAATGTTGTTTGTGATAAAGACGGTACGTTATGATGCCAGTGTTATAACATCGCTGACTACGTAGTATCAAATTGTATAGTATGGTGATATTGTATGTGACTTACATTAGGATTAAATATAGTAGGATATTTTCTAATTATAAAAGCAAGTGAGTGTAAGCATTTGCGTAGGTGTGAGGACGGGCACAGAAATAATTTTTGGCAACGGTTAGTTTTCAATATGCTGCTAATCCATCTGAACTCCGACTTCGAATGGAACATGTGTCACTTCATATTTTTTTCTATTTGAATTGAACATTTTACGTCACGTTGTTATTTCTTAATAGTAGTTCTATTAAACTATTTTTTCATAATTAATTGATTAGTCTTTTAAGTGCGATTAGTGTTCCCCTTAAACGTACTTATCAGTTACAAAGTAAATAATATAAATTTATAAATACCATGATTTTTTGTAAATATCGATGAACTTATCATATTTTTTATTAAGATGTTGAGTAAAAACGCTGATTTCACATATAGTTAATAGCAGAAACAAGAATGTTACGTAAACGTAAAATAATAATAATTATTTATCATATAACCCTTAAACCTTATTATATTAAACTTATTTTATTTTTTTCTATGTTATTCAAAAATACGTATGTTAATGAAGCAACAGAATTGTGTAATGATAAGGAAGGTTGATATGCAACGCACCTGGGCAGCGAGTAGGCGGGCCAGCGCCTATCTCGAATGTTTTGAAATGCACCACAGAACTGGAGAATAATGCGACAGAGTCCGTACAATAGATCCTTCTTGTTCACATTGGTACGTGGGTTATATAGAGTACGTTTTATATTTTATGACGGTTACAAAGTACAAAAGTCTTTGTATCCAAGTACCCGTGTATGTTATTCATACAAATGCAGCTATTAGTAATAATACTAAATTTAGACGGATGAATAGATTTAGACAGGTACCATTTCACTTACTACTACTATACTATTAGTGCTCTATTTATTAATATATAAAGCAAATATTCGATCTTTATTGTTTGAGTCAAGTGTAAAATGATGGGTCTATAATTTAATGTATCCATACTTAGAACTGTCCGTAAGAAACCGGTCTTAATGGTTACGTTAATGACGTGGGTTCGGTATCGGTTGTAGGTATATTTATTTACTTGAGTGTGGTTTTGTTTGTGGTTTTAAAGACTCACTATTAAAAATGTTATAATGGTTTCAATTTGTCACTACTATTTAATATTTTAAATTGGTGGTCTTACGAAATAATCATCAAATTTTCCTTGATTCCAATTTCAATTTTAAGTTATCAGCTTATCGTTAGTTTTTAAAGTTATAAAATGAGTATAATTTTCCAAAGATAAAAAAAACAACATAGAAAGTGAGTTCATAAAACTTTTTAATATGACTTGATAGCAGTATTGAACACCATACACTGCTTTATGGCGTACTAGTTACTGTATACTGATGAGGATACACCCATTATTTATGTGTTGACGATAACACTGGTAGCTCCTGCTTAGAAAGTTTCTTTTCTCTTGTATTAGGTTAATGCATATTCATTTCAACTTGATCGCTATTTTGAGTTCAATGTTCAAGGTCAACAGTATGTCATCATTCGGAAAGTCGTCAGAGAATTAATGATTTTTAAGTGTAATGATGAAATGTCACTCGAATATCGTGTATTTCACAGAGCAATAAAGTATCTACGTGAAGGGAATGCAAAATGAATATTTATCAATGAGACTTAAATATATGTAGATAATTCTTTAGAACGATACAACGTTAACAACTTTCATTTTTACATAATTAACCGACTTTAAAAGATAAACATATCGAAATGATAAAATAATTAATGACTGCAATTAAGAATTATGAGCTAAAGTTTTATTTTTCTTATTTAGTTTTTACATTTATAAAATTACGAAATATCTTGTAATAAAATGACGTATATTGATGTTACTACCGGGTTAAATTTGTCACTAACACTTAACATTTTATTAACTCTATGGTATTGAGGTTCATGTTCTTAGTATCGAAAGTGAATAACTATTAAATAAAAATCACGTTATCCAAAACAAGCTTGCCTGACATGAACAAACGAACAAAAATGTGATAAACTAGATTGTATTGTCACCAGCACTAGCAGCGTATGCAAGTATTTAGTCTCAACCGTTGGAACTGATTTAAAATTCAGCTGCGAGATTTGACCCAGACATTAAACATAAGCTTGTAATATGCACAACAATTTAAGCAAAAAGTTATCTTAGAATTTTAAATCAAAATGAAATACATTCATAATTACCGTAGCAAGTAGACACATTCTATTAATATATCGAAGTGAAATGTCAAAAATTATTATCATTAATAGAAGATGATTTCGGAAGTTATATTTTATAATATTTCATTTTGACGTAAAACTTGTATCCGTCCTGATTCTAAATAGAATAAGCGGATAACATTGTGCAAGTACAAAGGATTGATATTTGCTCTTTGCAAGTCTAACCTGTTCTGTTAACAATGCTAAGTGGTTAAGTGTGGGCAGGAACTGTCATAGATACTTGGGTAAACATGTGACACCCAGGATGTGGTTTTGCTGCTTAGAGTATCAGTTCTTTATAAACTCTCTAGTACATCCTTTTTGTTACATGTTTAACCTACTATCATTGTAATGTTAGGTAGCATTCAATTTATATAGTAACAATACTGTATTCCTTATTACATAGACTTATTATTATAATATGACGGTCGTTTCTTAGCGATTTTACGCTAGAGTTTTGTAACGTTCAAACTTTACACGATATATTTTAAGAAAATAAGAATTCTAGAGCAATATATTATAATTATACTAACATACAGCCAGCTGTAAATAGTTAGCTGGAACAAGGTCGAACTAACGTCAAAAATTTTGGAGGAATTTTATAATAAGTTATAATATTTTCCATTGAACTAGTTGTGATACATATGGGCATGTAAATTTTGCCAAACTGAATTATATTTATAACTTAACAAATATATTTTTTTTAAATTTGATGTCGTGTTTTACAATGCTGTTTATTATAGAGGATTGAAAATTGCAAGACACTGGTTCGAATGTTTCTTGAACGTGTGCCAACATCCAGCTAACGACGACAACGAAAAAATAGCTGTCAAGAGTTGCGTAACAGTGCAAACGATGCGCCCACAATTTGTCAGGTCACAGCTAAAGCTTTACCTAATTATTCAATCATAATAAAACAAAACAGTTTATCTTTTTTACTTTTATTTGCAATTGACACAAAATGCAAGTACAATATGAATGCCTTCGTAGGCTATTGTAAGAGTAATAAATTTTTGTTCAACGATAAAATCTTTTCGTATGTAAAGCTCTTTCGTTTGGTATGTAATGTATTATCGGCAGTCAATGACCTCGAAATCAACAGTATTATGCGAAAGGTATGTCAAGGTGATAAAGTGATAACTAGCTAAGATTTAGCCATAACAAAAAGTGTTTTGATTTCAATTCAAATTCGATTTTATTGAGATAAAATTAATGTCATAAATTTAGTGTAAATTGCATATGACTTCGTATATTTTTAATATTCGTATATCAACGTTTTTCACTTATAAATAATTTTGTAAAAAAGATTTTGTTTGTCACATTTTCAAGCCAGCTCATTTCAGAGCCGAAAGTAGGCTATTTTTTATGCCGAATAAATTGGTACTACTATTTTTATACAGAAAAGTTCCAATATTGCAAATATTCTTGTTAGTCTCTTTTAATCATTTCGATGTGCTGTAGTTAGGTTTGCTTTGAACAATATGAGAATTTTACATTTATAGCACCGTTAAGTTACGTATTTATTATATATATATCAAAATTAAAAATATGTTTAAAAAAAATGAGAATCCAATATTTGTATTTATATATGTGGCCTCTTTAAGGCTTTCAAAGTTTTTGTCAGTTATGAAAGTTATAAAAATACAGAATGCTAAACGCGTAAACCTGAATTGTTCTTCGTCGGTGGCATTAGAAATTTTATGCGTTGTGATTTATAATATTTTTTTATGTCGATAAGATTATAGTTTTACTTAACGTAGTAAAATTACTAGTTTTGGGGATCTTTAGCGCTTTCACGAATGATTTCTAGCGCAATAAAATGAGCGTTTCATTTTATTTTTAATGCATCGTGATATCCAAAAATATTGTATGAATCATACTTTTTAACTAACTAATCATACAAAAGGCACCTTATTAAAATGTAGGATTATACGACTTAGGGCTATTACTTTTTTGTACCATACTATCATATTATATACATTTGCATACATTATATGAGCATCATCAATTACATGGGTTTTATACTTTAAATTTACTATTTTTTATGTCACAGATCGTTTATAGTATTTTAATGTGATTAAAAATAATAATTAATACATAAATTTGGGTTACTTTTTAAACCAAGAACCTCAATTTTCAACCGGTATATTCTACAAAATTAATGATTCATAATTGACGAATTAAACAAGCGTCATGTTTTCCTTTTCTGGTGTTCAATAAGGAAAACATTGTTCTAGTAACCTCTTTGCGGAAGACCGCTTCCAGTGTGCGGTGGGCATGTGACTGGTCGGATGACTTCTCCGTAGACGCATCTCAAGTTGTTTGGCCGCGACATTGACCCGTCAGCCACGTACGGCCAATGCACTGAGTCCGACTGTCGCAGGCTCTTTGTTTATATTGCGTTTGTATCCTGCAGCTTTTGTGCACCGGTCGTTATCCTTACGCATAGACGTGTAACATTTACCGTCTTTCGTAAAAAACAACCTTGGAATATTTTGGTGAAAACGAAGTGAAAACTACGTATTCTTTAGTAACTTTTTGTGACTGGAATTTATTGCATAAATTCTATGTGCAATCTACACGTACGTACACATAATACAAAACTTTGCAAAAGAGTTTGCTTTACATGTTATATGAGCATTAAAAAAAAAAGAGAAATAAATTACGTACATTTAAAATTAAATGTAAACTGATAACGTAGTGAATAGAAAGAATAAATATTTATTTTATTATTAAAATCAAAAAGTGTATTATTCACTTCTACAAACAATATTTATTAATTAAGTCATTGACGAAATAATATTTCCTTGCTTTTGTCTAGCACTAATATTTATAACATACCATAAACAGATTTATTTTGGTACTAATATATTTTAAATATCCTAGCCCTATAACTGAGTGCTTTCGCAACTTGTTAATGGCATTCCACTCGTGTTGAGCTCACATGATGCGTCAGAGTATTCGTCATAGACCTGTAGTTCTCCACGTAAATATAGCACCTTAATGATGCATTTTCATTTAGACTCATGAGGCCATAGTTTCCCTGAAACACGGGTTTAATGGTGACGTAAAGGCAGACGCCCGCGCTTTCAGCGGCGCCTGCGTCGGACCCATTTTAGGACATGACTAACGGAAATTCGATTCCTCTCGCTCCGGCCCGCTCCCGCCCGTGGGATGCGGTGTGCACCCGTCTCCCTCGCACCAAAAGCTTCAAGAAATCTTTTAATAGTGTCCACGGCCGCGATCTACTTTCAACTTGCGGCGGGAAACTATAAAAATTTAATTTGAGTTTTCCGATTTTTCCGTAACCATTAATTTAAAAAAAAAATGCTTTCAAGTAATAATCATTATGCACTTTGGTAATTGTTAGGGTCACGAGAAAATAAGTTATAAAAAGTAATGCATGTTTATTTAATCATTTTCTATTAGTTGTAATTTTTTTACCAAAATCGTATTCTTTTTTCAAAAATGTGTCAATCGAGCCTACTATCTTCTTACTTATTAATATTCTAAAAGTAGACGCATACTAAAAATAGATTCATAATCTGATTTAAAAATACTATCAATAAAGCGGCCCGGTTATAAAATTTTTCATACGTCTAGTCTTATCAATAGTGATAAATAATCATGGGGGTATCCGACATTATTTATCTCAACAAATATAAACACAAACACCATGAAAATAAGTCGTAAATGTGATAAGATAAATTGTGCGCGAAATATTATGACCAGTATTTGATATTAGTTTGTCGTAACCGGTGTCAATTTGTCATTATAAACTGACCTTTTTTTGTTGTTTCTCCCAAGCCGGGTCTAGAAGACCCTCGCGCTCCCATTCTTCCTCTTGTTCCATGTACCCATCCCCGTACTCATAATTATTTGTTATCACCCCGTTGTCCATCATCATGGTCACCGCACTGACCGTCGATTTCGATGTTCGTTCGAGCCTATGACCGCGAACTCGTGTGTGTTAGTTCGCACCGCGCACTGCAACAAGCAGCCGGCCACACGCCTGCTGCAAGAAGACTGGCACCCGAGCGCTACTTACGGCAGCGTGCGGAACTTTCGAAATACATTCCATTCTACGCGGCGAAGCTGTCATTCCAATGTCAAATTTATTATTTGTCTGTGGTGTGGTATATTTAGTAGGGTAACACTATTCATGTATATTAGTGCCATCTAGTGATGTAATGTTGTAAGAAATTTAGGAATTTATGATTTTATCCTTGCTTCTATACTTAAGTAATTTTAGAAGCTATGACGATGTTTTTTATGTGTTATGGTTATTATTAGATTTTGTTTAAAGAACTAGGAAGTCTACGACATTCAGACCTATTAAGTCTTATTATAAATAGTTTCAGATATCTTCATCATTATCAAATCTAATAAATCTAATAAACTAAGTAGGAAATGACTATTTTCCTGAATTATTTAATAAATATAAACAAATAAAATTATAATAAATGTTTTCTTTAGAAACTATTCAATAGTTCAAATCGATCTTTTTTGAGACAATTTAATAAATTGTTTTTTATACTCATATAGTAAGACCGAAGTGGTATACTATAAAACAGACAAAATATTTACCTACAATGAAATTATAAAAACGCAGGGCAAGAAATAAAATTTGACAAAAATACACAAAAAAATTTATTCACCACATAAAATTTCCTTGAATAATAATCTTGCTCACGCAAAATAACAGATATAGATATAATTTTGTATTCTTTGAAGATTCCATATATTAACATACTTTATAGCAACATCCACGATCACAGGAAGGTTAAAATTTTGGAATAGAAAAGTTATTTAATCATTAAAGAGCTTGATACGTCAATAATATTTGGTGTTACTACAAATTAAAAACTATTTTATACATATTATATGAGTATTACACATAATGTTGAAATGTTAATATATAATTAATATGTTAATACGTAATAGCAACATCGACAAAATTGTACATTCGCTGAAAATAGCGCTTGGTTTGGTAAGCGTTCACAGACGAGATTACTACACTCAAAATATCTTAAATGTTTTATTTAGATAGTTATAATTAACAAACTATTTTGAAAATTTAAAATATTCAAAGCTTCAATCATGTTACTCCAGATGTATTAGTATTTTTTTAGTGTAGGTATTTCTCGCCTGTGCGACGCTATGTAATTATTGTTAACAAAGCTTTGAGCAACACTAAAAACACAGGTATAGTAGTGTTTAAAATACATATAAGAATTACTTATTTTGTATATTTTAAGAAGTATAAAAATTTACAGATCATTTAATTTTCGGTAATTCCTCATCATCTGAAATGTAACTTTAGGCTACTAATATATAATTTTCATAAACATCTATAACAGTTTATCAAATGTTGAATCCCATTTTACAATATATTCAAATTTATATTTTTCTAACATTAAAACGTAAATGTCCCACAGATGGGCTAAGGCCTTCTCACCTCTTAAGAAGGTTTTGGAGTTGATTCTATCACGCATGAATAATAAATATAAATTACACACATTAAATTTCAATTGTGCTTGCCCAGGTTAAAACTCCTCATAACTAACCATATAATTCTAACCTTCGTGCCATCTCAGGTCGAATCACTTATTGGTTATTATTAAATATACTCTTTTTCATATCATGGAAATAATCAAATTCAATATAAAGTGTACATAATGAAGTTACATAACGCAAAGTAAAATTTATATAATAAACTTAAATATTTGTAAAATGGATCAACAATATATTTATATTACATATAATTCTATAACACTTGGTTCAGAAGATTTTTATTTCAACAATTAGGTAACAGGTCACATTTATTATATACTGTTGAATCAAACTTGGATTCTAATGTATATATTTTATAATATAATACAGATTTAATGTCGTTTTACATATACATACATTGTTTAAGTAAAAGACAAGACAACGACCTATAGATATAACATATTTTTTTCTAGTACGATGTAACCAATATTTTTTTGATCAAAATTGAATATTTGTAACATAATAAACAAAAAAAGACTTCTTCATGCGAAAAAAGTAATGAAAAAATGGTAGACATAATTTAAAAAAATATTGCACATATTTTGGCTTGATAATTTTTATTTGTAAACTAATTTTATAAATAATACTGCGTCTAATTCTTATCCAAATATGCGAAAGCGAACCAATGCAAACATTTCATTATTAAGATTTGATAAATTAAAATATTAATATGCAACTAAGAAGCGAGATTATAGTTCTTTTATTAAAAAATATTATTAGATGCATCCAAACACATTTAGATCATAATATTAAGAGCTACAATACTTTTACAGGAAAACACTGATTTCATTTTGTTTATTTTTCTTTTCTAACACATAATTATATTTTATATTAGAAATAACAACGGAATTATACATTTTGGATATTTTTTTGTCATTCATTCGAGGTAAATACTACAATGTAGGCACACGAAGGTTTAATGGGAAATTTAAAGCTTCATTTGTAGAATAAAATATATGTAAGTTGTAAATGTCAATATGTATATGATATACATTTAATATAAGATTGTGCGAATCACAGAAGAAGAGAGCAATTACATTCAATTACAGTTAGAAAAATAATTAAAGATGTCGATATATAGTGAAGACGAGGGATTTCCCTATTGCAGGAATGATGAGATCTCACACATGAGATTCAACTACACACATTATCCTACATAAACTTAATATTTGTTATTGTTTACTGAGTACACTATATGTTTTTTTGAATAATGTAACGTTTTACATCTAACATTTAGAATTCGATTACATGTATTTATAATATATCTAATCTTTTATCAGCGATCAGTCAATTTTTGCGTGCCAGATTCTACAAGCAATTATTGGGCATGGATCTTTTCGGATATTAAATCGTAAAAGTGGTATACGGTACTTAGAGATAGAAAGATACCTCCAAAGTCTAAATTGTACAGTGAGCAAAATGATTCCGCTTTTAGTTAACTGTCAGGGCGGATATTTTTCACATCATAAGGTTTATTGTAATTGTAAATATAAAAAATAATATAAGTATAAGTAATTAAACAATTTTTTCCCAGGTCCCGAACCAGATTATCTATTTTATTAAAAAATCTGATCACAGAAGTGACTTTACTCATTTAAATTTTATAAATCTTAGTAATATACTACATCAAATACTGGTTTGTTTTTTTTTTTTAATACGCCAGACTACAACGTTTAATCTCAAACTTTTGGTACCAAAAATACAGATGATTATACTGAACACGTCTAGCTAGATGTAAAAATATATAGGTATCAATGAACAACAACAAGGAATAGGTATTCGAGAAGTGTACAAATATTTCTCGCACCTCTACTAAAGTACATCTATAACAATAATACTTTTAGAAGGCGTCATCATACCACAATGAGAAGAACCCAACCCTATCGCTCTTCGCATTCTATCTAATACACTGATATTCCTCACAGCTCCAAGTTTTATATTCCGTAGTCAAAACTTTCGAATTCGGAAAATCGCGAGTCCTGTTTTTGGAGACGTTGCTGGCAAGCCTCAATATAACCTTCCTGTATCCTGTACATTCCTGAATTGGCTTGATGCATCAAAGTCTCGAGGATACGTTCATTCTTAATTGCCTTTGATGGTAGAACCACTTTAATCAATTCCTGTGGTGATATTCTATGCAGTTTCAAGTCCCTGGCTAGCCTATCCATAATGCATTTAAATTCATTTTTGGCATCAGTCTTATTTGCAGATTTGGCTTTGATCTTATTACGGGCCCAACTAAGCATTGCTTCGAATTTTCTCACCTCAGGTACTTCAAGGTTTCTACACATGATCATCTGTACCATAGATTCTGAGAGATTGAGAAATTCAGAAGTCTGGAACAGTGCATAGGCTCTCTGTTCAATGAAAGCCAAAATCATATTTACCAGTTCTGAAGCTGACGTATATCGCCAGTAGTAGTTTTCCAATGATATAAGCATTGTGCATACCTATAAAAGAAGAAGTCGACATTAAGTATTTATAATACATGTGAAACTATATGGTTTTTGTGATATTGTTAATAAAACAGATAATTTGTTTAACTACGATATAGACAGAATATTACTTTGAAAACATTTTGTAACAGACAAGCTTTTTTATATTCTAACTTATGTACAAGCTTAAAATTAAGGTACAGCCGTAATGATCATATGAATATTTACCACTTCTATCCTTAAAAATTGCTTGGCATGATGGAAGCAAGCTTGAAGTAACTCCGGTAGGTCGTAATGCTCAGCAGCACAGATCAGTCCGGGAATGGAGGCACAGGTCAGTGGACAACTGCCCGTGTGTAAGTAGTCCAAGAGTATTCTAAATGTGTCCGGGTCAAATTCGATAATAGAGAACTGTAAATAATAAATGCTATGATTAGGCACGTTTACGCAGAACTATTTTTCATATCCTTTATTATTATATTTATTTAATATAAATCTTATTGCCCAATACTAAAACAGATGTAAACTTAATAAAATTTATCAACTTTACTCAAACATTATACCTCGGTCTGAGCAAGTTTGGCACGGTCGACTTTTTGCGCATCAGCGCATACCGAGAGCCTTGGCACAGCCAGAGCGGCATTTTTTTCTTTCTCCTTGTCTTTACTTTCTTTATCTGTGAAATAGTAATTATTAACCAAATAGAGTTGAAAGTAAAAATTAGTTTATTGTTATCAATTAAATATATTTTCTTCGAACTCAGTGCGATTTCAATTACACAAAATCATCTTCTATTTTTATAAATTCCTTAAAGTAAACTTGACCACTTACTGGAACAATCTTGGGAACTAGCCCATTTCTTTTTGTCATCAGCATTAAGTTGTGAATGTTGTTTTCGTATTGATCGTCCCCAGCCTGCTGTTATGGTACCAAGGCGAGAAAAAGCTCTTTTTACCATTGGAGAACTAGGCACGCTTTTTGGTCTGAAAAACATAGTTTACTATTACTGATAAATTAATTGATTTGCACAAAATAAACGGAACAATATAAATTAAAACAATTGAATATATTCACCGTTTTTAAACTATTAAACAACAGACGACTTTATTAAATATTAGGTGATGGAACTGAAAATTGTTTATGCCAAATTTAACTATTTCATTTCAAATTGTTTATAATTTGTTAACAATTATACCTCGGTGACTCGATGTCTGGCACTTGTAGAAAGTTGCTGCTTTTTTGTCGGTTGGGTGTTGGCGACAGCAGAGTCGGCGCTGGTCGCGCAAGCAATTCCGCCACGGGTACTTGTGGAGAACCGAAACCAGATTGTATACCGTAAAGCATTTCTTGGAATACCCTGAAAATTGGAAAAATAAAAAATATATAGCATGTTACAGTTGTAAAGTTTTTTAAAGCTAAATGATATTTTGATACACACCGGCTTCTTACACCTAATATAGCTCTAACACCAATGAACTTAGTTTTTTGTTTTGATTGTCCAACTAGAAACACAACGTCGAAAAGTTGGGCGTTTTGTGCAGCGTTTAGTTCATTGTTAAGGAAAACTCGCGTGAAATCTTTGGCTAATTGGTCGTAGTCTTCGAATTGATCTCTGACCGAATCTAGCAGAGGAGACGATGGTCTCATATGACCGATTGGGCGCCATGATCCTAAAAAAGAATTAGAATTTAAATAAACATTAAAATGGATTCTTAGAAGCACTTTACTATATTTATTTTAAGCGGTAATGATACCTCGACAATATTTAATGTTACATTTTTTTTGTTAAAAAACCAACGAACTTTGTGTTTGTCGTTGTGCCAAAAAGTTTTATATTTAAATATAGGTCAATAAATATCAACGCATCTTCTCTTTTTGATATTGAAATTTTGATCGTTTATATATAGAAAAAAACTTTACATAAATAACTACAACATAATAACACATCTGTACCTCTTCTATATGGTTTTGGTATTTGCCCAGTTTCAGCGTGATTTTGTAAATTGGCAACAATGTCTTCTAGCATTTGGCTCCTCGTGCGTTCTTGCATTCTTGCAAACTTAGGGGCTGAGTATGATGCCCTTTCACCGTTGACTATTTTAGTTAGTAGCCATTCTCTGAAATTAAAAAATAAAACATTTGGTCTGCTTTTGGTTTTCCGTTTTGGTTCATTATTTATTGTTACTAACACACTACATATTTTTGAGCTCTTAAACAGTTAAAATATACATAATTTGTCATTACGCATTATTGAAATGTGTTACTATAAGATTAATAATTTAAAATAATTAATCTTTTTACAAAGAAGTAAGGAACCCATACACACGAGTTTGATTGCTCAGACATGAGACAGGAAGCTTAAAAGCACTTGCGTACAAACCTGAACATGGGCCCTTTATCGAACACGCTCTGTTCCCACAAGTAGGGCTTGTAGGCGCCCACCTCGTCCCGGGTGACGACCGACACTTCATATCTAGTGGGCCGCCTTTTAATTTTGGCTGACACCCTCACTGGAATTTTAATTTTAACACTTTATTACATCCCCGGCATCACAGAGTGACTCTTTAGCCATTTCAGTTATATGAGTAATGCTTTATTTTGTAATATTGCGACCATAATGAAACAGACTACACTTTTGTTTGTCAAATTACTTAAAAATATTTTCTGTTAATTTATTTTTGAAATAATAGACTTGAATAACTAAAGATTAATTTAATTATTATTAAAAAAGATTCAAATTATTTCAGTTTTTGATTCTTCTGATCTTAAGCTATTTATACTATTTACATATAAAAAAATTACCCAGTATAAATGTGTGTAAGAAATGGCTTTTGATACACGCCGGTGAAAAGGCTGTATTGTCTGCTTCCAGAAACACCACGCATACAATATCGTTGCCTATATGACGTTTCCTTTGTAATTTCTGCGCGTCATGTTTTTCATAAGGCAATAGAGTTGACACGTGGAACATGATTTCAATACCTCTCCAATTCGTGTAGACAGAATATAATCCGGTTAAGTCATGTACCGTATCTAGACCACCTTTGTATTTATCGAAGCCTAAAATGTATATAAAACAAATATAAAAAAGGATCATATGAATTTTATATGAGTCATTTATTATTGGCGTATAATACGAAGTTTCTAATTCATAAAATATAACTTCTTCCAAAGGTAAAAAAATTACAAGTATTTATCAGAAGAAATTTATTTTGTCTTATATTATTACACCAAGAATAACAAACAAAGAACTAAATTAGTTTTATACCTTTGAGACGAACTTTTTCGCCGAGAACTTGTAAGAACTCCTCAAAAAACGGGGAGTTCTCATTATTGTCCAAAATTTCCTCCTCGGTGTATTGATTTTCTTTCACATATATCACCCCAACTTTTAGCTCTGATTTGATGAATACCTAAACATATAAAAGCCTTTATGAGTTACTGTTTTTTTTTTACTTTGAAATATCAGGCATTGCATTGTCTATAACAAACAGCAAGGCAACAAACAGCAAATCGTATATTAGATTTTTATATTCTACGTGTGTAATATAGTCAAAATAAAAAAATGGATACATTGTATCAATTAATAGCGAAATAAATTAAGCGATAATAGAATATTTTATAAGTAATTTAAAAAACATAGAAATTGAAACATCTACTGTTAAAACTAATTTAATAACACTGCATTAAAAACTATTATAAAACAAAATAAGTTTCATTTATTAATAATTTTGTAAAAAATATGAATGAAATAATAATAGTAGCTGTAATGTCCGACGAAATAGTTACATAAAATAACTAAGATAAAAATATTTCGTCACCGGTTGTAAAAGTTTGGTACCAAACTAGCCCAAGGGGTTAGAAATAAATTAAATTATAAGTTTCATTTCACTGCTCTATTTATAATATAGCTATTAAGGCTATATAATTCATAATCAATTTTTATAAGATAATCATTTTGGAGCTTCAGTGAACTTGTTGTCAATGCCAATTGCGAGTGGGGTTTATGCTCGGAAGAGATATTTTTACATATTTATTTTGGTCTGGGAGCTGTCATCGTACATCACTCTAGTTACTTTTGAAAATCCGTCTCAGTAGCTGTAGTTCGTATATGAAAGAAAATATTCTAAAAGTGTTGAATAGATTTTTAAAAGATTCAACGAATACGGTTATGATTTATGTAGAAATCGCTAAATGTTAACTGTTGTTTAATTTGTTAACTAAATACAATTAAGCAAGTCATGCGTGAAAAACAAATAATATTAGTTCCACGTTTTTTTATTATCTCTATATTGAGTATTATGTTTTATTTATGAATGTATTAATATTATAAAATCTATAAAAATATCTGTGGAACTTTAACATACACGTAGAAACGACTTGCCCTAGGAAGAATGTATTGACTTAGTGGAGTTGGAAACCTAGTTTTATAAGTCTATCTTCATCGTGCTTATCACGATTGCAATCATTTGACGATGCAATGATTGTCACGTGTATTCGTCAAAATAAATAAAAATATTTTATCACATTACACAGTATGGTAAATAATATATTGCGAGACAACTGATTAATTAAAAAGTTTATACGAATTTTATCAATGTTAAGTAAATGAAAGTTAAACTAAGTCTATTCCGTAATAGTATTGGTTATCATAAATTCTGTAAAAGCCATAAGGTAATACGTAATATAACTAAGTTATGCGTCTCAGAGGTAATCTATTCTGGTATTTCGTTTGATTAAGAATATCGGCTGCGTACCAGTATTGGCTCAGGGGAACTCTCTCATTATACTAATAACAAAAGGTTTAATGATTTCTCTTGGCAGTTCTATAAGGCATGTTTGTTGTAAATAAATATAGTATGTCTTATTTAGTGCTTTATTTATGATTTTAATTGTGGATATTAAACTATGTAAGATTTTGAAATTCCATGTTTTAATCTTATGCCATTATTCAGTACAAACTTTTATCCTTTAACTCTAACTACTAACGAATGATTTTTTAATATAATAGAATGTTAAAAAAACGTCTTTTACATATTTGATTCTATTTTATTAAAAAATATTTAGTAAAGATAAAAACAATTTCTCAAATTAAATGTTATATTTAGTTATTTTATAATTTGGAATCCGATCTATGTAAGCGTCAATAGTGTATTCGTTTACGGGCCGAGCGTTGTAAAAATCACAGGTTCGATCCTGGTCCCTTGGGCTATAGTTGTTCCCACTGTACGCTTAATTCGAGGGGTAAATAGGAATATTAGAAATTCCTTAAAACAGGCATTTCATTAAATTTTTTTTAATACTAATAATAGCGAGTCTAAGGTTTAAGATTAATCTTATTAAATTAAAATTATAAGAGGATTCTCCAATAAGTGACATTATAGTGAACGAAATGATTGATTATCATTGATTTTATCTTATATATATACTGATAAAAAAAAAACTGAATTTGTTTTAAAAGCAGAAAACTTAAGTTTTAATGATTTAATATGACTTGATATTAAAATAAAAAGCTTTTGTTCAAGTCATCGTAGCTATTATAAATGTACCAGTTTATATGTATTATTTTTGTATAAATGAGTCCTTTAACAGTAACTGCCAAGTCGTAATTTTAACCCACAAAAATACCATTGGTATTGTAAATATTATGGTGAGCAGAGATGGCCCAGTGGCTATTAAAAGTGATCGTGAATTTCCAGTTCAAACCCGAGGTCGAGCACTACTGAATATTCACGTGCTTAAGTTGTGTTTGTAATCCTGTGCTGAAGGAAAACATCGTGAGGATAAAATTTTGTCATAAGTGTATCCTTCCTGCATTATTCTTTACTTAATTTATAAAAGAATCAATTTGTTATTCATCAAAATCAAGCAATTTGTAAAATGTACCCAGTTGTTATTTATTTTTATGGTAATTGCCCACAAAAACCATTACCGAAATCCAGTTTCATTAGCGTAAATCACTTTAAGAAACTGCTCGAATTCATTGCGAATGCTAAAGCACCTGAGTAATTAATGGTAAAGTCAACCTAATGCCGCGATTTCCAGCCTTCGTTGCGTATTTATGTAAACTCAATTGTCTCGACACGGCAAAATATATAATTGAATTTCAATATTTCATATATTTTTAAAACTCCTTAACATAAATAATTTCTTGTAATTTACTTAGGATGTTTATTATCAAGAAATAAAATCTAATTTTATAAAAATTAAAATTATTATTAATTAATTATATTAATTTAAATTAGGTTCATATATTTTTTAAATTATTAAATTTGTCTTATAAAGTTTTTTTACGTTTTTATTATTTTTTTTTTTAAATTAATTTATGCTTGTACATTGCAATGGTAAATAAATAATTGTTCTCTTTTCTATGCTCTTTACGAATTACATATTTATTTTAGCTGTTTTTTAATATAATATACGAAGCATATAGTCTCACCGAGTCCAAAAATATACAATAATACATAATAATTTTTTTATTAATAAATTGAAGGTGCTAGTGATATTTTCATTTGAAACCATTGAAATAAATCACATTTGAATAAAAATTATGAGTTCTCGCAATTTAATTGAACATAATTTATTAGATTTTGGCAACTGTAAAACGTCTATGTACAAACGTTTGTCGATAAAATACATGTAGATGAATGAGTAGCTATTTAGTGACATTTATTTAGGTCATAGCCCTTATGAAGCATATTGTATGTAGGTTGCAAACAAGGACAGTCTTTATCTGATGAGAATACATTTTACGGCCCTCCTACCTAATAAAGTAGGCATAAAAGTATTACTAGCTTCTCATGAACACGTTATGTGTGCTTTATTATCTTACGCATTTGGTTCACAATTTCGTTACTAAAACGTGTTTAAAATGTTTTCGAAAAAATGTTTTTTGTTTCGTTTCTTGTTTAATCTTTCAAATCAATAATACAATTGAAATTGCTTTTGGGAGTATTAGACAACGTGTCAAATAAAACTTTAAAATATTACATAATTTTAATTTTACCTTTAATAAGAGAAGCAATTTTAATATCAAACTAAACCCGAACTAAGAGAAACGTATTCTGAAAGTCCCAGTCCTAAATACTCAAACTAAATCAACTTATAATGTCTCTCAGCACTAGACATGTCAGGAAGAATAAATACATTACAACGAATTGAGACTAAGGCTGAAAGTTCGCCACTCTGCGAAAGTACATATTAGGCTGGTCCGGAAATAAATAAGTTAAAACATTTTCTTTAATCAAATTCTCTCAGACATTTTGACATTTGATTTAATTATATATTGATTTGTGTATTGTTATTTTCGAATAACCAATAAATATTAATAAATAAAAAACATACGTATCGAAATTATTATTATAAATATTAATACTCATTTATTTGCATGAAATCTTGTTTTTTTTTACAGATGCTATCTAATAAATTTCGCTTATTATAGGCAAAACCTTATATAATAAAAAAGTATAGACAAGCAAATGTAGTTATTTTAAATAAAATTAATCAACTTATTTATGGTTAATAAAGTAAATTTTTAAAATGAATGAATACTAAAATATTTAAAAAAAAATTAAGAAGAATTATCCATTCAATACATTCTTTTACATAAAATATTCACACAATCGAATTATTCTATCTACTAAATTTTTTTTATGTTAAGTTCTTAAAAACCTTGACTAATCGTTGTGTTAATAAACACTGTTATGCACATTATGTACCATTTATTTTTAAAAAGAGTATATGGCAAGCTGGCAGGATAACAATGTAGTGGGATCACCAACGCTTTTTTTTACCAACCTTTTATATAAATGTGCATACTTCGTTATAAACTCCTTCTTAATTTGAAATCGTTTAAAAATAAAATCTTAATTAAATTTATTTATAGAATTTAATCAGGACAAATATGTGAGTGGAAAATTGTCGGGAAGACCCAATGATGGGTATTAGTATTCGCCTCTGCCACCACGTGGAGCGCTAATGGAATTGGATATTTGCAGTTCATTACTTTAGAGGTGTATTCTTTAAGAAGTACGATTGTTAATGGTCTGTGAGCCAGTGATTAATTTCTTACGTTACTATTTTATGTACGTAGTGGATTACAGGCATGATTACATGTAATGTATCAATTTGTTCCAATTCGCTCAATCGTTGGGATTGTGATTGCGTATTGAAGGAGGTAAGGTAGGTAGTAAGTAGGTAGAATGTAGTTCTAGGTACAAATATTTATCGTTATTTATGTTGTAAAAGAAAATGAAGGAAATAACGCCATATATTATACAGCTAACAAAACATTAAAAATATTATTTGGATATGGAAGATATCCACATGAAACGTTTGTATTAATTAGTAATTAATTAGGATTATGTTCGCATCAAAAATTACATTATAAATAAAAAACAATAGAAAATATATAAAGGCGTGGATAACACGTGTGTGTAAAACAATTTGTTCGAATTAAAATTACTAGCCTACTTTAATACAGTCTATAATGAGCAGAGGTTGGTGAGCTTATACCTAAAGACAAATGAATTAGCTCATAATGTATTAAATATGGATAAGATAGTTGACATTCTAACATTGTATACATTATAAATAAATTTAAAAACATTTGTTATTTTTATACCCATATTATAGTAATTACGACAAAATATGAATAAAGGATTCTTCATTTGAATAAAATATTGGAACTTATCTGAACGTTAAAGACAATGAACGTTAAAACGTATACATATATTCATTTCTACGTAATACATATCGCATATGGATCTGCCTGTTATATTCATAAGACCTGACGTTTTACTGAATTCGAAATGTTAACGACGGACAGCAGAATTCGCTCTCAACAAAGTTCCGACTTATACCTCTGACGGCACCTAATGAAAATTGGCAGTTCACTGGATCGAACAAACTTGGCCTTAACACGTTGCCGTTGAAAATTTAATCTTATGTTGCATGTCACTTAAGAAAGTTTTAGCTTGTGACTAATTATTTTTAAATTAGTACTTTTAAGCCGACAGTAACATTTTCGGAAAATCGTATTATGTTTATTGGAAGAAGTAATAGCGGTCGGGAATTTTAGAACTCTTTGTGATACATAAATAATTGAATAATATAAACCGGGTACATGTGGGTACAGTTACTATTGTTTGCAACCGTTAAATGATTTTAGCACTTTTTCCAAAACACACACACACACACACATTTTTTTGTATTAGTTTTCAATATATTAACTCGTAATTTAGTTTCGTGTGTAAACGATCTATTTTACTAAACTATTATTCTAAACTATCGTATTAATTAAGTCTACCTTTACTTTCGCCTCTCAATATAGTTATACTGTTAAATGTGTTAGTATGAAGAACCTTTATTCATGCTAAAAGGTAAAGTTGATACATCTCTATAGTAGTTTTGCATGAAACTTGTCATTAGTTCATTACCGTGATTAGTTGCAAGCTCGGGGAGCTAGGAGGGTTTGTTACTCTCAAGGGCGGAGGGGATTGGTGTCCTCCTTCTAACGGTTCTCATTAATGTTTCACGGCGTGAGCTTCGGCATCGTTTATTTCGTAATTGGGAATTGAAAAAACAATCGCAGTGAAAGGCATTTGTCGCTAAATTACTTTTTTAGTTAGTGTTGCCCTCCGTGTGGATTGCTTTACAATGTAGTTATATAACTGGGCAATTATATCATATTAAAATGAAAATGTATCGCTTTAAATAAAAACAAAAACAACTCAATAGAAATTAAACTAAACTAAAACACTTCTTAGGTTCAATAGAGCAAAATGTAGTAGATTTTTAAATTAAATAAATTAAACTCAGATAGCCTTAGAACCAAACCTTGCAACCTTAATCTCCGAGTTACTTAAGTGAAATAATCAATATTATATTTATAAAGCGTATTATCCCATCACTACTTTTGTGTTCTTTTGTTTCCATGCAAAATGAGATAAGCCCTTCCCCGGTGAACTGCCTGCTTTTGTTTCTACAATGATTTTATCGTCTTTTTGTTTACATACTTGATATAAAAAGACTCGCTAATAGAATATAAGGCGTAGACTATTTATTTGCACAGAAATAAAATAACAGGAGAATCTGTTTTTCAAATGGAAAAAGCTCGTTAGGGTTAATTTAAAATTCAAAATAAGACTTATTTGGAATTATAATTCTTTTTAATAAAACGAGTCATTAACAATCTTTAGTTTTTAAATTGTAAATTATAGAATATGAAAAAAAAAAAGAAAATGTAAAACTGATAGTATTATTATACAAATAAAAAAAAAACAAACATATGTGTTATATGCCAAAAAACTATAACTTACTTGGTCTAATTTGAGCAGTTCCTCTGGTGTATCAGGCAACTGTCCCAACATGAGTGGGGGGTTGATGTTGACTTCCTTGCCGAGGGATCGTACAACTTCTTCGCGATTGTAGCGATCAGCAAACACGCAGGAAGCCGGAATCAACCCGTGCACAGTGTAGCTTATTGCCCGGACTAGGATTCTGGAAGACCATGGTTATGATAATGACGTCATCACATTGTTACATTTTTACTTTGAAAATTAATGGGTAATGTGCGAAAGGTACATGTAATTGATTTCCATGTGCAAATAGCAGCTGTTTATGATTTGAAGGGATTTATTTAATTTTCACGTTAACATAAAAAGCTTTGTGCCTATGATATTCATCTTCGTCTATACATATATTTAATAAAGCAGTAGAAGCCTTGTACTAGGATAAAACACTAGAAGTATGTACATTAAATAAATTTATAAAATACAAGTGTGGGCGAAAAAAAAGAGTAACTAAACACGTATCTATCTCACGTACACGCTAATCTCAGAAACTACGGAACGGATTTTCTTGCGGTTTTCACAGGTAGATTAATTTCAGCTCGGAGCAATGTTTACGCTATTTGTTTCATTGAAATCGGATGAGTGTGAAAAATATTGTGTTTGAAGGTAATTTTAATTTCGTTTTCTATCCATACACATAATGAAACAGTAGAAACCATAAAACCGTGTTCAATGTACGAAACATTGAATAAATTTATCAAAAAATGTAGGTGATAAAAAAAGTAACATAACACGAAGATCGTTTTTTTATATCGTATTACGTTTATATTTGATACCTTTTGATTTATTTTAGTGACACTTTCGAAATAAAAACAATTAAATACACGTTTGTAAAACATCAGAAAGTCAATAAAAACATAAAGAATTCACCGCACGGATTCCTGAAATATCCATATTCTATATAAAAACAGTTTTTAAAGACTCTATCTTTAAGATCTCTATAAGATCTACATATGAATAAATAGTCAAATAATTTGAAAATGAGAGTGAAAAAAAATAGATTTTCAATTTATATTTTGTATTCTAAATAGCATGCTTAAAATTATCATCATGGTTGAATTTCGGTCACTGAAGGAACACAGGTAATAATAATAATTTAAATTTATGTAATTGTATGCTTGTAAACCGTTAAGCAATTTATAGATTTGATAATTTCGCATACATAGTCTTCCTTAACTGCTACTGTTTTGTACTAAAATGTGGCTTGCTAACGGAATTTACTGGGGCATTTCATCGTTCGATTTGAATTTTATTCACTTGCATTGTGGTTTTCCGTAAATTTACACTGTATTCCGGTGTTACAATGTAATCAACACAAACGGTGTTGACATACAAAGTGTACGTGTTCCTTTTGGACTTTCGACGTTGATTAAAATCCGGTTATACAAAGGAAGTTAATATAAACAAAATGTTTTTGTTTTGCATAATTTTAAATCGAGATAAATACTAGTAAAAGGTCCCTTTGTGAAACGAGTGGAAATGTCAACACAGGAGAGGAGAAGTTTAGGCAAACTAAGCACTCCATGATATCCGTCGAAATTACGAAGATTCAAGTTGACTCGAGTAAACTCTTATTATTATTACCAGTTCAGTGATTACGACTGTTGATTTGAACTCAATGGAGTGCCAATATTAAATTAGACATAACTAGTTGGAAACAAGCGCTGTTGAATTCACCGCAAAATTTAAGTGAATAGTGCAAAATACAACTGTGTTCAACTTGAATCTATAATATGCATAAACTCACGTGAATGTTTGGAATTTAATTAGTTCATAGAGAATCAAAACCTCATTTATTTCAAACTTCTTCCTTTATAATTATTCTGATAAAATAACCTTATACGTTTAGTTTGAGAAAATTCCAACAGTTTGTTGATGTAGATTAGTTGATGCTCTTTAAAATAATATTACGAATATCCGACCTTTTGAGAATCTCAAAATATTTCTGTTAAAGCTCGTCCTAACACGTCAATGTATCTCGTAACTTTAAAAATTTTAAGAGCGCTTTTAATTAAATTCTCGAGTTTTCTCCTCGCGTCTCAGTTTTCCTATGACAGAGAATAATGAAAATACCGGTAAGTATTCACGGTGAACGTCCCGGGAGTTATTCCTATGTAAAACAGACATTTTTTGTGGCGTGTCTTGATTTTGTATGACGTCATGTCGCTTTTTCTCTAATCGCATTATACTTCCATTTTCCACTCTATAATCTCAAGCCCACTTCGCCTTTCGTGTGTATGTCAGTTTGCATCGTTTCTTTTTAGGTTAATACTATTTATAATTTTATTTCTTGACGTCGTTTTAAATTTAGTGATTAAAACTGACATATCTCAAGCACTGTTAAACAAAACTAATAATTGTTCATTTACAATAATATCTTTAAATTTTCATAAATATAGATAATTAACATTTGGAACTTAACATGAAATAATTTAACATATACTATATACATATATATTTACATATGATAGTCTTAAATTATCTTATATATATAGTAAGATTAAAGTTACCTTACGAACGTATTTAACTGAAAAGTATCTTCTTATATAATATTCAAAAGACGTTACGTAATTAAATAAGCCTAATATTATTTATTCATTTCTCCTAATGCGTGACAATCGTAAGTCCCGAAGTGAAAAAACATTTATAAGGCACATTAATATAAAACACGTGAAGTCGTATATCTTGAAAATAATAATGACATTATTTATCTTGCAAATTACATATGCTCGTTTATTTAATACGAGTATAGTACTTACTATATACACTACAGTGTATATATAAGGCCACCGACCCTGAGGTCCTGAGTTCAAATCACAAGTAGGGCCAGTAAAAAGTTATTGAGTTTTTCTGTCGAAGATTCTTTGTAGCAGCCTGGAGTCTCGTAGTTAGAGGTGTGTAAACTCTCGTGCCTTGAAAAGCACGTAAAGTCGTTGGGCCTGCGAACTCTTTCCGGTCGTGTCGGGTTACTGTCCAACCGGATTATGAGAGTTAGGGATTAGAGAGTGCACCTGTGTTTGCGCACACGCTTGTGCACTATAGTGCAAGGCCTGCGCAGTTGCCTAATCTCAACATGAGATAACAGACAAGAGATAAATAAAATAGATCCATTTGCCTTACCATACTCCTTTAAGGGTGGAGCCGGGTATACTACTTGAGCCAACTTTGTAATATATGTAACTCATTGTAATTTTAAATATGCGGTAAAGTATATCCCCGACCTACAACAGTTGATCGTATTAAGACGATACCACAAAAAAATCTATGTACCATTCAAGTTCTTGATACTCTCAAATATTAGACGTTTAACAAGTTAGGCATTTATTATGACTGGCGAGTATAACTCAGGAATACGCTATACGGAATATGGAATGGGAATATCATTATGTACTGCATTTTTTTGGAAAATAGGTTAAAATTTGATTCTAGGAGTTCAAAATGTTTGTGAAATATTATCAGTATGCAATGTTTATGCAGAATCTATATGAAATATGAAGATGTCGATGTGTTATGTGATATGCAGACATTCCTTTGTCAGTAAGTGATGATGAAGTCGAGATGGCCCAGTAGTAAGAACGCGTGAATCTTAACCGTTGATCGTGGGTTCAAACCCGGGCAAGCATTAATGAATTTTCATGTGCTTAATTTATGATTATAATTCATCTCGCGGTATACGGTGAAGGAAAACATCGTGAGGAAACCTGCATGTGTCTAATTTCACTGAAATTCTGCCACATTTGTATTCCACCAATCCGCATTGGAGCAGCGTGGTGGAATAAGCTCCATACTTTCTCCTCAAAAAAGGAGAGACTGCACTGTGATGATGACAACATCGTTATATAAGTCGGTATGTAAATTAGGTGTAACTGAGTGTAATTTAGGTGCAAGGGACTGATACATTTTGCATTATACGGATTAATTTACAAGAGTAACCCTTATTTATGTGTATATGTTTGCGGGAACACAAACGATGAAATACATAACCCTTCGGATATAGTTGAAGTATTATTACGCAAGGGTTAGACAATATTTATGGTTGAGAAATATATCTTGTTGATTTAAATGCGAATTCTCTGAAGACGAAACGGTTTGGAACTTAGTAACGAGAAAACATCGACACAGCAAACATTTTGACGGTTTCGTACTATATTATGTCTACTAAGTAATTAAATAGACTTTTCACATAATACGATGCCATTATAAGAAAAAACCCAATCGAAAGAAATATTTGTAATTATATCTTCATATATGAAAATCTTTATAAGCCTAAAAGAAAATAAATTACATTTATTTCAAAAAGCATTGGTCATCTTGTGGATAAAACATATTAAAATCGGAAAAGACTGTCAAGTCAGTGAAGGGCTTTATTTGTATTTACGAGCCACAATACAGAATAACCGTCGCAACCTTTGTCTTTTTCCGTTTCAAAAATTTCCATATCTATACGACAAGCAATCCCAATTGGACCAGCGTGGTAGAAAAGGACCGAAATCTTTTTTACACAGCACTATAATGGTATTTTTTTCACTCTTATATTGTTTTTTTTTTTAATGTCTTTTAATATGTTAATAAAATGATGATCTATAAATTCAAAGTCGCATTAGATGTCACTCATATTATTGCGTGAAACTACTACTAGATTTCCACTATAATCAAATTGCAAGGTGATAATCACGAATGCAATCTAAAATTGTAATTATACTTTGGATTGCGTTGCCTTTGACTTTAATTTGTATGTTTATTAACATTGAAATTTGACTTTAACTTGTATTTTTGTTAATAAACAAACGTACGAATCAGTTTCATTTTTTAAATTAACTTTGAAACTAAATTTTACTATTTTGTCGTTGTTGTACATAATTAAGTATTAATAATAACGAAATAATAAATAAATAACATTATTTATTTATTCTTTATTGCACACAATTTGCATTTATAATAACAAATAACAAGAAGTAATACATTTAGTATGCAAAGGCGGCCTTATCACTTACAGTGATCTCTTCCAGGCAACCTCTGTAAAGAGAAATATTTATGTATTTTTGCCAGGGTAATCGGGCATAGTGTGCGAACAACTTGTACTTAAAATTTATTGAAAGCTTAATACAAACTTAATACAAATATGTAATATACTAACATACATACTCATATATATATATATACATATAAACTTTTATAGGAAATAAATAACCATATACATATAATAATAAAACATGCTATAGTTATATTGATAAATAATAATTATGCAAACGACTCTAAAAGATATGTACAGATTCAGGTTGACGAATTTATCGAGGCAGGGAATTCCATAATTTGACTGCCTTCACCGTAAATGAATTGCTGTATATTTTAGTATTATTATGATCCCCTGACTAAATTTGGGCCGTATTGAGCACCTATTATATTATACTAAAGTGTAGAAATGTGGGTGTATACAGCTCTCTCTACTCCATCACTCTCATAATGCATTAAAACTTTTCTCACTCTGAGAATTGGACGGGATGGCAATCCGACATGATTAGAGAACCAGTCAGGGATAATGGCTTTACCTGTATTCAAAGAGTGGAGTGTATCATCTCCTAACTTCAAGGCGCTACTGAAAAATACTTCACAGAAAAAAAAAACAATAAATTGAAGTATTATAATGTCACGCTAATGCTTAAATTAAATACACGCATACAAATTAAAGTAATTAAAAATATAAAGAATTGTGTTTGAAGTCTGTTACGATTTTCTAAAAATTTGTCAATGCTGTTGCTTTACTATTGCAATGTTTATTTTGTTCCATTTAATATCAGTAATAAACAAGCCGAGAGATCTAAGTATTCTAAGAGAAAACAACAAATATCTCAGAACGTATTGTACGCTCTGAGATATTTGTGTTGTAGGATATTCGTGTTTAATACTCATGTTGTAACGCAGATGCAGAAATTGCATTTGATTTCTAAATCGATAAACGATTGGTATGTTGGTGTGTTTGATATGTAATTTAATATTCTAAATTACATGGCACTAAAAGTACTTTTACTAATAATAAAGTTATTTCTCAACTTTTAATAAATCACCTTTTTTACTTTTATAATTCTGTCGAGGGCTCCTTGGTTTTTATTACTACGGAAAAGCTAGTACTTCAAAAATTTTATTCGACTAAGGTTCGCAGGTGGAAATGGAAAAGTTATCAAATGCATTAATCATTTCAGGTAAATAAGCATATTCTATTAAGTCCTTGTTTTATTACTTTGTCATCATTAATATTTTAATAAACATTTTTAGGAACCGATTACTGATTTCCTCTTTGAAACCTTTGATTCAAGACGATTTAAATTTGCATGTTTAAGGAAATTCCCAAAGTTTCAAAAGTGTTTCTAATTCGGTTCTTAAGAACAATATTTGTCTTATACATATAATAGATGTATCCATTATGTTTACAGTTCTCTTGTTTGGCAATTCTAGTTATTTCAGTAGACAATAAAGTACATACCACACAAATATGATATCGGAACCTCAGTTATAGCGACTCAAGCCTCGTTCTGTCGAATAAATCTATTGTTCATATTTAGCCTTAAAATCAATTTTAAGCCACAAATTGCCTGCAAATGCGAGAATACCTACATAATAAATCAAATCATAGAAACTAAAATTGCATTTCTTTAAGCGTAAATTTGATTTATTAAAATATTGATGCTCAATTAAAATTCGTTGTATTTGTAATTAAATGTTTATATAAATAATTGAAACATCAGCCTTAAACGGTTTTTCGTTCATTTTTTATTAACTGATTTCAAAATAATTTTTAACTTAAATTTAGAGTGAAGTGGTAAATCCAATGTTTAATTTTCATAATTATTATTTAATATGACAAATTATAATTAATTTATATGACCCGTTGATTAAAATATTGTAAAACGTTTATTTTTCATGATAATAATAAATTCATAATTATGAAAAAATTCACAATTTTTTTTAAGATGGATAAAATTTCATGTCACAGTTTGTGCTTTGAAATTGTTTTTTTTTTCCTATAATAGGCATTTCATTTTAAACAAAATAATTAAGAGTCGAGATGGCCCAGTGGTTCGAACACGTGTACCGTAACCGAAGACTGTAGGCTTAAACAACTCATGTGCTTAATTTGTGTTCATAATTATATCATGCTTCAATCGGTGAAGGGAAACATCGTGAAACCTGCATGTGTGGGTTAAAAATTTGCCTGTATATCTTCTCGCATTGGAGCGGCGTGGTGGAATGAGCTTTAAAAACTTCTCCTTAAAAGGAGAGAAGGCTTTATTCCGGCAGTGGAACATAAATAGGCATACATAGTTACTTTTATTTTTATCAAAATTAACTTAATAAAGGCTTGAAAGTTATTTTAATAATAATTTAGTCAATTAATTAAGAATTAATTAATATTAAGCTTGTTGTCATAATTCGCATTCAAGGTTCATTAGATTTATTTTCAATTTAATTAGACGAAGGTTGATTAAATTCCATTCCCTTGAAAGGTGATGAAGTCGAGAACATTCCAAGGATCGTTCGCTACAAATGCTTGAAATTGATAGATCTGATCGTTAATTGAAATTGATAATATAGTGAAAATAATGTATACTATATTGATAATATAGTATAAATAATCATAAGAAATTCGGAATAGGAGAAAATTGACGTTTGTTAGTGACGTTGTTTAATTTACTTACTCGAAATTTAAAATATAGTTTAAAAAATTACTTACCGAAACTGGTCTCTTGCATTAAGGGTTTCTTGTTTTATCGACAATATCACGGGTCCCAGGTCCTCGTCACTTGTGAAATAGTTCCAATGTTCCGTTCCATAAAAGTATTTTTCATACGTTTCCTGTTCCACGGATGTGAGTTCGAAGCCACCTGACCTCTCCCACTGTTCTTCAATAGCGGTTTTTTTCTTAGGCGTGCTCCCTCCATTATCGCTGCTGTCCTCTGCTGCTTCGTCAAGAGATCCTGATCTTCTGCGGTGCTCTGTAGACAAATTCTTGTGTTATAAGTAATTATTACTATGTATATACTTATTAATTATTTATGTAACATTATATTAATGTTTATATTTATAGAATATTGAATATAGAAGATACATATATAGAAGATCGTCCTTCTAGCTTAAGTTCGGCCAGGGCTCCCAGTGCCAAAAATTAGCCGCCTCGCAGGAGATATTATAGTTCACTCTGTGCAGCACAGAGCAACACAGAAACATAGATGCATTTTTCAGAAAAATACTTTTGCGTGCTATTATAAGCACGCGAGTGTAATACTAATGTGTTGATTACGAACTGCTACTGAAATTTTTTTGCTAAGCAACCACGATAATATTTATTAGTTTGATCTGGGATTAGAACCTCGGAGCTCATTATCTGTAACCAACCAAGCCAGCCGTACCAGCCAGTCATATTTGTATATTTTATTAGTTATAATAAATAAGTAAATAATTTACTGCTTCTGTAAATATATGATTTTTAAATGAACTTTGCTAAAATAGAATGTCATATGATAATTAAACATAAAAACTAGCTTCACATCTATATTTCAAAGTGAAATCTTAAAGAATCTAAGACACGAAAATTTTTATATATAAGAATGTATAAAAAAAGTCTTTCGTTCTTGATAATTTGACACAGAACAGTATTGTTGACATAATTGTCCTAAAATTTCACTGTTACGGGTTCCGTCGGGTTAATATAATGGGATTTAACGTACCCACGAAATTGTGTGAACATAATGTAGAATTGTATATATAGCAGAAACAAATCCTTCTAAAAAATGTTTTACTTCATAATACGACGTTTTTTCTTCGACATTAAATGTTCGCTTTACTGTATTAATACTTAAATCAACATTACGACAAAGATAATAAAAAAGTATTTTTAGGGATATGTTTTTGTTTTACCAGAAGACAAGCGTTTGTTTTTGTATTCGTATTTTACCTCCCTTAATGCTTAAAATTAAAGCGGAAATAAATTCAGGCTAATAGAATGAGGCATTTATAAGCACTTTTAAATTGTTAATTTAAAAGGGTAAATAAAATTGAAGTATCCTAGAATAGCCCGTAAGATCAGAACAGAAGACGTATACACTTTTAACTCGTACAATGAAATTTATGGTATATAAATTAGCAGTATGAATGTAATGAATAAACGAGTACAAGAAGTATTTAAGGTCTTTTATCATCTTTGTTTATCATTTAAAATATGTTATTTACAAAACAGAAATATAACTCAATTTCAATGTCATTTTTTTATTTTTTTTATTTTAATATTCTTTGTTTATTGTATAATATAGCTTTACCTGGATCTACTTAGGAGAAACTTAGAATACGTCTTTATTTGTTTTTTTTTTAATAAATCAGACCAGCTCGACAAATGGTTTCTCACTAGGTGAATAAGCCCCTACAGTCTTACGTTGCTTAATAGCTGTTTGATTAATGATTGATTTAATTCTTTTTGTAATTATTATTAATTTGACATTTATGAGAAGAAGACACAGTATTGTTTAACTAAACAACGCGTAAAAGTAATTATTATTGTAGTAAATGGAAATTTAATTCTTTTTTTAAATTTTATTTGAAGTTGTCTCGAAACTGCCACCTGATTATTTTATATATGTTATTTGCTTGTTTATTTCGCATTAATATACAGTCGAAATGTTAAAATAATTTTGCAAATTTCTAAATAATATTCGTATTAAATTGAAACGTATAATCGCTTAAGCTGAAATTGTTATCGTATCGTATAGTATTGCGCTCTAAGCTCCGGCTTACCGGGCCCAGACGTGTCGGTTTTGATTTCACCTGTGTATAAGAAATAATTTCAGCACTCGCAATGAAGAGAATCCAGAATGATTTAACCCATATAAACCCTGAACTTTTTTGGGACCGATTTTAATGATTTTTACATATGTTGTTTATTAAATACCTTCAATTAGGACTGTAATAGTAACTTTTTTTTCAATGTCCAAAAACGAATCTATGGGCGGATAAGAGTTATAAACTCAGGAATTGATAAGTTTAATATTTCTATCAGGATTTTGTGCATAAATAAGAATTAAATACATTTTTGTTGAAATCTATTTATATTAATGAATTAAGAAAGAAAAACCTCAACTGTGTACGTGCGAGCAAAACTAAAATTACACTAAATTTGCAATCAATTAATAGATTGACAATGAGCGAATTAATGAAACAGGCAAACAGATGAGACAAAATATGTCGGCTATTATTCTCTCATTCTATTCGATTCTATGGTTCAATTATGATAAATTCCTAAAGCTACTACCTAACTTCTTAACATTGTGATATCTCTATTAAGATCTAAGTCAAATTTACCCAATGATAAGTTTAAAACACACATTTTATTAATACATTTCTTTTGTATTTTTAAGAACAAATATTGACATACATTAAACACCCTCACTCACTTGATCATCATCAATCAGACCACGACTCAATCCAATACTTTTCGCTTTGTTCTATGGAACGAACGAGTTTTATTTACTAAGAATTTTGTATGAAAAATAAATTTCAATTTCCTGAAGCAAACTCACTTTGTATGATATTTATCTAAATATCTTTGTAGTGTGACTTTTTCATTCTATGATGAAATAAACTTAACTTTGAATAGAAATAAAATAAATATGTTAAGTTTCTTCTTCTGTAGCGATTGACCATTTGAAAAAAAAACTTTTAAAAGCCGTGTGTCAGAAATATTCAATGTTTTCATTTATGAAAAATGTTTAGAATGAATTATTGTGAAGTACAAGAGGCTTATAGCTAATTAACTATTTCTTCCAGATAATCCAACAAAAAGGAATATTTTAACATGGATTTAGAGTTATATATATATTATTTGAAATAGGTTTTTTTAGTTGGTGGTGCAATAATATATTTGAATATAAATGTACACTAAAAATCATTGATATCGCCAGTTTTGCGATTATAATTTATAGTGGAATTGAATATTAAATTTAATATTTTATAAATGACAACGTTCTTGTATTTCTTAAAATTGAATAGTTATGCCTCACATAGGATTCAATTCCAATGAAATGAATGTCATGAACTAGTATATCCGTTACTGAAACTGTCGTATATCTGAAATAAAAAAATATATCCAAATCCACAAACGAGTTTGGACGTATGTTTCGTATTCTATTACAAAATGAGAGCGGACTTTAATCGAGATATGTTATGACAAGTTTTCTCCGCTTATGTAACGTACGAGTGCACTTTAATGGTTTTTTTTCATTTGGTTTCATTTCGATATCGGCTATCAACAAATACAATATAGTAGACTAGGTATTACGTTTGAGAAAATGAGTAACTTTAGTACTCGAAGAAGAAGACAAGTTTATGTGTGATAAGAATAAAAATAAATGTTATTACGTATATACGTTATGAACTTTTGTTGGATTTAATACATATATATAAAATAAATACTGATGAAGAAATGAAATAGCCTTGTTTGCTTAACTTTCAATGGCTAAATTTCATAGTATCTTTTAGTAATAGTATTTTAAAATACCGCCTACTACTATTTGTTCAATGCATATATAATGTACGAAAATATATATGTTATAACACGATTAAATAAAAATATTATGCTCGAGTTGTGATTAAGGAACTATTTTCACGACGACTTTTGAACTTCATAGTTATTTCAAGTGCTTATCTCGGTACGTCGGAAGACGTGCTAAGCTGTTCTCACGTAAATTAACTTGAAGTACGCTAGACTATCGCATTAAAACTAGACTATGCTAACTTTAGCGTTGATTTTAATAATAAAGTCGACTATTATATCAGAAATTACAAACATTTATTGAATGTCACTACTCTTATGTAATAAAAAAATATTTGTTTTTATTCATTTTTATGCTTAATGTTATAAGCCTATAAAAATAATAATATTGTTTATATCTATAAATAAAAGCTTCAATTCTTCTCAACTCCAATAATTTTAGTTTTAATTCAATAAAGCTAAATCACTTCTAACTAGATTTTCTAATTATTTATCAATTATGTCCGTCACAAAACTTTTTAAGCTTAACTGTCAGAATCGCTCAGCGGAAGTGATATGACGTCACGGTAAATTATTAAAAATGAAACTCTCTCGCATGCGAAATAGCTCGGGCACATCAGAGTGACGTTTTCCTTTGTCACGCTGTCATAAGTGAATTTTGTTCGAAAAATATATTTAAAATTTCTTTCGTATAAATTACTTTTAGTAGAATGTAATATTGAAAACAAGTAAACCATTAACTATTGTATAAGATATAATGTGTCAGAGGAATAGAAAAACAAAAAAAAACGTCAGTGACCTTAAATTAATTACGTTAACCTTCTATATATGTCTATAATCAGCATCCACTCACATCGACAGCAGAGAGGCAGCGGATGTGTATGCGAAAACGATCCTGTGGCCTTCCCGATATCCTTGGGATTTTAGTAGGTAAAGGTACCTTATAAGTCCGTTCCCCACTTGGTCAAAAAAATAACACATTTATATAACTGTAGAAAGCGAGGTTTGTCAGTTGTACACTGCCCTGCTTCGGAAACAATTGGTACGTTTTACTTTTCATTTAGAATTAACGAAAAAGTAATCTTTTGACAATAGAATTGAGAGTAGCTGCTTATTTCTTATAATTATTAAAACTATAAAATAAAATTATTAAAACTACTTATTAGTTTCATGAAAGTTAGTTCTATGAAAGTCCTTTCATAAAAAAAATATTTTAAGCTAACTGTCGACGAATATAAACCTCCCTTTCTTATTAAAGATTTAATATAACTTCTACGATCTTCTTGATAAGGACTTGTTTCAAGTACTTATTAAAGTCGTTCGGACTTAATTATGAGATCTTAGAGTAGAATCTTAGCTATTTATATTTTTTAATCGGCAATAAATGCCGGTAAAAAAGATGGCCTTTAAAATAATATGGAACCAAAAAATTAAGAAATATAAGTTTCATACTTTATACTTTCTTTAACTCGATTAAATAATAATAATAATGTCGTTTAACATCTGATACATGAAGCCAGATAAGCATACCCTTGCTATGAAATATTAATGGACATAATAAAAATAAACTCCGAGCAAGACTTGGTATATGCATCAATAATGCGAGTAAATGTCACGAGAAATATTTTTTGGACCCTCCTACGCGATTAGGTAGCCTACATAGAGATGAGAAATGAATATTCTATGTTCCGGGACTGCCGCTTACGAACAAAGTAAAGGAAACCGTTGAAATAGTACTTTCTCGAAGGTAGCTGAATTTAAGATGGAAGGCAAGCAATTTGTTGATACAATGTCTGTGATAATTCATAGCTCAACGTTATGTAAGTTTTCTTTTAGAAGTTCATACTATAAACGTCTTATAATTTCAGTTGTTAATATTTTACTGGTGGTAGGGCTTTGTGTAAGCTCTTCTGGGTAGGTAAGATATTCTACTATAACTTACACTTATAAGATATTCTACTGCAAAACCAGTGCAAAAACAAGCAAGTGTAATTACAGGCACAAGGGATATAACATCTTAGTTACCAAGGTTGGTGGCCCATTGTCGAAGTAAGCGATGGCTTACATTTCTTACAATGCCAATGTATGTAGGAATTAGTGACCACTTACCATCAGGTGGCCCATATGCTCCTCCGCCAACCTATTCTATAATATATATAATATATATGATATACCCTCCTCAATATATTTCAAGGTTTGTGTTGTACATCGTATCACTTGGATATGTGTCAGATTAATACATTTTATATGTATACTAGAAATTTATATTTTATCATTTCAATGTTATATTTAATCTAGAGAAAATTTAAAAAACAAAACTGCAAGATCTTGCTTCACTGGGTCACGCGAATTTGACAAGATACTTGACTTTTCGTGTCTGACTCTCGAAACATTATTTGCACAAGAAAATGTACGGTACCTTTTTGAGCGAAAATTGTATAATCTTGAGTTTTAATTTAAACCTCTTTTATCGTTGGGTCACAGAACAAATTTAATTGTAAAAACAAAAATAATGTTTGTTACGACTTTAGCCAAATGGCAGCTAATGTTAAGGAGTAGGGGCAAAACTTAAAAAGAAATATGAAAGGAAACCTGACAAAATTAAAAGTAGTAAATAGTAGAAGCTCTTAATTAGCGGTTTAAATTAAAATATAAATATATTATTTGTTGAGGTCTGATATTACTTATAGTATTAGTATAGTGCTGAAACTATGTATTTGATGTAGTTGAGACGTGTTAAACTTTAAGTAACTTTAACAACTTGCTTTAAAACAATCATATATATATTTCCAAAATAAATTTTGGAAATGGGCCACTTGATGGTAAGTGGTTACATTGGCGATGTAAGAAATATTACCCATTCATTACATCGTCAATGCGCTACCAACCTTGGGATCTAAGATTTTATGTTCCTTGTGACTGTGGTTACATTGGCTTTCTCATTTTCATTGGCATTATTTGGCGTTTGGTGGTAAATAAATGATGAGTGCATGGTGGATTTCCAGACAAGTAAATATTATTCTGACATATTTTTACCCGAGGTATGAAAATAAAGCACCTTCGACTTATTAACACGATTTTCAGTAGTTGGAACTTAAAAGATATTTTAATTATATTCTAAATATTTCTTTTATTCGATATTAAAAAAACAGTTTTCTGTATTTAAAATCCGTTTGAATCTTAGATTCTGTTTAATATTCTTAAAATATCACAGTGTAAAAAATGTAAAAAGTTTCCGAGTTCAGAAGTCGAATAGCAGATAAAATACAACTATAAAAACTAAGTTATATGAAAAAGCAACTGTATCAGGAAAACAAATCCATTGTTACCGTGAAACAATAGTTAGGAAACGAACTTATGGATATTAAGCTAGCTATCAGCAAACTCGTGAAGTTACGTGGAATTGAAGGCAAGGAATATGGCAACCAACACGAGTCGGTACGCCATTGTTAGTCAATGACCGGGTCACCTCCGACAGGATGCCACTTAAAACTTTAGTTATCATTTTATTCCTCTCTCGAATATTGTTTATTACACATGTCTAATACTAACTTAAGTTTGTGTGTTACGTAAGTTTTATATACTATATTCCATTTTGACCACGATCATACCTTATTTATTTTGTATCCGATTTTTCGACACGACCATGACGCTCATAAGCTGATGCTCATTAAGAATCTTAATTTTAATTTTGTTAGGAAAAATTATGTTAGGAAGGCAGACTGGCAAGAAGGCCACCTGATGGGAAGGAGTCACTACCGCGCATAGAAATTCGAATTATAAGAAGTTTCAACCATGTAAGGGACATCTCCAATGCATCACCAACCTTGGACACTAAGTATCTCTTGTGCCTATAGTTACTAATTCTCCCTTCAAACCGGAACACAAAAATTGGAGCAGTAGAATAAATGATGAGTGGGTGGTACATACCCCGACGGGCTTGCACAAATCCCTACCACGAAGTAAATATATAAAATATTATTTTATTACGAATATTTTTTGTCGACAACCCGAAAATTATTATTGAAAATTGAAGGATAACATGGTAATATGCATGTTTTGAAAAATCATATTACTACTCTTATTTTATCTAAACAAAAAATCGGTTGACAAGCAAAGGATAAAATTATATCGACCTGTTCTGTCTTGGCCAATTTATATATAGATGTTTTATTTTAATTTGCATAACATTTTAGAAATTCACCCAAAAATAGCTGGCTGAAAGTTTGAGGCTTAAATTAATGATGTATATGCTGCATTCTTTTCAAGCATTCATGAAATGCAAAAGATTTTCACAATTTAAATTATAAGTAGTAGCGCTTGGTCTTAATGGTTTTATAAGATACAAAAACAAGTACAGGCGTGTAGGAGGGTAAGACACCGGGCGCCAAAGATCTTTGCGTTACGAAGATAAGGGGTCGATAAATTGAAAACGTGTGCTGAATGAGATTGAACAGACAGCTTGCAACAGAAAGTATCCTCAAATGAAATTAGTATAAACTTGAGCAATAGCTTAATGTTATTGTATTGAAAAACAGCTCAAATTATTTAATATATATTTGTTAAAAGCGTTAAGTCAGTGACATTTTATAAAACTCTTTTTTTTAATATACTTTACAAGTCAAAGTTACATTTTGAATGTCGTCTGGAATAATGGCTCGTATTTTAACTTATTTAATGAAAATTCAGTGTATAAGTTTTCTAACGAAGAAATCTTATATTACAGTATAAAGCTTTGTGCTTAAGTTGAACTTTTCAACATTTTACATTAAAGTCAAATCTTCAGTTTGGACATGTCAGCCAAAATCGCTTTAAAGCGCTGTTATGTCAATGTAATCCACTTTGCATAGTAAACGTATCAAGTTTAGGCGGGCGGGCTTAAACTTACTGCTAAATGTGTTACTAGTTTAGGTATTATAGTCACACTCTATTTGCTTTAGTCTTATGAAGACGTATCGCTGTTCCATTAATTTCATAACATAATGATGATATAACTGAAACAAGGCCGGTCCTCTGTATGAAATATTCATCGTATGGATATTAATACGAAATAGGCAAATAATACATATGTAAATATTTAAGGTTGTTCTCAAATTATTGATATTGTTGTTACGCCTACACAATTAAACATGTATAGACTGGATGAACATTACATTTAAATCCTGGGAAAAGGAAGCAGATACTCCCAACTTTTTCTTTATCCGCTCGAATGAATCCAGAAAATCAGTAAAAATAAAATATTCAATAAGTAACATCTGGTTGAGGCTTATCGATACTCATCCTTGTTTTATATTAACAATTTTAAATAAGTATGAATTGTTTACTAAGACATTGCTTTCTTTGACTCAGTCAGTAATAAGCTATTGAAATAAAAGTTGATAAAGTATTTAAAATGGTTATTTTTATATTTTATATTTTACCGCACGCTTTTTCTGATTATAATTTTAAGATAATATAAATTAATATATATTCAAATTTACATTTAACCTAAAAATTGTCTGTACAATATTAAGCATGAATAATTTACAGAATCAACAAATTTTAAACCGCCGCGTCATCATAGCATAATCTGGTTAAGATTTAGCATAACTAAAAGCTTGTTTAAGAGGTGTCTGTACTAAATTAGTATATCAATAACGATACTAATATGTCGTGAATGATATTTCATTCATGATTTTTTAAGGAAAATGATATACAAAATACACATTTATTCCGTATGTAACAACGTTTTAATTCATATCTACTAATATTTTCAATGCTACTTTTTACAATCATATAATTAAGAACAGTTAATATTGTATAATGAGAACATCCTTTTATTACTACTATAGGAATGTGCAATGATATGTTAAAAAAAGTAAAATAGTAAATAAAATCCGAATCGTAGCACATTTTAATTTTAATTTATTAATCAATTAAGAATAAAAAAAAACAAAAAATACTACTAGGAAAATAATATATGGTTATAGAATATTTATTCTCATACAAATATATACATATAGTAAATAATAGGAAAAAAATGTATACAATTAATTAATAACATACTTAATATATGATTTTCAAAATAGTAGATATTGAAATTAGGTCTCTTAATCGGGAATTTGATCACTTTTATTAATGTAATAGAATTTAATTTAAAATATTAATAGGGTAAGAATAGCTGTTGGATGTAAAAAGGTTAATTTTTATTTAATTAAATATTTCAAATAAAGTCAAAGTATACATTATTAAGAACGCTCTTACAAGTGCTTAATTTTGCAGGAATAAATTGAATGTAAAATTATTATCGGTTCCTTATGTAGACTCTACTGATAAGAACCGGCAAGAAACTAGGTAGTATCTATTTTTCTTAAAATAAATAACGGTCGAATATCAAATTAATGTTTATATCATGACTACAAATTAAATAATACTAATTCAACGCTTTTATCATTTATATAATCGTGTATTGAGTAAAATGCCTTTTTTTATAAAAAAAAAAACACTGACGTGTGTAATGTTTGTCATAGTCATTCAGTCTACTTATGAGAACACGTGAAGTGCTCAGACCTTTTACGGCTACAAATAAATAAATATATATCTTTGCCTGAAACTTACTGTGATATAAAAACCAACGGGTACCTGTAATGTCAGGTTGCAAATATACACACTACATTCAGAAGTTCTTGAAAAATATTTCTGAAAAGTATTTCGAAGAATAACTTACCCGTATTTCAAGTTTGGTTTTGAAAATTTTTGTAAAAGTTATCATACTATGAAATAATATTATTTTAACCTTTCTTTATCATTTGCAAAATTATTAAAAAGTACGTGATGTATATAAATTGAGAAACGGGAGCAATTTAATTTATCGAAATTGTAAAAGTTTTGGTAAGCCTTCCTATTACGGTCAATCGGAAATGGAAAGTAAATTTTAACTTTACCTTTTCAATCACATCATATGCAACTTTTAAGGTTTTTCAAAACACACTGGTTGCCTTTATTTTTTTATGCTATATTCCTTTACCTTGTTCCATTTATTTGGAGATTAAAAATACACTTGTATTTTTCTTTCACTTTGAACTCAATTTAGTCATATCCTCAGTCATTTTTTTCATTTACTTGTTTTAAATACTTTCTCCTTGCTATATTATAGCCATCACTTTCTCTTAAAATCATAATACAGTGCAGTCGTTTCTTTTGACCACCTGACTTAATCAGTGACTTGTATAGTCTTATGTATTATAAATTCAGATGAAGCAGCTTTAGAAACTTAGGTGGTAGAGCTTTGTGCAAGCTCGTCTGGGTAGGTATTACCCGCTCATCAGATATTCTACCGCAAAACAGCAGTACTTGATAGACTATAAGCGCACTACTTTTTTCGTAGTTATTTTTGTTAGTCTATGATTTATTCTTTTAACATTAGTTACAATCTGAACACCTTTACTTTTACCATCACTTCAGAAATAATAAAACTTTTATCGCTAACCGATCTCTCTAGTTTTAGAATGCTTCCTTTTCCGTTTTATGCAACCATGCTACATAGCAGTCTTCTTTTCAACACATCGACTGTTTTTCTTTCTTTTTCAGACAGAGTACCTACATTTCACATGGTATAATCTTACTTCCTTTTCTTTATTAGATTAAGATTGATGAAGCAATCTTATTTTTCATACTTCTTGGGTTTGCAGGCAAATATTATCTGCAGGTGCCGGCTACCTTTTGTGTATCGCGCCGATTTTTTGCCTTAGTTCCATAGCTATTTCTTATCGTCCTTCAATACATGAATGGATTGGTCAGGCTTTTACGGCTTACCAGCTCCACGACGGAAACTCTCCTTGGGAGTATTTTAGCTTGTAAATTCTTTTCTAACATACTAAGTCGATAACGTGCTTTACAATATGGATGCTAACTTATTCCCTCTTAGAACATTCATGTGAAATACTGCCTCTATTCTACTCTGCCGAAACATGTAGCTTTCATTTCACATGCAAAAATATAAACATTTTGAAAATATAATTTTAAGCTATCTCTTTAATACAGACAAGATAATATGCCTTCTGATAGCAAATGATTAGGCATTTGGCATTTACCGCGTGAGAGGACATTCCTTACATTACTAATCTTGTAATCACGGAATCTAAATGGTTGTTTCGTGTGCGTATAGTATTAAATTACTCATCTGTCATAACGAGTAAATGAACAAGATCTTATGATGGCCGAATTTCTAATGAGAATGGCTTTCCTAGGTCTAGCTTCCTGTTAGGCGCTGCATAACCTACAAAAGACTAATGTCAATACCCTAGTCCTTACTTATAATTTTTAATGCTGGCTTTTACTCTTTACTTTAGTAAACAGAGACAGTGATGAATGTAAAGAAAGAAAAGAGTTCTATGGATTTCTAGAAAAGAGGCATGAATTACCTTTTATTTAAATCGGAAAAGTGTATTGACAACTAAACTTTGATAAATTAAATATATACTTTTCATTAAATTATATTATTATATTCTAATATATGTTATGCAATCATATGACACATTTTGTATAAGCCGAGATGGCCTAGTGGTAAGACCGCGTGAATCTTAACCGATGATCGTGGGTTCAAACCCGGGCAAGCACCACTGAATTTTCATGTGCTTAATTCGTGTTTATAATTCATCTCGTGCTTTACGGTGAAGGAAAACATCGTGAGGAAACCTGCATGTGTCTAATTTCACTGAAATTCTGCCACATGTGTATTCCACCAACCCGCATTGGAGCAGCGTGGTGGAATAAGCTCCAAACCTTCTCCTCAAAAACAGGAGAGGAGGCCTTTAGCCCAGCAGTGGGATATTCACAGGCTGTTACGGACACATTTTGATGTTTCAAATTTTAAAATGCATATCTTATACGTCAAAATAGAATATGAAACAGATTTACTCTTAGATCATAATAATAGTTGCTGGCTTCCTAACCACGTTTCAACTTGAGTGATGTGTTCTCTGGGTGCCTATATATCATTTTCAGATAACATTATCAATCTCACACATAGTAATGTCGTTAATACATCATTATATTAAGATGTGTTATGAATTCTGCTACAATCTAAGATTATTCTTATATAAGTGTATTAATATGACTTTCGAATAATCAATTAGAGCGAAAACATCTGTTTTAATAAAATAAATATTTCACTTTTGATAACAATTCATATATAATAAGAATTCGAAATTTGATGTAATTCATTTCTTGTATCGATCATGGCGGCCATTTACAAACGAGACTAGCCAACTATCCAGGAAATACAGTACACCTCTACCTCTACCTTTATTTCCTTACTCTTACATTTTAAGGCATTAAAATCACTTAGGGTAAGAACGCTTGAATCTTAACCGATGATCGTGGGTTTAAACCCGGGCAAGCACCACTGAATTTTCATGTGATTAATTTGTGATTATAATTCATCTTTTGCTTGACGGTGAAGGAAAACATCGTGGGTAAACCTGCATGCGTCTAATTTTACTGAAATTCTGTCACATGTGTATTTCACCAATGGAATAAGCTCCAAAATCTCAAAAAAAAGGAGAACAGGCCTTAGCCCAGCAGTGGGATATTCACTGGTCATACAAATCACTTAGTGACGGGAAAAAATTAGACGCAGTTCCAAAAGCTGTACCTCATTTTTGAGGTTAGGATGTAAACGTCCACCGTTAAAACAACTGACTGCTCTTAATGATTGGCAGAAAAATGGCAATGAATTTGATATACTAGAGATAACTCGGGACCTCAATATCTACTATCGTACAAATTACTTACTGGACTAACCAGATAGATAAAGTAATAACCACAATAATAAAAATATGTTTTTAAATAGATAACGATAAATATGTATTATATATAGACGCACAAGATATTATCGAACATTATGGCTATAGTGTTTTATATAATATCATTAAATCACTTAAAAGATACCAAAACGGGAACATCTTTATTGTATAATATAATGCGAGGAAGCTTTTTATTATTTTAAACATTCAAGATGAAGAATATTGAAATTTATTCAAAAGTACTCAAAGGTAAAGTCAACTACGAACTAGTCTTTTGTGGCCGCAAGAACTTGAGCGCTGTTTTAACAGGCTTATAATATAATTTTGTAAAAGCTTCATAAAGTTATTGAAAATCTTCAGAATCGTGACTACATAATATAACTTAGTTATTTAAGGAATTTGCAACGAACGTTTGAAGCGTTGGCTGCAATTAGCATCTTTTGATGGCTTGTTATTAATGTAAATAGTTAGTTATAGCACATTATAGTTTTGTATGAACTTATTTGATAACATTTTACTATACAATACCATATTTTATTTATTTGTTGTTACTCTTTTATCAACCTGTATATATATTTTGTACTTTGTTTTTTATAAATAACTATGAACTTTAATATTCATATTCAAAGTTAAAATCTTAACTTAATTAACTTATTGAAGCATTATTGTTAGGTACACTTGTTTATCGATGGACAAAAATCTACCATCAAAAATCTACCTTGGAAGAAATACACTCAGATCTAAGAAGAAACAACAATAAAAACAACTCAGCGACATAATATTATTATTGTTCACAATAATTAATCAATATTACGACAAACGATGAAACTAAATATAATAGGATTTAATGATTAGTACTTTTTTTTAATTTATTTAAAAAAATAGATTTAGTAAAACTGACAAAAAAAATATCACAAGACTTAAATGAAACAGTGTAATAAGAAATATAATTACAAAATTTGTGTACATATAGCAGCTATGTAATGGCCTGAGAGTTACAATCATATGTCTCTATATATAATGTTATTACTGAATATGATTACTGACTATATATAGTGATATTTGATTTATATCAGCATGTTAAAGTATCAAGTCATACGAGTAAATAATTTAAATGTCAAGTAGCTGATAATGGAACATTTCATTAAACTATATTTCATGTAAATTCACTGTGCTCGCAAATTGAATATGACCCGACTGGCGCCGGTCACGCAAAACTCATAAGTCATTTCAACAGCTCGGCATGAATGATTACGTGATGAAGATTACGGCAATTACGGCATGAAGATTACGTAAATGATTGGTGTTGAATATAGTAGATTAAATCTATGTTTATTATTTGCTTGATTCATACAAGTCGTATTTATGAATGTCGTTTGTTAATTATATCATAATATGATATAATTAATTCGTTTGTACATATGTATATACCTAATTTATACATGTGAAAGTATGTTACGTTATAACTTCTTTGCTTAAAATCTATATAATAACGATATTATTTTTGGGTCGGGTTCAGCCAAGATATTTACATCTCAATTTCATTGGTATTGGTCATCGTTCGTTTAATGTTAATTATATAAAAAAAAATTTAACTAACCTGCATCTGCATCTGGCCCACTGTCGTGTTCTGATTCTGATTCGTCCCAGATTGTATCAGTCGCGATCTTCTGGCGTGAGCATTCAATCCAGTAACCAGGCGTCGGGATGAGATTGTGCGGGTATTCTTCGCAGAACTCGTCTATAAAAAAGGTAATAATCATGTAATTGATATGATATAAGAACTTTTACACATTAATCAAGGAAGTTATGCAAATATAGAATAGTCTATCGATAATTGTGAGAACAGGATATGAACATCCATCGGATTCTGCGCCTAAGTTGTCTATTAGCTATATCTCATTGACTTGCGTGAGGAAGCTCTTCATTTTTTTCTATTAGATCGGTAAATTATTCACCTAAAAGTAAAATTTCCATAGAATGTGTAAGAAATATAAAACTGCCAATGCGCCGCCAACCATATAATATACTTATGTTATATACCGTTATTAAATATAATTATATGCTTGTTTATAAACTGGCTTACTTACAGAGATTGAACACAAAAATGCAAATAATTTATATTTGTTGATAAATATTTCACGAGTAGGTGGATCCTACTCAGACGTACAATTTGTTGCTTGAGTAAATAATGTCGTACAAAGAGCTATGTCCAAGTTCGAAATATAATGTAGATCGAGTTTCCAAAGATTCAAAACTCTGGTTTAATCAAACTACAATCCTAGTTTCAAGACCTTTTTAAATTATTACCAAATAATAATCATTAAAAATTCTGTTATAAATGTGAAACACTCAGTTTGCGTTCCCAATAGTCAGCCCCCATACTTTATGCGAGTGGGAAGAGTGCAAAATTGCGGAAAATATATTTTCACTCATACAAGGTCGAATACCGGTTGGGGGCCGTGAAATGGGTAGTTTCCCAACGATATAGAAATTTACGGTTTCGTTGACCATGGAAAGGGACCATTAGAAATATGTCTTGAAGACTGCATTCTGTAAGACTTCAGAAAGGAATCTTTTAGATTTTTTTAATGCTCCATTATCTCAATGGTTATAAAAATCAAAAATAAATAAAGTTTATCACTAATCTCCCCTCAAATCTGCAACTGAACTGAATCGAAGCTCTATGTTGCAACGCATACTATGATATTTTCTATTTAGAATTTTCTATATATAATAAGTACCTAGGTCGTTGATCGAGCTTCGCTCGGCCTTATTGCATAATTATACAAAACATATATGAAATTAATATGTAAAATCTTATATAAATTCAAAGTTTAAGCTAAATCGTCAGAGCCGGTTTGTATAACTGTTTCAATAAAATATAAAAGATTATACAATTTTTGTGCTCAGTTAAAGTCAATTATGATTATATTATTTTTTTTTAAATAAAAAAATGTTTTGATATATGTATATTACAATCTAGAAAGAATAATATTAGGGTTTCTACATTACTAAAATATAATTACGAATCTATAAATATAAAAGAGTTCAATATTAATATAGAAAAAATTGCCAGTTTCATAATATTATTATCTGAGGAGTTGCCGGCCCTAATTTGAAAAGTTCTTTTATTAGCAAACTCTCAGGAGAGAAGCTTTAGCGAGAGCGGAGTATCTGAAACTCGCGGAACTGGATAAATCCGGTTTACTTAATAACTTTTTTCGGTAAACCCTTTTTCATTTGGTGTAACGAAATTGCTGTAACTGTTGTTATTAGTTGTTTTCGAGATTCATTGTGACTGACTCTGACAGTGTAGTATAAGTTTATAGTACAGATATCAAACGATATGTTTTTCTATAAACCATTTGATTATGAGAAAATATATTATATATAATATATAAAAAATCTAATTGTTTTTTAATTAGCGATTATTGGTTTTTACAACAAATATTATTAAATTAATTCAAGAATTACAAATGGCCAATCATAGAAATATATGAAAGAACCTGTCAAGAATCGGCATCTGAGTGGCCGACTTCCTTATCTGTCTAGATCACCTTTGCCCTTTGGATCAACCCAAAAGCCTGACATTTCGAGTTATTACTAGATAACATCGAGTTATCTTATTCAATTTATTAACTTTTCCCTTTATTCGACCTCAGTCTAAGTATTTAAATACAAACGCGATCTAACTATTTAATTATCACAATTGGTTTTTAATAACTCTATTACTTTCATTCAAATATTTTAAAATGTGAGTATAGTAAAGTAACATCCTCTTCTTTGAGAAGAACACTTCCACGCTGCTTCAAAGCCGGTTGAGGAATACACACGTGGAAAATTTTCATCTGTAGTATGCAAGTTTCCTCATTATGTTTTCATTAATCTCCGGGTACGACAACGCAATAATATTATAAATTTGTTATGCTTTCACGTCTTGACGACTCAACAGTTATTTTTTTTATACACGTTAGAGGTTACACGTTATTACTATTATTATTAGGGAGTACAGAAACGGACATAGAGTACCCAAAATTTGCCTTCTCCCTCAAATATGGGCGAAACTGCGGGCGGTAACTAATGAATTATCATTACAAATTCTATACTATATATATATATATATATATATATATATATATATATATATATATAACATGTACCCGTAACAGCCTGTGAATGTCCCACTGCTGGGCTAAAGGTCTCCTCTTGAGGAGACTCCTTTTTGAGGAGAAGGTTTGGAGCTTATTCCACCACGCTGCTCCAATGCGGGTTGGTGAAATACACATGTGGCAGAATTTTAGTGAAATTAGACACATGCAGGTTTCCTCACGATGTTTTCCTTCACCGTAAAAGTACGAGATGAATTATAATATTAAATTAAGCACATGAAAATTCAATGGTGCTTGCCCGGGTTTGAACCCACGATCATCGGTTAAGATTCATATGTATATATATATTCAGTATATATGTCATATGTATATATATATCCAATATTATATATATATATATATATATATATATTTATATATATATATAATATTGGATATATATATATATATATATATATATATATATATATATATATACATACATATTACCATAAATGGAGAATTTGTAAAAACCTTAAATAAATTTATATATATAGATATTTAAGGTTAGGCTAATGAACAAATGGTTCACGTGATGGTGTGTGATTACCACCGCCCATATATAATAACATGAATATTATAATTCAGTGGTGTTATAGTTGAACCCGCAATCTTTGGTTAAGATTCACGTTTTCTAAACACCATCTCGGCTCTAGTACGTCTGCTGCTGACTTCACTCCATAGCGGGCAGAGTTCTCGATAAAATATTTACATTAAGTACCACAGACCAGCGAGCAGCAAATGCGCGGAAAATTCGCGTCCACAAAGTAGCCATTTTACTGTTGCAACCAAATATTTTGCTTCGTCCCGATCTTTATTGAATATTTAAATTTCGAAATGTTATTTTTAAAACCATTTTCACCTGTCATATTTTACGATCATACTTTGAACGGATTCGTCGATTATTGATTTATGCTTTGCGGCTTTGTAAATCTCTTTTCAATTTACTATATCATACCCTTTTGCATATTATGTGGAGAGGAGAGGAGAGGGTCGAATTAAGATAGTTTTCCCTTTTGGTAAGGGATTAACATTAAATATACAACGTATAAAATGCCTACGTTATAAATGCGCCTCGTGTCGGGGGGTATTACGATAATTTGTGTGAAGTGTTACGCTTACCCTGTTACGTTTGGGAAAGGTATTAGATGAAGAATACAAATATAGAGAGCAACTTTGCAAGTTAAAACTTGGGAAGACACTTGTACAAAACGGTTGAGCCCAATATTTGTTTTAAAGTATTGTATCAATACCAATCAATAATATAAATATAGCAGTACTAATGCAACTTGCGTATCTTTGCCAGTAGGAATGTAGTATAAAAATATAAGTGCGTTTATTGTTGCCCAAAAAATATGATAACATTTTTTATTTGCCTTGGTTTTCTTAAAGGAATGTCACTTGAAGTATTCGATTAGATAAGTTGACATTGAAGAGGCATAATGGGCCCCTTGAGTTGAAAGAGTTAAAATTATGTTGAACATTTTGAAAATGACCATCTTAGTCCTCATAAATCTACATAACAAATCAAAATCTACTTTAAATTTTAAGGTTAAGGCATTAATAGTCACAGCATTGCCTTTTACATATATAGATAAGAATACAATATTACACGACTTATATTTTATTAATCATGTAATATATTGAACACAATATAAATATCATACACATAATCATGATTTTGAAAGTAAATAATCTAAGACGTGAAAGATCGATCGTCTTCTTTCAATAAAGATAAATCGTAATTTATGACGATCATATGATTGCTGAGAAATTTCAATTATCTTAAAACAAAATCCAAATAATTGAATTTTTTCAAGTTTTCTGTTATACAATCATTTTATTTTTTTAAATTAAATTGTTTTCTTTTAAAATACAAACAGATCATAAACATTATTTTTACAAGTATACCCATATAAATGAACACAATAGAAATATAGTATATAATGTTAGTCAAATAAAATAATTGAAAACAATACAGTTTCTTTAAGGAAGAAGTAGACATGTAGCTAAATTAATAATACATTTAGTTTTTCTTTTATTGGGTTTCTGTTATTTTTTTCTTTCTTCTCTTGGAGTTCTGATGATATAGAACGCGCAATTCACTGTAAGGTAGAACACCAAGCTTTAATCAATATGCTTGGCGTTCATACTTAGAGTGAACTGAACGATCTTTGAAGGTCTTCCTATTGGGGCTTCTTCAAGACTGCAGCTGATTGTTATTTATATAAAACATAAGTTAACAAAACACCATTTTATAAATATGTCTAATTACAATAAAAAACTTATAACACCTTTGTAGGTGTTAAAAAAGTAAGTTCTTAAACATAGCTGTGTCACACATGATACCATATATTTCTATTATATTTAAAATCATTTTCACGAGGGATATAAAATAGTAATATTAGTCATGAACAAACATATATTAGGATTTTCACAACAACACATAGACGATAAATAGTTGAATTAGAAATAAAATAAGAATGTGTTAAAATACTTACAAAAATGATATTTATACGAATTTATTTTGTGATGATAAGTACACCTCCATACACCATGTTTAGTGAGAAACATACAAAGGAAATATTAATTTCCGTTTCATGAAAAAGGTTCTCATTTCAAGTGTGGTACAAGTCCGATCACAAAGTGAACCCGAACACTATTGGGAATCGGAATACAATAAAGAATGTGTCGCTATCAGCAACTATATTTACAATTGAATATAAATAGCGGAATAAAGTTGTTCTTTTGTTAAAAAATGTATAGATTTTTTTGTATTCTTATCTAAAAAAATATACAGAGGTTTTTGGACATTACTTGAATCGAAATTTTAAGGAAAAACTATTCTTCCTAATAATTACAATAGCAATAGACTTTGTATTGTTTATTCGATGTCCTCATTTTGAAATATCTTATAATACTTATGATATCTCGAATATAGAAATAAGCTTATTATAACAGACTTACGACATATTATATCGGTCCTATTATACTTTAGAAATGTAAAAAAGGCTATTAGTGACAACGGTGTATAGGTTGCATCTCGATGTAAGTATCTGACAATGATAAATGTATTAATACCACAAAGGCTTACATTTAAAGAGCTCGTTATTAAAAAAAAACTTCAAATGAGCTTCTGATATTGGTGAAACGATGTCACATTATGAATAATATAAATATGCTATTGAAACATCAAAATTCTGTATCAAAGCCATTCCAAAACAAATACACAAACAATAAATAACATGATGTTAGGTGTAGTGTAATCACATCTACAATAAAATATTAATTAGTATTTAATAATATGAATATATATTATCTGTGTATATATCTATCTGTGTGAGCCAGCTCAGATTGATTATGAAAGCAAGGAAATAATCAGCTTTATATTCCGCTTTAAAGTAGAAAGGAAAATATATAAAGAAGTTAATGTTACATATGACTTTTTGTTGATTGTAACGATTAGCTGTTTGTCGTTTGCTGAATGATCACGGGAATTCATAAAGAGGAATTTTTATGTAATCCATGCTTTATCATTTTACGTGAAGGTTTAATTAATATTTCACTGTGTGTTTTGGCTCTTAGCAAACTTAAACCCAAGCTTTGCGCGATTTTAATTTGATATCACGTTACGTTTGTGTTCTTGTTTTTGTATAAAATAATTAAAAACATACAAATGTTTGGAGAATTCTGTGTGTTTTAAAACGTTAGTTGTTTTTGTATACTCAATTTTGTGTAGTCGTATGAATATATAACATTATTTATTTTGTCTTTCTCCTTTATATTTAAAGGTACGATTCAGCTACCCTCGGTCTGATTGTGTTTTAAATATGATTTAGATCGGGGAAAGATAATCCCTTAAAAATATCAACTTGCAAATTAAAGGCTGACACTGATTCCTTGATCGCTATTTATAGTAAATGGGGAACAAGCGGCCTTCTGAATTTATTCATTCTCAATACCTACTAATCGTTGTGTTGTTTAAAAAGATAATTTTAGCTGAATTTATAGATATATTTATGTACGTTTAGATATTTTACCCGTTATAATATAATATACAAATATTTATTTGTTTTCATCTTTATAGTTTGCCACTGTTATGAAACTGATGATTTATTTATATTATATGTATATCAGAGAAGGGGTAAACACCAAAGTGAGGAATTGAAATAGCACATTATAATTCGGGACGCCGACCAGGTCACTTCTCCAAAACGAAACTATCGGTTTACCTAGTTTACTTATAAGTGTGTTTATTGTGTACGAAGTGTACATTATCATTTTCACCTCCCACGCAATGGACCCTGTACCACGAATTTCAAGATGGAGACAGTATTATTATTATTTACATTATTCCGAGTACTTATGATATGATAAAAGTCTGTGAGAGATAGCTTAAAGAAATTGCCGACTCTATGCATTCTGTTGTTATACATATGTTATTAAGTTTATTTGTGTCTAAGCATGTCTTGTTTTCTTTGTTTTTCATTAATTTAATATGCCCATTCCAAATTAATTATAAATAATATTATATATAGTATATTATCTGAATTATTCATTGTTTATAACGTTTCGCTCCTATCTTATGTCATAATATGTAATTAGTAAATACTATTTAACACGTGTTTTTTATATTTGGAATTATAAAAAAATATGAGATTTACTCTCCCTTTAATTATAAAATACTAGGTTTGCTTCATTTTGAAGTAAGAAATGTAGAATTACCGTGGTGTCATATACTCAAAAAATCATCGATCAATACGGATTTAAACATCTCTGTCATCATATCCTTTATAAAATATATAAAAATTATATAAAAAAACAGAAATACCGTTGTACAATTTAGCCTATTACTTTGCTAGATTTCATTTTTATATCATTGTTTTATTTCAAAGGCGCCTAGAAACTCCACTAAATTGTCGCTCAACGCTCAAAGTAAATATTTTAAAAGACCGTTTCGTATGCAAAACAAAGGGGAGGCTTGCACAGCACGAAACTTGTACGGACGCAAATATATTAATCCTGCAGGATGAGCCGGCAAACACAATTTAGGTTGACACGAACGAACTTTTTCCTTTAAACCATGATACATATCTTTAGTTTATCCAATTTAGATGGAAACGAGTGGAAAACTTTCGAAGTGATACAGGAAAAATGTTTATATCTCATGTTTTATTCAGGTATTAATGTATGTGTTGGTGTTATGGCCGAGCAAGTTGGACATGCTGTGACACGATTTGACATAAAATGATCACGGAATATACTCATGACTGGACTCATTATAAGCGAGATAAGTTCTATCGCCGATATGATTATATATATGTAGGACTGATGCGGAACGACGTTTGTGAACAAGATTTTTGATTCTGGCCTAACATAAGTTTTATATTATAGATTTATGATTTGATGTTGTATTGATAATTTAATTTATATAATGTTTTTAAATAATTCGAGTCTGCATAAATATATTATCTACCTTATTTCCAAATACAATGACTTCATAACTTTTGTCTGTTGGACTTTGAATTTAAATTCTCGATAACTTTCAAGTGTATGAATTAATCTTTATTAATGTTATCGCTCATTTTACTTGAGAGATTAAATACAATCGAATAATTTAATTATATCTGAAACTGAATTTTGACGTTGACAATCGTTTTTACTCTTAAATATTGAGACCATGAATCTTAAGAGTTTTTATCTTATTAATAAAGTAAGAACATTTAAATCATGTTGCTTTATAATATAAATAATATAATAAATAATATTAATAAAAAAGTTGTTTATTTTAAGAGATTATAGTATACATAAAGTATGTATATAGTATCAAAATAATTCCAAATATAAAATATCTCCTATGCCTATGCATGTTACATTAAAAACGTATATAAGTATTAAGTAATATTGTATTATTAATTTCTTAAAAGAAGCAAGCCACGTCTTGTCTATAGACAAACAGCGTACAACAAAAGAAGCTTGAATTTTGAAGGAGTTAGGATAATATGCTTGGTCAGGTTTTCTGACACCGAAAAGCTAATTCTGGCTGGCACGAAAAGCACGACCATGAAAAGAGCCTTAAATCTTTAAAACTGTGTTTGAATAGGTAAGAGAAATAGTGATAAAAGGAAGGCTTGTTTTTCAGAAAAATTATCACATTTACGAGGTCTCTCAAACTTTATAGCTCTTTTTAGCTCAAAAAATACACTAAAATATATTACGAATGAATTATATTTTAAACATTAAATATATATTAATTAGAAATTGTTATTTTAATATCAAGCAAATAAGGTTTTACTTATTCTGGTAGAAAAATACTTTGTTTTGATCGGTCACTTTATATTTTTTACACACTCTTAAATCGAGTAATAGTCAGTAACAAAATGTAACATTTTTTGTCCAAATAATAATTTTAAAAGGATAATTATAAAACTGTATTTATCAAAAAAGTGTTTGTGCGAATATGAAATATAAATAAAGTTGACATAGTATTTCTTATCATTATTTAAATTTATACGATAATTTATTATGAAATATAACCAGGTATACATACCTTGTTGTATCTTTAGAATATAGCTATGAGAAGTGATTGTGTACCAGTTTATTATATAAACCTGTGGAAATATTAGATTTTCTAATTGTACATTTTACTTATTTATGATTTTTTTCTATCTTATGTGTGCAGAAAGACATCTTTTTATGTGGTAATCGGACCTCTAACTCTTTGCTTTCTTTTCGTTTTTTTTTCTGTTTTTATGTTACGTATAATAAAGTATTTTATAAAAAGGGGTAATAATTTTTTCTACAATGACAAAGTTCTTAGACTATGAGAGAGGCAAGATTTTAATATCCGGAATAGTGCAAAAGAGTAAAATGCAATTTTATTGATGCCGTTTGAAGACGAAGATCAATTTCCTATGAATAAACTGCTTTTGCGTCCGTCAACTTAGAGTTATATTGAAATCAAACAGGAAAATGATATTGATGAAAGATACGCTAGGAAACATATCTAAACATATGTAGGTATTTAAAATAAATAAATTATATACATTATGAAGATTTTCTCTTCAACGATTTCTCGCAACATTCTCAATTGAGACTGGTCGCGCAGAATATACAATAGTACCTGTAGCCTCTTACAATCGAAGAAAACCTGAGCAAACCTAAGATTTACATATTGCATGCGATTTACTAATAGCTCTGCTGTATGCACAAAAAAGTTCTATTTAATACAATATTATTTCAGTGAAGTACTTATATCTTTTTTAATTTTACTTCCAAAGTTTCGATACTATCATCGCTGTCATTAAAGACGTATTTTTTTTTAATTACAGCTGTGCAAGAAATATGAGTGCACAAGTGTGCTGCAGCACAGATGCACTATATACTCTATTCCCCTATTCATATAGGTATTTTGATAGAATGGAAATTCGACACGATCGGAGAGAGTTCATTAGACCTTTACGTTTTTTTCGAGGCATGGTAAATATAATATATATATATATATATATATATATATATATATATATATATATATATATATATTGATGGCTTATCGTTAGTCTTTATTATGCACACAACACACTAACGGAGCGTTTGTAGTAACCAAATGTAAATGTAATCTTTAGAGACAATTGTAAAAATAACTTTTATAGCACTGCAAAGTTTATTCATTTAATAAAAGAACAAAATTAAATAATAACTAACATTGCATAATGAACAAACATGGAAATAAATAAAGCCGTGATATAGTGTTAATACATCCTTTGATGTTTCGCAAAACTTAATATACTAACTACGAAATTGGTATTTCGCTAATGTACGTTGCAACTTTATAAAGCTATGAAAATCCGCAAGCATTTGTTTTTATTTTTGAATGCACAAGATTATACATGAAAACAGTATTCAAGTTTCAAACATGGATTTAATTAAGTTTTTTTTTATGTATTTCTAGCTTCAAGCTATAATGGCCTAATTTATAAATAAAACAAATAGTAAATATACAAAAAAAATTAAATAATCGACAGCGGGCTGGCCAGAGTGTCTTTAATATTTTATAAAGGTATCGCAGAGTTTCCGGAAGAGGCCTTGACGTAGGTGCGTCAGAAAAGTTTATGCTTTATGTGGTTTGTGATTCTGACCAGGAAATAAAGGGAAATTGAGTTACCTTGCAATTCACATAAGTAATGACCATTTTGGATGTCTTGGATGTCCTTTTTGTCAACTATTACAATTTTATTGAATGATATCAATAATATTTAGAAAAGGATATTTTTAAGGAAACATGTTACAAAAGATCAGAAATGTGTTTGAAATAGGTTTTATTGTTCAGAAAGAAAAATATCTCGAGCAACGTCCTAAATCGTATAAACACATCGAAGTTTAGTTGAAACGGTTGAAAAATTATATAAAAATACGATGATACATGTAAGTCTTAAAATAAGGTTATGCGTATTATATTGTTTTTTTTTCTTGTTATAATCTAATTTTTAATATTAGCTTTAAGTATAGACACAGTTATGATAATCACTAATTGTTACTATCATTTGTATCAAAATTAGAATTAACAGTATTGATAATTGTGATACAAGTCATAACAACAAAACAAAGGCTTTAATAGCGAACATGTTTCCTCCATTTTAGTCTGACAGTTATTGACTAACCGACACGGGCTGAAAGCAATACAATACAGTATATGAATAGAAATCTGAGCTCTAGTGTTAGTCGAATTTAACAATGAAACAGAATTGAAAACAACAGACGCAGATATGCTATGACGATAATTATCTGTGGCTTAATTTAGAATAAAGGTTTAATAATTATAGAACAGAATGGCGATAAATTCAGCAAATTTGAATCTATTTATAAGGTTTGAAACTATAAAGAATAAATGTTTGTGGGATTTTGATAGTTTTCTCTTTAGCAAAATTCTTACAATAAATCTTTGCATTTAAATTTGAAGAAAATAACGATTCATTTGTGCAATAATTTAGCAAAATGTGAATTATGTATTGAAATAACCTTTATATCCTTAAGAAGCGCATTAATCTAAGAGAAAATCTTTTGATCACAGTAGTATTATATTCAAAATGTATATTTAATTTTATCCCTATCAGAATCTTGCAAATTCTGCTCGTAAAATTTAATTCAAAATTGATTAAAGCCAGTAAAGCCAGTAGGCTTGTAGCTTCTGTAGAAGCCATAAGGCCATGACAGATATGCATGATGCAATTATTACCAATCCGCATTTAGTTACAGAACTCAAAAATATTTTCCTTATTTAAAATACCTAAAATATCCCTTTGACAATAGAAATAAAGCTACAAAAATGAAGTTATTATTATATAATACATGATAAATATTATTACCAGTAACTTGTAATAAATAATGGTTGTAATTATATGAAGAAAATTAATTATCTTAACCGATTTAGCCCCAAGGTTGAAGAAAAATTTTCATTTCTAAGTTGCTACAATTAAGCAAAATTATTCCATTTCGTGAGTTTGGAACTGTCTAAAAGGTGTATAACGAATGCTTGACGTTTTATTGTGTCAATTAAGCGGAAAATTGAAAGAACCTTAGGGCCTGTTCACGCAGATAGGCTCACGAAGGTTTACCACCTTTTACAATATTTTATGATTTAGGTGAAGGTCAATTAAATTCCTTTTAAAATCGGTGTAGTATCTTTTGGTATGATTATATTTTGAGTTATTTTAACTTTTATTTTAATTCAGCTTTGAGTTAGTACGTAATAGCAATTTCTAAAAGTTTTATGAAATACTTTGCAGAGTACGTAAAGGTAGAAGTTACAGGCGGAACTTAAGTAAGTACTAAGTCTTGGAAATACAGTTTCCAACGAAGATTAACCTTCAGAGAAAAGCATTAGATGTAATTATTTCGACATTTAGCAAATATGGGTTAAACGATACTCTTTTATAAAGCGGAGAGTTTGTGTTTGTGAAATGTATATCTTTTAACTGCCACTAAATTATATTTATTGAGGAAAGGTTTTCATCATATCATCTTTTAGCCTTCGATCCTAAGAGCAGAGCAGTAAATAAGCCAATATGCAGGCAAGTAGCAATAATTTAGTGTAGTATTTAAATAAATGAATTTAGTATTTAAATAATAATTATTATTAATTGTGATATTTTAATAATAAGGTAATATAGTCTGTGAATTATTAACATTATACAGTAGGCTAAAATCTGTTAAAAAACTGGATTTTTGTTTATTTAATCCGAGTAATTATTCAACTATTGGTTGATGGTTTCTAAGTACAAACATATATTGTTTTTCATCGCTCAGTTGTATGTTTCAGTACCTATGAACAGTGAATGATAAAGCGAATAGGTTTATCCTTATTATTTATTATATATTGTTACAATTAATAGTATTTTGAAAATACAACTATACCTGAACACGCTTGTGGTGGCAGAGGGAAGATAAGTGTGGTGGAAGACTTGCGCCGTGCGACGGCGCAGCCCAGCGATTGGGGCTTAAAGCTGCGCAGCTGCTGCATGAAGTCGCTGCACTCCATCAGCGCCACGTCCGCAAAGTGCAGGTCGCACAGGATCTGATTCTTGAAGCGGCGAGCGCGTTTCTGTTGATAAGATAATGTTAGAGATAAGTCTACTCAATCTTTTGTCGAATTATTTTTCTAATTATTTAAAATAGTTTTCGTTAGGCAGATTGATAAATTTGTCAATTGATGGTAAGTAAGAAATATTAACTATCTCTTACTTCGTTCACTCACTTCCAACCTTGAGAAATAAGATGATGAGTACTAGTAACGAATCGTTAAAGTGGTTCAAATACTTATATACATACATATTATGTATATATTTGTTATTAGGTCACTTGAAAATAACAACTCGTAGGCAAAACCATCCGTAAGCAAAACGAATCGTTTCAATGTTTTTTTTTTTATATTTCCTAGTATTGCATAGTACGTTCAATAAATGCACATACTTTAGAGAAGAAATACATACAATACAATATTTAATAATATAATTAACAAAGTGTAACAATTTAAATATGCGTATTAATTTTTTAACTCGCTTTGTAAAGTTTAATTTAGAAAGAATGGAATCTCAACGAAGGCCTGAAAGGAAAGCGAAGACTCAAACTCTTTTGTTTACGTGAAGGGAAATTTAATAGTCCTTTGAACCAGTTTGTGGCGTCTTAAATTTATTTTTCAAGCGTGTTCTTAGCATTCAGAGAACTAAGGATCACTGTTGTTCGCAATTTTCTGAATAAGTTTATGCTCGAGAAATATATAGAAATCTCAATTTCACAAACATGTTACGGTGAAAACAAGGGTTAGTTCACATTCGTGTTTTCGGTGTTATGTATTTTCACTGTGTACATTTTATTTTACTGTATTCATATTTAGGAAATGTATAATTTCATATCTTTTTATAAATAATATACAATTGAAGTGCAAGTGAAATGTATAAACTGATATCTTACTTTTGCATAATATAGTTAATAAATCCAGAATTGTATGTTAAATATTTTTTGTAATAAAAAGCTAGTCTTTTTTTTAATATTCTTATAGTTTCGAATATCAATGAGTTTGTTTTTAAGGAAAAATAACATCTTAAAAAATATATATCACTTTTAAAAACGTTTTTCTTTTTTATCTACTAAAATGTCTTGTAAAACTAGAACTGATCTCATTCTCGATGAATGTGTTTTTAAATTTTAGGTAGGTGGACGAGCATATGGGCCACCAGATGGTAAGTGGTCACCAACGCCCATTATCATTGTAAGAAATGTTAACCATCGCTTGCATCGCCAATGCGCCATCAACCTGGGGAACTAAGATGTTAGGTCCCTTGTGCCTGTAATTACACTGGCTCAGTCACCCTTCAAACCAGAACATAACAATACCAAGTACTGCTGTTTTGCGGTTTTCTGATGAGTGGCTACCCAGACGAGTTTGCACAAAGGCAACCAGTTTTACAGTAAATAGGCATAATATATAAATATCACAAACTGTCTTTTTTACATCTTCAATTATTTCGAGAGATATTCCATATTAAACTTTGAGAAAATCTTTGACGATGATAAGATAACCTATTGTTCCTAAGTATTGGTAGTTGGGTGTGACTTTTATATTAAATTACGAACAACGTGATTGATTGATTACCTTACATGCAAAGACGTATATCTATAGAACATAGAATATGTTTAAAAATAAACTAAGCCAAATTTTCAATTTTCAAGTATTTCCATCCTTTGTCCTCGTATTTCCATCCTATATAGGAATAGTGTTATTATTATATTTATTGAATGAAATCACAATCACTTTTACATTACGTAATGAGTATACTTAAGGTTTGTAAATATTCCATTGTTATGCGAAGGCTACTTTTTGAGAAAAATATTTAGAGTTTATTCCACCACGCTGCCTTATTACGGGCTTATAGATATACTTGTCACAGTTTTTCACGGTACATATCCAGGTTTGCTTATCGCAATGCACGTGATGAATTATACCGATATGTTTGATTAGAAAAAGTCTAAGGTTATAAATAGAAATAAATTCAAAATTGAACAGCTTAAATTAAAAAAACCTAGTTGTTTTGGACGTATAACCTTTTCACTGTGACATTATCTTTTCTTTTAAAGAATTCGTTCGATAAACATAAGGATCATTGAAATAGATATGTGTCAACCCTCGTCGTAAGAAAAGAGATGGGAAAAACAAATATTTTAAATGGATAACATCTTTTGTCATTTCTAAAAATATAGAATAAAAAAATGTTTTTAATGTCAACCTCCCCATGTTAAATTATCAAATTGTTTTTCTATAATATTTGTTACGTTTTTACATGTTTCTTATACTTTAAGGGGTTAGGTTAGGTTAGCCTTGATGATCTCATTTCGAGATATTCGTTTTTATCTTAAAAATAATATTTGAACAATTTTTTGACATATCTTTTATACATATAAATATATTTAGCATCCAGAAGTGAAACCGATTTTTAAAAACCTCGAATTGGTCTTTTTAAAAATAGAACACCAAATCATACAGATTGATGTAAATAACTTACTCAATTACTCTATGAAATACAAATAACACATTTGAACACATCCAACAAATCACAAGTCACGTCAATAATGAATTAATTATTTTAAATTTTTGTCCACCAAGAAAATGGCGGTTTTAAATGTTGGATGTTTCATAGATCAAGTATCTCCTGACTATATTTACAAAGATATGTATTTTCGTAGTATTTATCTACATATTATAAAAATCTCGTGAATGTAAATAAAAATAAATTAATAATTTCTTCAGAGCTTTATCATATATTATATTTGATTATATTTCAATATGATAGCGAAGTTTCTATTTAATGTAAATGACAAGTTATTGAAACGGATTTATGGGTAGTAAAAGGTTTAATAAGAAATATATTTTTTATATAGTTTCATGACAAACGATATGAACTGTTGTTAAATAAATCACGAATCTTTTTATTTGAATGACATTGTTTCGAAGTTTTATTACTGCTTGCAAAATATCGACTTTACTTTGACATACTTAAGAACATACTCGTTACCAATTATGGTTGCCACTTGGTAAATCGAAATGTTTTTATATTTATTTAATTGTATTATTTGTTAAGTGCTTACGTCTAGAGAAATTAGCATGTGTGTATATAATGAGTTCTTGGATGGATTGAAAACACAACTGGAACCTACCGGTTGGTGGCGCTGCTAGTGGAATGTTACCAAATAGATGTAAATCTGTATGGCAGGACGATGTCTGTCAGGTCCGATGACCTTTAGTTTTTTACTGTGTTTCAGAAATATAGATTTGATGCTTGAACGAATTTAAGCCAGGCTTTTATTTTTGATGAAACTCTGGAAAATGCTTTTCTCCACTTCCATACATCTTAAGGGATATAGGAATCCTGGCTGAGTGCCAGACTACTCGATCGTATCCAGCGGTAGCTTATCCGTTACAATGAGCTGGCACGGTATCGCTAGCGCATGGCGTATGTTTCTGTGATGACATGACGATCGGTGTATATTTTCAGATTCATTTGTTTTGAAGGAATCTCAGGGTCATGGAAACACCTTCAGCCCTGCTTGGGTTCTTCTAAAGCGATGAACCAGTGTATGCACAGCCTGATATTTTAAATTTCTCTTCTACACCGATCATTTTTGGTCGAATGAGATTATGGATATAAAATGGTACGAACGTATCATATTTTTACAAGTATTTAGTAATAAATAGACCAACTTATTAATATGTACAAAAAAGCTTTTATTATTTATTTATGCTATTTTATAATAAACTTGGAAATGATCACCTCATTGATAGTTTTAATATCATTATAACCATTCATATTTATACAATTAATGTTGCATTGTTTTCGACTTGAAACGTATTCACGAGCCCCTGATTGGTTCTTATTCATTGCAATAACTGAGTGACGGGCTTCATTGTGATTCCTTTGATTAATTTATTTTATGGATAAACGTCTTGTAGGTGCGTTTACATTTAACTACTGTTCGCCGGTTTTCAACGACTACATTTAGGTCAACAACAATAGAGTTTTGGGGACGTGGAAATTATTTGTCTTCGATGTATTGTTTATTCAAATTTAATATGGTGTGGAGAAATAATTGATTCACTACTTTTTAGAAGTCTTATATCTGATTTTTTTTTATTTAAAAGCATCTGTTCAAAGCGATTAAGGCTTAACAGCTTAAAGTACTTCAATGTTGTAAGCGATGATTTATAGAATATAGTTGTAATATATATGTATGTATATTGTAACTATAATGAACAACTCGGAAGCAATTCAGCGATTTTTTTTTGTTATAGATAAATTTATTTATTTTTTCAATTTTAAAATAAACTTCATTCAAGTAAGCTTTACAAGTATTTTGAATCGTCATTTTACAAGTCAATTAAAATAACTCAACTCAATAAGACCAAGCTCATATGTATGTCGTAGCAAAGTTCATAAATTTGTTTATTTACATTAATTAATTTAATTGTCATATTTTTATAACGACGTTTAATTCTTTTTTTTTGTTTTGTTATTATTTTTGCATGTTTTGTTCGTTCCCCTTTTCTTATTTTTGCTTATGTAATTTAGTTCTTTTTTAAGTTTTATAACAAAGAATGTACTTTTTTTTATTCTTACTTATGTTAAGTTAGCCTATAAGTGAGGTATACAATTTTTATATTTAAGTTATTTAAAATTGTAGTCTAGAATAAGAAACAAAACTGTATACAGCGTTGGCTTCCTATTTAATAAAATAAATAAAATAACTCTAGTACTGGTTCGGTATGTAGATCCTATATAAAAGAATCTATCAGAAGCTCAGGAATTATCTTTTACTTGTAAAAGATAATAGATATTTTAAATATATTAGGAAAAAAAATGTTAGACAAGCGATTCATTTAAAAAACACGCTTTCATATAGAACTCAGACCTATGAATGTAAATGCTAAAAAATAAAATTACCTTTTAGAATTCATTTATAAATTCTATTTTATATTAAAGAGTGAAATGAAAAGTATAGTTTTGTTTTAAGTAAACATCATTAATTTTTTTTCTTTCATCATCTCAAAAAATATTTTAAAAGTTAAGTGGCCAGTAATAATGTTATCAAATTTTGGTAAAGGGTCTCTTTAACTTAGTCAAACAGTAAGTTTAATTAAAACCCTGTCTGTTGGAAATAATAAATATTGTCTTAGGCATACTTATAATTTGAATGAAAGGTTGTAGACGAGACAGCCAGCTTTAAAATTAAATGGATTCTTGTTATATGTATTAAATCTTTGTAATAAACATGAATAAATGGTTTTGTGTTCTTCTCCTTAAAAAATATTTAAATAAAACTTATATACAGAATCCAAGGAAGATAATCCAACAAAACTGGATCAAGTTTTCGATCATTTGCTTACTAACTATGCTATAACATATGCTAACTGTATACGCAAGACGTAAGTACAGAAACACATCGATTTTAATAAACATTATCGAATCTGGAACTGTGTACAACAAGGAGATTAAAATGTAAACTTCCGAAAATTTACGCCATTACATCATCATCATCATCACCCTTTTCTCGTCCACTGCTGGACATAGGTCTTTCCAATGGCAAACTTAAAATGGTGGACCAAACGCACTGTCAGTGTCCACGTCTCGGCTCCGTAGGTCATAACCGGTAAGACGCACTCGTTGAAGACTTTTGTCTTCAAGCATTGTGGTATCCGTGACGAGAAGACTTGACCGAGTTTTCTATACGCTGCCCAGCCAAGCTGTACTCTTCTTCGTGCCTCCCTCTCGAAGTTGTTTCGACCCAACTGCAAACTTTGCCCAAGGTACACATACTCCTGAACAACTTCGAGAGGAACTCCGTTAAGAGCTATTGGTTCCGGATTGACGTGTTCATTGAACATTATCTTGGTTTTCTCCAAGTTCATCCGGAGACCAATTCGAGCAATCAGCCAGGCTGCTCAGCATATATTGCATGTCCTGCACGGTCTCTGCCACGGTGACGATATCGTCTGCAAATCTCAAGTGCGAAAGGTACTCGCCGTTAATGTTTATGCCCCGTCCTTCCCAGTGCAGCGTCTTGAACATATCCTCTAATGCATTAGTGAACAATTTCGGTGAAATGACATCCCCTTGTCTCACTCCTCGATGCAAGAAGATAGGTTCAGACTACTTATTCTGTACTTTGACGGTCATAACAGCAGCGTCTTGCAGACCTCGCAGCACTTGGATATATCGCCATCGATTTGGCACCGTCGTAAGGACTCCAGGACAGACCAGGTCTCAATACAGTCTTCTCATAGTCCACAAATGCTAAGCACAGAGGCAGTGGTCTATGGTTCCGTATCCTCTTCGAAACCCGGCCTGTTCCGGGGGCACAAACTCGTCAAGCCTACGCGCGAGACGACTCGTGATGACCCTAGAAAACAGCTTATAGACATGGCTCAAGAGGGAAATAGGTCTGTAGTTCTTCAAAAATGTTTTGTCACCCTTTTTGAAGAACATTACGACAGCACTCCTGCTCCATACCTTTGGAGTTCTCCCCGAAAATATGACAGAATTCTTTGGAGTAAAATATTCTTTGGAGCTGTGCTAGTAAAGGTTTTCCAGCTGCTTTTAGTAGCTCCGACGTAATTCCATCTTCCCCGGGGGCTTTTCCATTTTTAAGCTGCCTCAAGGCCATCACGATTGAGCGTGTATTGGAGTTTCGGAGGTCACGTCTTACTAGCTTTGATATTTTTTTATTAAGATCTGACGAAGTGACTGTAGGGTTTTCACGTCGTTTTCGCATTAGCTCTAGAGACTCTCCCGAAAGTTTAGACCTCTTGCCGGTGTTTTGCGCTTGATAGAATTTCGTCCCCTCGTCCCTAAGGATATCCACCACTTGGTCGAGTTCTTGGTTGATGTCAACGTCAGTGTTGGTTTCCAAGGCAGCGAATTGGTTTTTCAGTTTTAACTGAAATGTATTAAACTCCACGGCTTGGAGCATTTTTGGTCGGAGTGTAGACCTCATTAGACGAGCGTACTCGAGCTTGCAGTCAATATTTAGAGTGCCTCGTACAAGTCGGTGATCACTTCCGGTATTGAACCTTGTGATCACGTTGAGGCTGTTTCTTAAAGAAAGAGTTCATCAAGAACAGACCCTCTTTCTCCAGAAAGTTGACGAGCATTTGCTCCCTATGATTCCTGCTTCCAAATCCGTGTTGTCCTACTGCCGATTTGCTGCTAGTATGTACTGCCACTTTAGCGTTGAAGTCCCCCATGACAACATTGAAGTGGGCCTTTTGGGTGGTGTGCAATGCCTTAGAAATGTCTTCGTACATTTCTTTCACTTCATCATCCGAGTGTGTCGAAGTCGGTGCGTATACTTGGATAACCTTGAGGCTATACCTCTTGGTGAGTCTGATCACAAGATACGCTATCCTTGCCGACACACTGGAGATTTCTAAGTTGTTGTCAGAGAGAGCCTTGTGGATCAAGAACCCGACGCCACCTTGGGATGGTTAGTCTCCCTGTCTGAAGTACATAAGATGGCCTGATTCCAAGGTTATGGTATCCTCTCCCTTTCTTCGGATTTCACATAGCCTCAAAATATGCCATCTTATGTTCCTCAGCTCTTCTTTGAGCTGTGCCAGGTGTTCGTCGAGCCTTTGCGTGCGTATGTTATACGTAGCCAGGGTCAGTCGGTGTTGGGGGCCTACCGTAACCCGGGGATTCTTAGCACCCCTTGCCCCGCCCTTACCATGACCGCCGCCTTGGCCAGGAGCAGCGGGGCGACCGGGAACTAGGGGCCGTTGCGTATTCGTGTGTGCCATAGAAGGTTACAATAGCTGTCAAATCCAATGTCGATCTTTTTATATTCTGTAGTAATTTAATGGAAAGGAGGTATGGCTCTTACGCCCAATGACTATCATAAGTTATATCTACTTTAAATATTATTATTTTTTAAGCTCCGCCAAAAACATCAAATAGACATTTATCTGGAAGATATTGTAAAAACAATGCACCTTTTCGCACTTACTGTAACATAAATAAATTTTATAATATATCTAGAGATAACACAATGGTGTATATTAAAAATAAATTTAACCAAAACAATAGAATGATACACCAAACGCACGGGCAACACTACTTTGGGGATTTGATATAAAATATCTAGGCTGCACTTTGTCCCGTTACTAATAACGTCTATTCATAATTGAACCTTAATAAAAATTTGCTTTAGTAACATTAAAAAATCGTTTATACTTTAAGTATCGTTCTAGCCTTTAATTTGTTTTTAACAATACTTCATACAAGTGTCATAGAAGTTTTGAAAGTAATGTTTGACTGACAGCTGATAATGCTCGCACACGTAAGTTATAGCTTAGGTAGCTTCGTCTGATGATTGATGTCCTAACTTTATATATAGCGTGAGGGTTAAGCTACAACTTGGTTTGCGGGTGCAAATTCTAGTTACATTTTGTGTATAGCTTGTTCTTAAGCCAATAAAAATATTTTTGTTTATGTTATATTATTAACATCCTATTTTATGAAAAGAAAACAAGTTGTTACATGTCATCAAATGGCCTATTTGCCAATCTGCCTTTAAAATTATCATGCTTTAAATATAAAAGAGGAAAACTTATATTTTTTTAACTTACTTGGTTGGGCCCAGTGAGGTTCAACCCACAGGAGTTGCAGCGAAGACATTCCTCGTGGTAATGGTTGTTGTCGTACAATGGGGACGGTTCTGGAAAATTCGGTCTGATTTAAAAAAGTGCCATACATTAGTTGGTCATTGAACTTATATAAATATTTTTATAAAACCTGATTTATTAGAACCACACAAATCTAAAAAAAAAAATGTACTATTAACAGTACATTCGCAAACATGTTATTGAAACTACATACAGTTTATTAATCCGGGTACGCTTAACTTCTTTATAAATAGCTTTTTTTTTAATTTATAGTATAGAGCTAAAAACTATCTATTTTTTTAGTTTTTCACGTTTCGCGCAATGCCTCTACGAGGAAAAAGACAGGCGAAAAAGTTTATGCGTGTGTTTTGTGCGTGTGAACTACCCTATTGGTCTAGTTGCAATCTTATACGTCTATAGATCCCTAGGTCGGGTCAATGGTTCAAATTCCAAGTCGGCCCCAAAAAAAAAATGAACTATTCAGTCTAGGTATTTTCAGTAGCAGTCCGAACCTAGGCAGCACGTAAGTCCTGTCGTTGGTTCTGCTCATGATTAATTATTTTTTAATTAATATCGGATTGCCATTAGAATATACGAGTGTGGGAATCAAATTTGGACTTATGCTTAAGCACACACCTGTACTGTATAATATTTCTTACGCAGTTGTTTTTTACTTGAAGTTGAACAACTTGGCCAAAATTCGGAATGGGTACTTCAGATAAGTTTTTAAGAGTCACATGTACACATATTATTGCATATGTTTCAATTTGTAATAATGAACAAAATAGAATCATAAATCGCACATAATTAACGGTCTTGTGAAGCGACTAATGAAATTAGGTAAAATTTAGAAAGTGTATTTTCTTGAAAGTTTATTTTCAAAGATCTTTAATATAGATACGGCAATTGACTATTAATTTTACTAAGTGCATTAGTAAGAAACTGAAGTTTACCGAGTGTGCAGTTACAAAGTAATTTACGGCAAATTAGTGGGAAGGTATGTCAGTGATATAATGTTAACTAAGTGCATTATAAGCAATAATATATTTTCTTTCCTATTATTCTTAATTCAGTTATGGTAAAGATATAAAATTATAGCAAGTATCATCATGATATGGACATGAGAAATAAATTGAAATGTGAAAGGGAAACGATCCAAACGTTCTAAAAACATGTATTAATTAGTAATAATTAATCGTTTCGAAATTATCTTGAGTTAATTATCACTATTAGTATCTATAAACATGGCAACTATATTGGTGTATTTTTAAATAAAGCCAAATATGAAACATAACATAAATACATTAACCTATTATAAAATAATAATAATGTTTTACACTGAAATATTAATTCATTGACGTTAGCAACAAAATTTTATGGAGGTAGGAGGTTTTAAGTTACATTTGTCTTCATTTTGATAAAATAACAAAGGCTTTAATTAAAATATGTTATGTAGAATATTTAATTATTTTAAGGCCAACACTAAACTATCGTGAAGAAAATATATCATCAAATGTATAATAATATATAATTATCTTGTCAAATAATTTATTTCAAATTTAAATTGCACAGTCAAGTGTAAATTATAATTTATACATGAGTGACACGCTAATTTATTGTCATTAAGTTATGTTAATAATAATAATTATTGCACTATATAAAATGATACTAAAGTATTTAATTATTATTATTATTCATTAAGAGAATAATACCCTGAGAATAATATTTAAAAAATACAAATATATGGGTTTAATTTACTTAACAGGAACTTAACTACTATTAATAACTGAAAATAACGTATTTGTTATAATTGTGTCATAGAAAATATACCATGCAGATAGAATCACGGTTTTAGTTTAGCTTGCTTACGGAAATATAGCATTTTTTTAAAGAAAGAATGAGTGAGTTTAATCATTTTTGTGATTTTGGGCGTGTTTTTAATGCAATTATATTTTTTCTTATTTTGTATAAAATAACAGCTTTTTAAAACAATTATGTTATGTAATGTATTTAATATAAAAGAATCCTAAAATTACGCTTTTAAAATAATTATAAAAGAAAATGGAAATACAATTTTTATAATGGGCAGAAATGCGTTACGTTGGTAAAATTACTGTTTCGTGAACATTAATCGAGAGACCCAAAATCTGTAATTATTCTTGTCGAATTTAGAGTGATTTATTATGTTAAGGAATTTGATACTTATGTCATAGGAAATGAATATTTTGAACAAACAATAAAACAACTAACTGTAAGTGTACCAAATTGCTTGCACATTGAAAAGTGAAAGCGTTTTCTCTTGGATTCCTGCCAAAGGGCATATTAGTGGCGCTGGGAGAAATGCCAAATAGTGAACTTCTCAAAATTTTAACCGATCCAACTTAGAATGTTAAGACGTATTTTTAAAATGAGTTATGGTTTAAAGGAACTATAAATTGCATTTATATAATCATCACTTTCATTAGAAATGCTTTCATTAATGTATTAAACCAGAACCACGAATACATATTTCATTTGTCGATTTCACTTGATTAATACTAAGCTATAAAGTTTTTTTTGTATTATTAACATTTTGAATTTTCACACTAGAATCTAATACTTCGTTTTTAAAAGTATTTAAGAACGGTGAAAAGGATTTCCTATTGTAGTTATATTAACTTACAAAAAATAACCGTCCAGTTCACTTTATACTGTTCTAAAAAAATATAACTTTTTTATTCAAGACCAAGCCCAAACAAACATCATAAAAACTACCAACAAATTTTATTAGTGCCCTAAACGTACGCAATATAGAATAGGTTATAATTAAAGCGATCGCGGCCCGTAAAGTGTGCTGTAAATAGGTATTTCATTCTTTATAGCGTTACGATACGATAACGTTTATATCTATGTTACAATCATTTTACTGAAATAAATAAATAAAAGCTCGTTACATTTTTAAGTGTTTCGGTTGAATGGTTGTTATTTTCTGGTGATAGGGAAGTGTCTAACTTTTTATTTGCTTACGATTTGTTACTGATTTATTTGATGAAGGCCGAAGAGCTTGAGGACCATCTTATGACACGTTACATCTGTTCATAGTACCGCGCATCTGACGTGAAATATGTAAGCAATATAAGATATTGCTTACATATTATACAATATAAGATATTGCGTCATCAATGCACCGCTAAGCACGGGTACTAAATTAATATAATTTAATCTGATATATAGTAATACGAAGTATTGTTGTGGTGGTGGAATTACTAGTTCGAGTTAACCAATAAGCACGAACCGACCTAAAGGGAACTTAGGTAATAAGGGTTCTTATTAAATCTTTCGCTATAAAAGCCAACAACAATGAACTGTAAATCGGTGGTAGGATTTCATGCAAGCCCGTCTGGATAGTTACGTACTCATCATTAATTCTACTGCCAAACAGCAATTCTTTGTATTTTTGTGTTCCACGTAAAAGGTTGAGTAGGCCAGTGTTTCACAGGCACAAGGGACATAACATCTTAGTTGAGCATTATTATATACTATTTTCAATATTGTAATTTTTCAAGGTCATATTAAAAGATTAACATATAAATTAAATAGAAACTTCTATGATTTTGAATCATATAGTAATTTAGGATATTTTGATAAATAATTATTGACATTAATCTAAAGTTTTCTATTAAATAATTTCATGCGACGACTGCAGATGCGATGGGTAGAGAACGTAATGACATTATGAGGGTTCCAAATTCGACTATGACTGGAACGCTAATTGTATTTTCCACAAGCAAGTTGAAATTGTAATTCTGTCTTAAGGAATCTGTTAGATCTTTTTGCAATTCAACAATATTGTAACTAATTTTTATAATTACTTATAATTAATTAAAATAAAATAACATAATTCTTTTGGTCATCAACTCATGTTAATAACATAAAGTTGCCAAATTATTATTTTATGAAGACGCAGATTAGTAAGATACGTCTCTACAGAAGCAATATTTTTATATGTAAGCAATAGACTTTTTTTATGAAGTTGAATATGGTATCATTCATTTAATCTATAGCTAAACGCAAACATATCGAATTCCCTGACATCTAGAAATGTTTATGGTATCCAACTACTTCATAAATAATAATGGAGGCGCGAATTTACGTGACAATACTTCGTGATAGTTCCCGACACGAGAGCTACTACCATAGACACTCATAATAATATCAACGTGACAGCAATATATTACAGGAAAAGGTATTCGCGATCTCTGAAATCGAGACTCTCACGTTTTATTGTACCTACGTATGTCGTATCAATATTATACATGAATATATTATGCTAACATTTTTATATAGAAGTTTCGCTGGACCAATTGTGGTATAATTTTGTGAGCCCTATAAAATACATTGGCTTCTCCTATTGGAATATTGATGACGTCCTCCTGACCGATTTCGGTCACGGCGGCCAATCTCTAGGGGGTTGGCCATTTGCGCAAGACATATTATTGAGAAAAATGTATGCGCAAAAACAAGTGCAATCTATTTCCTCACTCTCATAATACGATAGGATGGAAAATTCGATACAACCGGATGGAGTACAAGCACATGACCAATAGGTTTTCGTGCTTTTCGAGCACGGGAGTGTAGTTCACTTAGAACTTCTAGACTTCCGGGCTGCTACTTAGAATTTTTCGCCAGAAAAACCCACTAACTCTTTATCTTCCCGACCTGGGGTTTGAACTCACCTTGGAACTCGAGATCTACGGCTTTATAGCTAGCTGAACTCTATTGTATTTAATATAACTTCATATATTTTAATCTAACTTTAACAAAATCAGGTTTGTAAATATATTTTTCAAATAAAAATCAATAACATAATAAATTAAAAATACTGCCTGTTAATTAATTGGTTTTTAATAAAACCTTGACAGTATAGTAGTATATAGAAAAGAGATAGGCATTTATTTTTAAAATTAAAATTTACATGTAACGGAACTCGCATGTTTTAATTTATTATTGAATAGAATTAATGTACTGTAATGTAATGTAATTAATGGTTTCGACCGCGTGTCAGGATGGGCTGAGAGATATCTGTTATGTACTGTTATTATTATGTTTTTTTCTATACCAATGACAACGTGTACATATGATGATCGTTTGAGGAAGAAACACATTAACTGTCGCATTTTTAATAGTATTACTTAGGATTAGCATGAACGAATAACTCATAAGTTTCTTGCCGATAGTGGCTTGACTTTAAATTTACTTATAATGTAATGATATATAGCTTTTATATTAAAAAAGCTTACTTGAAATATATTTTTATATGACTTTCAGTTTTAACAAGTTTAATATGGAAATGTTATCAGAATTCCTTATGTGTGTTTAGAAGAGATAATAGAGAATAGAGACGTTCTACTAACACAATATACGATTATATATATCATCTCGAGTAGAAAACAAAACCACAGTCATCGATATTGAAGGTTAGGTCCTGAAGTCTAGGTCGCTACGGTGGCTTTATAAGAACGAATAGTAATACAAAGATAATTAAAATATTGTTTATAAATACTTATCATTGAGTTTGATAGACTTTTTTTACAACAAAAAAAAAACATGAAACAACTTACGAAAATATATCGTATTATATATATATATATATATATATATATATATATATATATATATATATATATATATATATATATATATTGACTTTAATAGCAAGATGTATTGATATTATAGTTATTATTGCCTAAGATCGTAGCGTATTTATCTTCTATATTTACATGATAGCAAACATTTTTATATTATTCTAATTTTGTATATTAAACATTTTGTTTGAAAAAAATATAAAAATGTATATAAAAATATATATTTATAGCGAGATATTATTTTATCAGCGATATAAAATAATAAAGATTTAACCTAATTTTTAACGAATTCGCAAAAATAATTATTCATTAAAAAGGATATTATAATACGTTACTTTATCTTAAAAAGGTATAAACAATGATAGCTATATCTTTCCTCATCGAAATTTTTTAAATAATAAATTGCCTTATTATAAGTTTCACTCACCATAGTTTTCCACTTTGAATTATGCACTCTTGCAACAATGTTTTTATTTAAATATAAGTTTATTATTACGTTTTAATTTTACTAATTGGTGTTTTAATCTATTTTTAGATTATTTATAGATATTTAATTATGCTTAATTATTTTCTTACGACGGTTACTTTTATTCCTCTAAATGTGCTGTACGAACGTCACACCTTCTCACTGCCCCGAGGAGAATTGCAGAACCACACCACTTGTACAAGTAAATCAAAAACAATTTATAGCAAAAGTCAATAATATGTTAAAAATCCCGATTTATATTCGATGAAAGGACCGATAGAATAAAAACTGATTCGTTGTAGAGTCGACCAATGTTGGTCCACAAATATTTACTAGCAATTTTCGTCTGTCAATGTAATGTTGTAGAGGTTATTCGTTGTGTGCGGCACGTCACTTTCGTTTTAGTAAACATGGCAGCGTTAGTGGGCAACAGATGACAGGGCGCGGGCGGGCGAGCCTGCGCCAGGCGACCGCGTTCATCTCATCTCGTTTCCGAGGTCCGCGCGGACGCGCTGCCAGTTTAAAGTGGCTCCCGAAAGCTAGCCCGCCTAAATCTATGTAGAGGGCGCCACAACTTACGATCCTCTTTCATGACAAAGAAGCCTCTCTCCCTAGTCCTTTTCTCTGTCGATAAAACAGTCACTACATGCTACTGTGCAAGCGAGACATCGAAACTTCGCGTGAATCGATTGGTCGCTGTAAATGGGCGGGGAGCGAGCACGTGGCAGAATCATTTGTAACCGTAAGTTGTGGTTGTATAGGACGCTTTACATTTCGTTATGTTTACGACCAAAGGGCGGTTTTGTTTAAATTTGTTTTTGTAAAAAATGTAATTACTTTTTATAGATAATATGTATTTTTATAACTTAAATATATTACTGATATATAATAACTGTCGACAAGAAAGCTGTTTAATAAATAACTGCACAACTTGATTTGAAAAATTACATACCTGTTTGAGTACTTGAATCGAAAAATGTACTAGTAGTCTCCACAGTCATTGTTCCAATGGTGCCATCAAGTATTTGAGTGGACGAGTCTCGACGACCACGCGCCCGCATGCAAGCATCGTCACTTTGGGAACTTTGTCGTCTGAAATTTCGACATCGGATCATTTCTTCAGTAGTAGATTGACGTCGAAAGCCACGTGCTATCAGAATCTCTTCAGTTGTCGATTGTCGTCTAAACATTGTTCGTTCAGGTGGCCGTGCACATGGACTGGGATCTCGGCTGGAACACGAGCTCGATTCTGGACTTCGTGCTCGACCAACACGAGCACAGGATGCTTGTCTTCTTAAGCGACTGCGTCTACGAGCTGCTGATGGACTAAGTTCTCCACCGCCTGCTCTATCAGGACTTAGTTGATTTCGTTCTCGCCGCGGTCGTGCTGCTGAATCTGGACTTAAAGAATCTCGCCTAGCTCTTCCAGCATCATCAGGATCCAAGTTTGGCCCTGAATCTCTACGTCGCGTACCAGGGGGTCCTATAGGATCATCAAAGGCCGTCGCCTGTCTTTGTAATCTACCCAATCTTCGTTCTGGACTAGCAGTTGCTCGTGAGTCTCGCCGTGCCCGACCACACTGAGTAGTGGAATCTCTTCGACCACCTAAGTTTGGAGGCGTTCTTCCACTAGGAGTTATCGGCGTCACTGGTATAGGTTGACTTGCTTGTGATGCTTGTGTTGTTTGAGTAGCATTAGAAGTTGGTATTGTTGGTGAAGTGGGAGATGGTGTTACGGCTGAAGTGATTATTGTTGGCATTGTCATTGGTGGACATTCTCCATCTGATCGGCTTGGTTCATGTACAGTTACTACTGTAACAGCTGGTACATGAGTAGATGGGCCGGGATCTGATGATGCATCTACAAATGATGGAGGTGCCGGTATAGGTGGCGAGGCTCTCCTTTTCTTATGAGTTGCAACAATTCGTGGTGGTGGAGCTGCTACAGAATCTCTTCGGTGACGATGACCATCAACAGAATCTCTGCGTTCTTTTCCATCACTTGAGCCACGCCTCTTAACACGGCGTTCTCTTGAAACAATGGCTGTAGTGGAATCTTTACGTTCCAAACATGTGGGAAATTCAGATCGAAAGTCATGTGGTATAATTGCTTTTGAATCTCGGCGTTTCGAAACAGATGATTTAATACCAGAATCTGCTGAAGAATCACGTCGCCGACGTGGTGGTGGTTCATGCCGCGCCCATGGTAGGGATCGTGCTAGGTCTGCTAAAGTTTCGCGTCTCGATAACGGAGCGCGTTGACGTCTTGCTGTATTACTTCCACCCCATTCTCGTAGAATATCTGTTAATTGAGCCAACGAAGAACGGCGGCGCCTGGGTCCTCCTAGTAAGATACAATGTTATATATTTTTTACAGTCTAACCCAAATTATTTTACATTATGCAGCGTACTAAATAAAACAATTCAAAAATGTATAAAAACATAAACATAAAATTACCTCGAGGTTGATCTGCAACATCTGGCTCCGGGGGTGAAACACAACATACTTGTGCAGACGAATCTCTTCGATTGCCAAGTCGTTGTCGAAGTGTCGTTTCTTCTAATGTTGACCGTGTAAGCTCGTCCCATCCGTTTCCTCCAGCCCACACTAATCCAACTTGGTGGGATAGAATTGGTAGGTTGCAGACGAAGCATATTGCGGTCATCGTCCTGTTAAACATATAAAATATAAATTACATACTATTTAATGTTATCGAACATATATATGTTCTATAATGCCGAAGTTTAAAAAAATAACTCTTTCATTCCTCAACCAGGAAAAGAAGTAAACTCACGCTTTGTTATTATGAAAATATGTAATGGGATACATGATGGTGGTGTGCAGACTACTCCATGTACAAAGCGTGAAGCCGCATATCACGCCCTTGTTTTCGCATCACCGGACTGATAACTGAACAAGCGATGCGATATTAAGTAATAACCGCTCCCATGCGTGACGACATATGTATTATGCCAATAAACTATTGATAGAGCATTCAAATATTTTTCCACCATATAATTTCTACGATAGCTTAGAGTATAAGAATAATATGTATTGTAAGATAACACAAGTCTCATGGTCTATTTAGCATATGATGTCTATGTAAAACGAATCTAATTTAATCAATAAAATTTGTAAACTTTACGTTAAGAGTATAATTATAATATGAATTTGTGACAGAACAGATGTATGATTAATAATAAAGTGACATTATTGCGGTGTAGGGCGGCACGTGATGTGTTGATAAGCTTATCTATTGGCTATTCGCCTCAACGAATTTACCCTTGATAACTCTCAGAACGATTTGGTACTGCATGAAGCTGTACCAATATTTGACGAAATGGAAACTATGTGTGTTCAATCGATTTAAAATTATCTGTTCATTGAGTTTCGAAGGTAAGTAAACTAAGTTTTCTTGATAAGATCGGATTAAGAATTACTTGAGATTTGAATGAATTAAGAATCAGAACTTAATTATTTGAATGACATATTTTTATTAAAAATAATATTGTTATAAATAAAATAAATTATTTCTATATTGTGATGTCTTATCATCATGTTATTGTGATATGATCTCTAATATTTTTTTCAAGTTACGAAAATAAAATGAAGATTCTTTCGTAACAATATTACATATACTATATTTATGGATAGGCTGTTATGGAACTAATTGACATTCTTGCTTCAGATCCACTTTTAGCATCTTATCTTAAACTATGAGTACAATGCAAATTTTCTAAACTAGTTTGACGAGAAAATATTTTTGCATTTCGCATGATCGATAAATATTATAATGTACATAATTTTGAAGCTGGTATGAATCGCATTCTGATTATTTATGTAATTATATATAGATATATAAATTTGATAAACTCTTTATTTAAATTTATAATTTGATTCAAATTAATTGAAATTAATTTTAATTTAATAAAAGTAGTATGGCTTAACTTATGCAAATAATGAACGAATTAATTGACTAAAATGAAATTGATTTTTACTAACTATATTTATATCCAAGTATGTTACAGTATTGGTAATAGTCTCTTCGCATACGAGGAGAATTTTCTAGAGTGCTCGATAATTTTTATACTAAGACTATCTACAAGGCCTAATTGGTTCAAGCGTTGTGCAAAGTAGGTGGTTGACTTTGTGAGTTTTTTAATATTTTATTTTAACGAATCATTATGTAGAACATGGCCTTAATATGATATTATATACTGTATTTGACGTTAATAACAAATTAGATCATTTTAGTGAGATTTTGTCTTTCATATATTTTGAGCCTTTGTTTCAAAAATGAATGTGGTGAAAGAAATTAAATATTAAAAAGTGTAATTCCTATTGTATTTATTTTGTACTCTCAGCTTACCTGTTGTTGTTCAAAAGCCAAAGGCTTCAAAGCATCCATGTGAACGATAAACTACGACGACGAAAGAAAAAGGTGGAAAATAACAAAGAACAGAAATTAAGCGCTAAAAGATTTCATACAACAAAAACTACTAACTTTATTTGAACCGCTAACTTAGATATGGGAAAAGTACAGAAACAAATATAATTACAAACGTAACTTAATGGAATACATGTTGTATAAATACAGAAACTATATAAAAATATAAAAAGGAGTTCGAATTTTAAAAATTAAACATATTATAGGCAAAAATCTAAAAAATAAATTATATAAAGTTATGGTCTACTTTTATTAATTTCTGGTCTACTTGTTTTCGCTTGTTGTAAATTATTTTTTTAGATTTATGCCTTTTTAGCGTATTGCGGGTGATTGCTAGCATGCTTGGAATATTTTGGGGACCTGTAGTGACGTAGTCTTGGTGAAGGGGATTGCATGTCGAAAGCCGAGGCATGGGGTCAGGGCGCTAACTCAGGGTAATGTCGACATACAATATCACATCAAACACTTTGTAAATCTGAAACAATAGGTTTAAGTATTAATTTGGCGTAGTTTTTGTTCTTGTGTGTATCAATTTATAAGTCATTTACTAAAGATTCTTTAGAATTTATCTATCTATATCTTAGTTGCATTAATCCTTTTTGTTGTAAAAGAAGTGTGTTTTATTGTTAAAGTATGAAATATTTTCAGTATTAACCGTTGCCGGTAGCGACACAAAGCGAAAAACGTTCGTGACACACTTTCTAAGACCTTACTAAGCTTTCACTAAGTACTATGTATGGCCGAGAGATGGCAGCACGTCTCGAAATTAAGTATTTGTTACCGGTATTTGAGAGTTTCCTTAAGTATAATGTAGATGGCGGTTTCTAATAATGGGTTTGTAAATCAAAACACAATTATTGACATATAAAAAAGGCAAATTCTGATTTGTAGAGGATTGTAATGTTTTTAAATTATTTCATTTTATAACCCGGCGTGAAAAGTGGGTTTTTATAGGTCTTATCTACTTTCACAGGTTCGATTGATTTAAATTTAAAATATTATTTGGTACTTGTAAAAAAGTTAAAGAATATGTTTGTTACATACTAGATTTTTTACTTTTTACTGTTTTTTTCTGTAGGTGGTTATTCAAATTTTAAAATATATTTTAGTTATGTTTCATTTAAGTTTGATTAAAACCTTTAAATAATTAATTTGTAAATTCCATTCTAATTTAAAAGAAGAGATATACTTTTTTAGTGTCTTACCTTCAGAATAAGAATTATAATGAGGCGTTACGAATATATCTCTAAGAAAACCTGTTTTAAAATATTTTTATTTGTTCTATTCAAAATATTTATTAACAATTATTTACAATACTATAATACAAATACAGTTATTACGTGTTATCATAGAAGAGGAAAACTTTATGCTAATACATTGAAAAAGCTTTGCTTTATGCAAAGCAACTTATACTAAGCATGTTATAAATTAAGGTCTACTTAACGTACTGGTTACAAATGTTATAATTGCAACAATATTTTTTCTTAAGTTAACTTATTGATTAAGATTGAGATTTCAGCGTTTTCAATTTTACCCCCAGGTATTTTGCCAATTAATTTTCTTGGCTACGTTCGTCGGAGTACCTCACAAAATGGGGCTCTAAGGACACAAAGCCTTTCCAATGTTAATATTTGATGTAATAACTGCCTTAAAAGCAAATCATTTGAGCGGCTCAAGAAACGTTAATAAATAAATGACTTTTAGCCACTACGAACCAATACAGATATTTGGTTTGTTTGCTTGGTTTTTTTTTCGGTTCACGTGAAAACTATTAATCCGTTATAGCATTTATAATTTAGCTTTGTATATTGTATGTTAAAATTTTTATTGTATGTGAAATGAGAGCTCAATATGTTCATGTAGTCGTAGAGAAAAATCAGGCCTTTTTGAAGCAAAAGTTACAACAATATAATGATTTAAAAAAATATATTGTAAGAGTTATAATTATTGTATATAATATATTGCAACCATTTTTATGAAATTTATATTATTATATTTTAAAAAATCTTAACGACAACAGTTAGTTCAGTTTAATTGTCACAGAGTATTAATTATTATTATCAAAATAAATAACATATTGTTTTTAAAAGTTTTATGCAGATAAAAATAACCTTTTACCCTTTACATTTTGAAAGAGAATTTTTACCGAGATATTAAAATAAATGCGAATAAAATATGCGGAGCGTGTACGATGCATTAGTACAGTGCGGACATATGAATCAGTTAACGATTACTATACCAGGTTGACAAAATAGTACAAAATAGCACGGAATTAAATCCTTATTTTACCTATCTGAAGCGGAATTTTGCTATTAAGCATATAAATTTTAACTAGAATTATTAGAGTTCGACGAAAAAATCCAATAACTTTTTATTGGCCTTACATAGGGCTAGTCACTAGACCAAGGACGTACTCATAGGCAGTCTAATGCATATAACCAATAAACCTCTGAGATGCAGCGTGGTGGAAACAGAACTTAAAATATATCCTGCCTCTATTATGCCTAGAAGTGGAACGCTCAATGAGGCGTTACTTTTTTCCGTTCTGTCTATGTTTAGTACTAGCTGTATCAGTAATCTGAAACAGTTTACAAAGATAATAATGTATAGTTAATTCCAGGAGAGGAAAGTTACAAGAAGTAGCTAGTAGTTAAATTCAATTAATTTTGATATCAATAAATAAAAATGTTATTAGAAGTAATCTATAATTCGATACAAAAATTAATCAAATGATTAGAAGAATAAATCTTTTTCATTTTTCATAAAATCTACGAAACGAGATTGTTGTCCACTTTAAATTGGTTTTTGATTGATGGGCAGGGGAGGGGTAAAGTTTTAAATGAATTCCGCTCGCCTTACTGGTTTCACTTTGTACATTGTATTCTTGTCATCTATTTCATTCATTTGTCCCATTTTCGTAATCAAGTACCATGCATGGTGAATTAATCTTCTTTATTTGAGTAATGGTATAAAACAAGCTTCTCGTGTCTGCTTGCATCATCAGGGAATCAGGCAATGTGTAATGTGTTCTATCGATTTATTAGATGCAAAGAACTGATTACTTATATTTCATACTAACAAAACTTAGTAGATGTTGGATTACCAATTATCATGGCGATTGGTTGAACGGCGTAAAAGTTAATATACTGCAGCGCCATTTAGCCACGAAAAAAATACGTAATATATGACTCCACTCTCAGACGATTTGTTAGATAGTTTCGAAGTCTATTAATATAAACAGATACACCAACACCTTCTAGATATTATTGATAAAAAAATATATATATATATATACATTGAGTCGTCTTTGTAAAATATGATCGTTTTCCTTTTATTTTAAGTTATCTTCGGAATCTTTGAAGATTCATCAGCGAAGTGTTGAAATAGGGTTCTTGAATGATACCTGTGTAAGATCAGATGTGAATCGACATACGTTGAAGGCGAGGTGGCGAGGGAGATCCTGGTCTGTAAAGTCGGACAAGACCTGTCCCTGCACACTTCACACAAACCTCAAAACAAATATGCAATACTTTTTTTTAAAACATCTTTTAAGGCTTTTATTGTCTCTTAAATCGCAATGAATTTACCAATATATATATATTTTATAAAAAATCTATATGTTTTACTCACTTGCTATTATAAGATTCAATTCTTGACTAAGTATGATTCTAGTTACTAATCTGTGACCTGTAATGAAGTACTCACGATACATCCCTTGTTCTGACGTAGATACTAAATTCAGAGACTTATTACGGAGGGATTGCTGTCGTAACTGGATATTAATCGGTACGTATGACTTGCAAGAGTTAAACTATTACTTTGTTGCATATATCTTAAGTTACTTAAGTGACATCGCATATGTAACATAGCAATATATGTATTTATAGTGATTTTATGATAATTTAATAGGTCATCAATTAGTGGCTATTTGTTTCTCTGGCTTTGTTCGTGTTAAATCAGCGTTAATTATTCGCCAGTTGTTTATAACTATTATATATACAAGACTAATGAGTATATTTGCACACCAATGCAGCAATGTTTGTATTTTATAATGATGGCTATGTAAGCTAAGTAGTAATTTACTATACAATTTCCAATCATGTAATTCATACTCTAAAATATATTATTTTATTCATATTGAGTTTATTTCAAATATATTACTCGTGAAAGCGAAATTTCACATTTATTACCTGACTACGGCGAACTAAAAATAAGTTACCATTATATTTATATATGTTTGTCGGTTTGTATATTTGTCTGTTCCCGTGTAGCTCTTACTTTGACAGATAAAACACCTCGATCACTTCGTATTACGTAATATTCATGTGTCATGCTATGTGTTGTCATATTAAAATAAGAATCCAAAATTTTTTCTTATTTACAGTTTCTGAAACATGTATTATATATTTAGTACTTATACGGGTTTCACTTGTTAATAGGATTATGCGTGACCACTTTTTTACAAAAAACAAATTATTGTGCTCTGTTAAATTCATAACATTTAACAAAGTTATAATAAATATTTACTAGTGGTAGGGCTTTGTGCAAGCCCGTCTGGGTAGGTACCACCCACTCATCAGATATTCAACGGCAAAACAGCAGTACTTGTTATTGTTGTGTTCCGGTTTGAAGGGTGACTGAGCCAGTGTAATTACAGGCACAAGGGACATAACATCTTAGTTCCCAGGGTTGCTAGCGCATTGGCAATGTAGGCAATGCCAATGTCTATGGGCGTTAGTGACCACTTACCATCAGGTGGCCCATATGCTCTTCCGCCAAGCTATACTTAAAAAAAATAACAGTTAGCAATATTGCAGTTTCAAATATCCTGTTAACTTTTCCGCAGCTATTGCAACTTTAGCTCTTGTTGTTGCTATCGGCTACGGTTACTAATTTACTGGATCGTTACATCACATCTTAGATAAACTTTACAGCTTAACACTTTGTTTTATTAATCATACTTATTATTATAAAAGTTCGTTTATTCGTTTGTTACTCAATTACTATAATTACTATTAAATTTGCGATGTTCAAAACCAGCGGGTAATAGCTAGTTTTATATATTCGGATGTTTTATTCAATCACAGTATAAACCTAAGTTCAACTTAATTTTGCCTAATAATTTAAATGAAATGAGCTGAGATAATTCGGTCGCTGGAACACGTGAACTGAACCCAATATTAAGAGTCCAAACTTAAGCAAGAATGATAAGAAAAGTCTCGTGCATGGTGGTTGAGGAGAACATCGTGAAGTTTCCAAGATATTATGCATTAGAGCAGTGTGAGAGATTTGAAGCTTCCAAACCTTCTTACCAAAGGGATAGTTTTAAGAAAATCAGAAAATCAGAAATTGAATGCTCATCATTAAAAAATGTTTAGTTTAGTAGAAAATATAATAATATCCTCCAGACAGACCATATTTCGGTCACGGCGGCCAATCTCAAGAGAGATTTACCAACTACGAAGGAGATATTACAGTGCACAAGTGTGTGCGCAAACACAGGTGCACTCTCTATTCCCTAACTCTCATAATCCGATGGTACGGCAATCCGACACGACCCGAAAGAGTTCAGGCGCAGGACCAACGGCTTTACGTGCTTTCCGAGGCACGGGAGTGAACACACTTCCAAATTCCAGACTCCGAGCTGCTACTGAGAGTTTTCTGTCAGAAAAACCCAATAACATTTTGTTGGCCCGACCTGGGCATTGAACCCAGGACCTCCGGGTCTGCGGCTTTACATCAAGCCACTAGACCAACGGCAGTAGAAAATATATCGTTCGTTTATAACTCACAACCAAAATTTGGAGATAAACAAAATATTACAAGCTGGCTTTGAATGAAATAAAATTTATGGTTACTTTGCGAAATATATGGGTAATATGCAAATATACCAATTGGCTTTGCGGTCGTGGGTCTCTGTGATAAAAATAGCAAAATTGATTCTCGCTAATAAATATTTATACCTCTTATGTGTTTGTCATGAACGAGGCTTATACATATTTTTTTTTCATTTTTGCTTACTGTGCTTAAAAGATATTACGTCGAGTGTGCAGCTATTAGTCATTGTTTTTTTAAATATTGTGTGGATTCGGCTTTATGGCATAAGAGTTTTTATAGATAAGATAAGAGTTTTTTGGCTGTCCTTAGACTATGTACAGGCAACTGTTTGATGTTATATGAGAGAATATATATTTATCGTACCGAGACTCAGTGTCTCCAATTAAATTGTAACAGTAAAAGTAACAGCCTGTGAATGTCACAGTGGGACTGGGCTAAAGGCCTCCTCTCCCTTTTTGAGGAGAAGGTTTGGAGCTTATTCCACTACGCTGCTCCATTACTGAAATTAGACACATGCAGGTTTCTTCGCGATGTTTTCCTTTACCGTCAAGCACGATATAAATTATAAACACAAATTAAGCACATGAAAATTCAGCGGTGCTTGCCCGGGTTTGAACTCATGATCATTGGTTAAGATTCACGCGTTCTTACCACTGGGCCATCTCGGCTTATCTATCGGTTTCAACTACATTGTATATGTAACGTATTTTAAATTACACTACCACCTACTGTAGACATGTTATCACGGCGCTGTTCTATTAACTCGGTTGCTAACAACTCTAAAAACAGAAATTAATCGTGATGTTATAAACTTTAAGAATATTAATTGGTATCTATTTAATAATATTAATATTATAAATAAATCCTAGTTAATTAAATTTGAAAATAAATACTCTTCATAGTTTCATTGAAATTTAACGCTTATTTTAATTACTGGGGTCCCGAGGCTACGCCCGCGTGTAAGGAGATAGCTTATTTGGTTAAATAAGAATATAAGCTATTTCTATTTCAAATTTTATCCAAGTCCTTTGAGTTGTTATTGCGTGAGAGAGTAACAAACATCTATCCATCCCTCCAAACTTTCGTTTTTATAATATTAGTAGGATAAGGATATTTTTTTAAATAAATAATTAATTTCGGTTTATTGTCGTTTTGGTAAACGGTAAAAAGGTGTGGAGTATCTATGACTTTTCCGTTTAGTTTATTTGATTACTCTCTTTGTATTCATTGCACTTAAATTGTATGTACTTAAAGTTCATCGTTATAGTTAGTTCCTACCTTCAACAGAAGTATACAAAATTTAGTTTTCAACTGTAAGTAGTTCCATTTGAAGTAAGCCAATTACAACATAGTATTATTGAAAACTTTTTAACGAAGGGACTAAAATTATGTGACCGGAATAACATCAAACTGATTATGTATGAGATTTTAAATAGCCGCGTACATATAATTTATTTAAGCTGTTAGTGTTGTAATAAAATGTATCGCTGGAAGGTATTAATTCGTAACTTTGAAGTCACGGTACATGATTGTACTCGCGGCCTGTATACATAATCAAACAACTAACTGCGATGTTTATTATATTTATATCTCGAGATTTAAATCGATCTACTAATCAATAGATTGATCTTTAATCTACATTCTAATATCGAAATTGATCTCACAAATTTAATCGGATAATTAGCTAAACAATGTCGTTTTTTCTTCTTGCGAAAGCTCGTAATCAGTGTTTAACTAAACAACCGCTAAGCAACTTTTATTAGTAATAGATTAAGAATATTTCTTTGTCAATAAATACTGCTACATTTCTAAAAGTACTTATAAATTTTTTTTTTATCTCTGGCCTCTCTGTAGTCAGCGTTTAACCGTTGACATGCCTGATGTAAAGCATCGGCAGAGTCTAGGATGTAGAACGGTTTTCTAGAAGAAGCCTAACCTGCTTACTCTGGATTTAAGGACCAACGTCATATATATCAGCAAATGCAGACTCAGACAAAGTATTTCACAGTTTTCGAAGCGCTTCGTACGTTGGCGGGAGTTGTACCTGTGGCGCTTTGGTCTATATATAAAAGGAAAAGACAAAAAAATTCATTACTTTTTTCTCTTCAGATTGTCAACCGATTTTTATTTTGCTGTGGAAGGAAATTTAGAGTTATCAACAAAAAAAATACAAATAATTATTCAAAATATGCAAATTCATTTATGTTTTCCTGAAATTTTCAATACATAATATGATCGAATTAAAACAAGTAAAGGAATAGAAATAGATAAGAAAAAGGACCGATCGATTTGTCAAAATCGACCGATAGTTAAGTTAAGTTAATAATTTCTAAAACTTTCGTTTGTAATAATTTCCATCTGCGTTCCGATATATAAAAAGTTTTAATCTTAAACCTCGTATTAGGTTGAAAATTAATTTCAACCAGAGATTTTATTAAGACTGAACGCTAATCTTATATTTATACAATTGCTTAAAAACACATACAAATAAATTATATCTACTAATATTCTGAAACTGTTTTCATTCTACAAAAAGAAGACAGCGTTTTCTATCTATTTGAAATCTTGGAGCTCGAAACTCCCTGCGGGATGTTTTTAACAAAGCAGGAATACTAAGAGATAAGTCACAATATGTGTACAACAATATTGTGTATATTCACAATAATATAGACAATTTTAACGGAAACAACGTCGAATATTGTGCATACAATATAAATTAAGATATACATATTACATGAAATTTCCGACTCCGCGAAAAACCGTGGTTGGGTACTTAATTGACAAATGATAGTCATTAAAAATTATCTACCCTATCAACCATTCTTTCTGTATTGATGATGTTTGATGTTCATGTTATTTTATAAAATACTAAAAATATGTTTCCAAACTGGTGTTTTTAAATATATTTTTCCAATATACATCGATTTATCGATTCCACTAACCAACGATCATTCCTAATCATAGGTAATGATGTTCGTTATTGTATTTAAATAAAGAAAAATTATTAATCTTTTGAAATTAAATAATTAGTTACCTTAGGTAACAATCTTTAAATAATTCACTGCTGAGCTATTTTTCTCCCCTCAATGATACGGTTTTTGGAGATAATTCATTACGGGTTAGTATATCAGATTAAATATTATTTTATTGTATGCATTTGTTGTATGTGTCGCATGCTTACGATGTTCACACCGTTATGAATTATAAACAAAAATGAAGCACATGAAAACTCAGTGCTTGCCCGGGTGTGAACCCGCTGTCTTTGGTCAAGGTACAAGCGTCGCTGGGCCATCTCGGCTTAGGCAGACTGTCAGTTATAAACATAATATTCATGATAAATGCGTATTACCTAATATTTCTTTATCATTGTACAAAGTTATCTGGTCTTTATACGTCATATTTGTTACATTACGTTGTACATATTAGGTTTCCTTAGTAAATTATCTTTCACTGTCAAGCTTTGTGCACAATTTCGGTATGAGGAATAGTTAATTAGGTTACGTAGCTGTAAAACGAAGTTATATGAAATATGTTTAGCGATATGAATTCCCTATTCCGAATGTATCCAAGGTTTCTTATAAAATACTTTATAAATATCAAATTCCTTGAAACGTGACTCTTCGATATAATAATGAATTTTGTTGTAAAATATTTCCTTTTTTAACAAACCGAAAATACTTAATTATAAAGTTAAGTAACAGCCTGACCCTTCGTTTGATGAAATGGTTAGGGGCTTATTCTAACACGCTGATTAATGCGGATTCATTGCAAATTGAAATTCAGTTTTATATTTATTTTTATATTATAGATAGGTGGACAAGCATATGGGTCACCTGGTAAGTGGTCATCGAGACATTGGCATTGTAAGAAATGGAAATTATCCCTCACATCGCCGATGCGCCTTGTGCCTGTAATTAAACTGATTCACTCACCCTCTAAACCGGAACACCACAATACCAAATACTGCTGTTTCTGCTGTGTCTGGTGAGTGGGCGGTATCTACCCAGACGAGCTTGCACAAAGCCATACCACCAGTTCTCAGTGGTACTTGACTGGGTTTGAACCACTGATTAATTAATAATATAGATATACAATTATAGAAAATGACATTTAACCTTTGAGTTTTCTTTCATCATTCATACAGATGTAGAAAGAAAATCAAAAATAATTTGAAAGATTCATCACAATCATACAATGTAGCAGTATTATATGGTTTATATTTCAAAAGATTTTTTATCTCGTTTTTGAAATATCGTTTTATTTTCAACAGTCGTACAACTCGAAGCAAAAGCTTTCTAGCGAATTCATTTATATGTTCCATAAAAATAATTATTAAGAATATTTCATAATAAATATGGAAGTATATGATTTAGAAATGGATTTTACGTAATTTGATTGAAGCCTGATTTAGGCTGATACTTTCAGCAATTTAGTATAATTCGAAGCCATCCAAGCGTAATAAATACGATTTTCGCTTCAGCGCAATTCAATCTTGAATAAAACTCCGAATTCAAATCAATATTATGTACAACTATTGCTACTAAAATAACTTGTTTATTACAAACTAGTGCACTGCTAAATTCAATTTCACATTTCCCTTTGAGCTCTTCATTCCGAGCTCCGATGGAGTTCCACTTCTGACATTCGATACAACTCCATTCTTGGAAATAATTAAATTTAATGTTTGCTATAGATTCATTCGGGTCGAAGCTTTGTTTTTAAACAAAATTAATTGCCAAGATATTTACGAATCATGATATCAGCATATTTTGGATTAATGTTAAAAAAATACAATCTTATACTTTTTATTAAACAATATAATCTGTTAGATTACCTAATAAATAAATGAAAGAGATTTTCATTAATTTACTTATTAAAATTTACTCATTCCGAGTCCTTTTGACTAATTTATTTATTTAATGATGTGTGATGAGTTGAGTTGTTAAGACATTAAAGTGTAACAAACACACAAACTCACTTTCACATTTATAATATTAGTTAGGATTACGTGATTACAACTAGCATGAATGGTATGGGTAAAATAATACATACTTTTAACAAAGAAATGTATTTATCAGTTTCAATATAAAAACCTATGAATTATTGTATACAGTATATTCCAGAATACATATTAATAAAAAAGTAAAAATGTTTACATTATAATATCAATTTCAGGAAACGGGATGTTTGTTAAAAGTTAATACAATACGTCGAAAGCATACATGTTCGTTTTCGTTTTTTATCGAATGTATGTAATATGAGCTTGTTTAATTAATACTCGGAATATTCAAAAGTAAAAGGAAAGAGTGAATAAAGAATCAGTTTTCCTTTTTGGAAAAAGGTACAGACAAAACTAAGCGAAGCTCTTTGCAGTTTTCGTTGATTATTTTGAAGTTTTTATTTAATTAAAACTGTTTACAAAGTCCAGCGCTCATAGATTTCAGTTTGGATATATTTGTTTTTTTTTGTCATATACTTTGTAAGTGCAGCTACTTGGTGAGTAAGTATTACAAGTAATGTGACATCTTTGATTCGTTGTTGGTTACATATAGACGGTGTAAAAGTGAGTCTCTTCTGAGTGCAAATGTCTATTTGTAATGGCGATCACATACAATTTGGTGCTTTGCCCTTATGTTTCCATTTGTCTTCCTAAAATAATCTTAAATGTAAATTAGTCTGGACAGTTAAATGCATTTTGTAATGATTCTCAAAATTGTTAAGTTATTATTTGTTAGTTTTCATTTTGATTTATTCAAATAAATTATTACTATATCAGAAATATATATTGCACTACAGAGTCGTAGCTTTACTACAAACGAACAACGTCGAACAACGCCCTTTTTCTTTTGTAGAATATAAATACACTCTCAATCTTTATATTTATTTGGTCCGTTGAGCTTCTGTTCTAAGTTATAATTTCTGGTATAATTGAAGCCAAACATGTATGTATGTGTTATACGCGAGAGAGTAATATAGTATTATTTATTATAGTATCATTATTAACCTCTTCAGGATAAATATTAATATAATACAGGTCACACAAAAATATGTTTTTTTTTAAATTATTAAATATTGAAAAGCGAATGGGAAATGCAAATAATCTGATGTTTAGTGGTAACAATAGCACATATATATTCATTATGTAAGAAATAGAACCGTAAGTATTATTCTTTCTTCTGTCTTTTTGAGTTTACTTCTTGTACTATTTTTTAAAATTTAAAATACATAGGTAAGCAGATGAGTCAGCCGATGGTAAATAGTCAACCGTCTTTATACATATGCATGGTACGAAATTTTAACTTTCCTATACATCTTAAATGCACCACCAACCTTTGGAACTTAGATGTTATATTATTTATTCCACCAAATGAAACGATCTCCGGTCTGTCCTGCATTTGCTAGGTTTTTTATATTTGAATTCAGCTATAACTAACATGTTGTTAATATAATACATTTTAAAGCATTTGACACGTTAAGATTTCAGCTTGAAGGAATATTAACTTTTAATGATCAAATCAATCATCAAGAAAAATATTAAATATTTATAATTTTAAGTTTATTAATTAATAATATAATTGATTTGTACAATTTTGTTTTTCTTTTTTTTTTGTGTATCCGGCTGTTTGGTTTTAAGACGTAAAAAAAGAAACACACAGATGATTGCTGTTTAGTGACAGAATAATTGAAGAGTTGATCTCCCAGTTGTGCTTGCCCAAAGTCGAGTTTCGAGGTTGTCATATTTTTGACGTGATCTATTGGTACACCTTAGCTTAGGTGGTAAAATCGACTCGTATTTCATGACGGTAATCGGTATAACGCTTGTTTATATCCCGTCATGCCATCTCTCGGCCACCACTCCTACTTCGTTGTGTTTTTGACGCGTCCAATTTTCGTTGCTGCTTCGAAAATATTTATTTCACTAATATAATTCTTAGCTTCTATTTATTAATTTATTAATTATCTTTAATTCTTTCAATAACTATCGATTTCGATGTTTTTCATCTAATGGGCATCTCGTTAAAGCCACATATTTTTTAATACAAATAACGTTTAGTGCTTGCGATTCCCTTATAATGATTTTGTAGAAAAGAAAAATATCAACTTTATTATCAACAGGTTTTTTTAAAGATCTTATTGCAAAGTTTTAAAGATCTTATTTCCCGATTGCCTTCAGCAAAGTAAAATGCAAAGTTACTTGGACTCTTCAATTAACGGGACGACTCAATTAATCAAATGAGGCTTCGAATTACCTAGTGTTGTTTACTTAGCAAGAAACGCGGCTCCTCTCATAACGATTCCAAGGTTTAAGTAGAATACTAATTTTTTTTTTTAGGTATGCTAATTTATAATATGTTATCTTGGAATTAAATTAAGTGAGAAGATTTATTTTTAACATATTTTTTATTATTAAAAAATACAAAGATAAATTATTATTACTACTAGTTTTTTCTGTAGTTTCTGCTCGCGAGGATATAAATTTTTTAATTAAAATATTTGATTCTGCCTTAACGAATCATTTGTGCAAATTGTTGAAGGAATAAAATCATAAGCAGTTAGTATTTTCCACATTAAAGGTTTTCCATGTTGCTTTTATTAATTTTTATCCGTTTTAATTATTTGATAAAGACAAATAACTCAACGTTGTATGTGTGTTGTTTTTTAAATGTGTGTATGTGTTGTGTAACATTGATCCAATAATAAAACAAAATACAGATAACATCGAAATAACAACGTAATTTAATGATATATTATTCAGCAGTAAGGAAACTGAGCATACTTTAAATAAATCCATTGCGTTTTTTTTTATTTCGGGGTCAAAGCAAAAATGCGAGTTGAAAATAAGTAAGTAAAGAATGTTTTTACTTACATTTTGCATAAAAAATATCACCAAATCTTTTCCCGTGAGTATTGTCCGCAGCAGCATCTGTAACAATGGCAAGAGAAATGAATTTTTAAAACCAATTCTATGTTAAACTGTATCCGAATATAAAATGCGATTCACAAGAATCACAATCACATTTAAGCTACGATTTTCTATGCTTTTAAATATTTAAGCAGTAGCTTAAATAAGACCATTTTAATGTATATGTGTGCATACATGATGTTGCTATTATGTTTATTTTTTAATTGATGTATCCTGTAATATGACTTTGATTGATGTATCCTTTACTGGTGGTAGAGCTTTGTGCAAGCTTGTCTGGGTAGGTACTCATCAGATATTCTACTGCAAAACAGCAGTACTTGGTATTGTTGTGTTTCGGTTTAAAGGGTGAGTGAGCCAGTGTAGTTACAGACACAAGGAACATAACATCTTAGTTCCCAAGATTGGTATCATATTGGTGATGTAAGCGATGGTTGACATTTCTTACAATGCCAATTTCTATGGGCGTTGATGACCACTTACCATCAGGTGGCCCATATGCTCGTCCGCCTTCCTATTCTATAAAAAAAATGTTACACATCTTTATAGGCATTTATGAAGAAGCGTTTACTAGCCTTAAAGCCTTACATTCTTAATATTATTATAATACACTCAACAATAAATCAAGTATGCAATGAATAATTAGTCTCTTTATATTTTACTTTAATAAATAATATGATCTGTTCCTACAAATTTCAATGCAGCTTTGTTGGCGCATTTCCAACTATTTTTTTATTACTACCATGACACCATTTGAATCCTAAAAAGTACTTATCATACTCGTGTCATATCATATCGTATTAGCAACTATGTTTTTTAATGTCGGACGTATTATTTTCTTTATAAAGAGCATTTTCTTAAGCATCGAATAGCAACACGCATGGTTTTCTAGAAAACGTTTTAGTCACCATAGTAGATTTAGACTTATTTTATACATTAATTACATATAATATAAAGAAATGAAATACAGCCGTCTTGCATCTCAATTTCTCAAAAATAAGTTGCCGCTTCCTCAAACGATAAACTAAGATATTATAAACAATAAAGTATTTTGAAATCTTATTATTGTGATGTAATTAATTAAATAATTATTGTAAGTATTCTGATGATGATGTATTTAGGAAATTCGAATTAATTTTGTTCTTAGTTCACTTGTAAAAATATTTCCAATATAAATTTGAAAAGAGAACAAAGCATTGATTTTACTTAAAAAGAAATACTCTTGTTAAATTTAAACTTATTTAGAAGCGGTAAGACGTTTGCATGCAAATGATATGTTGATTTAGATTACGGTTAATCAATTCACGCGTTTTAGTAGTTTTTTTCATATGTAATTCTCTTATGATATTTTCCTTCAATACCGAGCACGACATGAATTATAAAAACAAATTTAGTACATGAAATTTCAATTATGCTTGTTAAATCTGTAATCTTTGGTTTCTAATAAAGTGGTTCAGTTTTTTAATAAAGAAGCACTGACTAACTACAATAATGACTGTATAAAAAGAAATTCCCTAGAACCTGAAAAGAACGGCGATACAAATTCAGCTATATTCAGAAACGGTAATATTACTCGGAGATAAAATATCGATGATTTATGTAGATGCAGTGAAATGAAAAATTGCATACAATATCTGCTAAACTGTCTATTACAATTTAGAATTTATTCCGTTCTAAGTAAGATTTGAATCCGTTTACTTCAAACCAATGTGCTTGGAAATCTGTTTGTATTATACTTACTTTATTTTAATTGCAGGAACCTCGGGGTAAATTACAATCTTTCAAAGATTACATCCGACCCTTTGTCGTTCATTGTTAACGAAAAATTTCATGCTATCATTTTTCTTTTAATTGCTTCGTTAAAAAGGTGTGTTGGGCTCGTGAATTTATATCGTTTTCATTTAACAAGACTTATTAATACTTTTAACAGACTATACATAATAATTTTCGAACGTAGTTTTTTTACATAAAATTTTACAATAATAATTTTATCTCAGGATTCCAAGGATTTTTGATCTCAAAAAAAAAACAACTAGCTTTAATAAGTAATAATAAACTGCACGATCAGTCTTAACGTGGTTAGCCTTAGCTCATAATTAAAAATGTTAATATTTACGTGCAACGTGTTAAGATATATATTAGTTAAAATAATTTTCAACGTAATTTTCAAAAGATTATTTCATAGATAGTTTCCACTTTTCTTTTATTTTATACAAATACCTTTCTGTTTTCTTTTAAAACGGCCATTATTATAATAAACTGAATTCTAAATTATAGTGATACGAAAATGTTCTATTTTTCCAATATGAATTACAACAATTTACAACAAAATTTACAGACATATATCATTAATGAATGTGAAAAAAATATCATAAAATTATATTATATTTTATAATAATATAGAGGATTTAAAGTTATTAAGGTTAGTATAAGTGCAAGGATCGACTTACAATTCTGGTACCTGTGCGATATGCAGTAACACAGCAATTGTACACAGACATAGGATGGTGCAGACGTTCTGCCTGTTCATCAGTCTGTTTATCAAAATGCTGTGATATCCAAAACAAGTAAGATAAAAAATTAAACCATCAAATTACCAGAAACTGGAACCTGATGCCCTTACTAGAAGTGAGAGGAGGATTTAATACCGTTGTTTTTCTACTTAGTTGTGAGCAATGAAAATAAAATTATTTAGCAATTTAAACAAGGGCCTATACGCCCGACGCCTCTATGGATATTAAATAAATATATTTACTTATTTTATATTTATTTATGTACAATTGTATTCAATATCCAATGTTATCTATTTATAACATTTGTGTGCAGTGACATTTGCTCTAAGCGAACTCGGAAGCTCGAAATAGGCTTTCCATTTCCTGTAAGTGACATCGTGCGATGTCGCGTCTATCATTTGAAGGAAAAATAAATATTTGTAAAATATATTTGAGCAATTTCAAAAAAAAAATCGTACCGTAGGTTTTCGGTTTTATTTTTATAAATTATTTCATGATGAATGACATCTAGCAGAATATATTGATTTAAGCGAAAAAAAGATATTTTTAAAATTATATATAAATTCTCAAATATAAATTTTACAAAGATTTTAAAATATTTAAGTCCATCGAATTTACCTGTCCCCTTTCCAACTCGTGTTATCTTGATAATTCCAATAATTTCATGTATGTCAATGGTTTAATAAATATAATTTGAATTCTTAAAAGTATAATTTAAAAGTTAAAGGTATCAAAAACATTTCTTTTTATTTATGTTCTATTTAAAATAAATGTAAATAAAACCGAAAATTTGAGCTTGAGTATTGTGACCGCTATTTTTTGCAAAAAAAATCTTCTAAATAAGGAACGATTCGACACGAAATGGCAGCAGCAGATTTAATTCCGTGCGGCCATAATTATGTATCCATTAAATATATTACTTTTCGAAAAAGCTACTCACATCAAGTAAGTATAAAAAATATTATATTTACGGGGTAAAATAAAAAAATAAAAAAGTTAAAAGCGACAGTCACAAAAGTGAATAAAACACACTTATTTTGTGTAAATCCTTGAAGCTGCGGCTATTTTCTTTGATTTATCAAGTGATAATAAAGATTATGTTTAAAAAAGGGCTTTTTAGTTTCATACTTTTCTTTAATGTTGCTTTTAACTATGTTATTTTTATTGTCGCACAACGGAAACAATTGCGCCAGTTCGTTTTGTTTCGATATTTAAGAGAAAATACCTCAGATTCCGCGTTCCTTCTTATTTTTCTCTATAAAACTATAGTGCCTAATACATTATGGTGAAGTTTGTAATAAAAAACAACATTACAAATATTTTTTTTTTACAGAAGCGGACAGTTTATTTTGACATCATTCAATTATCATTTACAAGTTTTTTACAGTGACGGATTATTTTATCGTCTATTTATAGATCATACATTTTCTGATAAATTACCATAGTCTAAGTTAGCCAGACTAAAGTTAGATTCCCAAGATGTTCGCGTCATTAAAACAATAAAAATTACAATTGTCTTATTAAGAACCAAATATGTGTACTGCCAGATTAAATTTGATTTCGGTTAGGGTGACCACTCTCAAACGAAACTAGCCATCTGCGCAGGATATATTTCCATACCTCATTGCATTATGTGCTTAGCCACAAGTACGTCCTCTATTACCTTATTCTTATCATGGGACGTCAAATCTGGCGTGATCGAAAAGAAAAGAGTTCAGGCGCAAGATCAACGGCGATTAATCTTAGAAGGCGCGGTAATGTGAACACTACCAATTTCTACACTCCCGGCTGCTACTGAGAATAGCAGAAACTCAACAGAAGAACTCATTAATTTTTTAGTGGCCAAAACCAGGGTTTGAATCTATCTAATATAGCTAGCCACAAAACCAACGTGTCAGACTGATTGAAATGCTACGCCAATTTTACTCGTAGTACATAATACTGGGAATACGGGCAAGTGAAGACTGAAAGATCTTTACAGATTAAGATGAATGTAAATATAATTACTTATCTTCATATTAATGTAATTACTTATTTTAGTTGAAGACTTAATTAAACAATTAAATTAATAAAAAAAAGTGATTAATGAGATGGCCCAGTGACCTAGCATCACTGAATTTTCATGTGCTTAATTTATATATATATATATATTTTATAGATCAGGAAGGCGGACGAGCATATGGGCCTGATGGTAAGTGGTCACCCAATGCTCTTAGACATTGGCTCTGCAAGAAATGTTACCCATCGCATAAATATATATATTTTTATATTTGCCGGGAGTGCAAATGACTCTACTCCACCTGATGTTAAGTGGTAGTAGAGTCCAAACGCGAGGACGACCAGTGCAGTCGGGAAGAAGGTTCTGCACTAGCCGCCCTCGCCTTGCCGGCCCGCAAGATGCCTCTTCATGCCTCGTTTGAAGGAACCCGGGTCGTAAGAGGAGGGGAATACGTGAGCTGGTAAGGAATTCCATTTTTTGGAAGTGCGACAAAGAAAGGAGTTGCCAAATATCTTTGTACGCGATGGAATTGATGTCACAGTTAGTCGGTGACATCGAGAGCCAGCACGCGTAGACTTGTGAAGGAAGGGGGAAGCAGGAATTAGGGATAATAATTCCTCGGAACACTCGCCGTGATACAGTCGATAGAAAGCGCTCAGCGCTGCTATCTCTCGACGCAATTGTAAAGGCTCGAGGGTGTTAGTGACCTTTACGTCACCAATAATGCGGACCGCACGTCGCTGCAACCGATCCAAGGCCTCAAGTAGGTACATAGCGGAGCCATCCCAAAGGTGCGAGCAATATTCAACGCAAGACCGTACCTGTGTTTTGTACAGCAGGCACAGTTGTTGTGGCGTGAAAAAACGCCGCACCTTGTTCAGAACTCCGAGTTTCCGTGAAGCTGTTTTTATCACAGCCTCGATGTAATCCCTTGGACTAAGGTCGCAGCGAACGTCCATCCCCAGCATGGCGATTTTGCTTTATATCACACACTTTAACAAGATTTTCTGAGCCCCATTTGGCGATAAGCTCTAACGTCCTATTGAGTTCAATGACAAGCCTCTCCTTAATTTCCGCTCGCCCAGCCACTGCGCGTCCGTGGTATCCACCATGCACTGTACTATCGTCTTCATAGCAATGAATGTTCCCGAGAGAATAATAATAATGAAACTAGTTAAATCATGATTTTATTTGACGAAACATAAAGTAAAGAATATATTATAGCTTTTGTTTCAATAACGCGACATTAAATAAAGTCAAATTTGTAAAGATCGTGGTTGTTTTTATAGCAACATTGTATTAGCAAGGACTTCTTTATAAACTGTCGAACGGTCGACATCGGAAGAGAATTCTTAATAATCTTAGGTTTAATCCTCATGTGGGGATTTGAGACCAACTGGTACCGTACATTAATCAAGAGTATTGTCATATATAGTATACTGATGATTTACAAGTAGGTATATAGTTTGTTAGGTATACAAAGTTCAACTAATCCTTATTTATTGATGGAGGTAGAGCTTGGTATAGAAAGGTTGGATGTTATTAAAGGATTAGATACTAAACAAGTATTATTAATAATTCATTTTATGTAGCAATATATTTATATCATGTTAAATTTATATTTATATATAAGTATCGGCGATGACCCAGTGGTTTGAATACGGGAATCTAAACGGAAGAACCAGTCCAAATCCGGGCAAGCACCACTGAATGTTCATGTGCTTAATTTGTGTTGAAGAAGTGTGGGATGAAAACCGTACCAAAACTTAAAATGAGAATAGGCCTTGGCCCAGAAATGGCATATTAAAAGGCTCTCTGCTTAAATTGATTCATTTTTTTATTTAATGGTACATAATTATAATTAATTTAAGCTATTTATAGTTTGCGGTGAACCGCATTATTACGCTCTATTATGTAATATTTAATTAACACTATTATATGTACCAGATATTATACTTACATATATAATATATATATATATATATATATATATATATATATATATATATATATATATATATATATATATATATATATACTGCCTCGTTGGTCCAGTGGCTTGATATTCAATTCTCAGGTCGGTCCGATAAAAAGTTATTGGGTTTTTCTTTCAGAAAATTCTCAGTAGCAGCCCGGAGTCTGGAAGTTGGAAGTGTGTGAGACACTCTCGTGCCTCGGAAAACTCTTTCCAACTCTTGGAACTCTTTCCAGTCGTGTCGGGTTGTCCCATCGTATTATGAGAGTTAGAGAATAGAGAGTGCACCTGTGTTTGCGCACACACTTGTGCATTATAATATCTCCTGGGTAGTTGGCTAATCTCTCTTGAGATTGGCCACCGTGGCCGAAATCGGTCTGGAGGACATTATTATTATTATTATTATACATACATATATATACAATGATGTCAAAGAAGAAATGAGTATAAATAGAATACTCTTTAAAGTTACTTCTTCCATCCTTCATTCCATCTACCATTTATGAAAGTCATATAAACACTTTTTGTAATACTTTTTTTAATGTTTATTAGTAAATATGCTATGATGATATTAAATATTTATTGGCCTAATTACTTACTTTATTTATTTATTTAATGAAAACACCGTTCTCGTCTGCTACGTTAAAAATCTGCAAAAATATTGCGTTACAGTTTTTTCGGTTAAAATTAAATGAACTTTAGTTGAACTCTTTTTTCGGAAAATCACGCAAGAGAATCAATAAAATTGTTTTATATAATTTACAACAAACCGTATTAACAATATTTATACTAATTCAAAGTTATTGCTATTCGAAATTGACGAAGAAAAGATAAAACGAAGGTAATTCAAAGCCGGGCAATACGTATTACTCGGAAACTGATATCAGTTACAAGTTGCATACGAAAACGTGACTGGAAACTTGAATGTTAGATTTGTGTTTCAGGGTAGGAGATTGAATTCTAAGTTTATGTACATTGCTTATATTTATGGTATCCTTCTGTATCGCTTCTAATATAACCAATTAGAAAAAAGGAAATATTTTAATCGCAAACGTTTTAATTTAAATACAGAACAAAAATAATGATTTATATTTTTCGTTTATTTATATTATTCGTTTTTTTCTCAATCGCTGATTGATTGGATATTGTGAATATATTCACGATGCAAACAAAATGTTCTAAATTTAAATAAAAGTGCTCAAATGTTTGGTTGAAATTCGTTTTGAATAAATTGATTTCTGTACTCAATTTAGAATATTTGATTGTATTAGAAAATTAAATTGAAGAAAGTATAATGCAGTGCGGTATACAATAATTGTCCCTTGGTTAATGAATTATTGTCAGACAACGTAAAAAATATATATTTATCAAGGGGAGAATGGTAGACCTTGATATTAATAGACCCGATATAACCGCTGTAAAACAGAGTTGTCGTAGATAAATTGTTGCTCTCAGCTTTATTTAGACCATAATAATGACGCTATTAATCTCTCGTTAAATATCATTTAGGGACCATCCATTAAGTAATTCATTTCAATTTTCCTCGAGTCCGTCTAAGTGTCTTTGCTTAGTCTGTGTACATAAGCATAGATTAAATAATAATTATTTCAAATGTCTGCCGCTATTCGCTTGCGGCGTTGGTTGAAAATAAAAGGGCAAGTTTTAATACAGCTCACGCAAATGTACGTTCGTTTCAGTGAAATAGAATTAAAAATAAAATCCAACAAGATTGACAAAAGGCATTGAAAAAGCACATCTAAAAATGTTGGACTGACCATTTTCCATCACGTGTCGGTGGTGTATGTGTTTGCATGTTACAATGGATTACCCGGGTTAGCGGTTGCAATATTTATATTTTATTTCTATTAAAATAAGAAACTAAAATTCTGGCAAAGTTTTTACTAGTACCGCTGATTTTACAAGAACCGTAGTGATTATTTATTATTCATTAAAACTTATGGTTAAATGAATTCAGAATTCTTTATTTGTTTTTGTTCAGTCAGGGTTTCGTACAATTTAATTTAATAAATTGAAATTTAAAATTCGAACATTTACTTTAAAATATTTCAAAGAGAGAACGTAACGGAACTATGCTGCAAAGTTTTCGATATCAACTCTACAGTTTCTTTGAAAAATATTTCAGAGACAAATAGACACAATTGACAGCCCTATCTATGTATTTCATTGGGGGGTACAAATGGAACGAAAAAGTCGCTCACTTTGATGGCACTAGTTTATATATAGCGAGTTTTTGTATTCGCAACGGTTCCGTGGATTTCGGATTATGTGATGTTTGAATACGCGTTTAATTGTATTTTTTTGGGATAAAATGAAGTGATTCCTTATTCTTATTAAGTGTGGTGTGTGGCCCAGAAATTGTGCCGCATGTGTATCTCTCCAAAACTTCTCCTTAAAGGGGAGGGGAGGCCTTAGCCTAGTAGTATGACATTAACAGGATGTTACTTTTTTAACTTTTATGATAACGACCACCTTTTTCAAACTGAAAGATGCATTCTCTATACGTGGCTTTTAAAAAATAAGTTACTCTACAAAAAATTCTCATTTTAATTACAATAATACATTAAGTATTACGGGATTAAATATTATCCAAGTAAATATGAATAAATCAAAAATTTAAATCACGGAAGGGTCTCAAGTTATTTCATTGTTTTTTACGTATTTTTTATTAAAAATTATCCCATAATTATTTTGTAAATGGAAATTTCGTACGGACATTATTACCGGTTTATTACTTCGTTAAATTGGACCTTTAAAGGCGTTACAAACGCGGGGATGCAAAAGCCCTTTTTAAACAATATGACACAATATTCAATTCTGTATCAATTTGCATACATAGCGATTTACCCGAAAAACGTCGTTATCAAATTTGCATATCAACTTCACTTCAAACATTTTTTATTCAATAAGTTGTAAATGATAACACATCGTTACGACAATTCTCTAAAACCATTTACTGATAAAACCACCACACACACGTTTAATGTACGTAAATTATTAAAACTTAAATAGCTCGTCACATATCTATATTTACGGCATATTATATTGTAGTACTTTTTCATTTTTTCTAAGCAATTTCCGATTTCACTCATGCGCCACTCGTGGTACTGATACGTTAGAAACTTTCAAGCAAGTATAAAGAATTATTCATTTATATACGTTGCCTATGTTTGTATCTATATGTAATTATAGGCATAAGGGACATAAGATCGTAGTTCCCAAGGTTGGTGGCACATTGGCGATTTAAGCGATGGGCAACATTTCTTACAATGCCAATGTCTAAGGGCGTTGGTAACCACTTACCATCAGGTGGCCCATATGCTCGTCCACCTTCCTTTTCAAAAAAAAAAAAAATAATTTGCATGTCCAATAGTAAGTTCCAATAGCTTATTGATATACTCGAAAATATTTTAAAATAGAAAATATTTCTATATATGAAAGGTCCAATAAAGACTTTTTTATATTATTATACGAATGAAGAACAAATAGGTTTAAAGTCATCAAAGTGCTACTTGTATCGGTAAGGTATATATTAATTTACTTTTTTTACAAGTTTAAGGTGGGCTGTTGCTATTGTGATTATATTATCAAAATCGAAATTTTTTTATTCAAATAGCGTATATATAAATGAAATCTGCTCTTTGAGAAATCGTATACTGAAAACAATATTTATTGTTTCGCTAGTAGCTACTACTTAGATAGTAATTTATTATAATTCGTGTCAGTATACAATTTAATACTTAAAAATAGCGTAGTCCGTCGGTAGCGAACAAAATTTTGAATAACGATTTTTCGTCACCCCTACGTACTCGTACAATACATATAAATATGATTTATACTGGAGTATGGTTATACTTTTGCTGACGTAGGCAACGTATTATGCAGCTTAAAACGGAGGCGTGAGGATCAGTATCATGTGAGAGTTTCATGAAAACTTCTTCGTGAAACGTGACCTGTAATGTAGGATTAGCTCCATGTTGTACACTTAGTGATAAATGGCTTAGTTTGTGAACAGTAGCGGTGCAATGTTATCCTTGCAGTGAAACTGTTAACTGATATAATTTTGCATACATTTTCAACAAGCTTGAATTTATTTGTGCATTATTAATTTTTTTATTCTGAGGAAGACAGACATTGAGAAAGAGCGATAGAGAGGAACAATTAATTCGTCAGACTACGAATGCATTTGCTGTAAATAGTGGCTACCGTTTGAATACATTAAATGATTGATGTTTCTAATATTTTTCTTACATTTAACTAATACCCGCTGACTCGTTGGGTAGACTTTAAGGCCCCAGATAATGAGATTTTGCATTCAAATCCCGGGTCAGGCTACTAATATTTTATTGAATTTATTCGTCGAAAAATTCTCAGTAGCTGCCTGGCGTTAGGAACCTGGCAGTTTTTACACTCTCGTGCCGCGGAAAGCACGTAAAGCCGATAGTCCTGCGTCTGAACTCTTTCCGGTCGTTTCAGATTTGTTGTCTATCAGATTATAAATTGAGCTAATAGAGTGTACACTTACGTTTGTGCTCATATTTGTGCATTACAGTATGTTAATATAACAATTTAATATATTAAAGTAATATAATACAATTAATACCATACATCTCTTATCTCATATCTTTGTACACCAATGTAACTCATAAACAGAATAACAAAGTTGTTATACACAAGGCCTTATCAATAAGACGGCACTTACGACTCTCTCCCAGACAAACCAAGGAAGAGGAAGGAAAAATAAAGTTCAATGATTAACTAAAAATAATCTTATTTTATTAACAAGAAAATTAGTAACATTATGCTAAAAGTTATAAGCTTATATCCGTTAAATTTCAATAAGACGATAACGTATCAAGTTTACGCGCTATAACATTTAATATTCTCACCTACGTCATAAGATTAGCTTTTTAATTAATTTTATGTTCAGACGAACCCTGACAGTTATAATTGAGTTTAAAAGTTTATACGACTTTCACTTTATTATGATAATATTTATAGCTTACCTTTATTGTATCCTAATTGCTTTTTAATACAAATGTTTTATTAAATATCGGCGTGTTTTCATGATCATATTTTGTAAAGTTTCATGTTAATTATTGTACGTTTATATTTTATTATTTTATATACAGATTTAAAAAAATATTGACATACTTAGTACGAATTAAAATCAATTTTAACAATTGACAATCGGAATCGTATTTGACGTGTTCAATTCCAATGTAAATATATCGACACAGATTCAAATTTGGCCCAGCACTACGGTATTGACATAAGCGTGTTTTATTTTTGTAATTTAAGTTTTGATCGGCGGTGAATAAAAACATGGTGAGAAAACGTAAATAAAAGTACCGTAAGAATAAGTGCATCAGAGCGGCAGTGGGTTATGCAGTAATGGATTAATGTGGACAAAATATGAAGACAAAACTCGCATATGCAAAATAATATTATGACGTCATGTATCTAATCTCATAGTGAATCAGCGTTATGAAATATTTCTTTTTTTTTATTTGGGAGTATTTCTTTACAAACATCTTGTTTCTCAAAACAATTGCTTAAATTATGCTTAAATATTAACACCACTTATATTGCGCAATTCGACTAATGTAATCTTCAGTCATATTACTCATTACTAAATAGTAATTAGTTTGGTCTCCGAACGTGTTAATTTCCGAATTTAATACCATATTTGACATGCTTACTTACTATTAGCCTAGAGCAACATTTAGATATTCCACTGCTAACAAACAAAGCGAATGTACCAACCAACCTAATTCTGCGTATTTTGAATGTTACTAATTAAACATATACGTGGCTTCGTATGTTTTGACAGAATGGTTTTAATTTAAACCACCTAATTCAATATTAATTTTGTAGTTTCTGACTCAACTATAAATCATCTCATAATATGCTGTTTACGCCTACTTTTGAATGGCCCAAGATATTTGACTGTAAACTAGCAACTATTTCGATTTTTATGATGAGTGGAATCGTTTATATCAAAAGTCTTAGATTCTCCTGCGATCGATCCCGATCCCGTCGGCCTATTATTGTACTCACTCCTAAACCAAGCTGTATGCTTGATTGGAGAGGTTACATGATTCCTTAATATTCGTAATTCCTTAAAAAGAGTATCCCTTGTACTCTTTGAAAATTAGGTCTCTGTTTAGAAAAGTCTTACTTTCTGTAAATAAAAATACAAATATTTTTTTTAATAAAAAATACAATGGAGTTACGTTTGTGTAGAAAGTGCATATTCTGTTATTTTTATAGTCAGTTCAATTATTTTATCACAAAATACAATCATTTTTTTGGAATTTTAAATACTTTTTAAAGGTAATTAATATATATATGACACAAAAATAACTTTACTATAGAAAAGTAATATGTATATTACATTATATATTTTTGTTTTCGAATGTTATATATAAGCTACATCATGATCGTAATATGTTAACCGCAACATGTAAGGTTTCTTTGATATTATATTTATCACCCTTGTAAGCATCTCATATTATGCGATCTTGTTAAATGAAAACCATATTTCTCTTAACCGCAGTTCATTTGCATATCATATCTCAGTTAATTTGCTCTTTAAGGACGTACGTACGTAGACGTATATCTGAAATGTATGTTTAAACCTTAAACTGGATAATGATATGGTACATACACATGTATTTCGATTCTATCAAAAGCTAACTTAAAGAAAATTACCATTTATAATGTTTTCCCTTTTAAAATTTATAATATAAAATATGGTCCACAGTACTGTCAAAACGCTTCTTTTACTGATACTTTTTGTTGACAATCTTTTAAATATTATCGCATTTTTATTTACGTTTATTACAGACCCTGGATCGCTCAGTGCTTTGTTGATCTTTAAGGAAATCCGAGGATAAAATCCGAGCAAGGACTACTGAGTTTTCACATGTTTAATTTCTCCTGCTAGGAGGTAGAGGAAAAAGAAATCTTACATGTGTTGAATGACACTCAGCGATATGTACTCCTTTAAGTATATCGAATCTGTATTTAAATATACCATAGTATTTAGTGGACTAAGCCCCAAGCCCTTTCTTTAACAAAGGAGAAGACAAGACCTATTGGGATGATCACGGCTGTCCACAATTATATAATTATTTTATATGTTAACCGCGACATATAAACATTTTATCAATAACACGTATTTACTTCCAGAGCCTCGTTACTGTTTACAAATTAAATGCAAGCGAAAGCCATGGTTATTTAAAATTTTATTGTCAGTATATAACAAATATCACGATCCAATATCAATTTCATTTATTTGTATAAACTGGTTATGTGCTATGCGAGCTTACATAAAACCAAAAGTGATGTTTGTATAATAAACTTAACCAGAAAAAGAAAAATATTATATTATTGACAGAAACATCTTTACAATCAAAACCTCAGGATAGGCACTATTCGTTTTACAATATACATAATATCCTCTAGACCGATTTCGGCTACGGCGGCCAATCTCAAGAGAGATTAGCCAACTACGCAGGAGATATTATAGTGCAAAAGTGTGTGCGTTAACACAGGTGCACTTTCTATTCCCTAACTCTCATAATCCAATGGGACGGCAAAACGGCTTTACGTGCTTTCCGAGACACGGGAATGAACACACTTCCAACTTCCAGACTCCGGGCTGCTACTGAGAATTTTTTAACAGAAAAACCCTAATTTTTTATCGGCCCGACATGAAAATTGAACCCAGGACCTCCGGGTCTGGGGCCTCATATCAAGCCACTAGACCAACGAGGCAGATCAATACATATATGTATATGATAAACATTCCTTTGCAATATTAATATAGTTAATTATATATGTGTTCCGTTCTACTTAATAGGATCTGTTGTTTTCATATTTCTATTATAATAGAATAAAGAAATGAATAGAAGTAATATATAAAACCTTTTAAAGCCTGGTATGATATTATATGGTTTCCTGAATAAAATAAATTAAATGAAAATAAATTCTTAATTACATCTGGTGGCCTACAAAAACGATTAGTATTCTGGCTATATAAAGCGTATGACACCCTTACGTCCGTTACGTACCTTACTTAAGATACATTTAATAATGTTACTAAAATGATGATTTCAAATAGGAAGCCAAGTAATAAGAATACAGAATATTAAATAAAAAAAAAATATATAATTTTGAGTGAATCTCGATAGACGGATAGACCAATATAAATTTTCTTCTTTTATTTTCTAAAAGAGTTAAGCTGGGTCCAAGCGATGTAAGCTGATGAAATATGCGCTTACAGTTACAATAAATGGATCCGAGTTTGTGCAGAGACGAAATTGAAGTAAAAACTAAGTTCATCGGTTTTCAACCTGCTTACACTTAAGTTAAATAAAAAATAGGCACTGCAGATTAAAAAAAAAAATGATGAAATGTTCATTAAGAAAAATGTAAGAATTATTATATATGTAATAGTATGTCATTTGGACTTGAGCTTTTTAATTGTGTTAATTTAAAAAAAACTATGTAAGTTGGGTAAAACGGTAAACGATAAAATTCATAGTTCAAAATTTTTAAACCTTTGACTTTTAATCGAACATAGTTTTACAGATACTTACAACATATATTTATTTAATACCTTTGTAAAAAAGATCAAGTGCTTGTTTTTTAAAATTTGATATGCTGTACGGTGCGGCGCCGAGGGTATCGAGTGAAACTCACGACGACCAGACCAGACCATAACTGCGTTATACCTACACCATAATGCATTGATTAGGATAACCAGGTATAACCAGGTTTTTTATATTAAAATTACAGACACATAACATTCATTTTAAAAGGTGTATATTTTTATTTCATTTTATTTCTTAAAGACAGTAAGAAAACAAAGGTATTTTTGCTGTTGCAAAGCTAAATAAACTGCATTTAACCTAAAGTATTTTTAAATGCATGAAATGCATATTATTGAATTTGTATATAAAAGTTTTTTGAAGTTCACCCTTATGTTTTCTTTAGTTAATTACTGTATATTTAAAAAAGTACGAGTCGAAGGCTGGGGCGTCACAATTTGCACGACTTTAAAGCGTAGATCACACAATCTATTTAAATATTTTTTTATGAAACGCACTTCTCATTACCAAAGTGATTATTACATCTCACATATAAATTAAATTTTCATAATCATTAATTTAATGAAATCCCACTTATTGGAACTTTATTGCGAAGGAATCCTGAGCAGCAAGCTTTATATATAGAACGATAGTTTGATTCGATAGAACTAATAATATTACGTTAAACCTATTAAATGCCCCACATAGGAATATAACAAATGGATTTACTTTATAAAGCAAGAAAGCCATGGGACAGTAGACTGTTTATCAATTCAATGGAACTTGAAGAAAATTGTGACAGTTTTTTTAACTAAACAATACTTGTTTTTTAAAACTTTAACATTGAAATTGACAGAGATGGATTAGCTAACGCTAACGATTTGCTTAAAAATATTACGGAAAAAAGTGTTATAAATGTAATTATTTTAAGAAAAACAGGCAGTTATTGTATATTATGATAACGTTTGACTAGATATACAAGTACAACAGTATAACATTATTATAAATTATTTGAGCCGCCACTAAGCCACTCTTGACGGCTTGTGAGTTTCTGATGATCATTTTCATTATATTAATTTTAACAAAAATATAACTCAATGTCAATGTCAAATTTTTATTTTTTTAATTTTATTTTAATAAAGTCAAATTTAAAAAAGTCCCTCCTGGTTCCTACCCGACGCAAAGCTGCCTATAATGCAGGCCGCATTTCCACGCTATACGGCAATGGACAACCTCTGCGCCAAGTAGGACCCGGAGCGACTGTCAAATCCCCTCTTTTTTAGGCGATAGCCAATCTCCCTGATTAAAGCAAGGGCATCCGACCCCCAACATCCCGACGTCTCGAACGCTAGTGGCACAAATATTTTTTTATTTTGACCCGGGGGCATATTTTTTCCGTTTTCTCGCTGCTGCACTTTCAGCAGCCGCCCCAGCCGTCCGTGTTGTATGAGCCAGGTGAGAGACAGCGAAGGTATTGACACAGGTAGCATCCCACAAAAAACTCCTCCCCCTTTGCCATGGGACCAGTGTCAAACCATCTGATCTCTTGCCATCTGCCATAGACAACGCCCATAGACATTGTCATTGTAAGAAATTTTAACCATTGCTTACATCACCACTGCGATACCAACTTCGGGAACTAAGATGTTATGTCCCTTGTGCCTATAATTACACTGGTTCACTCACTCTTCATACCGGAACACAACAATACTGAGTACTGCTGTTTTGCGGAAAAATATCTGATCAGTGGGTGGTACCTACCCAGACGAGTTTGCACAAAGCAGCACCAGTGTGAAAGTGACCTAAAAAACATTTTTTTGTGTGAGATATTAATAATCCCCTCCCTTCCTCTCCTCTTACAACCTGGGTTCCTTCAAACGAGGCGTGAAGAGGCATCCTGCGGGCCGGCAAGGCGAAGGCGGCTAGTGCAGAACCTTCTTCCCGACTGTACTGGCCGTCGTCGCGTTTGGACTCTACTACCACTTACCATCAGATGGAGTAGTCAACATACAACGGGGAAACATAAAAAAAAGAGAGAGGGAAAGAGTTACGCCATATACTGAGAAAGATTAAAGACGTATGGTAACATCACGATACGATCCACGCGGGCCGAGCAGTAATGTTTAAGGAGAGTGAAAATGCGCAGAGTAGCTTGTTTATATAAAGTTAAACCAAATCGTCGAGGTCTCAAATTATTATAACTTACCATTAAATTTAAAAGGTTCTTGTGGCTCTTATTTACCCAGTCCATTTCGTCCGGCGTTGAATCTAAATAATTACTCGGTATTATTCATAGCTCAGCCAAAATATTTAACATTAATTTCAATGTTCGTATTGTCTGAGTGTTTCTATATATATATATATATAGTCGGGTAGCCGGGCTATCGCATCTAATTGTTGATTCGTGAACTCCTTAGCACGGGAATCCATGGTGGGCGGTATGCTCAGGAAACGTAAAATAAGTAGACTACAACGTTGACTTTTTATATTAATTTAATAAAAAATATTTAATTTTTTACACAATGAGACATTACACTAATAATTAGCGGTTTAGAGCAAATAGGTTTGCGAATGATCACCGCGTACAATCGCTGTCAACCAGTCCATAATTGACATGACGTTCGTCCGTCGTGACAAACGCAACTCCATTCGGTTTTATCCGCTCTAATAAACTAAACAGAATAATTTTCCAACGATAAAAAAAGTAACAAAATAAATTATCTCTCAAAATTAATTGATTTTCATTATTTAATCATGTCACACGTGCATATATATAATTTGCGTAATTTGGAAGATATTTTATTTAAATTGTGGTGGATGTTGTCGAAAAAGGTTTGTGAATTTGCTCGTAAAACTTTTCGATAGCTACCAAACAAATATAAAAAAATTTGTTACCTACAAAATGTTGAGTTTTAGTTAACATGCATGTTTTTTGTTTTAAGGGGTTTCGGTTTGACGCTAATTCTTCGATTATGTTACAAGTTGGTCTACAATTGTTATGTACAAGTGTTATGAAGACAAAATACAATATGAAAGTATTTTCTAGGTTAGTTTTAAACTCACCTTTACTATAATACGGGACTAAGCGAGGCACTCAGCTGCACAGCGGGATAGCGGTAATATATTATGTCTTTAGATTTATAAAAAAAACAGTCTTTGTTACGGCCACTTGTAATATTAAATATGACGCGGCTATTCGTTTAAAATATGTTTTATTATTACTATAGATGTTTTTATTACAGAATTATAATTGTAATGAACTGAATTATTAACGTTAAGTAAATAAGGTTACATAATTTTGTTTTGTTTGTCCAAGTGCATATTTATTCTTAGTTTTCAATAAATGTTATTACAACATTATGTGTTTGTTTAGCTACTTTTGTTATTTTTAAATACCCAATAGGAAGTTACTGTACAGAACTGTAGTAATACTTAAGATAAAGAATCGAATAGTTACCAAATTAATATTTCAAAAAACATATTTGCCATATTGCCTGGACTTAAACAGACTGAACTGTAGTCTGTACAACGCCTTATCTTACAGTTTAGTCTGTAAAAACCTTTGTAGACGTGAACTTTAAGATGGTTTTCCATTTTTTTTTTCATTTTAAGAGTCGCTTTGCACTCCTTCAACCTTAACCTTCGCCTCATCGACCCGTTGAAACATACCTATATATTATTTATAAACAGTTTTAAGATGACGATCACACGATCAAGGCATGCTCGATTTTTCACATTCTTAAGTTATATTTGTAATACATCTTGTTCATATCATAGTCTTGCCTTACTTGTGCTAACACCGAAAGTAAGCTATACATACAATAATAACTTTACCTTGTCATAATATACTTTCACGTTATTTATAAGTTTTTGTTTTAAGTGATTTACACTAATACTTTACGTAAACAATTTTAGATTTATTTTAGTAAATCATTTTATTTTTAAATTTTTTGTGATAATCATGTTTTTCTATTAAATTTGGAACCGTAGGACCTTTTAATCGGGTTGCTATTAATGGGGTTGCTATTAAAAGAAATACAAATGGCTGCTACGCTTACTCGCGGTGGGAAAGTTTTTCTTTAAACTAAAAGGGTATCTTGCTTGAAGTAAAACATATCTATTAAAAATAATTTCATTAAAAACATTAAAATTTGTTCAAAATCGGTGAAGGAAATCGAAGAATAATCACAATTAAAAATAAAGCTCGATTTGGCTTTATTTTTTACTAAATTATTAATACATTTTTTAAATAAAGCCTACCGAAAATTGAAAAAGGAATTTTATTATATATTTTTTATCTTTACTTAACCTAAAAGGGTCTGACATTTACTGTGAATGTTTCAGCCTGTCAGCGCTGTCGTGGATGCTGTCAATTTTTTCATATTTTCACGGTAATTATAACATGACTTATACAATTGCGTCGTTTCTCTGACGTAATTCACGCTACACTAAGTAACGTTTTTACCTTAACTTTTTATGATTTTTGCAATTTTAACAACCAGGTATGAAGACGTTAGGTCATAAAAAAGAATCTTTGAATATGTATGAGTATTCAATTATTAATTCACAAGAAGATAGTTTAATACCAAAATATTATATATTCAGCTTGGTACGAAATAAATGGTTGAAATTTTATTTTATTTTAAAACTTAGTCTAAGTTTTATTAGAACTAGATTTATAATAATTTATCACTGTATTATATATATTTAAATTATGCCTACAAATAAATTAAATTGGGTGTTATTTGAACGAAATGCAAGAGACCAAAATAAATTACAGTGTAATTATAAAATTTGAAAATTCAAATCGAAATACATGCAATTTATTAGTTTAATTCATATTACAATGACTACAATATAGTAAACGGATAACCTTACCGTCTTATTAATGGGTAATGAATCGCGGAAGGTCTCATTATAATTTATTTTACTTAAAATCTTTCTTAATGACATTTATGGTTTTCTTTTAACTTATAAATCACCATAGCCATGTGTTTCGTGGTTTAAGTTTATATTACTATTATCTTGATTGTTTATTAGTATAATGAGCTTATTAATAATAATAATATTATTATTATTATTTATGAGCTTGCATGTCTTTATTTCCAGGGAGCATAACAATGGAAATATATAAATGGCAAATATATCAACACTCAAAGTTGCTTTAGTATTATACAACAAATGGGAGTGACGGATCAAGTAAATCACTCCGAGACACCAGTACTTTGATATAATGTTTCTCGGAAATATAGTAGTACATCTTCTAAACGCAGTTCATCTTCAGACCAATTTGTCATAGCACCTGCGTTCTTGGAAGTGATCCCGCGAACTAATCTTTGAAAGACCGGAAAGATAATTGAAAAATTATTTAAATGTATATATAAGTGTATTACAACTGTAATAACTTAGCTAAATTATATCAATTTAAATTAACTTGTTACTTGTAGCCCCGCTCCTCTGTAATACAGATGTATTACTCTGTAAAAATCCATAGAAACGATTAATAATATTTTTATTTATCGCGTTTCGCCCACGCGTTCTATATATAGAAACGTTCTTTATTTGCTATCAGTCCAGTAGATAGAGTACATGACTCTAAACCGGAAAACAAATTAACAAGATCGAATCTGTGAAATCATACAGCAAATTTATTTATGTTGCTGAGGAAAAAAATGTGAGAAAGGTCACGAGATGTATCGAGAGAAGTTATATTATTATATATATTTTTAATATTAATGTGTATCCAAATAGAATTAGCACACGTACAGTCAAGTGGAAAACCTTCTCAAACTTAATATTTATATATAATTTTACTTTAAATTCATAGTAACCGACATGAGTTTAAAATCAGGATCATTATCTGTGACAAAAGTTTTAATTTATTGTATTTATATAATGTCACGTTATGTTAATTTGTACATTTTGAATTGGCTGAAAATAAGTAACGTAATAAACATTATAGTATAAAACACTTCGTTGATCTAGTAGCTAGTTAGCTACGTGAGTGCTTGTCGTTGGGGCGATCCTGTCGGCCTTAAAAGCCTAAATGGAACGAATTGTTTTGGATTTGAATACCAATTGGAATACCTGAGTAAAATCGGACGCGAAGCGACGACGACGTGGCACCATTGTGGCGTGGAATGGGACGCTACTCAGCATATGTTGGAGGCGTGCCTCACTTAGAACGTAGAGAGGCAGATCCTTGTGCCCAAAGTCGGACAAGACTTTTGCCTGCGAGCAATTGTGTTGGTGATCTTTCCCAGGGAATCGGGTCGTAGCCTCCTTTTGTGATGCTGTCATGGTTCAGAAAGCGATGGTGGAGTAGGAATGGAAAAAGATCTAGCATGGCGGAGACGTGCCGGCAAAGAACATATTATATTAGTGTGTATACTGTTTTCCTCTCCGTTGTTGAACAAAACAAAATCGACCAGAAGGACATGATCATTACTAAAGTTCATCTAAATCTTTCAATATAAAAAAGGTGTTTTAGGACAATATCTTTAATTCATAATATGTCACTTACAAAGTGGAATCATATGACAAAAGTTGGATAAAAATATATTATAATTCATAAAACAAAAGGGAAACGGAATATTGAATTAAGTTGGCTCGAATTTCTTTTGTCAAGATTGACTGGCAACGCTAATAAGGCTTTATATTTTCAGCACGATTTTCTTTACCAGAAGCTTAATTCCATTGGACTAGTTTTGATACAGCTTATTTATTTGAAGACATTAATCATTCATTTTAAAAGACATAATATGAGTTATATTTTGTTTTAACGTATAAGATAAAAGGTTGAGCATATTTATGTTTAGTCCATTTTTTGCACAAAACCTGAACATTTACTTAATAAATTAATCTTTAAAATTATTGAGCTTAGCAGAAAGAATAAGTAGACTTCAGACAAAAATAAGAAGAGAGTTCAAATGAGAGAAAGAACTGCTTATGGTGTTAAAAGCTAAAATTGGTGTTTATGCTTAAAATTAGTCTCGTGATTGGCAATAAAAGAAAAATGCTAGAAATCTGCATGTGATGAAAGGAACTCTTACAAACATATTTCTTTGGATAACAAAGACCGTAGTCACACATATGTATTATGTATGTCAACGAGCATACAATGAAACAATTTCCTCACAAGAAGGAAATGGCTTATTTCGGAGTTGTACGATGTTTTCGACTTAAATCTTAACTTATTATAAAAACTTTATTTATGAACAACATAATTTTTTACCTTTCTATCAAACAAAACTTACGAAGAAAGTCTTGTCTAGAATGCATAAAAAAAACCGCATGTATTTACATAAATTCACGCATATGTACATATACCACACAAACACATATATCAAAAAATATTTTTATGTTATTATATTTATATCCCATTTTGTTAACTCAGGATACGTTAAAAAAATATTATTATTATTCAGTTAACCTTATATTCTTCGACTTTAATGGGTAAAGGCCTACGATCCTTAATACACATTACTAAGTAACCCAGTTAGAACGTCAACGCTCCCTACTTATTTATTACAAATTTATACCTTATTATTGTTAATCTTACTGAAGTTTTCTAATTTTACTCATAAAATAACTGGGCTTACTTTTTGATTAATAAAAAAAATTATTATCATATTTTACAATATAATTTTGAAAAGCATTGAATTTAAAGATTTCTGCGAATATATATAATATAAAATTTTAAAAAATTTGCGCAATACGTGTGTATTGTAATGTAGTGTATATAAATAAAAAATTAAAAGCTGAATAATGTGATTAATTCTAATCAATCCTTTGATGTATTATCGCTTGACCGCTTATATCGAAGCGATTGTTCTGTCAATATGTCAAATTTATGCACGACGTGGCACGACTATTCTATTAAAACCTTAACCACATTGTCAATATTTCGTTAAAGTGGTGAAATTTCCACACGTTAAAGGAAACTTCGACAGTATCGGGAAATGGCGCGCCGCATTTCTATTTAACCTAGGTAAATGTTATCGGATATTTTTGGCTTATTATATATTAAGAGTCCTTACTTTTTCATTTGCTATATTAAAGTAAAAAATGTTCTAATATTTTTTAAGACAGTTTTATAAGACTTTAATTTGGAATTCTAATTTTAAATTTATTAGTCATCTGAAAGATCCTATATTAAATTTAAATACGTGAAACGCTTGGAGAGATTATGGGTTTGCTCAATACTGATAATGATGTTAATGTCCTTATTTCAAAGAAGTTAAAACCTTGATTGTCTTCGTGCATATTAAAAGGAGATAAGATTTTTTTTGATTTAATAAATTGTATTCCGTTTGAAAAAAAGCAAACCAATATGACAAAATAAAATCATTATCAGGTATAGCAAATATCCGAATTAATTAAGGTGGCTGTCACCAAACCGTATATAAACACACCATGCACACATACATATATATGCGGAAAATCGGCTTGGAGTCCATCAATAGATGACCATTAAGCTTTGTGATGTGGCTTCCAACCATTTATGTGGTGCTCACTCTAGTTAATTAGTTACGAGTTCGGCTGAATGCATTCAATTCTAGATTACACACATAGGTGGCTTTGACCGTAGTCATTATGGGACAAGTTACACAAATAACCAGCATGAATAGGCCAGCGCCAATTTAAATTGGTGATCTTTCAAGACTCGCTGAATAAAGGTTATTAGTGCTCGAGAGCATTTTATGTTTCACATGTTTTGAACAGAACTTAACATGTCATTTACGAACTGTTAATTTTATTTAATTTATATATATTGTCTTCAATAAACTTAAAGTTACACTCAATAAATGTCCCACTGTTGAGCAAAGGTATCTTTTCTGTTTAACATAATATTGTGTGGTTGTTGTTATCGAACCCACAATCGATGGTTGTGGGTTCGATTGACATCCAGGACAGACATCTGTGTGCATGAACATGTCTGTTTGTCCTGAGTCTGGGTGTAATTATCTATATAAGTATGTACATATTTACAAAAGAAAAGTAGTATATGTAGTATATCAGTTGTCTGGTTTCCATAGTACAAGCTCTGCCTTATTTGGATCAGATGGCCGTGTGTGAGATTGTCAAATTCAAAAGTTATAATTTTGATTAACCGAATTTGAACCCGTGATCTTCGTTTAAGAATCACGTTTTACCCATTTCTTCTCATCATATATATTAAGGGAAAATAATAAGATAAATATCTTTAATCTTAAAGAAAATAAGCAAAGACGGCAAAGTTTGTTGTGTTATGGCAACCTTGGTAAAAATACGAACATTTTTACGAATTTTAAAATGACGCCCTCAGTTAAGGCATGAGTTGACAACTTTAACTACCTTGTTACGTTCATTTCGGGACCGAAAAAGTTTTGTCTAAATGTATTTACATTATGTTGCAATGAAAAGGCAGTTTACTGTTGCTCTCATATTTTAATACACGAATTATAAAATTTATAGTGTATACATACTAACTGAATTTATAAAATTATATGATTTCAGAAGTGTGGCAGACAAGAAATGGGCTACCTAATGGAAGGTAAGATGGAAGGCAGAATAGAAATTGGCAATGTAAGCCATTCCATACATAGTTCTTGCACCCGTGCCGTTAACAAGGTATAGATGTTCGGTCGAAGAATCACTTATTCATGATTAGGTATTAGTACCTCTGCCCTTCAATTCAATTATTAAAGAAGAATTAGGAGTTATGTCTTTCAAAGATAAATTTAGATTCTATATCAAAATAGCTTTATAAATACCATTCGGAAATTTGTTCAGGTGTAAATCCTAAATTGCTTTTGCTTTAGGAGTTAATCAATCAATTTATCATAACAAAGTTTAATTTACGCAAAAACACTTAATAAGAACAACATTGTTAATGATTTTTTGTTATGACCCATAAACACAGATACAAAAATCTTTTGGCACGAGGTCCAAAAGTTCCTACAGGCAAAATTACTTGATACGTAAGAAGTTTTACTTTGAGGGAAAGAAAATAACTTATATTTAAACAGAAGTGCTATTCTGAGAAAAGGAAGATGAAGTAAATCTAAGACTTAGATTTTTATCCTTAAACTTCCAAAGAAAACTAGATTTGCGTTATTGCATAAACAAACTATTGCTGTTATTAAATTTATGCATTTCGTTTTGTTTTAAACGAACTTTTCTTCTTTTTTTTAAGAAAGAATAGAGTGGAGGAGAATGTGAAGGAAGTACGTACTTTTTCGAGTCTTGAAAAGGACGTAAAGCCTGCGCCTGAATTCTTTCCGGTAGTGTCGGATTTGCCGTCCCATCGGATTTTGAGGAGGAGTCAGGAGTCAGGTCTGTCAGGAGGACATCACCATTCTAAATGTATGTTTGAGTATATCTTTTTTGTTTATGAACCAATTTTGATAATTATTTTTGAATTGAGTTCAAAATACCTCTACAGTGAACTTAATATCAATTAATTACATTATTTTTTATTTTTAGCAGGCATTTTTTAAAGTAGCTTTTCATTTTTTGACAATAAAATATTTTTATTCAAATATAACTTGTTTATTAAAATATCTGAATCAAATATTTTACATGAATTTTAAATTAGTTCTACTCAAACAGTCAAGCTGAAACTTTGTTGGTCAATAACTGTTTGTCTTGATAAGACAATCTAGTATGCTAGGTTTTATTAACACTTTAAATAAAAACTCGTTCTTAAAAACAGTAACAGCTTGTTAATGTCCCACTTCTGGGCTAAGGCCTCATCTCCCTTTTGAGGAGAAGGTTGGTAGAATACATATGTGGCAGAATTTCAATGGAATTAGACACGTGCAGGTTTCATCACGATGTTTTCCTTCACCGTCAAGCACGAGATGAATTATAAACACAAATTAAGCACATGAAAATTCAGCGGAGATTGCCCGGGTTTGAACCCACGACCATCCATCGAACCACTAGGCCATCTCGGCTTTTTTTATATAAATTATTTTTTAAATATCATTAATAATATTTACCGTATCTTATATTATGTACAACTTAATAATAAAACTAAATTTGTGTCGTTTTCTCAACATTACAATATACGCTTGAAACCACAAAATAATTTACCAGGTATTATATTTAAACAGCTAAATATATTTTAATGGGTATATGTGATATGCTCTTCAGGTGATTACTGAGGTATATAATATGATATTAAGAATTTATTTACCAACAAGCCGTTCTCGGTATATGACACTCTTCACGTTCTAAGAATTTAATCATCGCATGACAAGGAACAAATTAAATTTTACCTCTATTTTGAAATTTAGTCTTAAAGCTAAGAGCTAGAAAGTCTATATTGCATAAAATTTCATAATTTTAATTCCTCGTCATCTGGGAAAATTATAATGACATGTGTAAAATATATAGATTTTCATAACATTGATAGAGCATGCTGAGCAGCCCAGCGCTGCGTGACCCTTTCGGTAGAATATTTCCGCTTTTGATAGGTACCTTTAAAAACTGGTTTTATTGTAGTTTCATATAGCTAATGGTCTATCCTTAAGATTTATAGTAAATAATCGATGGTATTAGTAACTACTCCAACGAGACCGTTGTTCCAATCGTATTCTCTCTCTTGGGGAACAAAATTTTCCAATGAGTATCCTGTACACAAAAAAAATATCAAAATCGGCTTACATTTAGAGAAGATATAGCTTAATATTCATAAAAAACAGCCGAATCAATATCCAAATATTTTAAAGTGATCTTAAAACGAAACGATTAAATTAACTTTATATATATTGACGTAATTGAAGAGCGCAATAAAAAACATGCAGTATTAACGTAAAAATACATAAAAATTAAAGGTTTCATCCGGTCCATTATCTCTTGGTGTTTTGACCATCGAAATACGAAATTCAATATTAAATGGTGCTATAAGAGCGTGATACGTATAAAATTTAATAGGAAAATCAAAATTCTGTTTACATTATAATTTTTTTTTAAATTTATCATTACTTCATATTTATCTCATTATATACGTTTTGCTTATGAAGCTTAGAACGAAATGTAATTTATAAACAACCATTGGCTTGCTACTTATGGATCAGGAGTTTTCAAATAACAGACAGTAGAGTGAATGTATGAAGATGACAGATAAATAATGAGTAAGATGACAGGCAATGAGTCAGCACAAGCAAAACGAATCGTTACGAACCGTTCTTCTTAGGTCAAAATATTTCCTTTTGTGAACCGGTGCGAAGATTCTTTTACTTCGAATATTGATAAATTAAATATAATCCTTTTTTCAACATTGTCATTGTCTAGTTACATTTGAATAAATGACGATGATGATGATGTCCTCCTGAGGGGTATCGGCGACGGCGGTCAATCTCAAGGAAGCCTAGCCAACTGCACAGACAACATAATAATGCACAAGACTCTCTATTCCGTCATTCATATAATCGCATGGGATCGCACTTCTAAATTCCAGGCTCGGCGCTGCTACTGAGATTTATACTGCCCTGGGATTTAAATCCTAGACCTCTGGACCTGCGGACTTATATCTAGCCGCAAGACCAACGAGGCAGTCAAACATAATACTGCCATTATTGCAAAAATTTCATTCTACGTCCTTATTTTTATAGGCTTGCTCGTCAGTCAATTAAAAATAATTAATCAAATAGATCCTTGGGTGCACGAGTAACGAGCGAAAAAAGAACAATGGTTGTTAAATATATCCAGTAACGATTAATTCAATTAATCCAATGTAGAAAACATTGAAATAATTGAATAAATCGCAAGGTTCTGTTGTTATTTGATACTCGTACATGAAATGCTGTACAACTGATTGTTATTACTATACGATTCTTTTGATCTTTTGTTGTGTTTTTTCGACATACAGGTAAACAAATGGTAACCAAAAAATGAGTGTCCCGACTTCATCCAAGTAAAATTCATACAAATTAACCGCTTTAAGTTGATGACTTATGTTCCAAATTTAAGATGATGAAAAAATGTATTTTAGGGAGGATTTGAGCATATCCGTTGGTAGGAAGCGTCTACTTCGCGAAAGAAGGAGGACTTTACCAACACTAAATTTCAAGTTACCCAAAGTTTCGGAGATCTCGTGATGAGTCAGTCAGTGGTATTTTCCTCATTTAAAATATACATAATATGTAGAAGATTTATGTATATTGAGCAAATGTATTATTTACATAATTATTTGATAATATATTTTTATTATAAAACTAACGTTAAATATAAACAAAATATAAATATTTATTTCTGAAGGAAACTTTTAATCTTATAAAGGCAGAATAATATTTCGAGACTTACGGATTATAGATTAAGTACCAATTTAAGCCGCATAATATCCGAGAGGCATTGAAGATGTTTATATTATATATGCAAAAAAAAACATCACGCTCGAATGAGGTTAGGAGGTAACGTTTGAAACACAAACCTACATGAAATACACACATAAGCAGATCTCAATTAGTGAAATTTCAAATTATATTTAATATATATATTGAAAAAAATTGCTTCCTCAAATGGCAATCAGTCTAATACTATAATACACTTATAATATTAGTCTGATCAGAAAGTAACTCTTTTTGTCTGTTTGTTATCCATAAGGACTAAGCCAATGAACCAATAGTAATAATTAAATTATTAATTTGGAATAGAAGTAGTCTAGGCTCTTGATAAAGATAAAATGACGGGATTAATGGAATAAGTAAACATGACGGAATAGGAGACTCGGTGACCAGTACGTATCGAGAAAAATACTTGAAATTATCACAGACAAATAAGTAAAAGACGAATTGAATTCAAAAAGAAAGTAACTACTTTTGCTCGGCACTTTTCATCTATCATAGTGAATGTGTAGAGTTCGTTTCTTTGGTAATTGATATATGAAGGCAGTCCCAAAAGCCTAGGAGGGCTGTGACTAAAATGTATTGAATAGCAACAGTACATTGGAAAAGAGATTTATCTCTCTCTTTGTAGATAACAAACAAATGGATCTCTGAAAACAAATAAATTTGATGTTGGCTGTGTACTATATATATACATATTTTTTTTTTCACAAACAATGGTTTTTATTCTAGGTATAAAGCATTTTCAGGCAGTCAAAACCTTTGAGTGAAGCGAAATTCCATTTCATTGTTTTGATATTGAATAGAAGATAATAAATAGGTGACGCATTTGAGTTTCCCTTAAAAGTAGAAGAATTTTCTGCCCGGCATTATTGGTTATTATTGTTTTTGAATTTGGATAACATTCTACATTTTGTTACAGTCATCTACGTTTGCAAAATAATTATAAAAAAACCATCAAAGGGGAACTAGGTTATGTGGGATTTTTACCCATTAAAACCACTGCGATGGCCATCCTCGGCGCGGATTGGAGAGGCTGCGGGATCGTGTTGATATAACGCATCCGCGGCCTCTCCCGTGCTGTGCTCCGCTCGTGCGGAGCTCTCCTCAGGGGGCGAAGGTAATCTCGCCCCCCCGCACTTCTCGCTAGTGCGTACGGCAGCGCGAGGCCATCCCGGCTGCCGTCGTTCTCAGGGCCGTCTGAAATAAGACACGCGAGGCCCCCACCTCACGCATCCACGGCCCCATGGTTACGCCCTATCTTTTAAGCCCCGAGCGTCGGGGCTGTAGGAGGGCCGAGATGACGCCGAGGTCATCTTCGCCGAGTAGGATCGGCCCTTTCTCGTTCCCGCTCCACCGTCTCCTTCTGGACCATGACGGTCACACAGAAGGAGGCTACGGTCCTCCACGCCGATTCCCTGCGGAGAACCGCCAACACGACTGCTCGCAGGGACAGGTCTTGTCCGACTTCGCGGGCCAGGAAAAAGCGGACCCTGGCGTTACTAGGCCGGGAAAACGGTAGACAGAAGAAGATATATTGTTATTTAAGGTTGTTTTTATTTATTTAGTAACGTTTTTGCTTTTGAAAAAATCACACATTGTTATTCCTACTGTGCGTTTATTATAATCTTATTTAAAAATGGGGCTGGTCCTAAAAATCCCTACTTAGCATCAAATGATTATTAAAATGAATTATTTGGCTATTACTAAACTGCTATGTTTAATAAAGCATAACTCTGAACGGACTAAGATTTAAAACTTGGAGCCATAGCAACTTTTATTCAGCTCAAAAATACCTATCCAACGATGTATTACGTGTGAGAGGAGACTAAAATTTGCTCCTCCTTTCGACTTGACGCTTTAATCTTTTTTATTTATATTATATATATATATATATATATATATATATATATATATATATATATATACATATACATATATATATCACAATTTGACTTAAAATAAAACATAATTATTGTAATGTTATAGTTATTCTTATAAGCTTATTAAGATATTATCGATATGACATTAATTGTACTCAGCCCACTATTGTCAACAAAGTTAGGGTGGGTTACAAGCGTAATTAATTTCAATCACGTTTCCGCTAACCCTGACAACTGCAGGCCTATTATTCGTAACCTATAGAGTCTTAAACATATTGCGTAGCCTTCGTAAAAATGTAACAATAATGTATTTGGCCCCTTTGATGTACGGTGCGTTTATCCGTCCGTGCGGATCGTTCAAACTTGTCTCACCGTGAAATCGCAACAGGTCACTGCGCCCGTGCACTCATTATGTACGTAGACTTGGAGTTTTTTATTAAATCCTCGGGTGAAATGAGTTTTTAAACTGTTTTGGTGAATTGGAGTAACTTCTCATTTTGTTTAATGAAACTTCGGTTTTATTATTACTGTTGTTTAAATTCAACTTGTTTAATTAATAGTAAAATAACCTACACTTAAAATATTATTTATATTGTGCATATGTATAAAAATTACTCATTATATATAAAGTTAGGAGGATGTCGCATAGGTAAAATTGTTACATATTTTTTTATGTGAAACATCTATTGGAGCGCCTTTGGGATACGACCTCGTATGCCGTGACGGCAACCGACATGACGCACTCTCATGCCTGCATGCCTTCCTACGTCACCGCTCTCTGCTCCCTTGTGTAAACGTGGCGTATACTATAAACTTCATTGCTTGTCTATGGGATTGTGTGCACTTGTATAGTACGCAATACACGCAGCAGTTATATGTTTGTTTTATTAACTAAACTATGTTTTTATTTATTTTATTTTACATTTATTTTTTATTTTAGGTTTTCTCTATCTATTAATTATTTCAGTAACCATCAATATCGATGTTTTTCATTTTATTTTCTTTGTTTCGGTAACGATTACATTAGCATCATATATATTATTTATATATATCCTACATCTTGGGTTAAGGGTAAGTTAAGGGTAAAGGGTTAAAATCAATGCAATATTATGTGCATTACATTTTAGTTTTTGTCAAAATATGAATATTATTTGTTTCAAGAAAACGTATTTAAATCTGTACACTTTGAAGAGCATGATTTCCTTATATAATTACGCGCAACTGAACGCCCTTTATGTAATGATCATTGACCCAGTTTATAAAGAGAGACGTAATGTATGACCTTTTAAAAATAGATGAAAACATGTACAAAATGGTTATTAAAATTTATATTTTATTATGTATGTGTAAAGTTATTGTCGATGTTGAACTCAATGATCAGGCAATCTAGCATAGTCAATAAAAGTAAAAGTAGTTAAAGAAAAAAATCTATAAATGGCTCACTGTTAGTTAAAGATTCCTATTAAAGGGGGAAGGTTTGGAGCTTATGTCTAATGTGGAAGTTTTCATCTGACTTTGCATGTGTGACTTCCGCGCGATGTTTTCCTTCATCGACGTATACGAGATACAGATAAATTCAGCATATGGAAACTCAATAGTGCCTGAGTTCGAACTGGCAATCTATACGCTATGTCAAGCGGAAAAAAACGATTTCAACGATGATTGTTCGATAAAATTGAAAACAGTAATATTCTTTAAGTACATTTAATATAAACTAAGTCAATGGTCGTACAAATGGCATTTTAATTGGAACAAGAATGTGATGAGAATACAGTAAATTTTCGTTAAACTATACATCAGTTATGAAATAATAAACAATTAACTTTTTACGTATTGTGGGTATTGAAAGATGTATTGATTTAACCGTCGATTTAATTCTATGAAATATATTGAAACCTAATAGGTTTTTAGTCCTTTCAAATATATAATATATTGAATTTAAATGATTTGTTATTGAAAACCGAGGATCGTATGAACCTATTTGAAACATGAACAGTATTTATTTAGTAGGTAGTTAGTATGTATACTACATGAGAAGTACCGCACCCATACAGCAAAAGCAATGCTTTTTAATTCTATCTTACTGTAGTTAGGATAATATAAAGAATAACTTAAAACAAGAAGGCTTTAAAATACCTTAATCGTCATTTCACAAGTTTTGCTAATTAAAAAGTATAATTATAAGTGAAATTACGGCCTCAAGGAAAATACTTAAAAGAAGAGAGCAGGATACTTTCCCAGAGGTTCGGAATTGAACCGACTATGGTCATATAGTTGGGTGTTCCGTACCGATATTGAGGTTTATTTGATTGAGAAATGTAACGCAAGTAATAATGTTTTAATTACGCTTCAAAGACAATATTTTTTTAAATTCTTATTGTAGTGTCATTGTATTTTCTAAAATTAGTAAATGAGATAAAAAGGCATAAAATGCTTTCATATTTTAAAAATCTCTACTTATTCGTAGTATAAATAAGGAAACATACAATAAATTCAGCTTGAAATTAATTATAATCACAAAAAATTACAAGTCTTATTTGTTAAATATTAACTTTTTATCGCATCTTTAAACACCGACAATATAATATGGCTACATTATTAACTGTCACCACTCTGCCTGTCAGATTCGCTCTCAAAGTAACCCACTGACATTAAAGTAATGAGCTTTCGGCCCTTCCTTTCAGTTTGTCCTTTTAATTTATAACGGTACAGCCGTTATAAATTAAAAATATGTAAAGGACATTTTATTAAAGAAACCCTATAGATATTAAATTTTTTTTTGTTAAAAATATTAATTATTATATTCTTGCTTATTAGTGAATTACTAAAATATACTTATATAGTATTGAATATTGTGCAATAAAATAAATTTACTGTGTATCTTGGTATGCCCACTTAATATGTCAGGAAAACATATACAAAAATATGTGTCGCATAATATCGTTTACTAGCGATTCCTTCCACAAAACCATCGACAACCTTAGGATTAGCGCAAAGAATCATAAGATCCAACTATTAGATTGAATTTGTAGCTGTTATTGTAATTGCTTAATTATTCTTGCAACTGGTAGAATATCTAATGTTTTCAATGAAAATGTGAGTATAATACGATTATACTATTTAAGATTAAATTTGGCATTATTTTAAGACAGAAGAACATTTTATTTCAAGAATAACAGAAATAAAAAATTTAGTTAATGTACGCTTCAAATATAAACTTAAGTATGTCCACTACAAATGAAGTTGATACATAAAGTATACAGTTGGGACTGCCTCTTTGGTCTCGGGCTAGATGTAAGGCCGCAGACCCGAAGATCTTGGTTTCGAATCTCAGATCGGGCCAATAAAAATTTATTGGGTTTTTCCGTCGAAAATTGTCTGTAGCATCCCGGAGTCTTGAAGTTGAAGGTGTGTGTACTCCCATGCTTCGGAAAGCCCGTAAAGCCGTTGGTCCTGCGCCTAAACTCCATTGCCGTCCCGTCGGATTATTAGAGTTAGGAAATAGAGCACGTTTGCGCATAAACTTGTGCACTATAATATGTCCTGCGCAGTTGGCTAATCTTTCTTGAGGTTGGCCGCCGTGGCCAAAAAGGATATTATTATATACAGTCAGGAGGATATTATTATATACAGTCGGGATATTTCTTTATCCTACAACTAGCTAGATACAAAAAAGCGCACTATCTGAAGTATACTGCCATTAACTTGGCTTTTGGGTGGTCATAAAATATTATTAGGACGACGTAGTTTGTTAAAAGTGTTTAATTGTGTTATTTGGATTGGAGTAATTTACTTCTATTTGTTGTTAAGATCAATTCGAGGTTTTTATAAACTTTGTTAAAACAGAAGTGAAACTTCTAGATGCCTAATATAAATACACAGACGAATTAAGAATTTATTTTATTGAAAGCTGGTTAAAAATTGCTCGTTATTTTAGACAGATATTGCGATCTCGATTCTTAACAGTATACTGTTCCTGGTAACCAAGATTAGTTTACGTTGTCACCGGCATCCTGTTAACGACCGACCCTAACAAGCGCGAAAATGACACTAGGGGACGTTTTCATTACACCGCCGCAAGATTTTTATGACATGTCACATTAACAACTAGTAGCTTTCAATTTACAGTATTTTTATAGGGGCTTGGGTGCTATGTGAGTAATATTACGAGGTCGAATTGTAGTGTATGTCTGAATAAAATGTTACGCAAAGAAGTATTACTTCTGCAACGAGTAATGAGCACGTGATATTTTAATGACTTTAAAAAGGGAGGCAGTGGAGTTGGTCGTATGTTAAACGGGTATGTTTAATTATTTATTTAATACTTATTGCACAACATAATTTTTGATTGCTACGTATTTCTCTCATTTTATATAATCAAAGAAAACAAAAATTGTGCGCAAAGGCGGTCTTATCACTTATAGCGATCTCTCACAGATAACCTTTGGTGAAAGAGTTTTTGTAAGAGAATAGGTAAGTGCATTTACATATAAATGTATGTTTTTTAACTAGTTTAACTGAATGGCCCGTATTTATTTTATAACGCATGACATAACGCCTTTCAAAATATCAAGTTATTTTAAACTAGAATAGCTTAACTGTAAACATAATTCCCGATTGTGTTTGTTTAAATGATTTAAACTATAGATACTCGTATTTGGTTAAAATCACATATTTTATCAAAATTTGGTCCTTTAGGTTCTAATAGAACTCACTTAATATTGCTTACTCACTGCTCGATAATTATTTTAGTTCAAATTAGTTACAGTTAATAACATTAATTGTAACGATTTCTGCAAATAAAAATTACTGTTAACACAAATTTTCTCTAGTTATTTCGGATGTACTAAAAGATACCTATATAATTGATACCTAGATATTTCAAAAAACGTTTAGGATACAATACGGAATTTGTTTTTATATAAACTAATCCTATTGATTATATACACGTCCATATATTTAAACGTATTTTAACAAACATATCAGTTAACAAAGCACGTGGGTCCTTCAGTAAGTTGTACTAGCACTGTAAGTATAGCGAATACGAATAGATCATTGTGTTTGTTTTATAAGCCATTAAGTTGGATGTAAGTTAAAAAAGTGAGAATAACTCAACAAGGATTTTTATAAGAACGTTTTATATTTACTACAATTTTTTTTGTAGTTATAACACCTGAATCAAGTCATTGTAATAGTGTAGATCAGCTTTAGATATTTAAATACTTCTTCATTGTTATAAATTAACTTCAATTAATTAAATTATTGTTTATGAATAGTTTAAACACTAGATGTATATGTCGAGTAGAGATAAGAGTTAAATTAGTCATAACAGGATCCTAATAAAGAATAAAGCATCTTTTGCTCAATAAAAACTGAGTTTTTATGCCAATGTAAAGTTTTTAAAGAATATTCGAGAAAATATTTTATAGGCTTTCAGAACAAAGTAACCATTGTTTGGAAATGCGAACGTTAAAAAACCTAGTTTTTCGAAGGTCGAATGCAGTATTGTCGCAGATTTAAAATTCAAACTTTTATTCCATTTCATTGTCAAAATATCTATATCGGTTCTTGTCCTATCTAACCTAAACATTATTACCGGAATATTATTGCAGTCTTGAATCGTATTTATTACTCAATATCAAATTATAGCATTAGTTAGCATACTGTTTATTTAGGCCTTGTCATATTTTAATAATTGTATTTAATATAATATCATTGTGTTCAAGCTCAGAAAATATTTTTGCGGTTAAGACGGCATACTTTCTACTTTTAATAATTATTAATTGTAAAGACGTTTTAATGAAAAGAAAGATTAAATCAAACAGAAATATTTGAATCAAATAAAGCACCCTTGTTTGTACAATTATATTTTAAGAATTTCAGCTCTACGCTTTCAACTAAATTAAATTAGCGTCCTTTTATCTTTGTATAAAGTGAAACTAAAGCTAATTAGATGGTCTCTAATTAAATATGTTTGTAATAACTTGCATTAAAACATTGTTTGACTTTTACGTCCTCGCTAGTACAGTTTGATTAGAATATTTTGTATTTTTTTTATTGCAAACTCTTATAAATAATATAATAGTGTATTATAATAAAATATCTATAAAAGAAATATTAAGCTAGCGTTTTGTATTGTAGTTATGGCTTATACAATTAAATAAGTAACTTATTTTATTTAGTCCCTTTGTTCCACTCGTTATTCTACCGCCAAGCAGCAATACTGAGCTTTGCTTTGTTAGGTTCTGGTTCGAAAAGTGCCCATTCGTCAGAATGCCTACCTATTTTAAAAACGTCAAATTGTTTTTCCTGTACACTGGCCCACTAATTTTTTAAACTGATAGACGGCAAAATTTAAAGTACTTAGCTACTTAGACGGGCCTACACGAAGTTCTACTATCAGTAATTTCGAGAATAATGAAGCTGGCTTGGACGGAAAATTATTGTTCGGAACACATCAAATTATTAAATAGACAACCCTAAGATATGTTACAAAAGCCATCGACCCTCTTTAAACTACAGAGGACGCTCGCAAATAGTATTTTAATGAAATAAGCAAGAAAATGTCTTTGAACTGCTTTTGTGAAAAATGCTTTTAAATTTTATATAAATACAAGAGCGCATTTTACATAAATTGCATTGTTTTAAATTACAAAATGGTAAAAACGTGATGTGAATGTGATATTATAATTTTGCATATTCGAATATATTTTATTTAAGGACGTTAACAAATTTATTGATAAAAATATCAATAATGTCAAACGTCAGCAGCGTAAACAAAATGGTTCTTTTGAATTCGTGCAATTTAATTAAAACTTTTGAATTTCAATATAGATAAGAAATTATCTTTTAAAGTTAAGGGCGTTTATATTTATAAAACGCATTTTCGAAAAAAAAAACAAAGATACGTATATCCCATTATTATCAATGTATTTTAAGCATTTCGTTTTGATATCTTCAAGCATAATTTGTATATTATAATAAAAAACCATTTATTGCGTATACCTGTATATCTCTTATTATTCTATTTTTAAATCAAGGTTGCTTTAAGGACTGCCATTAAATCCTGTGCAAGACACCGTCGTTCTAACGTTGATGACATTTGTGGTTCTTTTGAATTTCTTAACTTACTTTTCTTTTCTCATTCTTATATTTCTAAGTGACGACGGGCGAGATGTTATTCTTTGCTAATACTTTAAGAATGCTATTCTTGTGTTCCATTGTAGCTGACAAAAGTTATTTTTTAATGATTCCACGAATGAATATCACGTTAGATTTTGATATTATTATTTTTTCAACTACGCCGATGTTATATAGTAATTTTTACTGACAAAAATATTTTGATTCTCTACGTTCTCAACAAAACATGGTCTTCTTTTGTATAAAATTTATCCTTTCACCCCGTTTGTATACAACTGCCTACAAAACAGCGATGAAGGCACGAATCTCCACAGCAATAAACAAAAGCAATAATCCTGCTTTTCAATAAGCTATTCGAATGAACTATTATAATACAATGCGTTTTATAATGAAAAATCGAAATAGTATAGCGAATAGAATACCTCAATTTTGTCCGGAGGTTCTGATTTCAAATCCGAGTGATCAGCAAGGAAAATTATTTTTTTATATGCGTTAATCATGTGTGTTTAGTGGTGAAATATATCCATAATCTAATGATATTCCACAACAGGTTTTCTGTATTCAAACGAATGTTACATATGAATCAAACTAAAATTTATATTAAAAACTCTTTTGCTAATATTATTTTATCAACAATGTCTTTTATTTGAACTTTTTATACGTTCATTTTAAACGTATATTTGTAAAATCCGATTATCATTGAATTGTATTGAATTGGACTGTAAACCTTTGATGTATTACAACAGAATATATTCCATTAACATCGAAAACATAATCTAGATATTGCTTGAAACCAATCATCCTAATTGACAGCGGTTTATTTACAAAACAATACGCTATAATATAATACAGTTAGCGTGGAATTTGTTTTAGCATTTATGTCTTAAAACAATATATATAAATACAATGTGTATTGATTTCAATCGAATAAAAATTTTAATTAAATAAAAATACTGTACACATATAACATAGTTGCTTATATTTTAACGTTTGTCTTTGGTTGGTTTGGAGCCTTAATTTACCACGCTGCTCCAATGTGAGTTTATGCCAGATTTTCAATTGACAGATGGAGATTTCCACACGACGCTTTCCTTTACCGCCGAGTGCGACATGAATTTTAAACATCAAGTCATTATAGGAAAATTCAGTGATTCCGAACATTTAAGTAAGATTTTTTTTTTATAATAATAATTAATATTTTTATGAAAAGGACTCAAAATATTATAATTTTATTCAGAAATTAAAAAAATAATAAAAAATGCGAGACATGAAACCTTTACGTTTTTTCTCACACTACATATAAAAAATTTTATACAAAATCAAATTCTAAATGACATCGCGTTTTATTAAAAAAAAAACTTCTAAAATGAAATTATTAAAATCAGTTTATAAATCTCATACTTAAAAATATTGACAAATTACCTTTAAACATGAATTCCGTGAACACAATACTTAATTCGGTCACCATATTAACAATAACACTTAGATTCAAGTAATAAAATGAAAACATTTCCGAAGGTGCTTCCATGAACCTTAATCCAATTTTCGTTAAATTCAAATTTAATACGGACAAATACACGATACGTATTGTTATATTTATGCATAACAATTGGAAGGTTGATATATGAATGTAGAATTTTAATATTGTTCGAATTTTATGATTAATTTCCTTTGTGAGAGAGCTTTTATTTCCTTTATTTTATCGCCATAACGGTTTTCAACTACATACATAAAATACTGACACGTTGAAAAGTTTGAATTGATTTATTTATGTTTATAGAAGTGATATATATATTTTTTAATTTTTGAATATATAAATAATTATATCACGTTAAAGACACGTTGTTAAAATTATCTTGTATTTATTATCTGTAGTAAATTGTAGTTTTTTAGGTTACTTGTTTTAATTGTTATCAGAACTATAAGTTAAAGCAAAGTTTCAATTCTATGTATGGAATTTCGGTTGCAAGATTTGATCTACACCTACTAGAATTGGTTGAACATAACAATCTTGTAATTTTTTTAACGATACACCATATTTTGATTTCCCGTGTGAAAGCTTAAAAGTGAGTGTTAAAATTTTTACACTACATACGTACTTAGACAATTTTTTTAGAGGATGAACCTACTCTGAATATTTCTCTTATATTCAGAATACGTTGTTAATAATATAATTATTATTATCGTGATAAAAACAATAAACGTTGGAACTAAATTGTTTTTTTATGTAACAATATTAACAAAATGTCTTCCATAAATTTTAGAATTAAAGTATTTTGTAAAAATATTATATAATAGTATAAAGATTTTTAAAAATAGCAATTACAAAGAGTTAGGAAACTAAAACGAATTTAAATGAAATGTTATGTACGTTTGCTTGAAATCATAAGTCAAAACTCAATTCACCAAGAAAATACAACCAAAATGAATGTATATATTGTATCGGGCTCCGTGATCTACTGTATATTCTATGGATCTGTATGGAGATAGCTGCATAAACGGTTTTACCTTCAATATAGAAATCTGAATCGAAAAATCCAAGATTATTGGAAAATGATCCCTCGAACGTTCCTAGGTTTGGTTTCCGATTCAACGGAAAATCACGTAAATCTCTTTAGGAAGGATTCCATTCGAATCTCTTTAAAAATGATATAAAAACGCCTTAAGCCCGCGTCTGTAAATACGAGTACGTCATGAAATCACGTTCAAGATAGATTATTAAAATATCGCCTTTCAAGACGCTCGTTTGCCTAATTTTAACACGGGGTGTAAAAGAAAATCCTTCAAGATCAAAATAAATACTTTCATATCCATTTAAATTCTCGCATAAAGAATAATAAATAAATAATATTTAAATTTATTATAATAAAGCTGAAATGACGCCATGACGGTTCAAAGATGTAAATCTTAATTGAATATCGCGCGTTAAAATCCGTGTAAGCGTCATTGAATTTTCATGTGCGATTGAGGCACCTTTACACCTGTCGCTTATTTTTTCTGTGTACACATGCTTACATTCAGTTGTAGTTTTAATTAAAGGTTGAATTTTTGAACTCTAAGATTGTATTTTTAAGAAGTCATTTTTTTTCTTAGCTTAAAAATGTATCTTGGTTGTTGAATATTTCATTGGATAATACTTAGAGTTTCACTGTCATATTAAAAAGTGATTATAATTTTATTTTCTATATATTTCTATTATTTTATATATTTTTTTTTTCTTAGGGTTACGGTACTTTCAGAATTGGCCCAAAAATATGTTAAGACGGAAGTAATATATAAAATTAGATATCGGTACATATGTTTGAAATTAATATACATCGACACCGTTTGACCGACTACCGTTACAGTGGGCACATATTCAAATATGTTTTATTCACCGTTACGGTTTTTATAGTAACCACTGTAACCACTGTAACTGGCCACTTGGTACTGGACCACCTCAATTTCTATATCGTTTCAAAAGATCGCCGTGATAATTGGTATATAAACAAACGAAAGCCAATATTTATTGATTTTTGCTAGTACAATATAATGAGAAAGTTCTACCAATTGCAATAGTAGTGCTCGGTTAAATGGAAAGTCTTTACAGCAAATTGTGACAAGTAGCTTATAAAGTTTTAATATTTACACTTACACTTACACTGAAATACCACTAGACGTGGTAAGGATATAATATTTGAGTGTAAATTTCTAAGCGACCCTATTCTAAAACTGGACCCTCGAAAATATCTTATTCATTAGTGTATATACTTAATGCGGTAAACCTTACTTTAACTGGAATAGAAATACTTGTGAAAGGTCAGACATTGTTGTAGCAACTTTATAGCTATTACTGCATGTGATTTTCAACTTAATTGACTTTTTCGATGCACAAGATCATTTAAATTAAAAAAGACAAAAAATTCTGAAATTAAGTTTTAAAATAAAAAAAAATCTTATTGATTATTAACATGATTATAAATATTTTATTTATGTTAAAGTTGCACGTCCACTTTTAATTTTTTTTGACTAACTACAATGTATGTATATTTAAATTTAATCAGACTATAGTTTTATATACTGTAAGAGTATTGTGAATAACATGCGTAATAAATAAAAGTATATTAAATAGAAAACAATATATTATTTAAATACACAATTTAAATAAAGTTAAGATATCCAGGGCAAGGTGAAAAACGATTGACGGCGCCAGATGAGGTCTCATAAGCGAATTTCCTATAATATGAGTGGAAACTAAATCACACGTACTTGACCTAACATGGGAACTGCATTAGCCTCCGATAATTAATTTAGGACTCAGCTCGACCTACAGAATCTACATGCGAGTGCAACGCGGGACTTATAACTTGTTTATTTCTCAGCCACCAAGCTAATTTGTCCTCTAAAATATGGAACGAATTTACAAAGTGACGATCAAGGTAACTGCAGCTGAAATTTATACCCGTAAGCTAGTTACCGTTGTACTTCTATCGTGTTTAGTTTTTATTTTCAGTTTATTTTAATATAGAATATTTGAAGTAAAATTACACGCTTAGTGGATTAACGATATTATTAAACCTTTTAATGTTATCACTTGTTTGACATTCAAAAATGATCATCGATAAACCTGACGTTGAATGAGAGAATTATAATAAAATTTGATCTTGTTTATGAGGACAAATAGAATGATGACATCTAAGTTAAGCTTTATTATAAAGAAAGTAGTTGTTTTGAACATCGCCGTATAAAATTTCAACGAAACTGAACGAAATAATTTACACAATGTTAATAAACATACAAATTAAATTTTGTATGGTTATTATTTACGCATATTACTTAGAGGTTAAGACGAAATTCATGACTTTGTACATTATACCTCCAAGCTTTCACATGTAAGCCGAAGCGACGAAATGTAGCTATTAATATTGCGGCGAAATATGTTCTACCATAAATGAAATTTTATGATCCTTACCTCGGTAAGGGCTGGGATCGCCAAGTGAATTTGTCACGCGAAACAAATATTAAGTGAGGTAGTCTCATTCGATTTGGTCATTACAAAGAATACTTTCGATAGGTGTAAGGAAGTTCTATGTGAATTGCAAAGGTTGGTTGAGAAAGGAAATCCGGTTTAATAAAAAATATAAATTTTATGCTTAAATTAAAAAAAATGAAGTCTGTAGTTATTTTAATTAATATTCGTTGCCGGTTCTTCTCGGTAGAATTAACATACTTTAATCCGATTCAGAAATAGTTATATATTAAATATTATCTTGTAACACGACAAGTGTGTTTGAATTAAGAATATTTTCTTAATTAAAATTCTTTGAGTTTTATCGAGACTGATAATACGGCGTTTTCGTTAATATGTTTTGAACGGTATTTATTAATATCTTAATTTATCTGATATAGGCGTACTAAAACTCCTATATTTTTGTAATTCCGCAAGTTTTATAAAATCACGGAGTTTATTTTAAAGATTGAAAAAAATGTAACAATAAATAAAATAGAAAAGGACAAGAACAATCAATTCCTTCAAATTGTAATAACAGTACATCAATTCAATTATAAAGTTTCTTGTATTCGAAATTTAAAAATAGAAGACACGTAAATATAAGAGGTAGAACTATCTAGAAAATCCCTCAGTTATCTAAAACTTTCATTGCGGAAATGTCATACTTCAGAGAATGGCAAAAATATGAGGGAGATAAACACGGGGCTTCGCATGAAAGCTTTAGTTCGAGCGTTATCATATTTCATTCAAGATTATTCAAAATAATTCATCGATTTTTTCATTAAAAATTACATCTAAATTATAAACAGTTCTCAGTTTTCAAAATTGGAACAAAAAAATCTCTTTGAAGTAACGCTTTCTTAAGGGATCTTCTTTATTTTATTTAAAATGTATTAAATATTTAATATTACATTTACGTACCATATCATTTATAAATGGTTGTTAGCGGATAATTTTGAAAAAAATAATATTTTTAGTGCTGTTATAAGTATTTTTAACAAAATATTATGGTGATAGGTTCATACGGGACGAGAGTAAGACGTCACTTTCAAGAATCAATCGCTACAAAGGTAATATTGATGTAATATTGCTCTAAGGAAAGCACTATGATGTACTCGAAATATTTAATACATAATATATTGTCTTGAAATAGATTTTTTCTAAGGGGATATACGTCTTTCAAGAGTTACATCGAGGCTGTGATAAAAACAGCTTCACGGAAACTCGGAGTTCTGAACAAGGTGCGGCGTTTTTTCACGCCACAACAACTGTGCCTGCTGTACAAAACACAGGTACGGTCCTGCGTTGAATATTGCTCGCACCTTTGGGATGGCTCCGCTAAGTACCTACTTGAGGCCTTGGACCGGTTGCAGCGACGTGCGGTCCGCATTATTGGCGACGTAAAGGTCACTAACACCCTCGAGCCTTTACAATTGCGTCGAGAGATAGCTGCGCTGAGCGCTTTCTATCGACTGTATCACGGCGAGTGTTCCGAGGAATTATTTTCCCTAATTCCTGCTTCCCCCTTCCTTCACAAGTCTACGCGTGCTGGCTCTCGATGTCACCGACTAACTGTGACATCAATTCCATCGCGCACAAAGAAATTTGGCAACTCCTTTCTTTGTCGCACTTCCAAGAAATGGAATTCCTTACCAGCTCACGTATTCCCCTCCTCTTACGACCCGGGTTCCTTCAAACGAGGCGTGAAGAGGCATCTTGCGGGCCGGCAAGGCGAGGGCGGCTAGTGCAGAACCTTCTTCCCAACTGTACTGGCCGTCCTCGCGTTTGGACTCTACTACCACTTAACATCAGGTGGAATAGAGTCATTTGCCCTCCCGGCAAATATAAAAAAAAAAAAGTTAGTTAACATAATTTAACGTTTATCAGTACAAAAAAATAATAATCAGAAAAATAAACTTGAACGATACTAGTCGTATGACCTTGTAAAGGCCTGTGTGGTCCACCCACACAGGCCTTTACAAGGTACCCCACTTTCATATACATATACATTCATCCGTTGCACTTTAATGTTGTCTATTATTATTTTGCCAATTTAAATCGGATGAATATGATTCACTGTAGAGACATAACAACTTAAATCCCCTGTTATGCGGCGCATGGTCCTTCGTTAATTACATAATAGTAAAAACAAGTAACTTGCGAAATTAAATAAATTTACTCTTTATCTGGTACTAAAATCCCGTGATATTTTTCTTTAACCGATGGGATATAAATATTTGCCAACCAACATATTCGCCAGTACTGAGCTAATGGGTCGTACAACACGCCCCGTTTATTTTATTCACGCGTTTATTTAAGTACCTCGTAATATTTTAATACTATTAAAGTAAAACTTACCTCTTTATAATATTACAATAGTATCATTTCTTACTAGCAATATAAAACTTCTAACTTACATATAAAAATAAAATTTAAATAATATACCGTACTAAATTACAAAGGACGAAATATGCCGTATAAGTCTTCAAGCTCACCTCCTCTGTAAGATGATAGTTGCTTATAAATCACCTTTGTGTAAATGGTATTTTCCAGGTTATTTTACATATTTGCGTAGACTTCGATCTATTAATAGAATAGCTCGGTACGGGGCTTGTACTCGACCTACCCACCACTTACCCTCCCATTCAAAATTGCACATTGAAATCACCTTCTTATTTAGGTCGTTATAAATATTTTTAATATCGGTTAAAGTCAATTACACGACAGTTTTCGCGTGGGAGCATCCACGTCTGCGTCTTTGTAGAATATGATTATTATTATAATGTTTTTGACATTAATTTTTGTTGATATTGTAATATAATTTACTTTTATTTCGTTCGCTTTGTTGTTTATTTGAGTTCGAATGTCGATAAAATAATTAGAGTTTTATTACTTCTGAATAAACTTTATACTGTTGAATGTTCTTTACAACTTTAAAGACGTATCACTTGGTAAGAGTATCTGTTTTAGTTGTTAATTCGAAGTGATTAGTGATAAGTTTATAGTGTAACTATCTCAATTAATAAATAAATACACAAAACTAAATTTATATAAATCATTAAATTCAATATAAAAAAAATATGTATTTTATATTTATTTGTTTGTTAATAGGGTTAGTATATTACTATTTATGTCATGTTACAGCTTTTTCTCATGTCAATCTTGGTCATATTGCCAGCTGATTCAGTCAATTCACCGTTTTCTCACCTTAAATCTCACTAATTTTTCAGCAAAAAACTGTTGAGTAAAATAATTTTACCTCAAAGTACTTTCTTTGTTTTCCCGTGGTAATATCTCAAAAACCAAACATAATATTAAGTTTATTAGTATATTTACCGTTTATAGAATAAAATATATATATCAAACTGTATTATTATTTGCATGAATATTATAATAAAAATATATTAACGAAAAATTATTTCATTTATATATGATATATATATATATATATATATATATATATATATATATATATATATATATATATATATATATATATATATATATATATATATATATATATCATGTATGATAAAATTTCCCCGGTGATGCAACCTGGTGAATTACTCTCAAATCCTTTTTAAGAGTAGGGGAGACTATTGCCTAGACCACTTATTGAAGTATTATTATACAAGATTATACAATAGGTAGGATTTTTTTTCTATTTTATACATACTATATTTAGCCACTCAGAAAATATTAAGAGAACTTGATTAGCAAGTGTTAATTAATCCACCAAATAGCTCTAAAGGTTAGCCTTGCACCCTTAATTTCCCCTGTTTTGTTCTCTTCAGATTTCTTTAGGTAGTGTTAGGTTAACATCAAGAGAAGACTCAAAACTCGCATTACGTTACTACCTCCAAAATAGCATATATGTATTATAACCAAATATAAATACACTATAATAAAAAATATCTAAATTTGTATATAAGATATGAAAAAACTTTTATATATAAAATAAAACAATTTACTATATATTTAAAATTTGAGTTTTTAAAGATATTAATTGTTCATTTATCTTCTACATATTGTCCTACTCTAGATGATCGACGGTAATTAATAATATATTAACCCTGAACCCATGTATTAATATATCATTGTTAATTGACACCACTTGGCTGAGATTATGTATTGCCTTTCAAGTGAAGGTTCCCTAATGGATGCATTAAAAACTGTCTGTATTTTATGTCGCTTATAATTACGACATTGACGGTTATTAGTTTAGATCCTCCGATCTTGTTAATTATTCTGTGATTTTTTTTACATTTAATGGCATGAAAAATCGGCTATTATGATATATGGTGTTGTATGGAAATGTTCCTGGGATACATATTGTTCTTTTTTTAATATATATTTAGCAAATTTATTGGTTTGGTTATATTAAATATAAGGGAATTGGCTAAGGAATTTTCTAGATATATATAAAATATACCCAAATTTGATTTGGGTATATCTATTTGAGATAGACTAATAAACTTCAAACCGTTAACCGATTAATAAAAGAATTGTCAGATATATGTCTTTTGTAGTTTATTTTATAATAACTCGCCACACGCCAGTGCTGCACCATATCCACTTCCATATCGTTTATAGAGTCGAAAAAGATCGTATAAAAAGATATTTAAAAAGGTATTGTTTTGGATACCGATCATTACCCAGGAAGGAAAGTATTTATTGTGACATATATTTATAAAGAGCTGAAAATGTTATTATTGTTAAGAATTTATGGCAAGTTTCAAGCAGCTGCGGTTTGAACTACATTAAAATTTGATATAATAGTATTATGTAATATTATTATGGCATTCAGGTGGGACGATAACAGCTTTAACGATAATTTTGTTTATTGGGTGATAGTTAAACAATACGAATTGCAAATCAATGATGACAGAAAGAGGATCAGTGTTTGATTAAACCCCCGCTAAACTAGGTATTTTTTGTGAGACCGAAAATATTATAAAACGGTTCCTGAAAATTAAAACGTTGGAAAGATATTAAATTCACATGAAACGTGTATAGTTTTTTGCCTCGATCTCATTTTTAGCTTCATTGCTTCTCGTTTTTGGTATTTGCTGGGATTGTATTTCTCGTTTTATCGCATAAACGATTTCAGGCGCTATTCACTTTTAATTATTTTTTAAACGACACACTAAAACTACATATATTGAGAATTTTATTTCTCAATAAATAAAGATTATAATTGAATGGCAGAACTGACATAATATCGCGTTGAAATATATATTTCTAATAAAAACCTAGAAAAGTCAACAAAGTTATTGCTTTGAATGCTTGAATAAATACTTATAGTATATCAGGACAAAAAAAAGATGTTGTATTTGTTTTTATTTTATAAATATAATTAATAAAAACAAATACATTATTGTTCAGAAAAACTACACAATAGATATTAATACTAAATGTGCATGAAATATACAAAAGTTGGTCATTTCAAAAGTGTTTTCTTTTAGACAACCTTTAGATAAAGAAGAAATTGATAAAGTGATGTACATGGTAACAAGTATGCAATAAATAAATGAACTTATACTGATATATTATATAACGGTTATAGACTAGAGGATGCCAGGATTCCACGAAAAATTTCAATATTAAAGTTCAAATACTTTAGTAAAAATGTTTCGGTTATAAAACCTTTAGATAATAAAATTAACAAATTCATAGATGATAACAAATCTTGGAAATGAAATCGTCGCCTCTAGGCCATTTCAAATTATAAATAATATTAAATAATCGTAATAAAAATCTTTTCCGAAAAACTTATTTCTGGACCTACTCAATATACATTCTACTTTCAAAAAGCAATAATTATTATTTTTGTGTTCCGGTTTGAATGACGACTGTGGCATTAGGGATATAATATATTTCCTAAGGTTAGTGAGGAATGGTCAGTCTGTCTACCTATTTTTAATAAAAAAGGTCATGGTACCTCGAGTCTTTACCATAAGAATTTTATTACGAGGTGTTTATGATTTATTTTTAAAATAAAACGTTGTTGCTTAGTGGCTACATCTAATTGTGTTCTATATTCAGCATTCACACTATTGCCTAACGTACATATACTATACTAGATTTAAGCTGAGTTGATTGCTAAGCTAAGTGAAGTAAAAAGATAATAACAGTCCGGCTATTTTCCGCGGTCGGGAAACGCATTAATATTGTTAAAGTATCTAGAATTCGCTAAATAAAAATTTATAATATTGCCTAGACATTTTTATATTCTTCTTATATAATGCAATAGCAAAGAGGTATTACCTCTTTAAATAAAACTTAAACCTATTATCCGTTCTCGATTTCCACGATTCACGCGCAGCCTATTTATACATATATTTATGGTATTATGCCAGAAACCTTTTTGCATGTGTTAACGTTATAAAGTTATATAAAACTCAGCCTGTCGGATAAACGACGCGTGAACGCATGAAATAGGGAAAAAAGTATTATTTTTATATAGGATTGCACTTTCTGAGTGTAGAATGAGGTCATACTATAAAAATATAAAAAAAAATCAAATTCGTAGAATAAGATTTGAATCTAATTCAGTTTGCAAGATTTGACCTAGACAAATACTTGCACATTGGACGTTAAATAAAAGCTATAAAAAATGTCCATTATATGTTAAAAATGGTTCAATATTATATATCTATGTATTATTATTTCTATAATACGGTAACCAAAGATATATGTATATAATAAAAAAATAAATTCTTAGATTTAGTTTCATTACCAGTTTGTATTGTATATACAATAATATAGGTAATGCGGATGAGCATGTGATGGGCCACCTGATGGTAACTGTTGTAAGTGTAGTAACAATACTATGTATTGCTGTTTAGCGGTAGAATATCTGATGAGTGGGTGGTACCGTACCCAGATGCACAAAGCCCTTCTAGCAATAAGTATTATATATAAGATTATAACTATCTACATGTAGATAATAAAATACTAGAAAGAAAGTGATCCATTCGAAATAGTAAGCACCAACACAGTATCAAAGCGCCTACGTGAGTGTATACGTGAGATAAGGTATATAATATTTCAAGACCTAAATCTGTATAATCTTTTCCTACCGTTTAAAACGAGGCCAGGTCAGGAAGCCTCAAGTAAAAACATTTACCTATATTATAAGAAGAGGAGCGAATGAATGCAATTTACGCTCCCGCAATCAAAGTATTTGAATGCCGCTTGATTGGACAGCGGTGAAGGCTTTTCACGGTGAATGAAATGCGAAGCCTGGCCAGCGAGTCTATTTACTCTTACATATTTAGGTGTATTTATGAGTTTTAGAGTAACAAATTAATTAGCATGTCTGAGTTGCTGAAATGAAATCCTATTCAAAATAGATTTTAGGCTTCTTTTAATTAGTGCAGACTAATTTTATAACTATTGTATTTTAATATTGCCTATTTTTTTACACATTCACACGGTACTTGTGTCATACTTATTGCTCTATCACATGATAATATTATGTTTGTATTAACTATTACTTCATTCCGTAAATCCCGTCGCGACTTCGCCAACTATAATTGCTATAACAAAATAATATTTAATAAAACAGAACCATAAAAAACGGATGTCTTTAGAGTTAGATTTTGTATCTTTAGAAGGGGTTGTGTTTCATGTATATGAATATTATGTATGTATATTCAAATATTGCTTCATTTATCTCATACATCTTGAGTACAGAATATAGTATCGACGAAATGAATCGCTTAGGGCATTAACAGGAAGTTTATACCAATCGTTCCCAGGGCAATTTTAATATGTTGAATTTTGTTTCTTTTCTTGATAAATATCTCTTTTTTATACTAATCGTGAATTTTACGTTGATTTTGTAAATACTAATATTGTTTATGAAAATTGACACGATGTACCCAATAAGAATTAAAAAAAAAACAAATATTATTTTATAAGGTTTTCTGTAATGAAAACTTCATAATTACGAATTTATCTAGGTTTGGATAAATATAGTGATATTCAGAATAAGACAGATAATATATATGTATTTGAGTGTAACTTTTATTTTTCTTTTAAATTAGCAAGTGACGAAGCGAAACTACATAACGAAATTAAACTCAAAAAACGCACGCGTAGTCTGTGGAGATACAAATAAAAAATACAGTATACAAAAGCTTATCAATCTTCGCGTATAGTTGAAAGAAATCACCAATAAGATAATTGAATACGTACAATTCAAAAGAAACCTCTTTAAGTAGAAAACATATATTTTTATTACTTAATAAAAGAAACTTACCAGTTTTTTTTTTTCTCAGCAGTAGATCTGAAACAAAGTGAAGTAAGCAAGTCGTTATTGTGCGTAATATATTTAATTTAGATTCCAGTTGGCTTATTTTATAAAATAGGTTAAAATATTGCCTTAATTAATATTTAAAAAAATTATCGAACCTCAATCAATAAATGATTAAGTTAGATTTTGGTAATAAGAATTGAAACATTATAGAGAATGTTCTGAGGTCGCGGTCGAGTTATAGATTAACCAATGTTTGTTTTGTAGTCACTTTTATACATTTTTTTATAGACATGCATATTTTATGATTATGCAAGACGGACGAACATTTGGGCCACGTCATGGTAAGTGGTCACCAACGCTCATAGACATTGGCATTGTAAGAAATGTTAACCATCGCTTACATCACCAATGCGCCACCAACCTTGGGAACTAAGATGTTATGTCCCTTGTGCCTGTAATTAAACTGGCTCACTCACCCTTTAAACCGGAACACAACAATACCAAGTACTGCTGTTTTGCGGTAGAATATCTGATGAGTGGGTGGTACCTAACGAGCTTGCACAAAGCCCTACTTCCAGTGTATATATTTGTTATAAAAGAAAACATTATGATAAAACGTGTATATTAAAAAATGTGTATTTCCATTTTTCCGTAATGACGCAAAGTGAAGGATTAAGCCTCGAAACCTTTTTAATTATACGGGATGTTGCCAATAATTATAGATATTTGTAGCTGTTTTATTTCATTTTGTTTTTCATAAAATACTGTCCAATATTTTTTAAATTGTTACGTCAGATATCGTTCGTTATTTTATTTGTTTTCTTTATTATCAAATATAAAGCTTATAAAACATTATATAATTTTAAGAAAACTATATTATAACTTTCATTTTTGTGTTATATCAAGGACAACTTTCGTCGTTCTTGAATAAGCATCTATTTATGTGATCACTAGGGGCTTCGTTAAAAACTAAGTTTTCCTTTTACGACTCGCGAATAAGTAACCTCAGAAAGAAATGAATATTCCGTACAAATGTGCTGCTAAATGAACCCACATCTCTTTAGAATTTATTGCGAAAGTCTTCTAATTAAACTTCTGGTCTTCAACTTTTATTATGAAAAAGTCAATCAGGTCTGAGTTAGGGACCGAGAGCTCTTGTATTCAGACCCATGTCAAAACCATTGTTAGTGGTCTGTAGGGGAAAAATTCAATATTCTTGAAACTTTCATTGATCTTTTCGCGACCGGATCTTTTGTTGTGAATACTGTTAAACAACATATTTTGTTTGTTTGGAAATTTCTTCAATACATACCTAAGGTTACATCGTGGCTTAAAAATATCTTAATGAGTAAATAATGTGAAACTTCCGTTACATAAAACAATATTGTAAAATAAATAAACTATTATTTAATTATTATAAGTCATGCCGTTCAAATATTTTAAGGGATATTTCAAGTGTTTTTATATGCTTTTAAAAATAAATTTTCAACATTTACTAATATGAAGTCAAAATTTCAATAGTGTAAGGTTCTTTATACACAATTTAAAAAAAACATGTACTTATTTATGGGTTATTTTATATAATTACTTTAAATTATTTTGGAATCTAACGTAATTAGTTGCGCTACTTACGGTTTAAATTTATGTATAACTATAAATTAGTATTACACTATAATTGTAACTATAATTAATTAGGAGAAAACTTAAGCTACAATTAAAAATCTCAAATTAAGTTTAAGTATTTCGTATTAAGTCAATTTTCTCTAAACGAAAGTTCTTGACGTATGTAAGAAAATTGTAATCTCTAATTACAAGGCCGCTTAATTAAGATCAAAATCCTTAAAATACCTGTATAATTACGGACAGGGGATTAAGATAACAGTAAGCACCCTCGAACTTGAGATGCGACATCTCTGTCATTAGCAAGAGAATAAAAAGAGACGGTTGATTTTCTGCCGTTAAAATATACTCATAAATATAGGGACAGTAAAAATGTCGTATTTGTAATTTATTCGTCGAACAGAAACGCATAACCACCTGAGCTAACAATTTTTATCGCCCGTTATTACTGAGAGCCATATTTTTTCATTAATCTCGTTGAAAATTTATACGTTACTAGTTTTCGATTTTGGTTCAGTTATGTTAATTTTGTCTTGTCATAAAAATACTCTTGTCCGTCGACTAAGCATATTGGCCTTAAATTATCCTTTTTTATAGTTCTCTTAGGTTTTCTTTTAGCTAAAAACATCAAATAATATTTTTGTTTATACAACATTGAATGAAAATTTCATTAATATTTAGTAGATTCTATGAAGTGTAAAGGAGACAGTATTTTTTATCATTAGTATTAAAATAAACAAAGTTACCACGTAGAATATTTTATAAAAAAGCAGTGTCTTCTGTGGTAAATGTTCATCTGTTATGTCAATAGACATAATGAATGTTGTTATTACACTGATTTTACCTTAACTGTAATATGCGTTCAGGAATGTCATGCCAGATTGTATTTTTTTAAAGTGCTCATGTATAAATACATATATCCAAGCGATTCTTGAGACCTCATATTATTAATCTGTGAAATTGAATGTTCTTAATGTTAAGAGGAATTGGAATAAGCAGTGGCACAGACACCGGTTTCTAAATGCTATTCCTATTTGCGTCGGACAATTTAAATATATCGCAATATTTATAAAACTACTGGTTCGAATTAAGAGCTATTAAATAAAAAATGAGCTATTATATTAAAATATAAAGTCAACAGAAATTCTAAAGAATACACGAAAGGAAAGTTCCACATCAATTACATCGGTAGTTCATACATGGAACTGGAAAAAAAACAAACAAAACTTAATTATTTGTTATATAAGTATGAATTAATAAATCACATTAGCAACATCTGTATGAGGAGTAAATGTATATTTGAGCGTCACGGTAGCGATCCCGTGGCGCTCCTCGTTAAGACGGAAAGGGTACCGTTGTTTTTTTAGGGTATTCCGATGTTTGTGGCGCACTTGGTGCCTAGGACACCGGTGAGTCCCACAAATCAATTATGAAGTTAAAATTAAATTAAAGCAATATAACTCGACGATCTATTTATTTATAAAATGGTTAATTTAAACACCGTATTCTAAAGAATTTTATGATAAATATTTATCACGACAAGACTTCGTTATGCCGTGCAATACTAAATTTGTTTATAATAAGTCTACTTTAGCAAAACAGAAGAGGGAATTGTAAGACTGTTTTGTATTTTATACCACGAGAGATTCTTAGTTTGATTATATAAAGTGATACTCAAATATGAGGTAAAACGATGTTCTAAAATATGACCCCAACAGGCTCGGTTTGTGTCCTTTGATCTCCCGCACGCTGCTCTAAGAGTTACCGCACCCTGTAAGAATAAATGGCAAAAGTTTTCGTTGGAGACTTGAGGCTGCTTTGAGAAACTTTAAATAAAGTAATTTATATAAAAAGAAAAAAGAGTACGTTTGATTTTAGTCGTGATTTAAGTCAGCTTGTGATATATTTTTTTTATTTTGATCTTTGTAGGGCTATCTCTTGATAGTTTTATCATTTATATAGTATTGAGATAGTGTAAATTTATAAGTAACATGTATTGTTCAATAGTTTAATTTATATATATTAATATTTTAAGATTTATAGATTATTTAATATTAATTACTGCTTTTGAAATAATATCATTGAGGCTACTTTTTTGTTGTAATATATATTTATTGGTAAAAATCAAAACTCAAAACCAAATATCAAATGAACCTGTCTCTTTACTTTTCGTTTTAAAAATCGATGTTGAAAAAATTCAGGTACATTTTAATCGCTTCTCACGTTCGGGAAATTTAATTAAAATTAACAGTATTTTTTTACCGTCCGAGTCAAAACAATTTTCACTCGTCAACATGTAGATTTTCACTCGCACGACATTAAGATTTTGCACCGTAAAATATGAAGAATTTTGGTAAATGTCAACTTTAAAAAGCACAAACTCATGCTAGAAAAAGAAAATATGAAAAGTTATGCGATATTCAATTTAAAATTTAATTATCAACTTATAGCTTTAAAATAATCTATTGAAGCTTCAACGTAGTCTATTTTCACTATTGAGAGTTTAAATAAAAGCCAACTTAAAGAAAATTTTCTACCTAGAAATTAGAAACGGAAAGAAATATTAAACGTCATATATTTTAATGAGATCAGAGTTTCCTTTAACTTATTATAAATTTTAAGATAAGTTTACATGAAAAGTAGTTTTTAAATCTCATTTCCAAAGAATATGAGCATCATATATTGCACGATCGTTTTAATTGGACTTAGATATGTGATAGCGCCATTGACTTTTAGGATCATATTTTTTATTGTTCAATAATTTATAATAAAATATAGTAGAATATTCGTACGATTCGATTTTATTTGCTGAAAAATTAAAACAATTAAATGAATACTAGTTGTATTTTTAAAAGTCAATAACTGTAACATAAAAAACGACATATTTGTGATATACAATTTTTTTACTTAAGGGGGGGGTCTGATTTCATATGATGGAAATTGATTTTAATACGTCTATACTTTAATTTATATACCTAAATCATATTATATATATAATTAAATCATCACTTGTTCTCACATTATTTTTGAGATTTAACTGTTCAGAATAATGTAAGTCTTACAGAAGACAGAGAGAGAAGACAGAGAACATACAAAAAATGAAATTAATATCCTTCATATATTCTTCATAATTACAAAATAAAATAAAGTGCCCCGTGTCTGTCTGTCTGTTTAAACGGGATAAGTTGAAAAACTATCGAACAGATTTTCATAAAGTTTTTACCAATGGACGGAGTGATTCGCGAAGAAGGTTTAAGCTTATAAATAATTAATGTAATTATTTCAGCTAATAATATTAAATAATGTAAATAAGCTGAAATATAACGGTTATTGTTGAAGATGTCGGAAAAATCATTACTGGGACTGGGAGTATTATTTATTCTGTCTGGAACACACGAAAGACACCAGAAAGTAAGAAATCATATTTTTATAGAATAAAAGAAACTGTGTTATAGTATTGAGTTAATTTATTGTGAGTAAATTTAAAGTTTCCAAATTTACCTAAGTATGAATAATCAAGTAATATTTGTGGTTTTTTTAATACTTGGTTTTATATTGACGACATGAGTATCTCATAATTAAATCGATACTAATAGATGAGTAGATATTTTATTTGTAATGTCTCACAGATAAAACGAATAAACCAATACATACAAAACTTAAACCAAACGATACAGCGCGTTTCGGAAAATATATTACTATAAAATATTACTACATAATTAGCTGCACTTTTCAGTTTGACCCGCCTTCAATAATAATATGCTTGCATATATATATAGATGTTAAAATGTTTTCTTAATATTTTTCTTAGATCTATCGTACGATTTCAATATTTCGAGTAAAAATAACATGCGTACTTACCAACTGTTACCAATAAATAATCATTTAAATAAGAATCTGGTAGCCGCGTCGTTAAGGTTGATTGAACATCACGGAATTATACGGGTTCAATTTAATTACGAGATACGAGATTACAGAATATATTCCTACGTTGAAAGTATTTATACGCTTACTAAAAACATTTTCGGTCATCGTTATATCAGAGACGACTTTTCGCTTCATCGACAAAATATATTATACGTAGTTTATAAAAAAAAAGTCCGATTTTATTATTTATTTTAGAAGTAAGTATTCAAATATGTACTCATTCAAACGTGTACTCCTCACTGTGAATCTAGCGCATACAGATTTGTTTGGTAGAATAATATTACATATGAAGCAGGACTCCATTAACATAATTTCTTTATAATATTTATGAATTTTATATAATATCTACGTTGGGCTTAATTTAAATATTAAAATTGGACATTCGAAATTAATTTTAGTCCTGTAGAATTGTTTGCAGAAGTTTGAATTATATGAAGTAATTCCGTTAATTCTTAAAATAAAAAATAACAATAGCTGATAAGGAGTTCGACAAAAAATTATATGTAATAAAAATGCGAAAATTTTAATTATGTTGACTTTTATGCATAATATATAAAATGTTATTTCTGAATCTCTTACCGGTTCTACACGATATAATCGATATTCCAACACAGTAGTGACCTCGAATCAAATAGATTTTATTAAACATTAAATTAACATCAAAACGTTAAGATTCTTCAAAAGTTTTATTTCAATAATATCAGACCAGATCCGACACGAGAGGGCTCACAGGTTAGAACGCGTAAATTTTAATCGATGATTGCTGGTAAACCCACGCAAATTTAATGGAATTTTCATGTGCTTAATTTGTGTATATAATTCATCTTGTGCTCGTAGGTTCGGTAAGGAAACCTGTATGTGTCTAATTTCACCGAAATTTTGCCACATGGATACACATCCACCAAACGGTATTGGACCAGCAGGTGGAAAAAGCTCCTTTCTTTCTCCTCAAAGGTAGAGGACACGTTAGCCCAGCAGTGGGACATTAAGATGGTGCTACTTCACTTTATAATTTGAGTTATTTTTAATGTTTTAATAACATTTACAATACGTAACCTTCCTAATGGGCTTATCTTAAATTAATCCTATTATGTTTTGTCCAGGGCCGACAATAGTCTTTTAGAGAACATTGAAATACTCTCGAGTGTTCTTATAATAAATCCTCCTTTTATATGTGCTTTTAAAGGATAATATTGAAAATTTGTTGCGTTGAATGGAATTTAGAATGTTGAAAGAATTATAAGGGTTGGTCGTATTATATTGCCTTGTACAATATAAATTACATTAAAGCAACAGTCAATAGTTTCTACTAGAAGTTTTAATAATCACGTTATTATTCTCATTATAAGTCAATCTAATTCGTACGAATTTTATAAATAAGAAAGTGTGTTTGTTGGTTTGTTTTCTTTCGTGTAAGAATTGATTGACCTAATTTTATAAGCAGTAGAGAGAGAGAGAGAGATTGGCATATATTTATCTTAGAAAAATACGTGGAAGGGAATTCAATAAAACCATTGATATGCTTAAAAAGAATACATTTCCCATTCATATATTTTTTTAAGAAAAACAAAATGGTATTTGATATTCGATATATGCTTCAATATATTATGGACACTGAAAACATTCAAGAAAATTTAGCCAGTTATAAAAATACATTCAAGCTGTGGGTCAGGCCCAAAATAATTTTTCTTTATTATTTTATACTCTTAACGCATCATAGACGATTGAAAGAGCCTTTTACTTTATATTTGAAAAAATCAAACACCCTACTTTAATTGGTGAAATGTCACTTTGTTTTTTTTTTTAATTTGATTTCAGTAAATAATATGAAAATGTTAAACATAAATGGGTTAAGAGCTCGAAACCTTATCCTTAAGAAAGAAGAGGAGGCCTTAGCGCAGCAGAGGACTTATTCCGGTTACATAAGATAGACAACTTATATTAGTAGTTTGACTAAAAAATGTTTGTTTCATAGATAAATTGGCCTGTGAGATCGTGAATTCAATTCCCGATTAAAATAAATATTTCATTACGATATGCGTTGTTAATCAGGGCGTATTATTTCGCTTATGGACGTTCAGTTTGCATTATTGAAGAGTTATGAAAACACATTATAGCTTACCTTTACTTTCTATTATCAAATCCAGATAAATAATTTGTCCTTAATCTGAGTGGTTATTGGTCGGTGGCAGTCGTGACGCAATAGGCGACCAATGACCGTTCATATTAAAGCCAAATTAGTTCATTTGACTTTGATCGGCGTTCCAGAAACTTGGGGTAATAATTGTTGTTATAGATACAGATCCTTCAAATAATAATACTATATTATTATATGCTATGAACGTATATTGGTCAATAGACCAATTTATAATATATATAAAAAATAAAAGACATGTCTCATGTAGCAAAGGCATTATGTATTGGTAATTTTGCTGTCAATTATTCTTTAAGCATAATCAAATCAATGAATTGAACCCTTGTATAACTTAAATATTTCCATTTAATGATAGTATATGACATAAATAATTTAAATGCCAATAAAAATTCATAATTAAACGAAATATAGTATAAATACAGTACAAATGACTCGCTTTGTGTATCGTCCTATCTCTCACGGTCACATTAATAGCATATTAATTGTTACTTTATGCGAAAGCACGCGTGTAATCTTGCCTATATCGTGTCAATGCTCGGTATGTTTTAAAAGGATTTGCGGTGATGGTCTCCCGCTGATGTCGACGGCCAACAAAGTGAGTCCACTTTGTTGTTGCTGCTTAAAGCCCAACAAATTGAGGCTTATCCTATGTATGAAATGTTTTTCGAAATTTTCCTATTTTAAAAGTTATCAAAATCTTATAAACTATTTTTATTTATATGTTTTAGATTTTGTTGATTGTCACGTGGACTTTGAATCTGTTTATCTGTATTTATCCATTGTTCACAGTTCAGTACAAATGAACCTCGGGCTTATAAATTTATTTTATGTTTCAGATTTATTTTATAATTAAATGCTGTATACAACAAAGATTATCACTTGAGTGATCACGTGACCACATTCTATGGTGATTTATAAAGGAACGATTTGAAGTCAAGCAGACGCAAAGCGGGCTGATTATGTCTCTCTCCAGTTAAGTGTTATAATATAGTGATATCAACTAAGTGGTTGGGCTTTGTGCAAGCTCGTCCGGGTAGTTACCACCCACTCATCAGATATTCTACCGCTAAACAGCAATACATAGTATTGTAGCATTTCGGTTTGAAGGATGAGTTAGTCAGTGTAACTACAGGTACAAGGGATATAACATCTTTGTTCCTAAGGTTGATGGCGCATTGGCAATATAAGGAATGGTTAATATTTCTTACATCGCCAATGTCCATGGACGGTGGTGACCACTTAACATGAGGTGGCCCATTTGCCTGTCCGCCTACCTATAATATAAAAAAATGACTTTTTAACCGAATTTCAGGCACAGTTGCTAAATAATATGTATGCAGATTACATTATGCTTAAGCACAACTGTACACTGTACTTGCTTAATGTTAATTCTTACAACGAGCGGAACACAGCACGGGAGGGGCCGCGGATGCGTTATATCAACACGATCCCACTGCCTCTCCGATCCGTGCCGAGGATGGCCATCACAGTGGTTTTAGTGGTTAACACATAGCCCGGTCCCCCAAGGGAGGGTACCTTTCTGAAGGTTTCCAAAAAGTGGTTAGGAGGCATGAATCTTAACCGGAAAGGTTTCAAATCAAGGCAAGCATCACTGAATTTTACGTAGTTAATTTATGTGCACAATTTTCTCGTGCTCAGAATAAGCTTCAAATCTTCTTCAAAGATAGAGGAGTTAAGCTCAGCAATAGGACTTTCATATGCTGTTACTTTAATAAAAAATGTGACGATTAAAGTTGCAAATAGTACGATTAGGATTAATCGAAAATTTAAATTTGGAACCGCATGTGTTACTCTCTTTAGATAATAAGAATTCATACCACATCTAAGCCAAGGTATTTATCTCGCCTTATATGTTAATGTGATGGGGTATTACGGAATGTAAATTAAATTTTTAAAATTTTAAAAATAATTATTTTTTGTTTGGCCGTACCAGCCTATTTTTGTGCTCGTACGATATTATCCCTGCTAATTAAATAAAATTGGGTCATTCATTTTTATTCATTTTTGTTCTGAATAATTAATTCTTAGCAGCCTTATATCTATTCAAAACAAGTCTTGTATATTTGCTTGTCTTTACATACAACACGAGAAATTTACCAAAGAACCTCTATATACAGAATCTCAGAATTATGTATATTAAATGAATAATAAGAGTTCGGGATCGTGCTAGCCCCTTGGCCAACGAAGCAGTCAGTATTGTATGTTATTCTTATAATAATTAACTGACTCGTTGCCTACTCAATCTATATTTCGAACAAGCTTTAGTTTCACAATCACTTAATATACTTGTGAAATACTCATTCAAAAGAGTTTACTACTGAAAGGATGTTTATTTGAAAGATAAAAAAGTCCTTTAAAACTAGAATGCAAGTCGCATTCTAGTCTTAAATGACCTTTTTACATAAAAGAAACGTTTTTGATATTTTAATTCATAAGGCATTTTATTATAAAGGCATTTTACAAAATGAATAGTGAATGGTTCACTGCTTTGAGATAAGGTAAATAAACAGGTCAAAGGAATATTAATTTAACTGAAACGTTTTGTTAAATGAGGAAGGTTGAACTACAACTTCTCATCTGTGGCCTCGACTTGTCAAAAACACAAACGGTTACTGTTTCGAAATGAAATAATGCTATCGACTTATTTAAGGAAATATACAATTGCTTATCAATTTCATGATAATGAATGCTTATAGCCTTAGATTTGATCATCTAATTATGTGAATACTATTTCTAATATATGAGTTTAATAATTTATACATAAAAATTTAAAATTCTAATAAAATATGATTTCACTTTCAATACAAATAAACAAATAAAAGCAAAGGGAAAAAATAACCTACCTGTAAATAACCCACTGTTGGTCTAGGATCACCTTTTGAAGAGAAGACTTGGAACGTATACCATCATGCTGTTTAAAAAATGCGCATTGGTTCACCACCGAGTACGAAATGAGTAATACACAAATTAAGCCCAAAGCAATTTAGTGGTATTTTGCCTGAACTTGAACCCGCATTAAATCAACCTTTACATGCTCTTACCACTCTCCCATATGCGCTTACGGTTATGATTTTCATATGATATTAACATACATATAATAAAAATGGATTAAGGTCGTGGTAGACTTTATTTGTGATTTTAATTGATACGCCAGATACATTTTATTATTTGAAGTTCTGCCGTAAGTATCATGCTGATAACTCTGATTTTTATTTACTTAAGTAAGGCCTAAAATGAATTCACTAACCATATCTACTACTATTTTTTAAAATGGTCATGATAGCGCATGTTTAATAGAAAGTACGTTACAATATGCTTAGTTTATATATTTGTAGAAAGTCGTAAGTAATAAGCATGTTTGAAAATAAGATTGCAACTTATTTTGTACGTTTAGACATTATTTTCCAAATTTACAAATTAGCAAATTGTTATCCATTATCGTTAACAGTTGAATCGCTTTTTATGTCTTCAAAGCGCCTTGGGCGTGAGTCCGGACGCTCGCTATATCATGGCCATTAGGATCGTAGTGTGGAGCTATAAAACTTATAACTATTCTCAACAAAATAAATCTCTAAAGCAAGTACGCATTAAACTAATGTTTTATAATATACACATATATTTATAATACACCATTTTTTTTAAATGAACATACTATATAAAAAGTTGGAGCTGTAATATAACAATGAATTCCTCGTCTCTTTCAAGATATATGTTCGTTACCCTTTTACAATAAAAACTTAGCCTCGAAGAAAAAAATTGAAGAGGGTTAAAGTACTCTTGTATTACTACTTCAAAAAAGGATTATATATTATATAAAGGATATTTCAGTATTACGGGTGTTTTACTAAATATGAGTTAGCATAGTATATATTTTTTAATCTGATATCTTCACAATTAAATCAAATTTCATAATAAATTTAAATTAAATAATTATTTAAACAGATATTTTTAAAATCAAACAACATGAATCTTAAAACAGTAGTTTTACAAAACAACCTTTTCATTTTGTCGAATAATACAAATCTTTGAAACAGAATATTACGTACAATGTTATATTTTTGTAAACAATGCAACAGTGTCCGAAGCTTGTTGATTCTTGTTATAAAAGTAGGAGAAGTTAAAGAAGAAATCGATGTAATCTCTTTGGTGAAATAAAAAAGTTTTATAGATTAAGTTTCAGTGTATTTTTTTTTGTTTTTATTTTTCTTTTTTATGGATGATTGATTTTTTGTTTTAAAAACTATGATTTAACTAAAAATTTTTTGACGTTATTTATTATTTTTTAAAGGAAATAATTCTAAATCGGTGAGCGAATGGTAAGCTAAAATAAATATGCTATAATGGTAATAATATTGCTGGTAAAAGTCTTAACACAAGCTCGCCTGGGTTAGTACAATTTCCTTCCATTAAGCGACAAAGCAAATAGTCAGCTACTCTTTTTGTGTGTAGCAAACAGGTTTTAAAACAGAATTCTAAAAAATGTCCAAACATGGCCATTTATTATGTGCAAAAGGTTAATATAATATTTATTGATTATTTAGTTTATACGTCATGTTCTTGCAATTACTTTCGAAAACAGAAATCACTGTTTAAGTAAACCTGTTTTACAAAAAGGGCCGAGGACACTATTTTTGATATCAGCAGTTACGAGTACTTGTATAATTATTACACCTATAGTTCGTGTGTTTAGGCGGCTAATGTAATACATAGAAGTTTCCAAATGCACCCTTAAAAATAGTGACCAAGCAAAATTTAATAAGAGAAGTTTCTATTATCATACAAAAACCTTCTTAAGACCCGTCATTTCAAAACATTGTTATGAGATCTGGCTTCGTAACAAATGATCTATTGTTGTTGAAATTAATTCTGTCTCAGACGTATTGTTTCTCGTAAGTTAAACAAGGTCGTTGATCATTTTGGTTTAAACGTTTGCAATAATTTGGAAAATCTAAATTTCAGTACAATCTTTAGTTAAATCAACCTAACATCAAATAAATGCCGCCGGATGGTAAGTGGTTACCACTACCCTATGTCTATACGTATGTCTCGTTAAAAATATTAAACATTTTTACATCGCCTATGCGCCACTAAACGGGAATGTCAATCATCATGTTATGTCACCCTTCCTACCGGAATACAACAATACTGAGAATTGCTATTTTGCGGTAGGGGGACTTGCACGAAGCCCTACCACCAAGAAAATGAGTCTTGACTATAGAAAAAACTGCATGTTTTAAGATATAACTTTTATGCTAGCTAATGTAGTACTAGTACAGAATCGATATATTCTTACGCTCTGGGGTTCAAATAAACTACTTCAAAAGCAATATTTTAAGAAATAAATATTTTAAAAGTCACAATTTTTATTTTTATTGTGACTCTCGTATTCTGGAACTTTTCAAAGTATAGTTAATATATAACTGTAGGTGTGAGTTTTTTTTGTACTAAGTAGTGTTGTTTAAGAGTAGAATAATGTTGAGTAGTTGATCTCCCCAGGCTTGCATAAAGCCCTAGTATCAATTAAAAAAAAGGTTTTTTACCAAACAACATAAATGTACTTCTAGCAAACATAGCATCGATATTTTAAGAAGATACTTGATATCGAAGACTGATAAGTTTTCGTGGGTCTCCCGATAATATTACGTTATCCTAATATGATATTAATATATTAACTTACCCTTCACCTGAATGTTCGTTAGAATAAGCTCAAAAAATTCTTCAAGGGATTCCATTTTAAAACTATTTAATGATATTTAATATATAATAAATTCATTTATTATCAAATAAAATTTTGTTAATATTGTGAAAAAAATTGTAAATATTAAAGCAGTTTTATTAAGTAAAAGAAAAAATTATAATAACAAAATAAACTTCTAATCGAATTGTGCCCACTTCGTCCAACCTCAAGAACTAGCTATCTGAATTGGAGATAAAATTCACAAAAGTATGTGTAACACAGGTACATTCTTTTAGTCCGATGGGATGGGATTATATTTTTTATTTTTAACGATAGTTGGAGAATGTTCTCTTGTCACGAGAATGCGTACAGAGTGAAGCTCACTATGGTGGTGAATCATTTAACGGTCGAAAACATTGGCAATAGCCAGTAAGAACTGGTTACAATGGATATACAAACTTCCTCATTGCTTTAGTTGTTAATTTACTAAGCTGCAGGTTCCGAGGGTTAATAAAAATAAACTCTGTTAGTTCTATGCTTGATATCTCTTCGGTCGTGTCAGATTGACGTTCTGTTGGATTATGAGAATAAGAGAATCGAGAGTGCATCTGTGCTTGCCATCAGACTTGTGCTCTTTTATATTTCTTACGTAAGTGGTTTGTCGCTAGAGAGGTCATCATCATTAATAATAATATTTAATCACACACCACATACATATACGTGCATTTGTAATACAAATCACAAACACACAGCAAACCATAAATCTGTATTAAGAACAATTCAAACTTAGAATTCTCATTAAGAGTTTAAAGTACTCATATATCGACAACCATTATCTTCAGTTCGTGTCGATTTCCAAAGTTCTATTGTGAAATAGCTAGAGTTAGCGAAAGTCGTTGTGGTCACAGTTGGTTATAGTTAAAATACTTGTGGGTTAGTATATTAAACTGAAATCACCAATCACTAAAATATTCTTCTTCTTCTTCTTCTTCTTCCTAGCGTTTTCCCGGCCTAGAAATGCCAGGGTCCGCTTTCCTACATCTTTGCCTCCACTTTGCCCGATCGAAAGCGTCGTCTTTAGTGAGATCGTGCTCTCTCATATCGTCCCTCACAACATCGAGCCAGCGCTTCTTGGGCCTGCCGCGGGATCTAGGGCCTTCGACAACAAAGTCCAGGCATCGGTTCCCAACGTAGTCTGGCGGTCTGCGGCTAATGTGACCAAACCAACGGAGACGGCTTTCCTGCAACTTATCCGCTACATCGCAAACGCTAAGGCTACCACGGATGTGCTCGTTACGAATACGATCTAGTCGCGTAACGCCACACATCCACCGCAGCATCTTCATTTCCGCGACGTGAAGTTGCTGAACATGTCTCGCGAGAGCTGGCCACGTCTCGCTGCCGTACAATAAGACCGGTCGGATGATGCACTTGTACACAAGGCCCTTTAATTTCACCGGAATCCTGCGATCACAGATTACCCCGGTGACTTCCCGCCATTTGGCCCAAGCTGCGTTTATTCGAGCTCTGACGTCGTGGTCGATCGTACCAGACTCGTGCAGTACGGACCCGAGGTATTTAAATTTTTCCGTCTTGATAACGGATTCTCCGCCTATCTTTATGGGTTCGGGGTCCGTACTGCCACAGGCCATATACTCGGTCTTCGCAACATTTAGCATCAGACCACCCCTCGCTAGCACACCCTTCCAACTGTGATCGGGAAAGGGTGCGTGTCGCCAACGGCGGTCCTTACTATTGATTCCGAATTATGGTACATGTCTCGGATAATGTCAATATAGATTTGTGGCACATTCTTCATCTTCAAAGCCCACCAGATTATTTGGCGTGGGACGCAGTCAAATGCCTTCTGCAGGTCTAGAAACGCCATGTACAGCGGCTTCTTCTTTTCTCTATGGGCCTCGGTTAGTATTCTTAGGGCGAAGATGGGGTCTATGGTTCCACAGCCTGGGCGAAACCCATACTGACATTCCGAGACGGTACATTCTTGCCGAAGCCTTGAATCGATTACGCGTTCGAAGAGTTTCATGGTGTGGCACATAACCTTAATACCGCGGTAGCTTTCGCAGTCCTGTTCACTACCTTTGCCTTTATAAACTGGAGTAATGATACTCAATCTCCAAGAGTTGGGCATCTTCCGGCTAGTAAGTATTCGGTTAAAAAGGTCAGTAAGTAGGTTCACACCATGAGAACCCATCGCTTTCCACGCTTCAATCGGCAAGTCGTCAGGGCCTACGGCTTTTCGGTTCTTCATTGTACGAAGACATTTGAGTACCTCGTCAGGTGTTACCGGTGCAACAAGTCCGAGATTAGGAGGCAGCTCTGGAGGAGACACATTAGCGTGTTGTGTGTTAAGCAACACGTTAAAGTAGCTGCGCCACCTCTCCTTCACCTTAATTGCATCGCAAACCAAAGTGCCATTAGAGTCTTTGACACAAAGACATTTTGTTATGTCTTGTGTCGCTTTCTCCCGAGCCTTTGCCAAACGGAAGATAGTCTTTTGGCCCTCGTTTGTCTGGAGCGAGTCATACAAAGGTGACAGCGTCTGGTAACGGGCTTTGGCAACTGCTCGTTTGGTGGCACATTTAGCTGCTTTATACACGTCTCGGTCTTCAGGAGATTTGGTCTCTTGCCACTTCTTAAACTGTGTCTTTTTCTCTCGAACTGCCTCCTGTACTGAGCCATTCCACCACCACGTCTCCTTGTCGATGACCCGGCCTCCCTTCGAAGTGCCAAGCACCTGTTTTCCAATGGTATTCACTGTTGACTGGATCCTAGACCATTGACTATCTACTGATTCTTCTGTGTCTGTGCTTAACTTGGAGCTAGCTACGAATTTACAGAATTCATGCTGTTTTGGTCCATTCAACAGCCACCATTTAGTTTTAGGTCTGCTTCGTTCAGGCACTTTTTTACTTGGTACTACCAGCATGTCCATGACAAGGATGCGGTGTTGTGTTGTGAGGCATTCCCCAGGAATCACTTTGCAGTTAGTCACTCTACCAATTTGGCTTCTTCTTATGAGCAAGTAGTCGATCTGGGTGGAGTGCGGCCCACTTTTATAGGTGATGAGGTGCTCGGGTTTCTTTTGGAAGAAAGTGTTAACAATGGCAAGGTCTGATAATAAGCAGGTGCTGAGAATTGACTCCCCCTCTGCATTCTCACGACCATAGCCGAAGCCGCCATGTACACGTCCATATTCACGTGACTCCTCACCAACATGGCCGTTCAAATCTCCACCAATCACGATGCTCTCGGTGTTCGGAATGCAGCGGAGCATGTCTTCCAAGTCATTCCAGAAGGCTTCTTTTTCCGATGCAGAGCCACCGACCTGTGGAGTGTAGGCGCTGATAAGATGAGTAATTACTCCTTCTATCAGCAGCTTCACCCGAAGAAGTCGGTCGCTCAGTCTATCGACTTCTAGAATACCGTTCTGGAGTGCCTCAGATAGTACTACGGCCACACCGTTCTTCCCTGAGGGGGAGCCGGAGTAGATCAACTTGTAACCCAGTCCAATATCACGGGACTTGTTGCCCTTCCAACGAGTTTCTTGCAAGAATGCAACGTGAACCCTGCGCTTCGTCAGTACGTCAGCTAGTTCAAGGGAGCGACCTGTGAGAGAGCCGATGTTCCAGGTGGCAAAGCGGAGCTTCTTTTTAGGTACTTGCTTCTTTAGCCGTGCCCGTACTTGACACGGTAGCCCTTTCCCACTTGTCGCAGGTTTAGGGCGATGTGCCTGCGCGTCGTTTTGCGGCGACGCCCTAGTCATTGTACCTAAAATTCTTTTTTTCACTTCCATAGTAAATGGCGGGTACTGGTTTTATAAGGAGCGACTGCCGTCTGACCTCCCCAACCTATAGTAGGGAACCAGTTCAGGATAGAGGGGATATTGAGGAAATTTGGTGGGAATTTAAGGTATAAGGATACTTATGCCACGGAAAACACAGGGTGTAGCATAAGTAGCTCGGAGAAGGCGGGGTCGCGTGCCCGTATGCTTATATCACTTATACCGGACAGGTACAAATATACAAACACCTCCTGCCTGGATCACTAAAATATTATTGTATTTAAATTGAGATTACATAATTTCATGTTTAATATAATAAGCCAAATAGAATAAACTAATAATTATATAATATATTTTTAAATAATAATGAGTAAAAAAAATGCTAAGAAACACTCATTGAGAAAAATATTGCGCTATCAACTTGAAAAAATAAAGTAATTTTCGTACTATTATACGAAAAAAATAGTCATAATTGGGTGAAACGAAACCCATTTCACCACAAAATATATTTACTTGATTGATGAATCCTTCAACCAGATCTCTGGAGACGGTCTAGTTTGTCAAGAGTCTTGACCCTGAAGGCTCCGTTTAAAGGGGTTTTAATCTTCCATTTTCAAGTTGAAACCTCTTTATACACTTTATGAAAAGTTAGATTGACCATCCATCACTCCTTATAAAAGCTTGGCTCAACGGATAAATAATAATGGAAGTTTACAAAAAGTAAAGGAATTTTAAAATTTAATACCAAGAATTTTAGGATTTACTCGATTGAATTTGAATACTTTAAATATTTAATATAAGAAAATATAAGAAAAAGATACAAATGAATTTTACAATAGGATCGATATTTGAATCAATTGCTCAATAGATAAAGAACTATTTGCACGTATTGTGCTGATTGAACTTCTTATTGCACGCCCAATGTCTTTTTTCTTACGTGTATATTTGAAATACTAGTTTTTGGTATGGTTTAGGCGTAAAAGCGTAACAGAAATACCATCATTTTCACATTTATAATATGTATAGATTTTGTAATATATCTTAACCATTGTTCCAAATTCAAAGTGGAAACGGATTTTTTTATTTCAGAACGATGTTGATAATTTGTATTTATTATGTTAACAATTGAAGCTGTGTGACAAATAAATTGAACTTAAGCTATAAAGTTACGTATAAGACTATGTTTTAATCGGGGTATAAGCTATCTCTATGCAATATCATTCAAATCCATTCAATAGAGTTCGCGTGAAAGAGTACAATGATCCATCTATCCATCCACTCATGCTTCCACATTAATAATATTAGTAGCATGACGTATGTATATCCCAAGCTACCAGTACTATCATATTAATAACATTCATATTATTTTTACATGAACTTGGTAAAAACAATCAGACTTACCAAATTATAACAGTAATTTGATTTGAGCCGAGATGACCCAGTGGTAAGAACGCGTAAATCTTAACTGATGATCGTGGGTTCAAACCCGGGCAAGCACCACTGAAATTTCATGTGCTTAATTTGGGATTATAATTCACCTCGTGCTTTACGATGAAGGGAAACATCGTGAGGAAACCTGCATGTGTCTAATTTCATTGAAATTCTGCCACATGTGTATTCCACCAACCCGCATTGGAGCAGCGTGGTGGAATAAGCTCCAAACCTTCTCCTCAAAAAGAGGAGAGGAGGCCTTTAGCCCAGCAGTGGGACATTCACAGGCTGTTACGGTTACGGATAATAAGTTATTTGTAGTAGATTTAACGTATTTACATTTCACCGTTGTATATTACTTTGTGTAAGTCAATATTGAAGTTCGTGCATCACAGTGTTTCGTCTACGCTAAATATGTTAAGGCAGTTACGATCTGACCATATAATGCAATTTTTTAAGCCGATTTAAAAAAAGGAAGATTTTTTGTATATGTTTGTATGTGCATTTCTTAAAAAAATTTTTTCTTAATTGTTATTGATGTTTTTCTCGCGTTGAGCTTTGTATGGTTCAAGAAGGTCATATCTCAACTTCAATGGTATTATAATCGTGCAATAAACTTAAAAAGTCGGTTTTTTTGAATGTTGAATGTGGACAGATATGTGTCTATCAATGATTGTGTATAATTTTATTTTATTTATTTTTTTATTTATACTTTATTTTACACCACAAAGAGAAAAATAATACAAAACATGGATACAGCCTAAATAAAAGTAGCATACAATTTTGGCGACCTTATCGCTACATAGCGATCTCTTCCAGGCAACCAACGTGGTGCTCTAATAATAAATAAAATAATATTAATTTATGATTAAACAAACTAATAAATAAATGTTAATATAAAATACACATAATATATATATCAATAAATAAATTATATTATCAATATATATAGAATTACAAGTATACAATATAAATACATACTATAAACAATAAGAACGAATAAAAACGATAAGTCCTCAAACATAACAGAAAAAAATTAATAATAATAAAAATAAAAGTAATTAATGGTGATAAGGCATAAGACAAAAAGTGATCTTTTACAAGTTTTTTAAAAATATTTATTGTATTGGCCAACAGAATATTTAAAGGAAGGTCGTTCCAGCCTGAACTGTAAAAGAATTATTATAAAAAGATGAGTTATGTTCAGGCACCCTTAAAATCCATCTCTTCACAGAACGAAGAACTTCTCCAGGATTTTCTCAAAATTAAAACCTCTTCAAATAAGGGGGGTAACAGGGTGAAACAACACACAGTACAGTATAGACAAGATGTGCATATTCTGGCGAAATCGAATGGGTAACCAATTTAGACGAGAACGAAATTGTGAAACGTGGTCATATTTGCGTAATCCAAATATAAACCGAATAAATGTATTTTGTAGTCTCTCAAGCTTATTTAACTGGTCTTCGGTTAAGTCAACAAAGCTTGCGTCAGCATAATTAAGGAGAGGAAGGAATTAAGGAGACTCTACGTCTGTGCGAGCATAATTTTGGTAGGAATTGGAAGAAAATGTCGAAGACGACGCAAAGACCATAGCACAACAAACACCTTCCTGCTGATTTCATTTACATGGCGAAAATTTTATTGATAAAAAACAATTTTAATAACATACTTTCAATATGTATGTAGATTATAAACTTAGCGTGTAATAAATTTTAATCAGTGCCAATATAAATGAAAGAGTTCCCTCGGGAAAGACTTATTTACTGTCCAAGCGAACAGAGACACTAACATATTCGGTCGTTATTAAAAATAATGTATTTTTGTATTGGCAAAGGCTACATTATATTTTATTTAGACCGTTTTGTCTGGTATACGAAGGTGCCTGTTGAATATCTCAAGGGAAATCAAAATGAGATAAGTATCGTGACTGAAGAGTCTTCAGTGTCTAGTTTTAAGCCGGCCCAAGTATTTTATTTTTATCTCTATTTTCGTCTTCAAAGGGACCATTGTTTTTTTTTTTACAAAGTGAAGAATTATATAGTTTAATAAAAGTAGAGTTTTATGTACATTGTATTTGAAACATTTTCGCTGTTAATTTACAAAACGTGCTTCCTTTTTTTACTTTAACAAGTAGAAGAGCTGTTATCTGGAAATGACTTAAGACTGAAGTACTTTAAACGGTTCCCATATTTAACAAAAAAAAATATTTAAAATGGGTAGGCAGGCTGGCCAATGGGCCAAGTGGAAATTGGCCATTACTGATTAAATATATTGGCACGTTTACCACAATGCACCCTTAGTAAGTACCACCATATTTTTATAGAGCGTGGTAAAAATATTAATAGTAATAAAAATATTAAAATTACATACGTACTATTCAACTGTATCTAGCTTAAAAAATTAAAATGTTTATGTAAATAATAGACTAAGCGTAGTAATGGTCGCTACAGATATTGTAACAGCCTGTGAAAGTCCCACTGCTGGGCTATAGGCCTCCTCTCCTCTTTTTGAGGAGAAGGTTTGGAGCTTATTCCACCACGCTGCTCCAATGCGGGTTGGTGGAATTCACATGTGGCAGAACTTCAGTGAAATTAGGCACATGCAGGTTTCCTCACGATGTTTTCCTTCACCGTAAAGCACGAGATGAATTATAATCACAAATTAAGCACATGAAAATTCAGTGGTGCTTGCCCGGGTTTGAACCCACGATCATCGGTTAAGATATCCGTGATCCAATCACACCGCGGCGTTTTACTTATTTTTTGGATGAAAACCCTTTATTGCAAAGCTACTAAATTTCATAAGGATTAATATCATGACACAAATGTCATCATCTTTCGATTTTATCCGTGTTGCTCAAGGTTGGTGGCGCATTCGCTAAAGAGATGGATATAAGGGATGGATAATATTTCGTATAATATCAATGTATGCGGTGGTGATCATTTAAGATGAGATGGCCCACTTGCCAGTCTGCCTACCTATTATAATTTAAAACAAAATACTTTTTCAGATGTTTGTCTCACAATTTTTGACGCTCATGGCTGATGAGCTCACAGACAGAAGCCGAAGACAGAACCCTAAGAACCTAAGAAGGTTCTTCAAAATAATGGAAGTATTTTTGTCGGTGACTTTTGTCGAACACTTCTTGTAATAAGTTAGTTTTACAATAAGAGATACATACGTAATATCTACAAATACAGGTGATTGTTTAACCCGGACGAAGTCGGGGCGAAACGCTAGTCTTTAATGAAATAACCAAACAAGTGATTAATAATAAAAAAATGACAAAGTTGTTAGTTCGTGAATTTTGTAAATATCATCAATATCAATAATCTAATATTTTCCGTATGTTGCATAGACGGCGAAGGCGTACATAACATTAAGCTTGACAAGGTTAAAGTAGATCCTAAAATTGGATTTTCTCGGACAAATTTAAAATCTAAACCCAAACAAAATTGAACTCGTGGTCGTCGGAGCTTGTTTGTAAAATTTCTAGTAAATTTAAGAGTGCACCTAAAGCCAGCAAAATATCAGGTTTCACCCGCACGTCTCTTACACGCCTCTCTCGATACGCTCCTGTCTATAATAATATCTCGTATAGGTCTTGTAACTATAATATGATAATTAATTCATAACATTGTATTTTTTTCTGTAACATTTCGTATCAACAGCGCCGCAGTGATAAGCAACAAATATATGTTTTAAGTAACATGCGAATGGAGATATGGTTTTTCGCGAAAAGAAGGAAAGGATTTTATAAAGAAATCCTAATAGCAGCCCTAAATTATTTGTAATATAATTAATTATCCTATTAAGCCAAGATAATGAATACATATCGATCATAATAGTAATATATCAAAAACAATTATCAAATACTAATGATTAAATACTAAAAATGCAATCAAAATATAATAACGGTACATAATTACGCCTTATAGTCTTAGCTTGTATAAATGCACGTTGATATTAAATTTTATAAACTACCACAGTCGGTCATTATTTGTTATGTATTTTTTTTTATTAATGATAGATTGTTGTGATGAGTGATTCCAGAAAACGTTATTAAATTGACATCACAATATCTCCAATCATCATCTGACAGGCACATTCGTCTTTACGATCCCAGATCAATAGATAGTATTGTAAAGACGACATTTACATCTCACACTGGATGGGTGCAGTCAGTGAGGTGGTCAAAAACAAGAGACACACTGTTCCTCTCTGCAGGTTACGATGGATATATCTCCAAATTAATATTTTAAGTTATATTTAATGCCTAAATAAATATTAGCGTAAATAAGTATTAGCGTAATTTTAATTACATATGTAAATACATATATTATTAAATGTATAAGTTTCTATTCTTATTGATAAAGCTTGACCTAAAATCCTATGCGCACATTAATAGTTATTTAGAAGCATCAAGATAGAAATAGTATTAATAAAATAGCAGTGAAGATTTCCATTACACGGATGAAGTCGTTAAAGTACTACAGGATTCCATGTTTTATTGCTAATAACAACAAATAAACCGACCTTAAATTAATCGCCCAATGGGAAAAAGTACACGCAACGATATTTATGTCTCCGCATTTCATACAATTACCTGATAAAGCAGCACAGTTCACCGCCCTAATCACGTGATATAAGAGTGCGGAATTAAGGATTTACCGCAAGCAGTAAAACCTGTGATCGGAAATCGATCCCGTGGGTCCGTTTGAACGTGACCCGCGTAAATGGCCAATTCTATTTGTCCTTTTACGTTTTAAGGAGCAACACACACATACATAGCCACTTAGCTGATTCATACGTGGCTCGTGAGGTATTGACGGTAAAGCGAAAAATTGAGTTGACCATAATCTTATTTTGTTAAGAGCTATCAATTGTACGATTGGGACATTATTATTATCAATGTTTACATATTTTATTTAGTTTCGAATTAAATATTACAATTTTATATATTATTATTTAATAGGTAATTAATATTTTAAATATTTTATTTTATATTTCTATATATAAAATATTCTATCTATAAAATAATATATACTTAGAAGATTACTGAACCCGACAAAAGCGTTGTTAAAAAAAACCGCCATTTTGTTGGTGGGCAGAAAGGTAATTAATTAATTATTGGAGCGAATTGTGAATTAGTGAATGTGTTCAATCGTGTTCTTTGGACTTTTAAGTATAATTGTGTGTTATTTACATCAATTTGTAGGATTGGGTATTCTATTTTTAAAAAGACCAATTCGTTTTTTTTTATAATCAGTTTAACTTCAGGATGCCATTATTATTTTATCAATTAAGTATATTATAATTTAAAAATTAATTAATTATTTTTTATCAGTATCGTAAATTATTCTATATTACATTTTAAAGATACGGAAGAGTAATAAATAAATATTTCCCATACTAAAATAAATTCATGGGCAATTATAATTACAATTTATTTTCCTGATGTTGGGATCCGGTATCTCCTCGAAATATGTCGAGCGTTTCTCAATAAATGACGTAAGTAAAATCGAGTTCTATACTGATAATAATTTAACTGTAAAAAATAATATTACGGGATTAACGTCTCGTCAAGTCCATTCAAATTTTGATAAAAAAACGATACGCAATTATGTTTAATTATCATAAGATCGAAATAAAGTTTCATTTAAAATCGACAGATAAAACAATTTTATTGTTATTGGATTTCCATTAAAAAATTTAAAACGTAATAAGTTTTTATCGCTGTATGCCGAATTTTAAGGTTTTCTTCTTAACTGTTCAGCTTTGAGTGTTTTTTTTTAGTGTTCTTAGGCTTAAAATAAATTTGTGTCTTGTAATGATGATGGATTTAATGTAGAAATTATTAACAATATAAATAAAGTGTTCATGTGCTTAATTTGTGTTTATAAATCATATCGTGCAGGGCGGTGAAGAAGTACACCGTGAGAAAACCTGCCTCGGATGAAATAAGAATACGTGTGTGTTCACCCTTGAGTAGCTTAGTGAAATGAGTTCCAAATACTTTACCGGTGGTAGAGCTTTGTGCAAGCTCGTCTGGGTAGGTACCACCCACTCATCAGATATTCTACCGCAAAACAGCAGTACTTGATATTGTTGTGTTCCGGTTTGAAGGGTGAGTGAGCCAGTGTAATTACAGGCACAAGGGACATAACATCTTAGTTCCCAAGGTTGGTGGCGCATTGGCGATGTAAGCGATGGGTAACATTTCTTGCAGAACCGATGTCTACGAGCGTTTGGTGACCACTTACCATCAGGTGGCCCATATGCTCGTCCGCCTTCCTATTCCATATAAAAAAATAAAATTCTCCTCAAAGAAAGTGTAAGCCTTAGCCCAGCTGTGGGACATTCATATGCTGTTGCTGTTGTTATACTTTACTTAAAAGTGTGATGATTGAAGTTTAAAAAGGTACGATTAGTTTTAATCGCAAATTTAAACTTGGAACACATGTGACTCTTATTATCTAAACCAAGGTATTTATCTCGCCTCGCGTGTAAATGTGATTGGGTATTACTGAATGTAAATTTACATTTTTAAATTTATTTATGTGCAGGATGAGCGCCTGTTCCTATAAATGGAACTTTTACCGTCTAATTGACTGCCTCGTTAGTCTAGTGGCTAGATGTAAGGCCGCAGACCCGGAGGTCCAGAGTTCAAATCCCAGGTCGGGCCAATAAAAAGTTATTGAGTTTTTCTGTTAAAAAGTCTCAGTAGCAACCCGGAGTCTGGAAGTTGGAAGTGTATAAACTCTCGTGCCTCGGAAAGCACGTAAAGCTGTTGGTCCTACGCCTGAACTCATTCTGATCATGTCGGATTGCCGTCCCATCGGACTATAAGAGTTAGGAAATAGAGAGTGCACCTGTGTTTGCGCACACTATTGTGCACTATAATATGTCCTTCATAGTTGACTTATCTCTCTTGAGATTGGCCGCCGTGGCCAAAATAGATCTGGATGACTATTATTATTACCGCCTAATACGTAATTTGCTTACTTTTTTCAAAAGGATACACAACTTGCATCCATATATTGTGTATAAGTTACTTCCAAATAAATTGCATTAATTAAAGCAGTCTAATTAATTATTGAAATGATTTTTTTTAATTTGCGTCGCTTTAGTTTAAATATAATTTTGCTGCAGTCAGCTACGTTAGCCGTATTTAATGACTTCCGAGATAAAACTATAATTTTTCACGTCCTGGAAGGATTATAAATATCGTTAAAGCGTGGGCTTGATGCACTTTGAAATCGGTTTGAGATCAAATATTACCGTAGCATTCAGTTTGTATGTAGGCGTACTTACTGTGAGTCGAACGTGGGTAGAAGAATTTATAGCGATATTTTTTCATTTAGTAATGCCGTAGTATACCAAAGTTAGAAAAAAAACATGTTTCAGAAATATTCGCGAGATAGCTCAAATTACTTTCGTACAAAACGTTGACGCCGGGATGTTCGTCCTCTTTGGAGCCAAGGACTATCCGCTCGCTGAGCGTAAATAAACACGTCGTTGAACGGTTGCACACAAATTGGATCAACTTGTGTGCTAATGTGTATAAAACGCAGTGCAATTGTGGGCAACTCGCCTTCGGTTTGAATATTTACTCACGTGGTTAAGCGAGTTGACGAGGGACCAACAAATTCATGATACTTCAAAGAACCCTGGCTTTAGGTATCACAGTTTAAACATGAAATTCAAGAACAAAATTCGACGTTATGTTCCCAATTTCTTTAAGATATATCTATAAAATCGTAGTTACTTTACCAAAGTTTTAATATCTTTTTATCTCACCTTACCTTTGTACTGAAGAGAACTCTAATTTGAAAGGGGTCTTCAATTTCTATTTAAAAACTTTGTCTTTTGAAAGAACGCCGATGAATTTGACGAATTAAATCGTACAGGACTAAATTGATTTATATTATATTAGGTATATTATATGATATGTGTACGCATACTATATTAATTAATTTTATAATAATTAAATTACAATTATCGATATTGACGTATGTAGATATAATTATTTTAATGACGTTCGATTTCATTACCAGTAATTGCTTGTGCACTCAATTTCTGTTTGATGATGTTAATATTAATATTATTATATTTTCAAGTCCGAAACATATTTAAATCAATTAACTTTTTACAAATAATTATCACATTAAATAAGCAAGTATAAACAATTCTTAGAAATATAATAGACAGTATAAGATATTTACTTCAATATAAAAGTTATTTCAGTAATTTCAAAACCAAAATATACTTTATTCAAGTAGGCTGTGTCAAGCAATTTATGTCGCCATTTTACAAGGTAAATTTTAATGTAAATCTACCACCGGTTCGGAAATTATCAGATCTAACCATTATTATCATAATTATCAAATCGAGAAAACAGTAAGAAAGCCTTTAGTTATTCTATTTCATAAATCGAAAAATTTACGTGTAATAATCGTATACATTCGAATTTATAGGTTCTGTATGAAACTCAATGAGTACTAACAACAAGCTCTTTTATCTTTTATATAATCACGCACTCGTATAGTCGTATAGTATAATAAGCCTCATTTATTATTATTTTGAAATAAGTTTTTAATATTATTTATTGGTAAAATTCAACAAACGCAGACCGCGTTTGAAGGTCGAAAAAATTGAATGCTAATACTCTATTTGCCACTGTTTAAATATATTTCTAGATGTAATTCATGTTAATATTTTATGACGCTACCGTAAGTATTCCTGCCTTACCGGCAACCATTCTAAAGAAAGTCTCTAGCTCTAAGATAACAAATTGCTCGTTTCGATAGTTACATATAAGCTAATACCATTAACAACATATTAAATGACTATCAATAATAATAAAATGAGATACACGTAGACGTAAAACAAAGATAAAAACTTCGCTATTTCCTCATACTGTCGCGTGTCACAAATAAAATAAAGAAATAACTGTTTCAATAACTGAACCGAGTTCAGAGGAGCAACAGATTGTACCCGTCGAGACAGAAGAGAATCTATACATATATCGTTATATGGGATTGTAAGAAAATTCTGTACTTTATTGAATTAAAACTGAGAACATACTTCGTAATTTAGAAATCATTTTTATTTATTTTCTTTTTAAATATTTTGATTATGTATTTTAGATATACGTGTGTGCGTAATAACGTAGGTCCAATTTCTAAATGATACCCTCTTTATAATTAAATATGCTAAATATGTCCTCCTGATAAAACAAATTAACTCTTCAGCCATATTTATTGGGATCGACGCTGGGGGCAAGCTTTTAGGGCCAGGTCCCTAGCCTCCCTGGTAATGCTTGTTTTTTGTTTTAGGTTTGGTTCCCTGCATCATACAGTTAATCCCACGTATTTGATTGATGGAAAAAAGATCCCACAGTCGACTCCTTATACAGCCACGATTTGAAATTGGCCCCTTAAGTCAAGTGGCAAGTGGGCCAAACCCACACGGTATTCACTATTAAATTCTATTTCGTCTATATCACAGAATGCAGATAGAAATAAAAATATCACCTATCCGTTACAAAATAAAGGTACGATACGCGGTGAAGCAACAGATTGCATGTGGAAATCGATACAGTTTCGTGGAGACCGTAGAATCGATTCATTGGTTTGTGTTTGTTTTTTGTAGTTCATCCGCTCTGTCATTGTATCGTTACTCGTCAGTTTTGTCTACAGTATTATATTATAATATTATGTATATACTTTTTTTTCTTCTTAAATTACTTGGATTTAAAAAAACCGAGATGGCCTAGTGGTTAGAACGCATGAATCTTAACCGATGATCGTGGGTTCATACCCGGACAAGCACCACTGACTTTTAATGTGCTTAATTTGTGCTTATAATTCATCTCATGGTTGACGGTGAAGGAAAACATCGTAAGGAAATCTGCATATGTCTAATTTCTCTGAAATTCTGCCACATGTGTATTCTACCAACCCGCATTGGAGCAGCGTGGTAGAATAAGCTCCAAAATCTTCTCCTCAAAAAGGAGCGGAGGCCTTAGGCCAGCAGTGGGACATTAACAGGCTGTTACTATAGTTACTATAGTAGGGCTTTGTGCAATCCCTTCTGGATAGGTACCGCTTATCAAATATTATGCCGGCACCCAGCAATACCTAGTGATGTTGTGTTCTGGTTTAGGGGTGAGTGAGCCAGTGTAACTGCTACGAGGCACAAGCGCTCATCGCTTGACGCTTCACCTTAGTTCTCAAGGTTAGTGCTGCATTGAAAATGTAAGGAATGGTTAATATGTTTTACTTAGCCTATGGCTATGAATGGTGGTGAACACTTGCAGTCAGGTGGTGGTTTTGACCGTCCGCCGATTTTATAAAAAAATTATGACTTTTATTAAAGTTTTTGCATTTCTATTCTCATCTCTTTGTTTGTTTACGTATACGACAACTGATTTTACCTTAACTTGATATTATCTTATGATCGTTAAAGATGTATGTAAGGTTGTCGTATAGTAACAATTAGAGGGATATCGTATAGTAATATTATTTATATTAAATGTTAATTTCCCGGTAAGCTTAGAAATATTTCAGTTAAATATTTAAGTTTCATTAATAATTCATTATATGTACTGAACATAATCTTTATTGGAATCAAAGTAATTCGGCTCCAAGTTGTTGTGTGTGTAATCCCTTTAAGCCTTGCCTTTCTAAGACAATAAATTCAATAATTCACGCGAATTATCTGTTTATTCATTGGCCTGGTCCCAAGGGTGGACTGGTTGCTACGTTAAGTTATATAATATAACATTAAACACATTTGTATTGAAATATATTTATCGGTGCCCTTAATTATCTAAGAACCACATTATTAAGACAGTCTCTACTAAAAATATGATATATTAGAATTATTAATGGTGGACTGTAATTATAAGGCAGTTAAATTATCTGCGTTGCCAGTCCGTAAAGTATTTTTTGGTATACCATATAATTTTTAATAAAAAATAAGTTACACAAATTTAACAAACACTAGTACTAGTACACATTTAACATTTTTATATCACAATAAAAAATTTATTCATATAAAACTATTTATATGTTACGATGTACGCACGTACAATGTAACCTAGTATATAACAATAATTGATGTAAGCGGAAGGTAATCGTGTCATAAAAGCCGGTACTTGGAGGTTCGGATGTAGTTTTACGACCAGCAGTTTATCTTAACAAGACTAAGTGTGATGGACTACGATTTCTTTCAAGTTTGGCCAAGTTTCACTTCAAAAGTAACCCTTTCTGCTTAATTTACTTAGGAAAGAGCGAGGTGTTAAGAGCTGTAATGTTAGCCCTTTTTGGGTGCTTTATCAATAAACTATTCTTGAGTTTATAAGGGTCTTTGAAGAGCTATTATAACGATTAAAGTGTTTTGGTTTTTTATATTCCGATGATAAATACTAATATTTATTAATATATATTTTTATAATAATAAACAGAATTTAAGAACCGCTTTAAATATATCGCACGAGACACCAAATATAACATTTGCTTAGCAATCCATCTAATTATTTATTAGATTATAATTAAAGAAAACCAATAATTTAATAAAATCCCAGTTTAATTAAAAAGTATATTTTTCTTAATATAATAATAATATATAAAACGAACGAACGAGAAGGGATATAACGCCTTGAGACAGCGTCACGCCTTTTGCCGTCACGGCAAACGACTTGGTCTTACACTCACTCACTTGTGACTTGCCCACTCTTTCTTATTATTTGATTCTGTCCGTAGCAATTAATATTCTAACTCTTATTGTAATAAGACCTGCAAATGCAGATGCAGGCTTATTGTTCATTGGGCCTTAAATATCATCCTAAATAACTGCGATTAATTATTATTAATCATATTAAATATTTCGGTCTAGTACGTTATTCGAAATGCAAAAGATAATTGAATGTTTGTGATAACTGAAATTATTCAATTTGCACTATAAAATAATATAATATGATTTAATAAAACCCTTTGTTATTTCACAATATCGAGTTAAAATAAAAACTAGCTCGCATTTTATGAATATATTTCTCAGAACAATTTATCATGGTGTATTGCATATATTTCACGTTACCTACGTTTAATTTTATATTGGACTATGGAAATTTTACATATTCATCACTGAGTTTTTATTGCGCTTTAAATATATAAATGAAAAAAATTAGTTTTGAATATTAATGCGAAGAATTATTATAAAAAGAAACAATTTGTCACCATTAAAATGAATTTTAAGTATAGATAAGGGAAAAACTTTTTTAATGGCCCGATTTCTGGTTTGAAGGATGAGTGAGTTACTGTGATAGGTACAAGTGATATATCTTAGTTCCCAAGGTTGATAGTAGTGACAATTTCATCATTAGGTGGCCCAACTGCCAATATTTTTTCAACAAGAAAGAGGCCCTAATGTATTGTATTGTATTGTATAATATGTATTGTATTGTATTGTATAATATGTATGTATGTGCGCAAAGTCTATATATTTTATTTAAAAAATCAACGCACTCAGTTGTTAAAAATGTGCATTTCTTTATAATTATTTATACGAGTATGTATATGTATAAATACTTATACAGGTATACAGAAGCGAGACAAACAAATACGAACATAAGAAAAGTTAAAGCATTTTAAGTTAAAGCTTACAGAACTTTTGTATGACAAGTCCTACATAAAGTCTTTGAGAACCGAAAGGTTTGAATAATTTTTAGGGACTAATTAAAATTAACCCGCATGTTTGTGCATTTGGCAGTAACTTGCTTCTTAAACATCACACGGTCCCTTTTGTGAATATAAAAGATAATTTAAAAACGAAATTAGCTTTTTATCGCTAAGTCACATATTAGTATAATAATAAAACAAACAATTTGTAAATATATTATTTAACCTTTCTATTTATTTTAATCTGTGCTTCGAATTACAAAATTGTTAAATGTAATGTTGTTCAGAATTTAAATTTGGAATAATAAATTCAATGTGAGTTTTTACTGCAAATATTTAGAGTTATATAATTTATTTTAATTAAAAAAATTAATTAAAAAAAAATGATAATATTGTATTTTTTTTAGATAATAGGGTTTTAGCAATCTGTGAATGAAAATAATTAAGGAAGACTAAAACAGTTGACGATTGCATTAATAGGCTTTGTTTCATACGTTGTTTAGATAACTTAATTATAGCAGAAAAGTTATCTAGCTGTGACTAAAATGATTTTAGTAATTATTGGGTAGAGTTGTCGAGTAGAATTTGCATGTAAACGAGAATCGATGATTGGGTTGCGGCCACGTCTTGGTATTGAACGTCGAGGCTTATTAAATTAAAGCTAAGCTTATTGAGAGCTCGCTATTTCAATATGCCCTAAAAATATTTACGTATTCAATAAACGTTTCTTGAAATTTGTAAGTAAAATGGTGAGAATTGGTAAATTATTTACTTCATTTTAGGGTTTATGTTTATGCTTATGCTTAAAAAAGTTTTAATACTTTGATAATAATAAAAAGAAAATTAAATTTTGTGTTTATTTTTTATAATTAATAATACTTAGTTATTCATAATAAAATAAGTAGGTGAATGTTTGTGTGTTTTGCTGTAACAGGGTGACAACTGACCTAGTTGTCACCGCTAACGCAATTTTCTTCAAGTTTGTGCATATTCCAGCGTCCGACTATAGTTTAGTATCAGAAGTTCTCGAAGTTTCTATTTGCTAGCACATTACATTAAAGTATAAACTTTGTTTCAACTGGAAATTGCACTATCATATAGAGAAGATGTTTGTTTGGTTTCATAAGTTAGTCTGATTAAAATCTTGCTTTTATAATTTTATAAAATAAATAGCATAAATTATATTTTAGATAAGCCAGTATATATTTTCAAAAGGTTATATAAGATGTGTAAATATATGTGTTACTCTTATTTAAGTTTAAAAAAAATGAAATTGATATTCTTTAAAAGTAAAGTCTGCTTAACCGTATAGTTGAAAACTAAAACTAGGCTCAAATAAGTTGAGTGGCTTCTTTATTAATACTTGAGTGACAATTAAGTTAAGTTCCAAATATTTAATATTAGCATAATGCATTTGCTCTACGACATTTGTCTTAAGCCTTGTGTATAGACCAGTACCGTACCGTAACAGCCTATGAATGTCCCACTGCTGGGCTAAATGCCTCCTCTCCCTTTTTGAGGAGAAGGTTTGGAGCTCATTCCACCACGTTGCTCCAATGCGGGTTGGTGGAATACACATGTGGCAGAATTTCAGTGAAATTAGACACATGCCGGTTTCCTCACGATGTTTTCCTTCACCGTAAAGCACGAGATGAATTATAATCACAAATTAAGCACATGAAAATTCAGTGGTGCTTGCCCGGTTTTAAACCCACGATCATCGGTTAAGATTCACGCGTTCTTACCACTGGGCCATCTCGGCTTTTTATATTGTATATACCAGTATTTATAAGTAATTTATATTAATGTTTCTAGGTTCTGTCTCATACACGTAATAAGCATATATGACGATTATATAATAGTCACCCGATTGAAATGACACACATTGACATTGCTTAAAAGCAAACACACATTATATATATAGAATAGGAAGGTGGACGAGCATATGGGCCACCTGATGTTAAGTGGTCACCAAACGCCCTTAGACATTGGCACAGTAAGAAATGTTAACCATCGCTTACATCGCCAATGCGCCACAAACCTTGGGACCTAAGATTTTATGACCCTTGTGCCTGTAATTACACTGGCTCACTCACCTTTCAAACCGGAACACAACAATACCAAGTACTGCTGTTTTGCGGTAGAATATCTGATGAGTGGGTGGTACCTACCCAGACGACCTTGCACAAAGCCCTACCACCAGTGGCACCGTAACCCATACTGGGCATTAGCTAGTAAATCATAAATAATAATATAATAAGTTGGGGAGGTGAGTGGTGAGGGAGGTGTGCGAGATTTGCATTCATACAAACGTGGTGGTAAGGCGTATTTGATTTATTTCCGATTGTTAAATTTGAATATCGGCGTGATTTCACATTGCATGTTGAGTTGATAATTTAATAATTCATAGAAATAAAAATATTTTTTATCGTAAAATCTTGTTATTTCTATTAAAATTATACTTTCATTCCAACTCAGTCAAACAAACAACTTCAAGCTTATTTAACTTCATATTCATTACAGACATAAAATATTTGTTAAAAACCTCGAGATATTTACAGGGTTTGAAAAAATAGTTCAAACCCTCTTTTAAGTTCATACAAAGAGATGTAACTAAATATTAATTACTTCTGCTGTTTACACAGAACATTTGTTCTCGAACATTGCGGCGAGGGCATGTTGCCCACACACCCTCACCTTATAGTTTGTACGTACCTTGTGGAAGGTTAGTGTGAGAATGTACGCCACGTTTTTATGATGAATGACCTACAGATTAAATATACCTTTTCCAAAAAGTACATTCTATTATATTGCTTAAACATGTTAACCGTCTCGAATATTTTTATATATTAATATTATACTGGTGGTATGGTCTTAGGTTATAGGGTAGGGCTTATTAGTTAATATTGTACGGTTGACATATTAAGATTATCGATATTGAAGACTTAACCAAGTATATACTAATAAATTTAAAAAATAGCTAGGCAAGGCTAGGTAAGAAGCATTTCCAAGAAAATGAAGCCTACCTCCTATCACTATATAATACAATTATTGAAACCTTTCCGAAAAAAAAATATAATAGCTGGCGTAAAATGACGTGTTTCCATTTTCTATTTTCTAGGTTAGAGTTTTTAGTCACAGGTACAAGGTGCACGCCATCTTAGATTGTGTGGTTTGTGGTGCACTTATAGTGCCAATGTCTATAAGCGTTGCTGACCACATACCATAAGGCGGCCCATTTGCTCTAACCAACTTAGTGGGCATGCAATTGACCTAATACAATCGATATACACATTACAATCGATATATACATACGATGTATATGATGTATGTAAGTGTGTAATTATACGTGAACAAACACAGGTAAAGTATCCATTTCAGGAACTTAGCGCTTAACGTGTTTTCCAATGTAGTGTTCCATGTAGTTTCTAGTATTCTAAAAATTGTAGGCCGAAAATGATATGGCCGTTTTATATAATCAATAAGTATATAATTGAATATGATACTATAAAATAAAGCAATTTAAATTTATATATTGCGTTATACCGGGAAATGAATCGGTTCCCAGGGGATAATCTAGATCTATCCCAGGAAATGAGCGGCTTTCTAAGGGACAAGATAAATAGAATTTGCCTGATAATGTATGTACATATATACAGATCAGAATATATTACATTTCGGTCGTAAAACCCTGATATTCACTATCACTCAAGAGAAAACAAAATTCAAAAATTTCGATAGAAAATATTTATGAAAAACGTAAGCGCGAGCAAAATTTTCCATGTATTTGTACATATACTTATAATATACATCTGCAGTTGTGAACTAAGATCTAACACTCGTACTATGCACTTTGCATACATTTATGACTCGTTATAGAATCAGTCGCCGTAACTCGGTAATATCATAAGCGGCTTACTACTCTCCCTTTATGAATAAATTTCTACTAAATTCAAGTGCAGGTATTATTGAAATCAATAAAACGTTTCTTATACTTTATTTTTCTATCCCATTGTAACAAAGACGTTCATAATGCACATTTGTTATAACAGGGTTTTATGTTTTATGTAATAGAATGATTATGTAAAACCTTATCACATTTGTACTCTTTTGGCTGTGTTGTAGAAGTTCCGAGCACACAAAGAAGACCAGAGGAAAGGAAACGAGGCTACGTATCTCCTGTAATTTATTTTCCTAAAAGCTATTGTTCGTGTGACGTGAGTGATTGATATTCATTGTTGTTTTAAAAATAATTATTTTTGTTCATGATTTATTTCGATTGAAGCCCGCAAATGTTAAATAATTATATACATAAAATATAGTTTTTAAACCAAACTCCCTATCACAAATCTGGCCTGTCAGCCCTGTGTCGGCACTTACAGTAAATTCTACGTCGGTACCTAAAAGTTTAAAGTTAAATACAGAACTGGTAACTTTATAACAGTTGCATGCACTTTCCTCAGTTCCTTTAACTTTGAAAATATTGTAAGCGGCGTGTATATTTTCGTGAATAATCTTTTAGCGGATTGTATAACAAGTTAGATTCTGAATTTCACTTCACAAATTTCAAAGGAAAATTTGAAGTATTTTATATTTATAATAGTGTTATTTACGTTAAAACACATTTATATCATAATACCTAAACAAAAATCACAATCATGATATGCAATTTTGGCCCTTCAATTAAATTTTTTTATTAATTTAGTAGAATGTAGTTTAAACGACTGTTAAGTGTGTTATTGGATTTAATAATTCATAGTATGATTTTAAATAGAACGTGAAATATTCGATGTTGGTATGTTTTTATTAAAAACGATGTACATGTTTTTTTTCTATTTTTTTTTTATTTTTTATTTAATTTAGGGACTTTTGTCCTACACAGGCACGTCAGTCCCATTGTCCCTTCTATTTTTTGTAACATCACTTATTATTTATTGCTATTAGATAAAAGTCCAGGAGCATCCTAACAGATTCTTATAAAGGATCTGATAGAATACTCTAAACTAATCCAACATCGAACAAACATACTTTTAAATTATTTAAGAGTAACTTTCTCTGATTCTGTTTCTTGACACATTCAAGGCTAAGGCAAGGCATCTTGTCTAGATATAACATTTTACGCGGGTGTCAAGTCACGTGTTTAAGGTGACGAAACGAACGTTATAAAAGATACGAAACTGTATCGAAATTGTACCTAAAATAAAATGATTAAGTTGTCAAAAATAATAATTATTTAACATTTAAATATTATTTTATTTTTGGTAATTAGAGTTTGTGCATTCCTCGGTCCTGACATGTTACAGTAAAGTGAAATAAGACTTAACTTATAGTCAAACTCTATCTTTTATTCCAATGTATTTTGTATGCAACTTAAAGTGTGAGCCGGTAATTACAGGCACAAGGGAGATTACATGGTTAGCAGCGCATTATTGATGTAAATAGTATAATAGTTAGATGATCTATTTTCCATCAGGTGATCTATTTTCCAGTTGAACGTCCTGCTATAAATAAAGAAATAAACTTCACTTCATATTAAAAATACAAGGTTAAATATGACAAGTTTTTAAGAGACTCTAAAAATGTCTTAATAAACTCGACATGCCCATTACGGCTTCCTTAGAAAATCACTTAGCAGGAGGAAGTTTGTGTTCCTAAAACAGTCATATTTTTAATAGCTAGCGCCCATACCTTATCGTTACAAGGATCGTATATTAAATTGCTTTTTTTTCAATCCGGAAGTTAATAATTATTCTACAGTTAATTCGTTATTTGCAAGTTCATTGAAAATCTTACTCAGCAACTAGCTAGCTAGCCGTTGCTATTTACAGTAAACAGAAACAGTAACGAAATAACCTGTGAATGTCCCACTGGCCTAAGACCTCCTCTTTTTTTGTTTGGATAAGATTTGGAGTATATTCCTGAAGCTGAAGCTTGAGCTCAGTGCCATAGAAGGTGCCACGAGCTGGTGATGATGATATGCTGTAAAATATGTTTATTCATTTTCGCATATATTTTTAGTATTATTATTCGTATATATTTTTTACCTAGAACATAATGTGAAAGCTTCATATACATCGGATTAGTATTAAATGTCGTTTTTGCGTAAACTCAAAAAAAACACACATATGATAACAAACCTTTGTAATATTAATGTAGAAATGTTTGAGATCAACACGTTGCCAAATACACAACATATTAGTGTTGTTAATGTATGTTGTACAAGTGTAATGACAGACCTGCAATTGATCTTAGCACACATCAACCAGCTCGGACGATATGTCTACATCCACTAATAAGCGCTCAAACAAACGTGTGGACCAGACTCCATTTGCATATAAAGTAGTTTTTGATTTTTAAGGAAATACAACATTCATTGCTATCTAATTTGAATTCCCGCGCGTATGTAATGTTGGCTATTTTTAGTACATTAATAATTTTATTTACTGTTGAAAACATCTTCTTTTCTGGTAATTATGTTTCTTTAAATTATGTCTACATTTACCTTGGGCCCAATTTAGATGTTAATTTTAAGTATGTTAAAATGAATTGTTGGTTTGTTACAGTTAACTGACCCTATGCTATCACAAACATATCGCAGAGCGGACACTGGAGGAAGGTGCTTTTTCTGAGTCGCCGAAAAACACAAGAGGCAGAGAACTTAATCAATGCTTGACTCTCCGCCAAAGTGGAAACTAATTATGTGCTTAGTGCGTTCTCGATACCCTGAGAAATCCTCAAAGAAATTGGACATGACCGGAGATTTGGAAAATAACCGAGGAGAATAGATGAGCATTTGTATTTCCGCACACACTGTACTATAATAATTATATTCGTAGTTGAGTAGTTTTCGTTGAGATTAGACACCGTGTCTGAAAAGCCTTGGAAGCTATTAATTACATATTTTTATTTTTGGAATAATGTATTTTTGTCATGCTTTCAAATTCTCGTCTATTAAATATTCAATTAACTATTTAATGGCTGTAGGTTTTGAGTAATCAGATAAATTATATAATCTTATGAGTTTTACGTCGAGCGAGTCTCATTATCCTACCAAAGATAAGAACGAACTATGGAAAAAAAAGTTTATCACATTTGAAGGAGTAACCGTAACATAACCGTAACAGCCTGTGAATGTCCCACTGCTGGGCTAAAGGCCTCCTCTCCCTTTTTGAGGAGAAGGTTTGAAGCTTATTCCACCACGCTGCTCCAGTGCGGGTTGGTGGAATACACATGTGGCAGAATTTCAGTGAAACTAGACACATGCAGGTTTCCTCACGATGTTTTCCTTCACCGTAAAGCACGAGATGAATTATTATCCCAAATTAAGCACATGAAAATTCAGTGGTGCTTGCCCGGGTTTGAACCCGCGATCATCGGTTAAGATTCACGCGTTCTTACCACTGGGCCATCTCGGCTTTGAAGGAGTGCAAGTTTTTAACAAAATACCCTAAAATATAAAAAATGTAAACTCGCTTAACACATTTAAGATACGAGTAACCACGTATCTTACAAAAGATTATTCGTTTTTAGCAAGTAGTCAAAATGTGTTAAATGAGTATGAATTACTAAAATGTCGACTAATGTAACTACGGACGACAAATTTAATAACTAATTTTAAGTTTATCATTGTTCTCATGTAAGTGACTTTAGTCTTTATGGGAATAAATATTCTTAAAACCTGTATTCCAAAATAATTAAACAATAAGGGGATCATATGTTTAAAAATAAACAACAGATTATTATCTATACCAATGTAGTGACTGGTTATGGACGCACAGCTTAAACGATAAAGTTGCGGTTAAACGGTGCGTGCTACTGCGATTCCAGCGAGTCTCTATTTAATCGCCTGATTTGGAACTGATCGGTGCAAATCAGTAAAATTGACAGGGACCATCTCTTGTTATTTATAGACACATATTTCAAGGAAGCGCGCGCGTATTTTGGCATGACTTGAGATAATGCGAGCCGTCTAAGCACACTATGCAGATCGCACTATCCCAGTATGGTTTTTAATTTTAATTACAATAAATAAAAATAAAAACCCATATACAAAAAAACAAAAACTTAACCATATCATAATTATCAAATTAGATAAATAGTTTTTAGTTAAGTTACTAGATTCCTTAATAGCACAGTTATAATATCCACTAAAACTGTAATTAATTTATTACTCTACTTAAATGAGTTAATTACGGATCAAGATCGATATACGAAGAGGGATTTATTAATAGAAAAGCAGCTGCAGCAGCTAGGCGATTCCGTTTGCCTAGATTATCTTGTGCAGTAATAGAAATCTGCAAAGTAAGCGGCGCGTCACGTGACTCAAGTTCTTGTGATCTACGTGCGTATGAGCAATGAATAAGTTACTGTTCGAATTAACAAGAGCGGCCAAAATGAAGGGCACGTCTCAAGTGGGCTCGTGCTACCTCGCTTTTTAAGACATGATGCAACAGACAAATTCATTTGACGATCAAAATACCCCATAGTATATGTATTCTACTAAAAAGATCTGTAAAAAAACGCCTTAAGTAACCGTTAAATATCTCTGCGTGTAGCAAATACAGACGTAAAATATGGAGGAGAATTACGTGACGTAATATAATGGGTCTCCAAAAAGGATTCTGACTTCTACTATGTCTAATCGACCCTTTCAAAGTGTCATTCTATTTAGCACGCCAAAAGATATGGTTACATGCGTTTTTAGGATTGGATAAAACGTATCGAACTAAAAACATATAACCTTTTTTTCTCCAAGCAAATGCAATTAAAGTAAAAAGGTACTCAAAATACATCCATTAAAACATTTTCGTTATGACGTACATTCAAATTTACTAACAAAACTTTGATTATTCCAACGTTATTTATACTGTTTTATATATTTTCTTAAAGATGCGCACCCAAACCAACTTCTTTGTCCATCAAAGTACTCTAAAAATATCTTTTGATCTAAAGATCCTCGTCTTTACAAGCTAAATCCAATACTGTCAAGTGAAAGACGTTTTAGTATAAAAAACATTGAAGAAAATGACACATTTACATATCTGATAATTTCCAAATATTTTTATTTATAAATGATTAAATCATCTTAGCATGATTTATTGAAATATGTCTTTGTAATTGGATGACAACATGAGATAACTTAGAGCATAAATGATTAGATTTATTTTTAATTATCATATTATATGTATTTTTAATTAATGAATCTCTATATTAAAGAAGCACAATATATTGAATACCTATTTAGATATAAGAAATACCAATACACAATGCTCTAAGTAAATTCAGCATCATTCCGGATTAACTTCCGGAGCCCTTCTTTGAACAGGAAATGAGGTATTTTGCAAACCGTCATCCCATTCTAATATACCGAATTAAAATTGATAACGAATTTGATTTTAAATAATTTTATGAAGTCAGATACATTATTTATTATTTTTAAACAAAAAATATTTTTTTCCGTCTCAAATTAATTAAAATTTAAATAAAGAATCAATGAAATCATAAGATTAGCATGATAATGATGATAAATTATATATCTATCTATTCTGTGGTAGAATAAATTGAAATTTCATAAGGTTATGGCGCATTGACGACGTGAGCCAATTCGTTTTTAATATTACAACACTTATGATTTTTTTACAAGTGACGTCACAACATGGTTAATTAACACTTTTTATATAATCAAAATACATTTGAACATATTCGAACTTTACAAATCAATTTATATGCCAGTAGTTGCAACATTAGTTAATGAATTGCATTTTGTTTTGTTGATTTATAAAAATAGATAGATAGCCCAGTGGGTGAAGCACGTTGAATCTTAGTCGAAGATTGCGGATTCAAACCCTATAATTCATATCGTGCTCAAAAATATCCTAGAGAAACCTGCACATGTCAGAATGAAATCTGCCACATGTGTAGACACTAACCTGCCTTAGATCAATGTGTGTTTTAGCATATATAGCATATATAGCATAGTAATGCTAATATTTGGTTATGTATCTCAACATCGATATTCTGAAGATATAGTGCTTAGTATATAAAATACATTTATGTATATTTATATTCGAGATATTTAGTTTCTGTATCAAATTCTTTTTATACCGTATTTTCAGAAAAATCACATCTGTGTATTTTCGTCAAAAACATTTGTAGACGGAATAGCAGAAAGTATTTGCATCTCGTTATGCATACAGAATCTTTTGAAACACTCCTTTGGTTTTACAAATAAACACCTTACATTCAAAACAAATATTGTATCTTACAAAACATTTTTACGTTTCATATAGTGTTGGTAGTGTTATCGTTTTTGTAACAAACTACCTAGCAATCTCGATTTTGCACGGGCAGAATAATAATTATTTATTTATTCAAGTTGTTACTTGTATAAATAAATAATTATTATTCTGTAAATATGTAAGACGCATGTATAAAATTACAAAAAAATAAAATAAACCACTATCTACTACTTATACAATGTACTGGTCCAGCTGAAACTTTACAACAATGGTTAATAATGTTAATTAATGTTTTAATGGTTTACACAAAACGTTTATATCATGGAATAAGCTCCAAACCTTCTCCTCAAAAGGGAGAGGAGGCCTAAGCCCAGCAGTGGGACATTAACTGTTAGTGTTTGTATCGTAATATATATTACTGTTACTCTAATGGTTTATGTGGCACACGTCAGTAAAGTTCCCAGTTGGACATATTCAACCTAAACTTTTCTCATGAATCACTCCGTCCGTCTACTGGTGAAAACCGTATGAAAATACGTACGTTAGTTTTTTAGATAATCACGTTCAGACCGACAGTATACTATAACCTGTAGTGATTAATAATAATTTATTAAGTACGTAAAAAATATGTAAACATACATTTATTAAATACATAATTATTATAAACAATAAAATTATTCTTACTTATTCTTTTTATTTTTTATTTTAGCAATATTCGCTTAACTTCATGCTATGATTATAGTATCATCTGATTAATAGCAATGTATTCTATACGGCCTACCTAAATATTACTCCATTTCCTTCTGATAAATCGTAATCGAGACAAATTCCGTTTTATCTCATATCATATGCATGCTATACATTAAGGTGAAATGTATACTTCACTTAGGAATATTCACAAAATGATTGAAGTGTTGAAAGAATGAAAAATTATTTAATTTCGTTTTCACAACCAAAAGAGACATTTGATTGTTGTTTTTTCGCTGTATTACGTATTTCAACACATGAGTGACGGTCTCTGATATTTCAACTCGTACTTTTTCTTCTCCTCTTTGTCTTTATTCTTCTTTTGAAACGGATTACCAAAACATCATACATAATAAATCATTTAGGTTAAGTAAAATTCCTTGTACTCAACATTAGTAATAATTTAAAACTCATAAAAATTTCACCGGATTATTTTCTGTTATAAAAATATGGCGTTAATTTTGTTTTAGTAATAGAAATACGCATTATATATTTAAAAAAATACAATCTATAGAAATCATATAAATACATACACATGCCTAAAGAATACTGAATATAATATCAAGTTATTTAAGATAATATAATATGTGTCATAGTAATGTGACAACACGAGATAAGCAGACATTAATTATCCACATAGTACACTGAAACTATGACGAAGTTGCTGGTATTAACTAGTTTACGAAATACCAGCAAATTCCTTAATAATTACATTAAACATCCGTAACGATTAAAAAAATTACTTTTTAAGCGGTTTCCAAGTGATCATCAGTGATGATTACAGTCTTTTAACGCTCAAGGTAAAATGAAAAATATAAAATCCCAAGCAATTTGCCATTTAAATTGCTTTAAAAAACCAATCTTGTGATACTTAAGAGCATGGATTTCAATTGCTTGACTTTTATGAAACTGACAATCAATATTTATTTTTATTCAGATAACTCAGTTATTTTTCATAATATTAAAATATATAATTCGATAGTTGCATTGTTTTAAATTTACTTACATATTATGTTTTTATTGTAATAAAAAATATATATAAATATTTCGTAGCTTTGCTTAAATTGGTAGAAAAGAGTAACTACCGAGTTATTGCCTGTCCGAACTGGTAGTACCTTTACCTTTAAATTAATACCTAACTGTAGCATATGTTATGTATACTTGAATAAATAATACTTTGATTTTGAATAAAGGCCGTTATAGTTCAGTCGATAGATTTATAGAAAACATGATTTATATAACCGAAGCTTTCTCGGGTTCAGATTTAGTGCAGTACGCTTGAGTTCATAACTTACGAAACCTGATTGTATCAAAGGAAATACCGTACAATATATATTTACTATACCACTAGATAACCCCTAAAACTCCTTGAGAGTTGAAGTATCCTTGCGTGGTAGTGAGGCATTTAAAGGGTTACTCTTTTTTACTTTACAAAATAAGTGAAATATTCATTCATATCAATAGTAATTTATATATGTGATTTCCCTAACGGTGGTATATATATTAAATGATTCATCACTTATTGATTTAAATTTCGGTTTGAAAATTGGCTTACTCTTTATCATTTAAGGCAATGTCAACCTTATATTAAATGGTTGGCTAGACATGTTGAAAAGAATGGCTTACAGTTTTTATGTCTATGTGCTGAGGTGGGCATTTCAAATTATTCAATATTTTATATTTATCTTGCACTCATGACGAAGTTGTAAGTTATGAAATGTACAAAAATATTTATATGACGTTAATCGAAACTATTTACAAAAATTTTAATTGTTTTCAATCGTAATCAAGTACAATTTTAAATTCGTTTCTTAACATTGTCAGTTAGATTAGAACTATAATAACGTCTATTCACATTGGAATTGAATGTCACCAACGTTTGAAACACTATCACTCGCCTCGTTGCATTGATTGTACTGGTGATGCAATTATGTTACGGACTACATAATGACGTTGCGAAATGTATTCGACGCTTGTACAGCCGCAAGCTAAACAAGTAAATATTGATGTCTAAAGTAACTTAAATGCTTAATATTATTGCATTAACCGTATATAGGATTTGAGAACATAATTGTAGAAACAGCAAGATTTTTTTGTTTATTACATGGGTTTTTTTTTAAATAGTCTGATATAATAGGTGGTTGGGTGTACAGTAATTTTCTCTCACCTGCGAGGACGATATTAATAAAATATAAGCAAAATTTGCTCACAATCTTCGGTTGTAATCCAAGTGTTGTAGCCACTGAGCTAACCCGGCTTTTACACAAATGTCTCGTGTTGTCACATTACCATGACATATATTATATTATCTTAAATATTTACTAAACTGATCGTATAGTGAAGTTATCTTGATATTATATTCAGTATTTTAAGGCATGTGTATGTATTTATATGATTTCTATAGATTGTATTTTTTTAAATATATAATGCGTATTTCTATTATAAAAACAAAATTAACGCCATATTTTTACAACAGAAAAGAATCTAATGAAATATTTATGAGTTTTAAAACCGTTGTTTTAAAATATTATTTTAATATATTCAACAATAATAACAATTAACTTTGGTTAACACTTTTTTTTAAACTGTATTCGTGTATTTATTAATCAACTATTTATTTCTATTCTTATGAAAATATTAAACTTTTTAGAACTTTGGGAAATTACTGATTAATATTTCCATTATAATAAAACTATGTTATTATGTTTAATTAAACAAAGACTTACCACAAAAAATATTGTTATACATTGAATATAAGATGTCTTTGAATTCTTTTTGAAGTTAAAACAGATTCGATCGAATTAAGAACAGGTTTTTTAAAAAAGTATCCCAAAAACGCAATATCATCAAGCATCGACTTTTGTCCCATAATTATAATGAAGAGCCTCATTCTACATTTTTTTTTCTGAAAATACCAACGACTTTCTGAATAAAAACGCTGTGACGTGGGATCAATCAACTAAATGTGACCCCAAGGCCCAGCTTTGAAACGTTGAAACCGTGACATTTTTGTTGAATAGCATGTTATCTATCTATTTTAAAAGTTACGTCACCCTCTTATATTCGTTTCTTTTATCTAAATATGTTATTAATGCAGGTGACTTTCATAAAATATATTAACATTACCTTACGATCAGTTATTATATTTTTAATGATTCCCTATTTCTAACAAATATCTATATTCATTTATTTAAAAAGGCTTACCTTGCGTAACTAATGGAATACAATCGATCTCCATTTCGACAAACCCCTTTTGTTTTCAGCAAATTAACCGTACGCCGCATTATGAGGCCGTCTTTGAAGAAATTGAATAGCTACACATGCCAGCGTATTTGAGGTTAAGATCATTATAGAAATAGCTAGAAAGTTTTGTTGATTACAGAGGCTATTACTTGAATTGTGCAATATTATTATATCACAGCTAATAAAACATTTAAGCGATAAGGGAGATATTGTTTCGTAATAAAAAGAAAAGAATAAAATATGATCTCTTACTGTAATTATAAACTAATTTATTTATTGTATTAGAAATAGATGTTATTTTGTTGATTTTCAATAACGAAACTGACCTAACTGCAATAGACAAAATAATTCATATGCAGATTGAACATTTAACATAACTTATTTATTTAAGCGTACATATATAATAGGTAAACAATTACGTTATAATCAATTTCAATGTCAATTTTTATTTTTTTATTTTAATAAAGGCGATAGCCAATCTCTCTGATTAAAGCAAGGGCATCCAACCCCCAACATCCCGAAGTCTCGAACGCTAGGGGCACAAATAAAAATCTTTTACACAAGGGGGCATATTTCTCCCGCTTTCTCGCTGCTGCACTCTCAGCAGCCGTCCCAGCCGTCCGTGTTGTATTTATTAATTTAGTTGTTAATCCTAAGGAAGTACTATTAACTTATCATATATTCTACCGCCAAACACCAATATTAAGTATTGTTGTGTTTGTTGAGCCAGTGTAACTACATCATAGATATACATAACATCCTACTATCCAGGGTTGGTGGTGGTTAAAGATGTAATGGATGCCTGATATTGCTTATAATGCTAATATTTAGTAAATTTATAAAAATGTACCTTGTAACATTATTTATATAAGAGGATTGCTTAACTTGTCATAGATAACATGCTATTCAACAAAAATGTGTGAATGTTGTAGTTGCTCGTGAATTTTATTATAAGTACACAATATATTTATTACCACGTCAGTGTTATGCTGATTTAAGCAGACCTTTGAGTACAATTGTAAATGATATAAATATTTGAAACACATCGATACATACGTACTTTCTATACACGATAAAAAACCTCTTACTGGGTGAAGTAATCCACACCTGTGTAAGTACTATTATATTATATTTTTCAATAATGTTTGTCGCCGATCAAAAGATTCATTTTTATAACTAATAAAAAAATATTTGTCGTTAAGGTTTAAGACATTAACACTTAAGAATTTTATAAAGAATATAAAATATTGTAGCATTATCATTTATATGTTAGCTAAAATTGTACTAAAATAATCCTTAAAATGAGCATTTCATCACCACGCACATTAGAATTTCATATGAAATATCTCAAATAGAAACTTACGCTCGACATTGTGGTCACGCTAGCATTTATCTCGGGCAACGGCTTGGATTTAACTATTTTAATAATTACAGTTACGTTGTGGTCAAACCACACACGTTTACATTACATGCGTCAAGCACTTTGAGCTAAATATTTATACAGCTAAATGAAAGAGGTCTCCTATAGAACAATATAATATTCATCATCTAATTTATATATTTATTAACTGCTCGTTGGTCTTAGGTTCAAATCCCAGGTCGGGTCAAAAAAATGTTTTTGAGATTTTCTGCTGAAAATTCTAAGTAGCAACCCGGAGTCTGGAAGTTGGAATGTGTAACTCATTCTGGTCGTGTCAGATCACCGTCCCATCGGGTTATGCGAGTTACGGAATAGAGAGTGCACCTGTGTTTGCGCACACTTGTGCACTATAATTTGTCCTGCGCAGTTGGCTAATCTCTCTTGAAATTGGCCGCCGTGGCCGGAATTGGTCTGGAGGATTGTTATTATTACTATATTTATTAACTAGACAAGTTCTTTTAGTTTTTAAATTTAAAAATAAAACGAACAAGACATTAAGATATTCAAAGTATTAATTTAAGCCAGGCTGGAAGTTACGGTAGGCGTGATTGTAAAAAAGGCAATTTTCTCCAACTTAATTGGAGCTACAAGGTAATGAGAACAGTGCACTAAATTTTTAATCTAAAAAGTTATACTTGTTACTTTGATTGGCGGACGTCAAGAAGCTGGAAAAATATGGTTCGTGTTATAACAAAATTGTTTTAAAAAGTTTATTGATAAGTTAAATAAGAAAGGAAATTGAACTTTTATCGTAGTGACTGTAATTTAGTTAGTTATATTTACAATTTATAATCTTTTTTTTAAATTATAGGTAGGCAGACGGGCAAATGAGTCATCTGATGTTAAATGCCCTTAAGTGACCATAGAAATATTAACCATTCAATTCAATGTGATATCAGATACTTTTCAGTAGTACTTTTAATATCAAATTTAAACTTTGAAAACCTTTATATAATTTCGCAATATTTATGTATTATTAATAGTTCGAATTTCAGTATTTATACTATGATTATGCTACGCCGTAGCCGACCGCAATATCTACGCCGTAGATAAATACAGATGTTAATTTAACGTAGCATCATTTACCAATCCAGAGATAGTCGTTAAGAAGTTACAAGAGTGTATAATATTTTATTATATGACATTAAATATTCGTGATTTATGTAAAATTTTATTAGGAAAATATATAAGTATGTTTTTGTAAATTATTATTTAAATATCATTAATATTATGATCGACAGGAATATAATTAAAAATTCAAATCATGGACACAAATGTCAAAGTAAAAAAAGTAACGGTAAAAGTTAGAAGAAAAACATTTTCTTATGTCAATTAAGGTAAAAAATTAACATTTAACTACTAGGCACGGCGGCCATTTCACGTCAAAATAGTCCTCCTTCAATAAATCCCGTACTTTGAGTCCTTAATTGTACATAATATTTAAATTAAAGCAAGAAGATTTAATCAGCTTTATAAATTATCTATATATTATTTATTTTCGTGTCTTATTTGTTTATTAAGACAAAATTGATGGTTGACACATTATCATTGCTTAATACCGACGATGTACGATATGAACGTACTTTTACCCTTTAGGGTTCTTCTTTCAAAGTAAAGTCACAATCCGCTCCAATGGCTATTATAAAACTAAGTCTCAGGATAAAATCCTAATCGTATCAATGTGAAGTCAAGGCGAGTAAACGTTCATATAAATTTATGTAAATATCTTTGACCGCGATTTCTACTCCAGCGTAATTCGTTCGTATAATTAAACTTATTCACTTACTATGTAAAACAAAGCTCATGTATGGCAAATAGCTACGTTATTTGTAACACAGTATGTATATATAATTATAGAGTTTTCTTATAAGTATACTAAATAGAATTCTAGTTGAATCTGATTGAGTTGTAACTTATTTATTAGCATTTGACACATTCGTGAATATTTTGAGGACCATCAACGTCAAATTGGATACGTTGTTATAAAACATAGCAGGTAATATCGAGTCCGTCATAAAAATTAGAACCTTCGGGTATATAATGTTTGAACTTCATTCGTAAGATGTTTCTTATTTATGGATGAATTATATTCGATAACATTTTTTATTTATTCGAGGGATGGCGTACGGCATCAATATAATATATTTCAAAGCTTAATAAATTTTAAATATGTATGTATATTAAATGAAACTTAGCTTGCTAGTAAAAGTAAATGTTGCTAAGATTTCCTTATAAGTCTCGTTAATCTAGTTGCTAGTTATATTTAGCCAGCAGATCCCGGGGTACAAATCAATAAAAAGTTATTCGGTTTTTCTGTCGAAGAATCTCAGTAGCAGCCCGGAGTTTGGAAGTTCATCAGTCAGGTGGACATAATCACCATAAGTACGTTACATAATATTCTACAGTACCATCTCATTTACGGTTTATAAAATATAAATAATACCTTGAAGCTGTATTGATTTACGTATACTTGAAAACGCCTCAAATTTATACAACATTAAATAAATGTCACTAAGCGGAAACCGAAATAGATTTTAAATTATGCGAGAATTCAGTTAGTGTACGCGAAAAAGCACTTAGAACATTAAATATGGACAACGGTAGCGACGCGGCGAACGAAGCCGTCGGCTCATATCTAGAGGATTCGAATATTAATGGCCTACCGGACAAAGCCTCCCCCATCAAAATAATTTCGTAACGGTAAACAAACAAAAGCAAATATGCTTTAACCAATTCAACTTCATATCAGTTTGAAGTGAGTCGGAGGGGGCATTTATTAGTTTCGAACTCGATCGTACACCAATAACTGTTAATTTTCAGTTTCAAAATTTTATAAAACTTTATTTACTCAGTTTCATATCATAATCTTGATGATTTTACTGGTGGTACGGCTTCTTGCAAGCTCGTCTGGGTAGGTACCACCTCATCAGATATTCTACCGCAAAACAGCAGTACTTGGTATTATTCCAGTTTGAAGGGTGAGTGATTCACTGTAATTACAGGTGCAAGGGACATAACATTTTAGTTCCCAAGGTGGGTGGCGCATTGACGATGAAAGAATGGTTAATATTTCTTACATCACCAATGTCTATGCATTGTTACCGTCAGATGGCCCGTTAACATAAAAAAAAAAACATTTATAGTATTTTAAAATTATATCAATAGCAAAACAGTATAATTTGAATTGTTGCATTGTATGTAATTGTTAATAATTCTTGCGATATGACAAAAAATACATTTTAAATATTGGATACAAGAATATTCACGCTTTGAGTTAGGTTTTAATTTAAAGAGAGTGTAACTACTGAGATCAGCTGCTTATATAATAATACTTATGTATATGCTTATATCGTCTCCAAAAGTTGCTGCGTTGTATGCAGTTTTATGTATATATTGATTTAGTAGTTTTTTTTCAGTTAGGCTTTACAAAAAACATCCCATCATTTATTAGTAACGATAGATTTTAATTACTAATATTTCTTTATATGTATACTTGGATTTAAAAAAAATATTCATAAGTTCTTTTTTTAATTCGCAGAAAAAAGTTGTTTGATTATAAGTAATGATAATGTTTGGTTAATACAATAACTTAACACGATATATATTAAATAAATGACGATCATAAATACACGTTAAATAGTAACTGCGCGTACATAATTAAGCCTCAATTAAACATTGACTTTACAAGCCAGTAAATCAACGAGATATTTTGTAATCATTATCAATGTGTGGCAGCTAAAAGCGTCCTTATTAAAAACTGCTAATATTATTATTATTAATTTATTTATTACCATTTATTCTCATTTTATATCACATCACAGGTGCAACGTTTTTATATAAATAGAAAAAGGGTGTTTGTGGTGATATTACTTTTTTTTTCATTAATATGGATATAAATGGAATTTCTATAAAAAAGTAACAGCATGTGAATATCCCTGATGGGCAAATCCCGCCTTTTCCCTTGAGAAGAATTTTTGTTGTTTAATCCACCACGGGTTGGATACACATATGGCCGAATTTTCGTAAAAAAAAATTCAATGTAGGATAATTTTGTAGATTTTTTCACAATATATAAATTATAAATACAAATGAAGCATCTGAAATCTTAGCCGTGCATGTCCAAATTTGAACTCTCAATCTTCGGATAAGATTTACATATTCTAGTCTCTGGGTCACCGAGACAACTTTTTTATATGAACATCACTAATTAAACCTTTAAGGTAATTCGAATAAATCGATTCATAATAATCAGCTAAAGTTAAGTTAAAGTTATAGACTAAACGTTGAAACGGCTACTCTGTTTAAAGTTGTGTAAGCAGTTTATTAATGTTTTAGCAGTTTATAATTTCACACGTGTACTACATCTAAATTTTCAAATAATTAATAGTTTTGTACGCGCTTCAAGAATCGACGAATGAAAATTCCAAATTTCTTCTGTTTTTCAAATTTCGAAAGTTCTTAAGAATAATTGTTTTTTTTTTTTATTTACATATTTACAAATCCACGACTTTCCACATAAATTTTTAGTTTTATTTATTATAGAGTATTTTTAAGTTGACTGCTTGTCATAAATGTTCTTTATGACTCGTCGTTTTAATATAATAGTAAAAACAGTAAAAATTTTACAAATAAATACAAGTTAAATCTTCGTTTTATGAACTTCGCATTACAAATAAAAGCACTCAGCGCATTAAAATGTTAAAGACGACGTGTCTGCTTAATAAAAGTTATTTATATTAAATTAATATTGCCCTTTCTTTTGCCGTTTTACTTCAGTAGTGAAACAACAATTTACTTTATAAAGTTTTATCGCAATAAAAATAAAATTTATTCAAGTTGTATCTTAAGAATAATTTTGAATCGAAATCGGAATGTAGATTCTACTTGGAATATCCGTCACTGAATTTGAGGCTGGGGCATAAAATTTCCCGACTTTTCGAATACGAAACCTATTATGCCTGAAAACCTATTTGCTCCAAAAAAAATAGTTATTGGTTGCTCCTAGAATATCGTTTTTGTATTTTTTCTGGATATAAAATAATATATTCAGCCAATATTCCTTTAAAATAACAGATTTATGGATTGAAATAAAAAAAAACAGGCAACCATAAGGAATGCCGATAGAAGTGAAAACTTGAAACTGTTAAATATATTTGTCCAATACCACATCTATTGGAAGTCCAAGTAATAAATCTATCCATTTTTATTATATAGCTTTTTATTCATCAAAATACACAGTATGTCGCAAACTCGGTACAAAATATGAATATAGCTTAATTTAAATAAATAATAGTTAAATACATGAAATAAATAATATTTTATATTACATAAATTTCAATCAATAGTATCCTCATTAATTTCCACAATATTTAAATTATTTGTTCTTTCAACGATTTTATTAAATTAACATTAGCATGTCGGTGACGCGAGGTCCACGAGCCTATCCCCTACGATAAACCAACGCAACGCGCCTAAAGAAGTTTTCACTTAAAAATTTTTGTTAAATATTAGAAAATGCCGTGAAAAAAAGTCATAAAGTTTAACCTTTTAGAAGAAAATCTTGCCAGTACGCCTCCAGTTCAATAAAAATTACGAAGAGATTTAATTAATTTAATTAATTAATTATTTAATTTGAGAAACATAAATTTCATTATAATAGAATGTAAAGAATAATTGTCATATAAGCAGATGATATATATGTTAATTAGTCACTGTCACTCCTAGTTATATGTAGAATTATTTGTACCAGCGGATCTACGAACATGGAATCTAGTTGTATGCTCCTGCTACTTTTTATTTAAATTTTTAGTTACTGATACATTTAAATGACGCTCTTGTACATTTTAAATGTATAAACCATCATACCCTATTTTACAACCTCGGTGGGTGAATTAAAAAAAATAGCCTATATCCATCCTTAGAGTTAAAGCTTGCTTTGCAATTTAAAATTTAATCTTATAATAATCGGTTTAGTTGTTTAACCATAAAGGGTAACTGACAGATAGACAGATTTTTTTTTTCTCATTTATAATGCAGTAAAAGTCTAACGTTGGATGCGTTACCTCGCGTGGTCTTTTTATTTATAAAGAAAACAGCTCGCTTAGCAGTTAATAAGGCTTGCATCTTTAGTCGGACGACTTTTCTAGTCAAAGAGCCAATGTATTAATACAACATTATTGCTCGTAGCTCGTAACCTATGAATAATATAAAACAACGTGAGCAGTTTTTTTTTTAATATTAAAAATTTAAAAAGAAAAATATATGTCTGCGGTAAGTATTTTTTTAATTTTACTTTATAATTAATAAAATACTCTGTGTATTTAAATATATTTTAACACACAAATACACAACTATTAGGTAAATCATATTTTTTTCTTAGTTTTTACAGGTCAGTTATTATTAAGCAAAGCCTTGTGCAATACACTCAAGGGTTTATCAATTTTCCCTTTCACGTCACTTACTAGCCTGACAAGGCTTTTCTGACCTACAAATAAATGGTGTAAGTGCACTTAGTGTGCTCGTTTTATATATGAAGTAAATACCGAATATATACACACAATGGCGGACCGCCGAAGTATATTGGAAAACCATGTTATATTACCCCGAGCCGCGAAGATTGCCTATACCTTATCGTAAAGGAAATCTAATAAAATGTTCAAGTAGATATATTTACCCTTTAATCACATTTTCTGAAAAGTACGTACGTATATGTGATATATGCATGTCTTACTAAGGTTTTGTAACGATGTTGCATCTCTAATAAATTTTATTTGGAAGATAAATTTGAATATTCAGCGTCATATCGTCGTAATTAATTCTTGGAATTCAACGACTGCCTGGCTGACTGGCTGGTCGAGTGACTAATTATAAAGCCGTAGATCCTGAAGTCCTGGGTTCAAAACTCAGGTCAAGCCAATAAAAAGTTATTGGGTATTTCTGTAGAAAATTCTTAGTAGCAGCCCGGAGGATTTTTTCTACACCTTCGAAACTCATCATCATTTTACATCCATCATCTTGGGTTATTCAACCACTCACTGCTGCCGCTACATTTTGGACATTCGCACCACATACATTTTTGGTCCTTAAGCTACGATACAAAAATACAGATATATAAATAAACATTGTATTAAATTCTATTTTTAAAATTAATACATTTAAACATTTTTTTAAGAACTAATTTAGAAATAAAGTGCTTGTATTATGTCAAAAATATATTGAAATATACGAATAATTTCTTATTTTTAAATCATCATTGTTTTTTAGTACCAAAATAAGAGGCAAGATACACAGTAGCTAAAAAAAGACAATCTTAACCGAAGATTACAGGTTTAAATCCGGGGGCTAGCACCGCCCACGGATTAATTTTAAATAGGGACTGTGAACGTGTGATTTTTTGTTTATAATTCCTCTCGCGCTCGGCGTCGAGTAAAAACATCATGAGGAAACCTGCATGTGTCCGATAAAAATATTTCACATCCGGATTTACCAAAGCACATTGGAAGCGTGGTGGAATAAACTCCAAACGTTCTCCTCAAAAAAAAAAATCCTTAGCCCAGTAGTGGGACGATTACAGGCTGCTACTTTAGTATCCATATTTTATTTATTACTTGTGTTATAATTATATAGCTTATTAATTTTATATATGATATTTTAAAACCGTGAATTGTTTATCTTTATATGTTTCTAATAAAAATATACACACATAACACAGCTTTCAAATATCAAAGTCATAAAACCATAGAATATTATCAACTGAATAACATAGTTGTAAATAAGAATGACTACAAAATAAATTTTAAGTGTTCTTAATCATAATTATTATAACTATTTTGATTTAAAATACGTTTTTATCGAAGTTTATTGGATTCGTGATTTCGATTCACCCATAATTTCATAGGTGAGGCCGGAATAATAACAACGATTAGAAAGATTATTGTATTTCTTAAAGTATTTTCGAATAACAATTTAATTTAGAAATACTTAATATTTAACATCTTATTGCCTCCTTAAGCGATATTCGTAAAATGTAAGATATTTTAGCATAGAACATACCCTTGTAGCTTTCGATGTCACCGGTATCCGAGTATCTATCAAAGCGGAATGTAACGGATATGATTGGATCGAATCAATAAATCCAAGCTCTCCCAAGACATGGACGAGGTATCACGTAATTCTATTTATATGTTGAATGTTTTCCACCTCGCTGGATACATTGTTAAATAAGGCGTTGTCACGGTGTTAATACACCTTTACTAATACAGAGCTTAGTTGCTATATGCTCTAGCTACGTATTAACTACACTAGTGTATGTCCATTGGTCGTTGTCCATAAACATTATTGAAAATTTTAGAAAAACTTAGGTATATACTCATTGTAAATTATATCATTGACACAGTGAATTTTAATTTGAGAACGCTTTGACAAGTTTATATGTGGTAATTAATGGGTTGTATCTATTAATTACTGTAATCCTTGGTGTTGCTGAAGGTTTATCGTTTAGAGTTGAATTTAGTCGTTTAAAGTCCATTATCTTTTCATTAGCTCACCAGTGGGACGTTCACAGGCTGTTACAATTATGTCAATTATCAAAGACTCGCTACTGCATAGCCTTGCTTAAATTCAGATCTGTATAGTATTAGCAGAGTAAAATAGAGCCATCCCTTTTACCTTTAAGGTATCGTGCCATAAAAGTATTTTTTTTTGTAAAGCATTTGGCAAAACAAACATACCAGTAAAAGCATTCTTAAAGTAGAAATCAGGCAGAAAAACTACCGTAAAAGTCTGCCAAATCTTTTTATGCAGTCTACGTTCAAAAATGACAATGAAATAGTTAAAGAAATACCATTTGCAAATGGACTTGTATACGACCTAATTTACCGAACTGAAAGACGATTTCTTCGACTGAAATTTTGTACATTATTATATTTTGTTAACTTATGTTGATTCATTATGATGATATCGCAAAGATAAACTTTAATTCAAATATATTATCATAAGTATCAATAACGGTTGAAGAATTGCAAAGCACCAGTCATGAGTGCTCCGAATGTAATCGTAGTAACCTGTTGCTTTATGAATAATAACAAAATAACAACGCTTGTGTTTTTTTTTTTTTTGTTATTTCAACGTTCTTCAAGGCTTTTTGGCTCATGTTTTTATGTAAGAAGTTTCAATATAACGTACATTTCTCGATGTGGACATTACATTATGCATGTAACATGTAGAACAATCAATAGGCATGATGACAGTATTAAAGAATTAAAAAATAAATGATTTTAGAGAAGAATCTACTTTAAAAGGATTCTAAAAAATGATCCCATTTTAATATACACATTGGGATTAATAAGATTTTTAATAAAATAAAAGTATAAAATTCTGCAATCGGCCATTTTATTTGAAACGCTAATTAGAGCGAATGACGTCACGCCATTTTATTTATAACCATCTCTCTTAAACAGTTGTTGTGTTTACGCGTTTCAAAATTAATTTTGCATCGTACTGCATGTTGTTAAAATTTGAAATTAATTTTTAACCTTAGGAAATACTTAATACTTTCTGCCTTTTTTCGTTGGGGACAGAAACAATACAACGTGTACTGTCGTTTTCAAAGACGTGACGTCACTCAGGCGCCATGACACCTGCGGGTGTTTTCGAGCGAAATTCAAAATAGGTAAATGAAAATGCAATTATTTGCGTAAGCATTTAGTTTATTACTGAAATAAAATTATTTTCAGTAATAGTAGACGTGTACCTACATTGTAGAAGGTTATTTCAAAATCAGTCATCATGCCTATTGTAAATATTTCGGTTCAATGTATTGATGTATGGTATTGTTGATTGTATAATTATAGTCAGTTTTGTGGACTACGTTTTAATGAAAACATAAACCGTACTTATATAATTTAATGTAATTTAATGAAAAAGATAAAGACAAATAATATCTATATTTTTATTATAATGAAATTTTATTACATTATATAAAAATATAATTTTTAACCGTAAGCAGGTATTTGAAATAATGTAAAAATTTAATTAGCATCGTCAAGTAACAGTTTTTTTTTATTGTATAAGGTAGAAAATAAATTTTAATCATCCCTTACATGGGCAATGTGCGTTCAACCTTCCCAAGGTTACTTACACTTAGATATTATATCCCTTGTAAATATAGTTACACTGGCTCAAACCAGACCACAACAGTAGTTAGTATTGCTGCTTGGCGGTATAATATGTGACGAGTGGGTGGTACCTACCCAGAATGAGAATAATCCAACACGTTAAATATTAATTCAAAACTATCAACACAAACATTTTAAGCATCACTGCGGTATAGAACTCTAGACGTTGAAGGATGTATGACTGTTATTCATCTTCTCGGATTTAATTTAATGAGAGTACTGTTACACTTAGTAAATTACAGCATGTTTTCTGTCACCAACACGGATAACCCGAAAACGACACAAAAGTAGATTTATCATTAGGATAAGTTTTCACAGAACTTAAGACAAGAACATATCTAAATTTTCAAATATTTTAGTTATAAATGTCGTTCCGCAACTGGATATGGTTTAGATTAAATTAAGGTTTTCTTTTATAACTATACAAGTTAGACAACAAACAATAAAACAAATCAATTTTGATCAACGAGGTTTTTCTAATTTTGTTTTGCACTGGAATGTCATTGCTCTTGCATTCGTTACGTGTGTCATAATTTTTATCGATCTAAACAGACCGATCGATATTTTACGCACACGCATATAAATTATGTATTGCTACATTACTGTGAGATATATACCCTTCACTCTTGACTGCCTCGTTGGTATAGTGGTCTGGTCTGGAAATTATTATTACTACCTTCACTCGCTGCTCCTTTCTGAAACTAGTAACCTATAGACGAAGAATAAATAAGAGAACCAAAATCAAATATAACTGAACATAATCTATAGAAGCAAGATTAAAGATATATAAAGCATTCACGCATTATTGATATTTGTGCGAATATTTCGTCACAGTACGATCAAGTAACAATATAGCCTATTCCAATCAAAGAAGGAGTAAAGGGAAACATTCTTTAACAAATTTACGTATTCCAAATGATTTGCTGAATTATATATATTGATTTGATGAATATATATTTATTTATAATACTTTTTTTTTATTTATTCTATTCATGTACTTTAATTTTATTTCTAGTTTCGATAACAGTTTCGCTAACATTTAGGACGCCATTTTTTGTGTAACCATAATGCATATCTGCATGACAAATAAGCAAACTTGTTTATTTGTCTACTCCTCCTGTAGTTAGAATAGGCTAGTAAAGATAACTAATTTTTTAGGTTAATATTTAAAAAAATAAGAAAGATTTTGTACAATTAATTAGACATGGAATAAATAAGAACCTTATATGTTTTCGAAATTAAGAAACATAATTTTTTGAATATTATTCTCAATCATTAATAACTCAAGTAAATATCAATAAAATATCGTTACTAATGTACATATTGGCTCCGAGATAGTTCAATCATTCGTGTAGGTATCCTACGCCTAAGCGAGTCACTCGTTATATGAGCGAGCTCACGTTTCACTAATATTGTGCTTAGTCGCCTATCTCCATTGTTATTTTGGTCACGAATTCGTCGCACGTCGATAGCAATACCTTAATAGCCCATGGGAAGTGTTTGATTGAATCACAATTTTGTGAGATGCCTCCATGATTATTGGCATATTGGCTGAATTACACAAGTTAGATATTATGTAACTAAGAAACTTATTACTTATTATATATCAACTGATTTATAGGTAAATATAATGTTTATCTTTTACAAAATATCATAAGTTTTTAAACTAGCTTGCCCACTTGCTTTATAAATTGATAATTTCAAGTTTATAACATTACAAAATTAAAATAACTTTTAAGGATATTTTTCAAACTGTTTTACTAACATTATTATGTATATAATATATGACATTATATGAATATGGAAATAACTTTTATTTTTTTAGAAAACTAATCACTATTCAATTACTAAATAGAAATATTATCGTTAACGTCTAGATATATATTATTTTTTTATAACGTATTGATTCAATTGTTTATACATTTCAGTTCTTGGAATAAAAATTTCTATATCGTTCACGACGTCATTATTGTATGCAAAATACGTTCTATATTCAAGGAAGGCATGCAAATGGGTCAACTGATTGTAACTAGTTACGTTTGCTCATAGAAATTTCAAAAATCACAAGCAACTCCTTACAACCGCAATCTTCAACCACATCTAAGTCTCTCGTTCTTGTTATTGCAATATTTTACTTATTTATCAAATCATAACACTGTAATACTTGGTTAATATATCGTACAATATATAACTAGTTCCTATTGTGTTTACTCAGGTATTGCCTGTTGTGGTTTGTATAATTGGAAGTATAATTGGATGGACATAACAACTTCCGGTGACCAATGACGTATTATACGTAGTATATACGTGTGTGGTTATCATAATTTAAAAAGCCGAGATGGCCCAGTGGTAAGACCGCGTGAATTTTAACCGATGATCGTGGGTTCAAACCCGGGCAAGCACCACTGAATTTTCATGTGCTTAATGATTTTTTGTGCTGTCCTGTGAAGGAAAACGTGAGGAAACCTGCATGTGTCTAATTTCACTAAAATTCTGCTACATGTGTATTCCACCAACTCGCATTGGAGCAGCGTGGTGGAATAAGCTCCAAACCTTCTCCTCAAAAAGAGGAGAGGAGGCCTTTAGCCTAGCAGTGGGACATTCACAGGCTGTTACGGTATCATAATCATCAGGAGGCTTACCATAACATTTGATTGTAATAAAAAGTGTTTAATATAAACCCAGAGAAGTGAGCACGAAGACCGATAACAAGTTCTTGGTTAGGAACAATAGTATTTAAATGTATTTTGTCAAATTTTCAAATTAAAATAACATTTTTATGCATCTAAATATGTATTAAAGGATTATCGAATAAAATCTGACTAACTTTGACTGTATCGAACGTTACCAAAAATAGTATTGTTGTTATGGTCTGGATAATTATTTAATTTAATGTCTCTTCATTTTAATAATATTATGGCTTGAGAAGCTCACAAATGTTTATTCGACCTTTCTTTATTTCCTATCAGAACTGTATATTACTCTGAATTTCTGGTGTATTTTAATAATAAAATATAATAATAAATCTGGTGTATTTTAATAATAAAATATAATACTTGTAAAGTGAATATCTACATAAATATATTCCAAATCCATAGACAAATCTTCCGATTATATGAAAGCATCTCTTCAAATAATGGCGTATAATAACGACGTAGTGACCGACTGAGTTGAGGGCATTTTCAACGGAGACTAGCCAACTACGCAGGAGATGTTATAGTGCACAAATGTATTTACAAACACAAGTATTACATATATTCCTTCACTTTTATAGGCTTCAGAGATCAGGAGCAGTACAGACTGCTGTACATGCTTTTTGATCGCGAGTGTACCACTACCGACTTTTATAAAACCCCATAACCTTTTTAACCAGTCTCAATATACAAACATAAAATTTTGTTATCTATAATAGTACAACCTAGCCAAAACCAACCAACGACGCAGTTGAAATTAAGTGAGATTAGTACAAAGCGAAATTCTCTAGCCACGGTTTAGTTTGCTCTCACAATTAAATTTTCTTTAGAGACATCTTCTATTAATGCAGATTGGAGTAAATAGATCCTCGGTCGAATTCAATTATTCAATTAAATGTTCAAACTTAAATCAAGTCAATTTAGAGTCGTTATTATCATTAAAGATTTATAACATTATTATATATACTTGTATTATGCAAACAAAATCAGATTAAAGAACAAAGAATCAAAATTTGTGAATTCCAAACGTGCAGATTTGTCAAAATTTCATTCAACATTTATTTCTTATTATTTTAGGAAGATAGACAATTTAAAATTGGTCATGGAAGGCCATGTGATGTTGAGTTGATAACCACTCATTCAGCCCATTGCATTACCTTCCATGGCATATTCCTATATATGGCTTCCATTTGTTATGTCCCCTAATACCTGTAATTATGCTGCCATCTCTTAATCTGGACAAATATTCGTATTTGTTGTTTGGCGGTAGAATACTAATGTTGTATGGAGATGTATGCATTACACCCTGGATAAAAAAAACCTACATACGTGGGTATTCCCCACCGAGCACAGGATATATTCAAAATAAAAACGTAGTGGATATTAACCGGAATTAAATTCACAGTCCTTGGTGTTTTATCGATTGAGCCATCTTGGCTCTACACTTTAGAGGTAATAGAGGTAATTAATTGTTAAATAGATTAATACAAAACAATTTTTCCTTAAATGTTCTATAAAACAACTGTTTGCATTTATATTAAAAAGGAACTTCGTTTATTTTTGGGAGAAACGAACAAATTATTTTGCAGTCTCCAGGGCTATCGGAAAATCAACAAAATATCCTTACACACCGCAGGGTAAATTAATTTCAAAACGAAGTTATTAAGTCTACTATAAACAGTTACTTTGATTGGAGTATCAAATATATTGACGTGAACTATATTGACGTTTAATTAGAATTTAAAAAGTAAACTAAAATATTTTAAATATCGATTCTTATTTATTATTTAACTTGGAAATTAATGATGAGACTCGATTTTCAATATTCGACGCAGTCGTGATCTTCATTTTTATTTTAATATATTAAAATCTTACTTAAATAAATATGAAAAAAATGTATTTAAATATATTTTAGTCACTTTATATACAGTATTTACTAATTAAATTACTGATCAGGAGATAATATAGTGCAAACACAAGTGTTTTTTTCTACTCCCTGGCTTTTAATATCCGATAGAATGGCAGCCCCCTTTGGCTGGAGAGAGATCAGTTGAATTTTACATATGTTCCTACGCAAGGGATCTACATATTTTTGCTGCGTTATAAACTAGCTAGTAACTACAATGAAGGAGTTAATCTTATCTTGCGGTTAATGTTATCACGTAAACCAACACACATCGTATAACACATTTTGTATAAATAAAGCCGTGGCTTGGCAGCTTCAGAGTAGAAAAAGCCTTTCTCAAACCCTAGGTGTCGTACGCATTAATTTAATTTTTTAATTACTTTAATATAAATAAAACAATCAGTGCACCAAAAACACACATTGTTTTACTGTGCACTGTGATTTTTTTTATAACAAACACTATAAAAAAATTAACATGAGTACGAATACCAATAAATAAAAAAATAAAAAATAACACGGTGGGTAAGAAGATAAACACCACACTTACTAATCCAAAGAAACTATGAATGAAATAAATACAATGATATTATAATTTGTTTACCTTTGCTTGCGTTTAATATTAATTATGTTCTAAGAAGTAATAGTTAAGTTCCTACATCGTTACTTAGCTTACTTAGCACTTAATGCTTAAAGTAACAGCCTATGAATGTGCTACTGCTGGGCTAAGGCTTCTCCTCTTTATTTGAAGAGAATATTGTGAGCTTATTCAACCACTCTGCTCCGATTCGGGTTGGTGGAATACACATGCTACAGAATTTCAGTGAAATTAGAAGCATGCAGGTTTCCTCACGATGTTTTCCTTCACCGTCAAGCAAAGGAATGAGTTATAAACACAAATTAAGCACATGAAAATTTGGTGGTGCTTGCTCGGCTTTGAACCCATGATCATCGGTTAAGATTCACGCATTCCAAGCACTAGGCCATCTCGACGCCTTAATAAAGCTTACAATGGAAATCAACCGATCAGCATAAGTGTTTCCAAGCCAAATGTACCATCATTAACACATATCTACTTTAACCTTTCTTGTAAATTGTTGAAGAAATGTACCTACTTTAATCGTTAATGGCGAATTATTATCCTGCGTAGGATATACTAAATATTTAGGAGTTTGGCTTGATAGAAGTCTTTTATAGAATAAACACGTAAAATATACTGAAGAAAAATGTGCTAAATATTTAAGACTACTCAAAGTTCTATCTGGTCCATCTTGAGGGGTACATCCTAAGCACATGAGACGTTTACACATATCGCTGATTAGAGGCAAGTAAGATTATGCATGTTTCCTATTTGATAACAGTGCGAAAACAAATATTGTTAAATAAGACAAAGTTCAGAATCAGGTGTTAAGAATAATTGGTGGATTTATTAAAACTTTCCGTATTCATGTAATGGAAAGTGAACTATGCTTACCACCTTTAATTTTTAGAAGGTTATATCTTGCTCACAAATACTGTTTAAAAGTTCTCACATGGTCCAACAATGAAACTATAAATTTATTATCACAACTGAGTACTCTATACACAAGTAGACTTGTGTATAGAGTAGACACTGGACTTTTAAAAAAAAGCCCCTTTTAGTTAAGGCATACGAAAGGACAAATGACATCAGGATTTATTCAACGTCGATTTTAGATATGTTTAGTTTGAAAACTTGGACGTCGAAAATAGATATTCAAAATATATTTTTTATATATTTGTATTCTGTTAATTTTTTTAAAGATAATTATGAAATTAATTGTCTAAAATTAGAAGTTGTTAAGGAATTAAATGAAAAATATGATAATACTTGGCACAATTTTTTTACGGATGGGTCGTCGTGGTTTTTACTGATGGTTTGATAAAAAACAAGGGGCTTCTTTTTATGATCTCAGTCGGACACAGTCCGAAACCTTTAATATTAAATATTATATGTCGCTGAAAATCATTGCAATTTCAGAAGCTGTATTCTATGCAATAGCGAATAATTTAACTCTTGTAGTGGTCCAAAATAGATAGATAGCAAGAGCGCGCTTCAAGACCTGGCTCGATGCGCCTTTGGTTTCAGAGGTGTATCGATAGACTATACCGTTCTAAAAAAAATTGATGATTTTATCCAGCACGGTAAGGTGTTAAAATTGCAATGGGTTCCATCACACGTTGCTCTAAAAGGTAATGAAGAAGCAGAAAAACTTGCAAAAATTGCCAGTATAACGGATAAAGGCATTAGTATTCTTCCTAATTATTCAGAAAAGCTTTCAGAATTTAAATGTTTGGGGTTCTTGCTTTGGAAAGAATACTTTGATGAGCGATCTAAAATAAAAGGAATCTGGTATAAAACTATGCAATCTGAGCCTCTTCGAATTCCTTGGTTTGAAAATCCAAAATATAAAAAGGAAATATTTCAAATTAGCAGTAAGGATTCGATCGGGACACTACCCATGCAACAAGTTTGCATATTTAATGAAAAAAACTGATTCACCAAATTGCGATGTCTGTAATGTGTTAGAAGACGTGTATCATTTGATTATGGAATGTAGTAAGAATAAAGCACAAAGGGAGTCCCTAATGGCAATATACAATGATAATTGTATGAATGGAGGTGCTGCGCAAAGTATTCTCTGTTTTCCAAATTCGGAAGCTGCGGTTGCCATATATGATTTAATACATTCTTCTCGTTAGTGACTCTCTTTATACTTTAATGAATGATCTGTGTATTGTATAGGTTAAAATATGATGGGGCTAACGTGTTCAAATGGACAAAAGTCTCAAAAATATGAAGGTTAAAAAAAAACAATCCTTTCTTGCAGTGTGATAAAACATATACTCAAATAAATACAATGAGGACCGAATAATACCGAATGAACGATAATAACTAATATATTATTAATATTCCATAATAATTATTTTGTATATTCGCGTAGTATCGATAGCGTTTAAGTACGTTGTTTTGACTCTATATAATTTTCACTTAAGGTGTCTCCGTCAATTTTACGGACCAAATGGCAGGATCACGTCCCTAACTCAGAGGTTCTGCGTCGCTCTGGAATATATGGCATGAAAACTCTTCTAATGCAACGTCAACTCAGATGATGTGGGAATGTTCTGCGCATGAATGATCGTCGTTTGCCTAAAGCTGTCTTTTATTCGGAGTTAGCTAAAGGCAAACGGAAGCATGGTGGTCAGTATTTGCGATACAAGGACGTGTTTAAAAGACACCTAAAAGCTTGTGACATTGACACAGAACGTTGGAAGGAGCTCACTTCCCAAAGGTCATCTTGGCGCTCTACCATCTACAAAAAGATCAAGACGTTTGAGGAAAACTGCCTTAATGCACTAGACGAAAAGCGAAGAAATGAGAGACCTAAGCCAGTCTATATATATGCGTTCAACTTTGCGGTCCAACTTTACTGTAATGCATGTCGTAGGGCTTTTAGAACCAAATTTGGTCCAGCGAGCCACATTAGGGCTCATGCTAGAAAAACTAAATAATTTCTAGGGTCGCCGTCATCGAAATCGATGAGGAGGACTATATATATAATTATAAGTTCCTACGCATTAGTTGCATTAATACAAAGATGCACTGTTTAACTGCTGTATAAGATATTCTAACCTAACTATTAAATATCCAATATGTTCTAGTATAATACAAGCATGGAGTTCGTAATCAAACAGAACTTCCTTTACATCAATCTCAAACTGTTAATGAGTTTCCAAAACCGTTTCCAGCTTCAATATTTATTTATATCCGACCTCACGTAACTATTATGGAACCTGAGTCTTCAATTAGAATTTCAAAATGTGTATTAATTGTATATCAAATTTGTTAATTTTCACATCCTAACGCCTTATTCGATCGCCAATGTTGTAAGCTTATATGGAAATACAAGTGTATTTATTTATGTCAATCAAATAATTACAACGCATCTCATGCGTGTATCGTATTTGATACACATTGTATAGTTTTCTTTTCATATTTATTTATAAGTGTATTTTCGTAAGTTTTTTATTTAAAAAAATACCTATCTGGATTATTTAAGCTGTAATATATCAACTTCGGACTGTACAGCCACATTACAGATAGTTTTGTAATGCATATATAAAACCCTTAAATAAAACACAATTGTGTTATTTTTCACATTTTAGTGTTCTGATATTTTTAAGGTCGTTTTTTTAATTTGACTTTTCTAGAACATAATATAAAATTGATAATATTTTAATACTTAGTAAATAATAATAAATATAAATCACAGTTGAAATACTAAATAAAAATATTAGACACAATTTTAAAAGTTCAGATGTATTTATAAGCTCATAATGGAAGCTTACTGTAGAGACATATTAATCGGTAAAGCTCCTGCAAAATAATTAAAAACCTCCCTCTGGCTAAGCTTAATTAAAGGCTAATATTTTTTGCATATTCTGCAAACAGATGCCATTAACATATAAAAAAGTTACTTATATGAATTGTTTTAAGTAAATATTAGTTTTATTTAAATAAATTAAAATATTTTCTTTTGCTTCTCAATACATATTATGTAATGTATGTACGGAAAAATGTTAGTGATTGAGTGAGAAAATGTGATACTCATAACATTGGTATAAGAAACAAACAAAATAATTACTCCTGTTACTCGACGGCATAGAGTCAGCAACTCTTTTGTAAGGCAATGTATACGAAGATTACGGGTTCAAGCCCAGTCAAGTAACTAAATTTTCATGTGAAAAATACTGATGTAACTGTGATCATTAGACAGATTTCAGTAATTGTATAAATTAGAAATTTAAAACACTGTATCGTGTATTTCGATTTAATAAAGTGTAAATGAAACTATCATGAGTTTTTAATACACATATATTCATTAAAATATATAAAGATAAAATACACATAGAAAGGCATGAATATAACATAAAAGAAAAAAAATTCAACGCAAAAATGTCTCGCTCGTATGCAAAATCTTTTTGTATAATAAGTACGCTGTAGCTTTTGTGTGTATTTAATATTTCTTTATAAATTTTTTTAGCAAAATATAAAATTTTCGAAAGAAAATCCTTTGTTTAAGATATTTCTTCGAAATAAAATTTTAACATAATTACATAGAAACAGTTATCTTCCGTCAGTTTCTTGGTTGATAATAAATAATAACTTTGATAAAACAACCCTTCCGTTCTGAAAGCTAGGGGTTTATTTAATTTTAATATTAAAGACATCATGTCAACGTCCATACAAATTAAATTAATTGAAGAAACAGAGATTTAATAAGTCAAAAATGGACTAATATAAATCAGAGCATTTAAAGGAATTACTCGTATATAAAATTAATATTGCGTTTCAATACAGTCAACTGTGAAGTAAATTCATGCGATGTGATAGAGACCAGGCGTTCTCATTTTCTGTGCATTTTCATTACAGACCTACGAAACGGAGACGTTATTAATTAGAACCATAGTCAGTTAACCACTTTTTACGCCGTCTTAGAATAGTCTAAGTAAGCTCTATCCTTTTAATTATACTTATTTGAGGTATTCACTCTCTAAATTGAAATCCATCTGTATTAAAAAAAGTATTAATATAAGATGAGGGTCTTGCTTAGATAGTTCTCAATTATGCAATGATTTAAGTAAAGCATAGGAAAATAAAATTGAATTGGCAAAAAGAGTTGGTGATAATTACTTGTCTTAAGATTTATAGGTTACATTATAATTAATTGTAATAAAAAATTGGATTCTAAAAGGCAATATCTATACCTATTCATACTCCAGAAACTCTCTCGATAAAATACGAGCATAATATGAAACGCGTCATAATCACCACATGCATAAGTTTGGGTACGTGAACGATCGCGTTGTATGTGTGAGTGAATTAGAAATGCATAACGTTGACGTCATTTATACGTCTTTATACGCCTCAAAATTTTGAAATGTGTGTCTCGATGGAGACCAGTAACCAAAATAGCACACGGAACCCCGATCTTGATTTTACACTAACTGTAAAACAATCAAACAAAAACAATCAAACAAATGCTTGTAAACTACTTTTCTTAACATTTTTTATAATAAAATTAACGATAATAATAACAATCAAATACTGTATCAACAGCTATAAGTCATTTGAAAAGACGGTACATTTTATTATACTTATAATATATGTATATACATAATAAAATATCACACATATAAATGAAAGTAAATACTTTTTTAATTCTTTTAAAAATATAAATGATATATTATGTACAGTATACCTTTTGTTAATGAAGTGGCTTCTTTATAGCGTATGGTAAAATTTATTCGAAAAACTAATTTGTTAATTAGTAACGAAAAACCATTCGGTTAAATATGCCTATAAAGTATTTTTTTATTACATTTGGCGATGACTCCAATTGCCACTGACATTATTAAAAGGTAATTTTATTTGTAGTATCTTATATATATCTTATATATATATATATATATATATATATATTCATTTTATTTTATTTATAGTGTAGTAAGTTGGGGCTATTTATTTTTATAAAATCGGACGTGTAAACGGGCTACCGTGCGGTAAGTGATCACCACCATCCATAGACAGGTGCCGATTGAAATATTTTTAACCAGAATGGTTAAAAATGTATCACCAATGCGCGACCTTACTTTGAAATTAAGATGTTACGTGCCAGTAAGCATTGGAATCGTAAATGATCAAATTATGGTTATTAAAAGAAGTTATTAATCAATCTATGTTCACACAAATTGTTTATCGAGGAATTGAACATATTTCAAAAACGAAATCACATCGCTGACTATCGGCGTCCGCTCCATGACAATAGGAATTCGCCGAATAAACTCCTCGAAACATGTTGAACATTCCTCGATAAATAACTTTTAAACGAAAGCGGAATAGTTAATAATTTAAAGCGAGTACTTATAAACTGGAAAGCCATGTAATATTGATAAAAGGTATGCACTTAAAGTAGTATGTAGCGTTGGCTTTCAGTATAATGCCGATGTAGGTACGTAGTTTCTATAATATTAATAAAATTCAAGTATGATGTGAAGCAAACTGAATATAAAGCCCTCCCTTAGAAGAAATCTTTTCGCAAACTAATTTTCCGTTTTATAAGAGTTTTAGATTCTCGGTCTATTCACACAGTCGCAGTATATTCTAGACTTATACACGTTATTTAATTATATTATTATTGATAATATAAAACGGTTTATATCATAATAGTTTATATATCTATATATTAATACGTAAACGAAAACTTTGTACGCCTTTTAAAGCCGCGTATGCTTTATGCGTATAAAATTATAATTATAAAAATTACATAAATATGTATGTTAATTAACAAAAAAAAGTATTATTTATGCTGTATAAAAATAAACGAATACTAACTTCGCACTTTTTTATTATTTAAGGTAAAAAAATATATAAGTGATTTCAGATCATAAGTTACTAACTAAATGTTCGAATATTGTACAATTTTCATCACTATTAAAAATGTAAGCATAAAAAGTTTGAAAATAAGCTGACTAGTTCTATAGTATTAAGCACTAATAATGTTAAAGCGATGTAGTAACTTGCTTAAGCAGCACTCTCGAAATACTTTCGATCTTTATGTAGGAAAACTTTAAGATTAATCTATACTCTATTTGCGCTTTAAAGTGCTACTCGATTTATTTGATTATTTTTTATTTAGGTTACCATGTTTTTTGCGGCTTTGTTTATTTATAGAAAAAAAAACAACGTGAAACAAATGGAAGTTTTATACTAATCCCTTTTCGCATCAGTAGTAACTTTTTTACTAAAGCTTTTGCATTCTTTTTTTGAATGCAATATGACTTATGATAGAAAGAGAATAATCAATTAGAATGACCGTAGGGGTAAATAGATATAAATATGAGTGCAACTTGATTATAATTTTTATAGTATCTGTTCTAAATTCTATTAATAGTCACATTAGGTAATTATTTTTGAAATAAAAGGGCTCTGATGTTACTAGGCTGTTATCCCTTTGACTTGACACAACATTAAGGTCATTTTGTTAGACCAATATATAGTTAAAATCAGTCAGTTTACATGCAATATAATGTATTTTTAAATTTGAATAATATCCATCTAGGTGTTTTGTAATGTAATTTTTCAAATGAAAATGTTTTTGTTATTGTTCTGTGTTGTTATTGATTTTAGTATATAAAATTCAACATTGGTAAATATATATATATATATATATATATATGTTAATGCGGATGAGCAAATGGGCCAACTGATGGTAAGTGGTCACAACTGCCCATAGATATTGATGAGGTAAGACGTAATAACCATTCCTTACTTCGCCAATGCGCCACCAACCTTGGGAACTGAGATGTTATGTCCCTTGTGCCTGTAGTTACACTGGCTCACTCACCCTTCAAACCGGAACGCAACAACACTAAGTATTACTGTTTACCCACCCCGATGGGTCTGCACAGTCCTACTTACCACCAAGTAAAAAAAGTCATAAAAAAATCAAAGGGGAACATTAAATTTTATTTAAAGCAGCACTAGTACTTTCAGAATTAGGTAATAGTTTCAAAAATGTTTTTAAAATTACTATTTTAAACAATATATTGTTTTATCGCATTCTTTGTTGTTCGAAAATTAAATTTCATATCTCATAAAAACCTCGGTATACAAGCTTGGAATTTAAACCCTTTTTCATCTAGCGTATAATATTAAAAGAAATTAAAAACTACATTTTTTAATTTGAAATGTTTTATGACTTTTAATATATATAAATTTTAAGACAATATTAAAAATTTAAGAATAATTGCTAAGAATATTTTTTTAATGTATTTAACTTGAACGCAGATACCAAGTGCCTTATAACATGCATATTATAGATAATAATAATTATTATTATTGCATAAGTTATTTCTTGGCTATAGCCAAGAAAATTTACCCAGTATACTGGGTAAATTTTTAATAAGTATAGGGAAATGTGAAATAAAAATTATTATTATAATATATAATAATCAATTTAAGAAAAACATAAATTATAATAATATATTTAATGAAATAAAGATACATCACTAGACATATTCTAATTAGTCGCTTAACCTATTTCCAATAAAAATCATTTGACTAACCTTATTCTTATATTCATGTTAGCATGAAAAGAAATACTAGAATTACACGGGTAACCGTGTCGCATGAAATGTCTGGGGTGTGTCATATGGACGAATATGAATAGGCACGATGGCTTTATGTGGTATGTTGAATGTATCGTGTATGCTTTAAAGATTTATCGCTTTATCTGTTTCGGTTTAGTTGGTTTATAGTAATTCACAATTATCATTCAATGATATTTTCTAGAAAGACCATTATTGTACATACTGTCTCGTCAGCCACATAAAGATATTATTTTATTATTTCATAGGATCTCACACATTTTGCAATATAAATCTTAAACTGGAAATGTTTTTGATATACTATATAGGCCCTGCTTTATTTAAAAAAAAGGTTTAATTTAAAAAGTGATTATGTTTAAAGAGATGAAGGATTTTTGATCATTAATAAAATAAGCGAAAATAAATGCTTCCTTTTTTAATATTGAATTACAATTTTAGACTTTAAACTTCAACCTATCAACCTTTCTTTTTTGAACGTATTTATTAATTATTTTGAAGTAACAATAATAATATATAATAAATAATATATAATAAAAGAGAAATCATCTACCCACAATATCACATACGTCCGAATTTCTAACCGACATACGTAATAAAATATTATTCATCATATTTCAATTACATTTTATAATAGCTTTTAATTAATACAGTAGAATACACGAGATAAAATGATTCATTTTTAAAATACTCACGGTACAGACCGTTAGTAATAAAATTCTTTGTCGAATACCGCCGGCCTGATATGGGGCTAATTAAAATATGTCAGAATTCATTTCGGGAGCTACAAAATACGTATTGTAATTTGTTTTACATTTTGCTGATCGTGCAGTCATCGCTCGTTTAACTACTGTGTGTATTTTTGTTTAATGTTGACTGTTTAATTATGACTTGTTTATATTGATACTAATAATATCAGATAATAGCCGAGATGACCTAGTGGTTAAAACCCGTGAATCTTAACCGATGACCGTGGGTTCAAACTCAGGCAAGCACCACTGAATTTTCATGTGCTTAATTTGTGTTTATAATTCATCTCGTGCTTGAAGGTGAAGAAAAACTTCGTGAGGAAATCTGAACGGTCTAATTTCATTGAAATTATGCCACATGTGTATTCTACCAACCCGCATTGGAGCAGCGTGGTGGAATAAGTTCCAAACCTTCTCCTCAAAAGGGAGAGGGCCTTAGCCCAGAAACGGGACATTAACAGGCTGTTACTGTTACTGTACTGTATATTGAAACTCGTGACTTCATCCGAGTGTTTTTATCGTAGAATCCGTTTTCCTTTTCTTTTTAATCTTGTAATTTATATATGTCACTGTAAAAAATATATACAATAACTAGCTAGCTATCTGCTGTTGCATATTATATTAGCTTTAAAACTTTTTAAAGTAAATAAAAGGAAAATTTAAAATTTATTCTTATAAAAATAACGTAGAATTTTTAAATATTCAGTATGAATATTTTTTTTAAATATTTATTTTGAAATAACTTTCTGTTTCAATCAATTAATCATTTAAATAACTTTACTAAATCTTTTCAAAATTAAGAAGTTAAATTTAACTTTTGTTTTTTACAAATCATGCTTCAAAAATACATCAAATTTTAAAGATAATAAGTATTAAAATATGAAATCAGTTTAATTATTATCAACCTCAATTAAAAATAAATAATAAGTTTTTTTATTTACCGATAACCCAATTAACGTACCGTAATGATATGAAATGATGAAAGGAAGATTCAGCCTCTTCATTATTTAGCTTTTAACGTCAGAGCCGCTTAATTAATTTTACGATATTTTTTTATTTTAATTTTAATAACGTTTTAGCAATAACTTTTAACAAGATAGGAGAAAATGTAAGCTAATTGGTAATCGATACATATAAATAAAATTTAATGGTCTGTCTGTACTTTCTATATAAAATATTTTTTTTAAATAAGTAATATGACTATTTGTAAGTTACCACATCGAGATAAATTAAAAGCATTTAATTTTGCCTGTCATTTTGCCCGGGGTCTCTTCAAAACGGGACATGTAAATAATTAAATTATTATATCAGTATCGAAATCGGTTAAATCTATCAAAAGTTTTAACAACCTGTTAAAGAGTTTTCTAAATTTCCTCAGATTGTGATAAAAAGCGGTGTTTAAGTTGTGTTATTGTAGCCTAAAACATATTTAAGATTTTTTATTATTCCATTTTATTATACAATTTAACGCAAGTAAAACCGTAGGGCGCAGATAGTATAGTAAAAGTTGTCTGGGTGTGAACCCACACTAATAACTTCCCACGCTGATAACTACCTCGTTGGTCTTGTGACTAGATTACTACTACTACTAGATACTTATTTACACGTTTAAGTATGTGTCATACAAAAAAATAATATACAGTAACAGCCTGTTAATGCCACTGCTGGGCTAAGGCGTCCTCTCCCTTTTGAGGAGAAGGTTTGGAGCTTATTCTATCACGCTGCTCCAACGCGTACTGGTAGAATACACATGTGGCATAATTTCATGCCAATGAAGTTAGGCACATACTGGTTTCTTCACGATGTTTTCCTTCAACGTCAAGCACGAGATGAATTATAAACACAAATTAAGCACATGAAAATTCAGCGGCGCTTGCCCGGGTTTGAACCCACGATCATCGGTTAAGATTCACGCATTTTAACCACTAGGCCATCTTGGCTCTAACTACTTAGAGCCTTAATAAAGCTTACTTACTTTAAATATGTTTTATACAAAATAATAATACGGTGTTTGAATATTACTAAACGTAACACAGGTGTTCCTTAGAAATACTAATACAAAATAATTGGTATTAATGATAAAGGCACCGAATGTATCTAGAGCTCCGCACTGTTTTTACGTCATATTATATTTCACTTTCGTAAATTAAGATTGATTATTACTGGATGAAATGTAAAAGTTTTATTCTTATGCAAATATAACCAACAAAGAAATATATGAAAGAAATGATATGTAATATATCATGCCAACAGAATGAATTATTTTTGGATTGAATCACAAAGAAATTGGGCCACAACACTTAGTGGACTCACCTCTTTTCATGTTATTACGTTACCTATCTCCTTCCTATGACGTATATTTAATTATTCTCAGGAGATGTTACGAATCCTCTTACCAAACAGACATGACTAGTTGTAGTTCCCTGTATGCACTGTGGACCAGATATGGTCCTTAAAACTTTATGTTGTGAGGTGAGGTCTGCTCTTGAACACACACACACACATCTTTGAAGGAAGAGATTACAAACAAGATTATAAAAAAATGAACTAAGATGAACCGAATTTACCGATATAGCTTGCAAAAGTCTATCCGTTTATCAACGTAAACTGCCTTATTAATTTGTGAAATTTTATTGTCATTTAAGTTAAATAAAAAAGCATAGAAACAAAAAAGAAGAACACCGCAGAATAATTAAAGTCAAGTGACAAGTGAATTATAAAAACTGATAATTAATAATTTCTCAAAAATTAGTGCGTATTAAGAAAATGAAGCATAATAATGATGTATTCTAAGCTTTATGATTAGACTTTAAATATAGAAATAGACAATAGGTTTCTTAAACTATAAAGTTGTAGAGTTGGTTAGTTTTTACAAATAAAAACCTTTTTGGGTTTATATAATCGTTTAATCTAGACGGCTGGTAAATCAGGGAAGCGTATAAATACATAAACTTCACTCAATTTATGGAACTTTCCATTTATATTTATATTAAATTTGAATTATTATTTTATGGCACGAGGAGATTATTAGGGCAAAATAGGTCAGGTTAAGTGGTTAACGGGAAAGAACCCTCATCGGTTCTGTAGATTGTTCAAACTCCATAATTTACACATAAAATTTAAAAAAAATATATATCTCAACTTTGACGAATGGATAGTTTTTTAAATGATTCTTAGCAATGTCGATTTTCGCATAATTACTAGTATTCGTATTTTTTCCAATGAGGTAGAAATAATGATTTTCGCCTAAACAATTTCGCCCAAAGACCAGCCAACTACACAGGAGATATATTTTATAAATACTTGTCCAAATACAGGTATACTCTGTAATCCACCAGGTGTACATACTCCTATAGTTTGATGGTAAGACAGTCAGACATAGCCGGAGAGAGCTTTGGCAGTTTCCATGAACACGTGTATTCCTCGACTGAGTACGATAAAACAATGCCAGGTTCATAACGCCGGGCTGTTATTTTTTTTTTAACAGATACAACCAAAATATGTGTATAGTTCCGACCCAGGCTTTGAATCCGAAATCTCATGATCTACAGCCTAACCATCAGCTACATAAGCATAACCATCTAACGTTAAATTTGTGCTGAGGATATTTACAACATTATTCCAAAGGTCAAGATTGAATTAGTGCCTGTCGTAAACCGTTTTCGTATCTAACGATAAGTTTATGAATAACTAACTGTGATAAACAACAAATATAAACGAAATCATGTTGAAAGTTTTTTGTATAAAATTTATAGCAAAATATATATAGACACTGAGAAATAAATTATCCACATGCTTTAATGATCCGCTATTTATTATTCTATTTATCAATTTTACAAAAAAATGTTTGAAAACAATAAGGATTAGATTAGAACTTTTAAATGTCGTCATGTCGAAATATCCCTTGTATCTGGAATAATCGAAAAAGTTATCGGATCTTCATAAAATGTTAATAGCCTTTCGAACTCTACAGATATCTAAAAAAAAACTTTTAGACTATTCGAAAAGCATATTTTCCGAAGTTATAAAGTATCTCAATCGAATTTGCCCATGTTTTATTTATTCATAGAGCTAGCTGTTAATTTCGTATATTTAAATTAGTAAACTTTTCAGCTTGTCCATGCTTCGCGGAAAGTTAATTCAGAAATTTCATCGTAAGCGTTTATAGCCAAGTAAATGACGATGATTTACTTAAAGTGTTTCTACACGACGCGGCATTTCAAAGTTATAAGTCGGAAACTCGAGTTCTCGAGTTCGTTTCAACATAGTTTATAATATTATGATGGTGATATCCTGGCATGGCAACCATTTTCAAACGAGATAATCTAACTATGCGGGATAGTGCCTGCACTAACGTGCGTGCGCAAATACAAGTGCTCACTCTATTCTCTCACTCTCATAACTAGGATGTGATGGCAATTACAATACCAGAGAGAGCGCCTAATCGCAGGACCAACGTCTTCACGTACTGTCCGAGAAAGTGCATTTTATCTTAGGCAGTATACCACACTTCAAACATCATATTTAAGTTTTTTATTATGATCTTATTTTAAATTACGAGATATATATAAAGAGGGGTGAGTCTTTACACATTCATTACAATTCTTGTCAACAATTTAATATTATAATCTTGGTCTTGATGTTTACACATCGCTATATATAAAGCGCCCTAAAAGAGCGAGATTCCGAGAAAATATTAAGAACATATTATTACCATCTCATAGCTGTGTTTTTTTTGCGATAAATTATGATTATTATAAAAGTCTTTATTTGTAAGTTTCAAACTTTTTTTTCTATTTAAAGCATAAATATAAGAAGTAGTAGTGTAAGTCTATTTTTCCTTACTAATATTGTCACTAGACGAACAAGTCTAACTTTATTTCTCATTTTTATAACTTTGATAAAAACCAAGCTTATTAACCATGATTTTACACGACAAAAAAATGTAGTGTTCCATAATTAGTAATTATTATGATGAAACTAAAACCGCTGGTTATGCCATTATGTCCAAATAACAACATATGCACAGCGTGTTGTAAAAGTAAGAACCGATCCACAATTGCTGTGGAAATTCGCATAAATATTCACTAATGTCTCTGAATTCAAACGAGCGAAAGAAGTTAAGGCTAAATACGATATTTGCTTAATAGTAAATCAAGTGAAATATTAATAATTGATGATACAAAATTGGTAATTAAATAAATCTATGCTATTGCTACAATCACACTATGGATTTTTAATGATGAGATTTTATAATGCACAAGTATGTGCATTAGTATATATGTGTTTATTTTTTAAATTCTTACTCTTATAATACGGTGTAACAGAAATACAACACGAGAGATAGAGTAGAACCAACGTTTTAAGTGCTTTCTGAGGCACCGGAGAATCCCGTCGCTATTGAAAATTGAAAAACCCAATCGATGGGCCATCTCTATAGCTGCGTAAAAATTCTAAAAGAAACACAATCAGTCGGGAAATATTGTTAATGTTTTTTTCAGCCCAAGTGGGATCCCGTTATTTTTTTAAATTTAGAAAGTCCATTATGTTTTTACTTTTAATTTTATACTACTAACCTAGTGTTCTTAGAAAAATCCCAAGAGAGGTTTTTTGAAGTGAATGAAAAAACATAAAATTAGCGCTTTGTGTAATGTTATTTTAGGATAAGTAAATTCTGCTTAAGATACTCTTCGGACTCGTTTAAGGTTAGCTTTTCAAGGCTCTTAACTCTATAGCTACACCTTTATATAATGAAGAGTGCCATCAAATTCATTAATAAACGTAAAAGAGATTTTTAATTTGAATGTTATTTTTTACATAATCGGAATTGGGATTTCCCTTAAATAATTTGTCTGGCTATTCTCGTTAAATCCCCCCTTGCTTACTTATTTGCTTATTACCTCTCTAAAGCACTTTTCGAGAAATATTCTATTGTTCTGTGTATATCCTCCTCTTAAAATAGATAAAAAAAATTGCGAATTAATTATTTGTTCAAAGAAGGCTAAATATACAAACAGATTAATGATAATATTTATTTGAACAGTGGATTATATTAATGTGAAAAATAATGATTTATTAATTTCAAAAATTTATTTAGTATAAGATTTGCATACTTATGCCAATTAATAGATAATAACGTATACGATATAATGATCTTAATCAATATTAAAGCAATCTAGACTATTAAATGACTACTTATGTCTTTTTGAGTAACAGTGCTTCAATTCAATCAATTGCTCGTTCATCAAAATCATCTGAAAACTGTAGAGAAGCATTTTTTAATAATTATATTATTCATTTTATTGCCGTCTCTATAATCTATGTTTTCTTTAAAAGTTTAAAGTGTATCTGGATAATCAGTGAATATAATAATATTATTATATAATTTTGTTTACTCTTGAGTTTTTGGTAGAATAAGATCTACAATACTGCATCCTATATCTAAAAAAAAATAGCTTTAAATAAAGACGTAATGCTACTCACATTGTCAATTTATATTAAAAATATTTTAATTTACTTAATAAATGATATGATTTGATAAAAGGTTTCATCGTTGGTATACTTGGATACCCTGAACAGAAAGCTAGTGGGTGCCATGTATGGTCTGCTGCCTTTATGTCCGTATCGTGCGATCGATGGTCCTCTACGAGGCATCTGTTTGGTCTCATGGACTATTAGACATTCGCCAACGTTTCCATGCAAGCAGTTGAAGTCTCGTTCTGTAAGACTGTCTTGGTACAGAAAGAGATAACGGAGCAGAATTAGCAAAGAGTTCAGTAGCTGAGAACGTAGTCGTCGTGTTATCCCTTCCACAGTCCTGACGGCCTTGGCTTATAATATAGGTGGATGTATGAGGTAAGGACCTCACATAACCATTTCTGGTTCCCCGAAAAGCAAGACAGCTGGTATAGCTGTTCTCCCTTGGATCAAGGTATAATTAGAAGTTCGCAGCGTTACGCTATAATATCTTGGAAAGCACGATAAACCGTTACCCCCGCACCTGCAATCTCTTTGGCCATGGCTCTATGGCTCATCGTTTCATTAGATTATGAGAACGAATAGAATATTTATTAATTGCCCACACACCACTTAAACATCGAGTATTTGCCTAGACTCTGTTGGGAATAACTGCCGACGGGTACGACCAGAAGATCATCATAATTAAAATCAATTACTTTGACAACATTTAGTTTTACTTAGTATTAAAAAATAGACATATGACAAGTATTTTTCATTTAAACCTTTTAAGAATAAAAATACTGCGTATGTATGTATAAATATTATTTTTATTAATATTGGTGTGTGGATTTATTTTCAGATTAAACTTACATAATTTACTTTTGTAAATTACATATAAGTGAAATAAATACTAATAAGCTGTAGTAATAGTATATAATTTGGAAATTATTAATTTACTTTGTTACATACAACCAAAATAATTTAACGGTGGAAGTTTTCTTACATTCAGATTAATTGGCTTATTAACCTGTAAAAACATATTATCCAAATTGAAATTGAATATTACCGCTTATCATTTACAAAACACCGCTCGCGGCATAAAATGTTGTAAATTAACGAAATTAAAACGAAGTTGCTGTCAAAAACGTAGTTAATGAGAAATAAAACAAATAAAAACTATTAATATTTGCTAAAATTAACTTAACTTAATTCTATAACTTACCTCACGTCAGGAACGCCCAAGTTTTGAAATTTAGTATTTTACAGCGACGTAATTTTGAAAATTAGATTCAATATCTATATAAGTAATAGTCAACAGGTAACAAAGATATGAGTATTTAACAACAGTTTAAATATATTCAAAAGTACAACAAACGCGGATTAAAGGGCTCGCGTATCACGATACGATAAAAAGTCGTTCGTAACAACAATAACACTGAGAGGAAGACTAAATTAAGTATATTGAGGATACGAGAAATGAAGGCAGAGCGGAAGCGAAAAGTAGACATCACAGGTAGTTGGAATTAGAATTAATAATTTATCGAGTGAGTTGAACATAAAACAACGAAAGTTTCAGATAAGATAACACGGTACAAGATCGCGCGCGACGTGACTCGAGCGAGTTTGGAAATGGTGTGAAAAGTCTGCAGATATTCAACAAGTGGTGTTGCGAGGGCGGCCGTCGCGGGCCAGCTCGGAGGACCTCGCGGCGGGAACGTTCGCCCGCGTGTGTCCCGAGCTCGTTCCCGCCTCGCCGTCCGACCTTCGGTTGTGTGCGCATTCGCTCTGACGATACACCCTTATTACATGCGCGTCTGTGTGGATGCCATCCCCGTTCCCGCAATTGTATCAATGTGAGTGTTTATTCTGTTAGTGTGGGAGCGTGACGCGCCTACGAGTCTAGCACAGGTGAGCCCGGGCGGCCCCCAGCTAGCTCCTGTCCTATCTATACCGCTTTTACAATGAAATGGCTGGCTGAACATAAACTACCTGCGTGCTCCTACATTAATAGACGCGTATACTTATGTGTTACTGTTGCTACACAACGCTTTGTTAGTTACTTTTTTCTGTTGTTAATTCATTTTATATTTTCAAATAATGATCTCGTCTGTAACAAACATAATATAAATGTTTGGTTTTAACATGAAAAATCAATACAAAATTTAATTTAAAAGTTATTTTTATTGCGTAATATTCTGCATAATTTATAATACTGCAGGGATAATAACCTTACACAAAATTAGAATGATATATTGATTGGTAAATTAAATAATTACTGCTAAATTTATTAGTACATATGAGAAATTATTACTTTGGATAATATTATTTTACGTTTAAATGTGAAAAAGTTGCTGTGATTTTGAATCGAATACATTTTAGCATTGATTCTTTATCATTGATTTGATATCGTTGTCAAACAAAAAAAAGTTGTCTTTCGTAAAACTGTTCATAAATGTCTTTAACAGGTTAAATATGAAATACCATTTATATTCAGTTAATAAACTACGATTCGCTGCAGGCTATTTTAACTAAATCAACTTGTTGAGACCATGTTCTACGACACTTGCTACACTAGCTACGACGTAGTGCCGAGAGTTTGCATATTGACTACGAAAGGAAGGCTACGTGCTACGCCTTTCAATGCTAAGGCAGCTTAAGAGCACTCTCCTTTAAATGGCTATTGAGGTAGTTTTAAAGACCATAGAGCATAATATTATATTTTATTAAACTTTTACGAACTATATAAAACTATTTCAAATAATGTCCAAATATGTTTGGACATTACATTAATTACATTGTATTTATAATATACCATAATAGATAGGTATTCAAATGCAAATGCAGCTACCACTAAAATTTGCATCTCATAATTTTTGTTTCGTAATAAGTTATATGATATTTAATGAGTTTTATTGAAAAATTATAAAGCTAAATAAGCGATCGAACCATTTTTAACAGACATGAATATTGATTTGTCTCTTCTCTTCTTTGTGTCTGTTGCCACAGACTATATGTGACCTAGAGAGTACGGTTTTAGCTGCTTCTAATTTAAACGACATCGAATTAGTGCTTTGGAAACTTGTTCAATAATTAAAACTGATATTGATCGTTACGATGTCCAAATTTGTATCGAATAGTAGTTTTTTACAGCATTTACAGCAAAGTTTCGATTTAAACATATTATAAGAAGTTGCACCTACTAAGCAATAAAGGAGTTATACTTGTATAATGTGTAGGTACTCTTTGGCGTAAAGTGGTTCTGCCTATTGTTATATGTTCTACAAATATATCTATAGTATGTTCTTATTTTATGATATAGGTAGGCGGATGAGCAAATGGGCCACCTGTAGACATAGGCGTTGTAAGAAATATTAAGCGTTACTTACACTGCCAATGTGCCACGAACCTTGGAAACTAAGATATTATGTCCCTTGTGCCAGTAGTTAAACTGGCTCGCTCACCCTTTAAATTGTAACACAAAAATATTAAGTATTTAATGGGTGGCACGTACACTCGCTTGCACAAAGCCCTACCACCCTGTACGAAGTTTCTAGAACTAATATTCAATCACACTGATATTATAAAGAGGTTTAACCTGAGATCTCTCAGAATCCTTAAGTAGAATAAGTTATTAATTATTGTGTTTTCTTTATGATGCAGTGTGATAAATATTAGACAAACAAATGAAAATAAGGTAAGCTTTTTCCAGATTAACAATGAAACTGACGATTAGACTGTCGTGGAAATTTTACATTATTATAAATCAGAACGAACACAAGCTATTTAAAATTATGTTTATATGTTGCATATTTTTTGAGAAAAGCTTATACATATATATATATATATATATATATATATATATATATATATATATATATATATATATATGTGAGCATTTAAAGTTAGGTTAATTGTCAAATGGATAAAATTACTTGTAATAATCATTTTAGTTCAATTCATTTTTGACGTGTAGTAGTAGATAATAATTTTGAAAATAAATAATTATTATTTTATGTTTATATGAGTTCTTAAAAAAGCCGAGATGGGCCACTGCTTAGAACGCGTGAAGCTTAATCGATATTTATTGTTCGGCTTAACTTACTAAGTTATTTACAAACTGAGAACAAATAAGTATGAGTATTTTCAAACAACCTACTCAACTAGCTGTTGAAATATGTCAAAACTATAAAAAGTACCGTCAAAGTACAAACTATAAAAAACTGTCTATTATAATAAATGACATGCTTATAAAAACTTAAGTACGGCGTTTTCTTCATCACTGTAAGTTCACTGATGAAAAAAAAACGCCGTTATATACTTTTTTCTAACCAGAATGACATTTCATGTTTCTCTATTACCAACAGTGACGCCGCGGGCAATAGCTAGTTAAATATATTGTACCGAAAAACAAAAGAAATGTGTATTACGTATATTGTTATATTTTTTCCGTATTATGTACACATTTTTTAATAAGCTACTACGATAACCTAACAAAATATATTACAAAAGAATACGGACAGAGATTTACCAGGTTTACAATAACATATTGATCTGAGCTCACCCTACATTGGAAGTCTAAATCTCTGAAACTGACCATTTTTAACCTGTATTTTTCTTTTAACTTTTACTCGTTCAATCAACTCGTTAATTCATCTGAACAGTTATTTTATAGTATTTTTATCGAATAAATGTTAGACGTGATTTTTAAATTGACATAATTTTTTTATTTATGAACCGATTGAAATAAAACAAACACTTAATTTTAAGTGAAGTTTGCCACAATACATTAGTTGGAACTGCACCCAAATCAGTTAAGCCGTTTCGAAGATTAGCGCGCACAAACACATCGAAAAACAGACACAAAATCTAACAATCATTGTAACAATAGCTTTACTCATATATCTTCCATGTAAAGACAGCGATCAGTTACATTTTTATTATATGAATAGATTTAAAAAAAGTTATTGTGTTTTAACTATTATGCAATATATCGCGGACTTTTTTGTAGGTACTATAAACATGCAATACATTATTTTAGGGATCATCGCAGCGAACGCCAAATAATGACATTTATATGAAAAAAAATATAGCCTGTATTAACATAGATAATTAGCTTTCTGTAGGTGAAAAAAAATTCAAAATTGGCTTAGTAGTTTTTGAGTGTGTCCATTACAAACAAACATACAAAAAAAATCTACTTTTACCTCTTTATAATATCAGTATAGATAAATATTTTGCTACAGGAAAAGCTACCCAGCAATAGGGTCACCCTGTTCTTTTTTGTAATGTCTGTTTAACTTTGTGTCCTTCTATTCGACTCTCTGGCTACATTTATTATTTGACATCTGTTTTCGATGAAACAAAGCTAATTATTGTGTTGTTATTATTGTACGAGAGTCGTCGTTATCGGTTACGTTCGATTGAGACAACTTTGAAATATAGACAGCGCCAACTATATTTTTTTTTGTTGAGTAATAACTATACACAACGACTTAATCTGTTCATGTAAGTGCGACGTTAATTTCCTCAAAATCTGTTAATTATGTAGCATTAAGTTTATTAAATAGCGTGAGCTCCGGGTAATTAAATCTAAAACAATCGGAATAAGATATTTTCCTCTGTTAAAATGGAACCTATATTTTTAGTTAGATCTCTAGCATTACAACATACTCAAGCTCTACGCATTCAATTCCGTGCAGTAGTTTTTTTACAAAGATATAGACAAACAAATTTCTAAACACTGTTGTTTTGGCTTCTGTTGCTTTAATAAAGATGTTAGTTTTTTTGTACTGCCTGGTTGGTCTAGTGGCTAGATGTAAGGCCGCAGACCAGGAGGTCCTGGGTTCAAATCCCAGGCTGGGCCAATAAAAAAAATTATTCGGTATTTCTGACGAAAATTCTCAATAGCAGCCCGGAGTCTGGAAGATGGTAGTGTGTACACTCCCGTGCCTCTGAAAGCACGTAAAGCCGTTGGTCATGCGCCTATACTCTTTCAGGTCGTGTCGGATTACAGTTCTATTGGATTATGAGAGTTAGGGAATAGAGAATGTACCCGTGTTTGCGCACGCACTTATGCACTCCAATATATCCTGCACAGTTGGCTAATCTCTCTTGAGATTGGACGCTGTGGCCTAAATCGATCTGGAGGAACTTCATAATGTATAACAGATATCGGCTTCTTACAATTTGATAAAATATCATTTTAGTAAATACAGAATATGGTGGATTCGAAATGACGTCATTTTATTTCATCATTTTCATTATTTTATTATGATTCCACTAATAAATTTAATACTTTAAAAAATATGTAAAAAAACCTATTAAATACAAGCTTTCATTTAAATGTTCTAAATAGGAAAAAATAACTTTGAAGTAAATAAAACCCACATGTGGTTACATTTTAGGTACATTTTTATGCGATCTTGAAGCTTGTCGCAATAATACATAAACATTACCACAAGTTATAATATTCTAAGTAGAAATGTACGTATTCTTTATAAAAAATAGACAGGAAACTCTTACGACAAGCTTGTAAATCATATAAAATTTAAGTTTATAATTAGCTTTTATACCTTAATAAAATATTATTTATGTATTTATGTGTATTAATACAGTTATTCGTTGTGAAGTTCCTTACTCTGACGACAATCCTGGGTGTAGAACCAGGTTATGCTTATTAGAAAAATGCAGAAGAGTGAAAAGTTTCAGATCCGTAGAATATTTCAGCTTGCAATATTTGACCTATAAAAACAAACATTGCAAGTTAAATAAAAGCTTTCATTAAGCTAAAAGAAATTAAATAGGTACAATAGATTATAGCATGGCAATTGGCATACGAGATTGTTTTTTTTTTAATTTTGCTATTTTTATGATAAAAGCCATCTATGAGAAGTTGTCAGAACTATGTGTACGGCAAAGATAAAATAATTAAAACTTGAATAAAATATTTTAAAATAAAATAAATACTTTGTATATTTTTTAATATTTACATTTACTTTCTTCTGTAAATATGTAAGCACTACGCAAACAGCTGCTAGTAAAATTTCTGTGACTTATGTCACTGTCATTTGTCTGCTTTATGCAGCGATTGCAGCGTCGGCAGTGTCAAGAAGTTGCCTCTGGCCTCTTCGTTTTACATTTCACCCAAGATTCGATTGCAAGGTTTATGTATCAAAACCAGACAGTTTACCTATCGATCAATGGATAAATTCACAAAGCAATTATAAAATAATGTTGTGAGTCAACGCTTAATAGAAGACCGAACGCGGCGAAGAAGGACGTGTGTTTTATTCACGGAAAACCGACATTGATATAGCTTCATTAACTATAAAATGCCTTTTGTTAACATCAAAAAACAATATCTTGCATTCGGGATGTTGGTTTTTGTTGTGTTGTTTTTGTTTAATAGTCGACCAGCTATTCAATGTCAGTTTACGCCAGAAGTATCAACATACGTACCTACAATCTACGGGATAACTCCGACATACGCTAGACTTGCTCAAAAAGCCGATCTTACAAGGTAAGATTTATATTGTCGTGATGATTTTGCCCTTGATTGCTTTGTTGATATTTCAACACACTTGTTTAGCTTCCAATTTGGCATTAACCCATATTAACCTTGGTACATCTTTTTATAATGAAATAGACGATATTACATTAATGAAATTGAATAGCCAAACATTAAAAAAATTTATAAATCAAAATGAAACTATCATGTAAATAAAATATTAATACTATTTTTTTCAATAGACTGTCACAGACATTGATGCTGGTGAAGAATTTTCATTGGATTGTAATTGAGGATTCTGAGACTAAGACCAGTTTAGTTGAAAACTTGCTTAAGGAATCAACTCTAAAATATACACATCTCAATGTGAAAACGCATAAATCAAAACATTCAACTGTATGTATCATTTATTAATATACAATATTGAATATATTTCTCATCATGTCAATTGTTATGTAGTTATTTTGTATTATTTGCGTCATAATGTTACATTATTTCAACTTGTATTGCTATTGCATAGCTATAGCAACATATAGTTTTGTATTTAAATAGAACATTATATTATTATAAGTAATAGTCCTAGAAACAAATTGATATATTTAAAAGAATATGGCCTAATATATTAGTTATAGTAATAATAAACTATAAATATCTCCCCCTCAGTAAAAGCCCCTTCTGTTAAGGAGAATGTTTAAAGGTACAGAATACCATTATGCCACTCCAGTTTTGGTTAGTGGAGAAATATAGGTCAAAATATTTTCATTATAAACACAAAGTACTCAAGTGACAACTTGCCTTGACTGGCAATCTTTAGAGGTCTATGTGCAATATCTTCTGAGCAGTATTGATTTAATAATAACCTAACGATACTGTGTTTTTATTGCTTAAATTATTTCAGGTTATGGATGTCAATATATGTGTTTTTAAAACAGAAACAATCACCACTAGTTGGTACTGTGTACGTTCAATATTCATAATATTATTTGATTGTGTTTGTGTGATTCATGTTAATCTATTATATAAGCCGAACTATTGAGGTTTCTTTTCTTATTAATCACATATTAACACATAAAAAATGAGCACCTATTTTGACCAAAAATAAAACTTTCTTCTAAACTACTTAAAAATATATTTCTACATTTATAATTTTGAATAAATATATTTTACTTGTTATTTATTAATCTTTTTTATTTATTATGTAATCTTATTATTATTTGTTCTGTTTTGGCTATACCAAATTAATCATTTAATTGTGTAGTTTTTTTATATTCTATTTAAAAAATACTAACTGGTAGTAGTTAGATAATTAAAAAAGATATTTTATGTATTCATTTTTTTTGTAACTGAAATTAATAATAGAAAGAACAATTCTATTTTTATTCTAATCAACAATTTCGGCATTGTTTTGTACTTTAAATAAAATGAAGATGATTATTTTTTAGGCCAGTGGAGTAGAGCAGCGAAATGTTGCTCTCAATTGGCTTAGAGGACATTTAAAAAATTCTGATGACAAACGAGGAGCAGTGTATTTTATGGATGATGATAACACATATTCTTTAAAAGTCTTTGATGAGGTCAGTTAATTTTTATAATAGAAACAAAGATAATACAGGTTTTTACTACTCCAAGATTTATTTATATTATATTATTTATCAGGATAATAATGCAGTTTAATCAAAATCCATTAATGCCAAGTAATATAGGGTTTTTCGCTTAACTATTTCTTGGAAAACTGGTAACAGTCTTAATCTCTTTTCTATTCTCTATTTTGCATGTCAAATAAGTTTTGAAGGTCTGCACAGCACTACATCCTGAAACATTGCTTCTGTAGGGAAAAAAACAGATGACTTGCAATAGTCGTGTTCAACAGTCTTCCGACAAATCAACATCTATAGCTAATCTAAACAAAAAACAATGTGATTTATTGGGTTTTTGTAATCAATCAACCCATATCTAAGATTTTTTAATTTTCATAATACTCTTACATAATACTGTTCATTTTCATTTTAACCCGCACTTGCTATTAGTGTATTTTGTTATCATATAAGTGTGACATAAGTGGATAGAAACTTAACTTTTTATTTTATGGGAGGGGTTTTTGGAAGTCCATTTGGGTAGATACCACCCACTACTGGGTAACTACAGGTACAAGGGCCATAACATCTTTGTTCTCAAGGTTGGCAATAAAGGAAATGTTTAATATATCTTACAATGCCAATGTATATGGCTGGTGGTGATCATGTACAGATCCACATATCAGGTGGTCTTTCTAAAAACCTATTTTATATAAAAAAGCTTTTAAAATTGAGTTGGAGGCTTGCAGAAAAATTATAAATTGACCATGTTAGGGTTAATTATTCAAAGATGTATTTGTGTTCTATCGTAACACACATGTGCTATTATTAATTCAGGCGTGACAGGATAATAAGTTTGTTGCCTGTAACACTTTGCTATTATACCCAGTAACAAACACTTCAAGTGAATCAAGATTAAATGTGATAGTTGTATACTGACAATGCTATGAAATATGTAAACAATAACAAAACATGTTATAATGTTTAACATGTTTTGATATTTAAACTGTTTATAAATAAAACTATTGTTATAAATTGATTTCATGTTAACTTCAGATGTATAAACATAATTGTTTTTAAACATATTTGTAAATAGTTGACATTGCAAATTATATCTTGTGTATACATAAAAAATATGATTTTACTTTATGGTACAAAAAATATGTACTTACATAAGAATTATACTCTATTATTCACTATATTATAGTTATTTGTACATGATTGTAGTCTTAACATAAATTATATTTGCAAATAAAAATAAGACAATTGCATTGTATTCAAATATGATCATAAATTGTTTCTTGCTTAGTAAATACCAGTTAATCTTGTATTTTGTGATTTTATTGTAAAGCTGTAAAAAGATCAACAATCCTGTTAGCTATTTTTAATACAAATATTGTACTAAACAGAGTAATAAGAAATTTTAGTTATTAAAATTATATTTTGATAAATATTTTGTTATATATATTATAATGTTAAATTTGAATACTTTGTATTCCAGATGAGAAAAATCAAAAAAGTAGGTGTGTGGCCAGTGGGTATTGTAGGTGGGATGCGAGTCGAGATGCCTCTAGTTACAGATGGCAAGGTCTCTGGTTTCAATGCAGTATGGAAACCATTTAGACCATTCCCTATTGATATGGCTGGCTTTGCAATAAATGCTACTCTATTTTTGCTTCATCCGGAGGCAAAATTTTCAAGAAAAGTTCAGTCTGGGTTTCAGGTTTGTGTGATTTTATTATATTTCCAAATTTAGAAGATAATGTGTACTGTAACATTATATTTAGTATAAAAAAAAACTTTTCTTATCTCTTTGTAATTTTTAAACTCGAGACTGCCTTTTAATGGAGGTTTTGAATTTGAATAATTATGGATATGGATAAATTAATAAAAAAAACTACTTAATATTTAGACACATTCATTGAATATTTATTTATGTCTTAAAGTAACGAAAGAATAAATTATGAGGACGAATAATTAAAATATATTGATATGAAATATAAACACATATTGACACTTTTAGAGAATGGTCACTGAATTGTCAAGGTCAGTCACGATGATAGTGCGTTCTTATCACGAGAGCTCTATTAATCTTAAATAGGTAATACACTAGGTCAATGGAATTCAGATGAAGTTTTGTTTATTATTATTATTACTATAATATGAATTTCTACTTGCTTATTTATTATTAAATACATATTTAATCTTGAAGAATGACTTGATCAGTCATCATCCTACATGTAGATTAGAATAATAAGTTTCTTGTTGATTTATGAATGATTATTCAATTTACGCATGTTGTTAATTAAATTCCAATGTAATGCTTAAAACTGCATCGTCGAATACATTGATTAAAAAAATAACATTTGAGCAGTAAAATATAATTTGAAATTTCTTCGTCAATAAATGTGGAATTGGTGGTTTATATTTCAACTTCGGGGCTGTTGTAAATATAATAAAAATAATAAACAAACATGCCATCAACTTATAATTAAAATTTATTAAATACTTAGAAACATAATAAAATATGTAACATACCAACTTACATACTCTTTTATATACATACATATATAAGAAATAAATAACGATACATGTATAGTAATGTAACATGCAATAGTTATATTGATAAATAATAATTATGCAAATGACTTTTAAAAATGTGTACGGATTCAGCTTGGACAAAATTCTCGAGGCAGAGTCAGTTTCTTAGAGATAGTAGATAACAAAAGTGGAAAGAAATATATTTACACGGTGTATATATAAAGGCTAAATTATGTATTAATTATTTAGTAACTCGCTTCACTTATCTTGAATAATTAGATATGTTTTTTGGAAATTTAGCCTAAAATATCTTACAATTGTTTGAATTCAATTTCTTCAATAAAAATCTATTTAACGTCTAATCTTCTTTACTCGCTTATCTATAATGCTTAAATCTGCTTGTTCAATATAATCATTTTAAATAACTATAAATAAGTACAAGTCCATATAATTTACAGTTTAATTATATTTGAACTAAAAACAAGGGTCTAAGGTCAGTAGCGATATCATTTTTTTATCATACTTTCACTTGTTATAACTCACTATGTTACTACCGTTATCAAGAACTTCCTTCATGTTTTTGCGTAACTGTTGTATAAATAAATCGTTTAATTTTGTCATGTGTATATATTATTAGTGCTATCTTTAATTTTGTTGTTGTTTTTGTTGGGGAACTCTATAAAATGTTTGATATAATTGTTGTTAAATAATATTATTGTTTTTTTTTTAATACTATAGCTCAGGTCACCTTATTGTTAGTTTTCACCTTGGCCCATAAACACTTACAAAGGCATTGTCACAAGAATAAGCCAATTATACCTTACCTTAAGGGTTCTTATACTTTACCTATAACCCATAACATTGAGAGCATAACAATGAAACTTTTCAATTAATCAAAGTAAGAGTTATATACTAATGCCTATATGCTGGTCAAATACGATTCCTAAAAATCATTTCGAAACAAAAAACTGGCAAACTTACTACGGAATAAAAAAATAACACCTGTTTTTAATGATTACGTAACATACTCCAATGAATAAGTTAATTTGAACTAAATATAGTAAAATAGGATTTGAAGGATGTGATTTGATTTTTATAAAAAGACGTTTATTTTGTTGGTAGAAATTAAACTCAGAAAAAATATGTGTACGCTTAATTATTCCTACCTGATCCACGCGGCTAAATGAATTAATTATCGTCCCGGCTAAGCACGAGTTGCACGGTTGCGTGAACGCATATTTTATCCGTATAAAGTACAATAAACGACGCGATTTCGATTGGATGAATGAGACACGTCCGCAATAATAAAAATAAAAGACGGAATTATGGAAATGATAATTGTTTATTCGTATTATAAACTTTTATGTGTCATCGTATCTAACATCTGTTAAATTCAAGATAGTTGCAAAATAACAATTCGAGCTGGGGATTATAAATTTTAAAACACGTAAATGTGCTATGGGATTTGAAAGATATGCCTCTCGTGCCTCAGATGTTTGTGTTCGTACACTGGCTCAATTACCACAATATATTATTTTAACATATTCATATATAGTAACTTTATAAGTGTGTATTTTCATATTACAGGAAAGCGAAATACTCAAATATGTTGCAACGAAAGACGACTTGGAGCCTTTAGCAGAGAATTGTACAAAGGTATATGTATGGCACACGCGCACTCAAAAACCTTCTATACTTAACCCTAAGAAACTAAAACACCCCCCACTACCTGATGACCATATTGAAGTCTGAATTGACAATAAAATACTTTCGGACTCAACTGTATTAAGTATTAAGCGTTGATCGCTTTGTCTAGTGATAATTATGTCAATCATTTAATGCAGTTAACGTTCTAAAGCCATTTTAAATTAAGAAGGTGAATTTTAACATTGCCAAAAAAAAATATTGCAATATCTGTCTGATAGTCTAATTCTGTCTGAATAATTATTGAACTGCCATTGCATTTACGTAAGATATCATTAAAACGATGAACCATGTGTATTCATTGATTCCCAGAACATGTCTAAATTATTTGTATTATTTAAATTTATTCATTATATTTTTTTTTTAATTAATAGCGGACAGATAATAATTTCGTATTCAGTATAGAATAATCGAATTATTGGATACTCAATATCTTTTACATATAGATGATACTTAAGAGATGATTACAATTTTAGGTATAGCCTATTATAGTATATATAATTAAGATAAAAAATTGAATTTTATTTGGTTAGAGATATAGTCTTATTTAAATTATTCGTATTTGATTAAAAGTTATTTATATGTTAAAATAATATATTTTAATTAATATGTACATTTTTATGATAAGAAATGCGGTAATGGCATTGGCATGGCAACATTGGCGGGAAATATTAACCAATATTTAAATCGCCAATACAACTCCGATCACCAAAATGTTATGTCCCTTGTGCCTAATTACACTAGCTCACTTACCCTACAAACTGGTACATAACAATACTCCTTGCTGTTTGGAGGTAGAATATCTGATTAGACGGTGGTAATTACCCAGAGGGACTTGCACAAGGCCCTACCAACAATTAAAATAATTAAATCCCATGTAGGTATTTTTTTTATTGGTGGCAATGGATTATTTAATAGAATTTATTTTTCATAATTGTACATCATCAAGGCCGATTATTGACTTTGTTGAATGTAATAAGTGTAATTTTATAACAAATATGCATAATATTTTTTTTTCCAATCCAATCCAGTATTATTTTTTGGGTTTCCATAAATCTCCAATTTATTGTGTCTGCCTGTCTACAAATCTCCATTTTTTTCTCAGTTGAATTTTATTATCTATCATTTGTCAAAATTCGCGCCAATATTTTAGTTCAATTGAGATTTCGTTGTTATATACTTTATCTTTATCTGTAAATTTGTAATTTGTAATAATGACCTCATATAAACTCAATATTGTACTCAAGTGTAACTCAAGTGTGTATTTATAGATTAATTTTAAGAGCAATATGGCGACTTACTTTGTTGTGTCTATATATAATGCACATTTAAAGTAAAACTATCAATACTTTAAAAACTTAATAATTTTTATTTGTATTTGAGAATTGTATTATTTTATTAATTTATAAACGATATTTTTTCATTTATTATATTATAATTTAAAGATATTATTTATATTTTAAGTAGGGCAAAGACTTCTTTGTAAATGACAATATTAAATATATTAATAATAACCTATAAAAAATATTTGATGTCATTTAAATTTATTATTTATTGCAAACAAACTCAATGTTTTAACAGTTTATAAGAATTGACATAAGAGTGAATATATCTTGGTCAAAATAGGATTGTAAATTATTTATAATTGTTGCTGTGAAGCTATCAAATTTATTCGAATAAAATATATCTTTTAAGTTATCTACATACATAGCTTTGCCACGCTTAACTGTATAACCAACTTAGTTTTATATTAAGTAATTAAAAAACTTTATTTTTAATCAAAATGTCATACGAATTATCGTTTCTTCGTTTGTCTGTTTTGACCGTTTGCTTAAAACAAACAAATGATAAAGTTTTAAAGTCACAATCTTACAATTATGTAGTTACGTTTTTAGTATAGCGATAACTAAGAACGCGCTAAGAATAATATTTTACAAATAAATAAACCGTGAGTTTTCATAGTATTATAATTATTACTGTTTTACGTCATTTATCAAGGTATAGTCCTATGATTAATTCGTCGAATGATTTGTGATTTCGACATGTCTTTTACATAATGATGAACCGGTCTTCCAAAAACCTTTCGAGCATTCCCTGTATTATTTTATACCATTTGGCAAACGCCTTTGGAATTATTTCATAGTGACGTCATAAGTCGGACAATTTTTACGTATATGCATATGTTTGTCAAAATCTCGTTAGTTTTAATAAATGAAACGGATCAAAAATATTCATTACAGTCCTTTGTAGCTTCCTAGTCGGATAGAAATTAATGTTTTTTTATAGATGTATGCATGTTATCCTGACTTGTATTCAAAATTATAAACTATGAGGCCTAAACTATGTTGTTAAGAATTAGTAATATTGTAAGACATTCCAAGTGAGCTTGATAATAAAAACAAAGCAATTTAACAATAAAAATTTACAATATAGGATAATAACATATAAAAACCGCATGTTTTCAGCAATTACAAGTGAAATAGTTATTGAAAATTTTATATCCCTTTTTTTAATAAGGCATGTTGTAATTTATACCTTTTTTTTATTAAATTAGTCTTTGTAGGAGAGGCCTATTTTTTTGTACCTAGAAGTTTGAAAACCATGACATTTAGTTAACAATTTGCTACCTATGTATCTTGGTAGTTTTTTTATATTCGGATTTGTTATAACCCTCATAATTACGATGCTAGTACCGGGTGCTAGAATGTTCCAGTTTCCCTTAATATAATTAACTCAATTATTTATATATTCGATGAAAAAAGCATTTTTATTATGCGATATATTTTAAAAGGTATTTAAATTAAATATATTATTTTGTGTTGGATTAATGTTTCATTTTACCATATTATAAGCAATATGTAGCTTTAATATACGCATAATAATTTTGTATGTATTACATGACGCTCAAATCTACTTATCGGTCTAAAATTAGATTTAGATTTTCGTGTACTTATGTAGTGTTAAATAAATATTTTGCCCCATTTATATATAATGAACAAGTGTATTTTTTTTGTAAATCATTCTCTTCATGTATATTAATATAACTTTAACTGTATTATCAAATGATCTGTAATATTATATAAGTCGAAAAAAGCATGGCGTGTATCTTTTTTACATGGTAGATATAATTTGGTGTAAGGCAAACACAAACTGTATAGGTTTCATTGCTTAGGTTACATTTACAATTAAAGAGAATCGCAATGACGTATTCAGAGGTTGTACATCGTTTGAAAGAAAGCGTCCCGAATTTTAATATACAATTCACCAATCAAGCCGCCCAAAAATTTTCCACGCAATAATACTACTGTTTTTTTTGCCTAATTCGTGAGGTCAGTACAATCATCTAGCTCCGACAATTCCATCCAAGCTTAATTTTGCCTTTTTTTTCTACTTAACGAATCCTAGACATCATAATTTTACTGTGATTTTTGACACATTTCTAATAAAATATCTAATCTATAATCTAAAATAAATCATAAAATCTATGTTTATTGATTTATGTGTTTTAGAGGATGGAATAAGTACGAGTACGTGTTATACATAGTGATTGAGAAATATATAGTGCTAATTTCCATATGGTTTATTTTTTCACTTATTTATTTGGCGAGAGAAAATTAAATTATGCGACCTTGTAATAGTATTAATTGTTTTTACGGTTTTTTTATAGAATCACGAATTTAAAGAAGTATTTATTAATAATATAAAATAGTTACCAATGTGTAATTTTTATATTCAATACTTTAATTTACTTTATAAAAGCAATATTGCTTTAATTTGCTAGTAATTTAAATATTTTCGGCAAAGCTGCTGAGTGGAGCCGTCATTAAACTAGTACTACTAATTATTTTATATAAATTATAGTAAATACATAATAATTTATAATTAACATTATCTATTCTACATGGACATAAATAATCAATATACTAATTAAACGCTATTTCGTTATAATACAGGCGTTTAAAAAAATTTAAATTAATTAATATTCTATTTTTACCTTCCCTCAAACTTATGTTTAATTAGCACTTGCATATTCCGATCACTGGTTATAAAGTACTATTTCAAATTATTACTTTGATTTCTTATACGCTTCAATTAGTATTATGTTCATGTAATGCAATAAGGCTATTATTATATATTTAGAAGTATATTAAAATGTCAAATTAAAAGTTCCGAAAAATAGAAATTATGTAATGATATTATTGTATTGATATAATTTTGTAAATAATGTATTACATTGAAATATTGGCAATATGATGAGTAATAAAGGATTTTAAAAATTAGTATTCTATGCTTTTATTTACGTTGTCTTTTCTTTTAAGAATGGTGTTCAAAATAGAAAAAAAAATCGGGGTTTTTATAAATCAGTAAGGACAAGCCTGAAACTCGCTGTAGACCACGGTGGTGAATTGTCAGAAAAGGATAATAATAATGATAAAATTTTACGGGGATATCTTATGTATGTAACTTTTCAACAGTTCACGAGATATATATGAAGTGATTTTCTACGATCTACACAACAGAGCTGATGTCAGAACAGGTTTTTGAAAACTTTGTTTCCTTAATCTGTAGATACGACGAGGATTTTTAAGTGGTGGGCTTTCCACAATAGCGTTCATTAGATAATAAAATACCTAAAAAAAATTACATAATTGTTTACACGCAAATAATAAGTATTATTTATATCTCTAGTAGCTATATAGTTACAATATCATCGTAACATCGTATCACAAAAAGTAGACGTTGAAACTAATCAAAGTATACTTTATTATTCAATGGATTTGCTGATGTTATCAACTTCGTTTCAGAGCACTACAAGCATATAGCATCTTAGTTCCCTAGGCGCATTGACGATGTAAGTACCGTAACAGCCTGTGAATGTCCCACTGCTAAAGGCCTCCTCCTCCCTTTTTGAGGAGAAGGTTTGGAGCTTATTCCACCACACTGCTCCAGTGCGGGTTGGTGGAATACACATGTAACGGAATTGAAGTGAAATTAGACACAAATTGAACCCACGATCATCGGTTAATATTCACGCGTTCTTACCACTGGGCCATCTCGGCGATGTAAGTAATGGTTAATATTTGTTAAAGTTAATAAAATAAGTTAATATCTGTTAAAGTTTCGCAGTGCCTCGTGACGGTAGCCGCTTTTAGAATCGCAAGACTTTTTGTTTGCCTCATACAAGAAGCAATTTTGGTCAGCATGGTCCGCTGTATAGAATGCTATCTTTTGCTAACTGTTTTAGAGATACTATAAATATCTTCAACGATAATATCAGGGCCATCAAAAAGAATATGTCTACACAAATCGGTTAATTTTTAGTTTTATTTTTATATTATTTATTTACTTTTTAGTTTTATTTTGTTTTGCTTTAAAGTTGTTTATTTTTATTTTATAGGTGATAGTTTTTATAAGTTTCTTATGTTTTTTCTAATGTTACGCTGTAGTTACTAACTAATGTAAATTTAATTTAATTTTTTGCTTTTTAGCCCTCATATAAGCATGTAATGTCCACATCGAGAAGACTCAATTGTAAATATTTTTAATTAAATGTCTTAGCGTATGTCATTGTTTATTTTATAATTGTAATCAGTTTTGTGGACTAAATAAAAAATTAAAATAAATAGGTTAAAATATTCAATTGTGAAATTTAAAAGAATCGTTAAGGAACGTTCGTGTGCTAAATTATTGCACACCCTGGGAATGAAACGATCGCCTACAGGTTATTTCAAATTATAATATAAATTATTATATATAAATTAAATATATATATACTACCTGTGTCCGCGGTTTCACCCGCGTATAACTAAAAAAAAATCCCTAAGAGCAGACACAATATTTCAGAATAAACAACATTTTTAGTTTTATTTTCGTATGATATTAGTATATATTCATGAAAATAAATACGTATGTATGTAGGAGTACTTTCAAACAACCAACTCAACTACCCATTGTAATAATATGTCAAAACTATAAAAAGTAATAAAAACTGTCTATATCTATTTTCGGTCTTATCTCGATTTCTTTCATAAGAATTAATATTTTATAAAAACGAATTTGCAAATAATGCATTATCTTAGAAAAAATTTGATTACCATACAAAAAGTTACAGTCAACCTTAAAAGATACACATATATCTACGCATGGGCGCGTTAAACGACGTTTACCAGCATAAGCTGAACCCTATTTAATATTATTGTTCGTATAGATCTCAGTTCAACTTACATTGGAAGTACTAAATCTTTTAAACTGTCCATTTTTTATACTTTGTTTTATGCCTATAAACTTTCAATCATCATCATTTTACAGACTATCATTTATAGGTAGCTAAAGTTTCAATTGACATAAATCTATTATTTATGAACCGTTTGTATTAAAACAAACACTAAATTTTAAATGAAGTTAGCCATAATACATTGGTAATTCACATTCAAATCCGTTAAGCCGTTTCTAAGATTAACTTGTACAAACGCACAGATAAACAGACAGAAATTGTAACAATCATTATTTTCTCTTGCGTTGATAACGGCCCCCGAAAATCGTTTTACTGATATATCTTCAATGTACAGACAGCGATCAGTTACAGATTCGTTATGTATTTAGATAGTAATAATTTAATTTAAGCTTAATACTTTAAGTAAACTTACTAAGTAACGGTTTCCCAGTTTTATTATAATAAGCATTTATTATTAAAAGAAAGATATATGCTGTCTCGGACTTTTTTGTAGAACTATTTAAGAGATACATTTCCACCATACATTATATTCGTATAACTCGTACGGTTTTTGCAGCGCACGCCAGAATGGCGCAGATAGGAGAATTTTTTCGAGTTACGTGACACTTATTGTTATATTTTGACCAATTTAATCAATAGCTGTATAAATGATTGTCTATATGTTATTCTGATGTGTGAGCTATATTATTGTAAAGTTTCATTAAAATCCATTCAGTGATTTTTGCGTGAAAGAGTAACAAACATCCATACAAACTTTCGCGTTTATAATATATAGAAGATTGTCAGCTTCATAATTACGTCAAATTGAATTATCATTACTCTAAATGGTTATTAAAATATATATATTTTTAATGACTAATAAGATATTATTAATTTAAGAGAATATATTATTTATTTCTATACTTTTAATTTATAAAACTTGACTGTTTTTTGTTCAAGAGGGCCTAAAATTAAAAAAAAAATTAATCTATTTTTTGCAAGAATTGGACGGATCCCTTCAAACTTATCTAATATCATTGGAACTCGGCAATTCGTTGTTTTCAAAAGGTATTCCTCTTACCCAAAGAAATCCTTAAGTAAAAAAGGTACTTAAGAGGTATATATATTTTGAAACCCACTTTATTTTACTTAGTACCTACATTTACTTTTATTATTGGATTAGCTTTAACTTCGCACAGAATATACACAACAAAGTTTTTCCTTTATACTTTTTTTTTAAATATAGTTACTATACACAAATATTAAAATAAATTAGCATCGGTTATTTTATAGTTTTTTTGGTTTATTTGAGACTTTATTAATTTATTAATACAGGAGCAATGTCGAGTAATCTTTCTTAAAGAAAGAGATAATTTGTAAATAGTTTGTTATTAAGCACTAGGAATATATAGCTAAAGTTATACTTTTTAGCTCTCCTGATTGTAAATTAAGTAATTCTGCTTTTTGATCACAAGTGGCTTACATATACCAAAATTTACAAAAAAAAATGGTTGAGATTGAATACACTAATATACACACTGTAAATAAACTTCATAAATCGATAAAAATAACGTGTTATTTTATAATAGTATTTAATAATAAAATTACATCCAAATCCGTTCAGCTTTACTATAAAACGGTAATGATAGATTAACGCTACAGCTCTATCTTAAAGACAACTTGCGTTTTTCCTGCATATAAATACTTATGTCACTTTCCCGTAATTATAATGTGTTCTAGAGTTTTCTAGAATTTCGATACACAGGACGAGTGACAATATTAGGGAATATGCACTATTCCGTATTCTGTGATAGTCAGTGAACTATTTGTGTTAATAATATGTAATCCGGGTACACTAGCTAGTCATACTATTTCATTTTGGTGACTGAAAAGTCAAGTTTTTAAGTTTCCACACAACTCAGTTATACAACGAAGTTTCATTATTTTATTTCACTTATTATTTATTTAGTATTATCTGTAGCTGTTGATTATTACGCTTCACATCTTAAGCGAGTAATTCAAACCACGTATCTAACCTCCGAAATACGGATTCGCTTACCGGATCGCTTGCTAAAATAATAAATTTGCTTAATGGCTTGGCGAAATTGAAATTTCGACATGGTAAATTTAGACAGTTATAGGTACATAAATGTAACATTTACGAGCGGTTCTAAAGCAAAATACTAATCTTTAATTAAAATATGATTTTGCAAAGATAATTCAGTTTAAAATTATAAAGATAATTCAGTTTATAAATGTATACGAATCTATATATCTATATTTATCTCTATTAATAGTGTTTGTTTGTAATGGATAAATTCAAAAACGAATTAACTGATTTTAAAAATTCCTTTACTTGTAGAAAGCAACTCATAGCACATTATCAACGAGTAACACGGGCTGTATTTAATTTTCATTTCACTGTCATTATTCGGCGTGCGTTGCAAAAACTATGGTTAATAACTAAAATTATGTATTAGGAGAAAATGGCCTAAAGCGAATTTGTTAACATTGAAAGCCCCAAAATTGCATTTTTTGTTCGTATTACAAATTTTATTTTATTTGATGGGAGAAATATCGAACTTCTAAATAAAACAGCGCAGTGGTATTGTGCATGTGGTTGAATATAAAAAAATAAAATGATCTGTATCGTATGTATCAAGGCAAAGCGAGTACGTATCCGCTTTGCTCACGAGCATATTTTTTTATTTAAAGAGTAATAACATAAAAATTTAAATATGCCAGTATTTTTATCTTGTTTCTAACTTAGATACTACTAAAATTATATAACATTATTAACAATATCAAAGTCATACATGCAGTTTTTTTTTTAACAAATTCACCATTTTTTATATTAATAATAATAATAATAATAAAATATTTATTTCGACCAAACAGGGATCATAAATACAAAATATATAATTAATAGTAAAAAGACAAAAATTACAATACTAATATTTTACATATTATAAATTAGCTCAATTCGAATTAAAATTATAATACCGAATTAAACTTAAATTATTAAAATCAAATCTAAGTTAATTAAATCGAAATAAAATTTGAATATTGTTGTTGTTGAGTTGTTGTATAAATCACAACTCCGGCGGCCGAAGCTGATTGAAACTCGAGGATGTACTGGTACTGTCGGCATATGCAAATCAAATTTCTTGCGACGGTATACACACACTTACCAGCTTTAGGCGGGGCACCCGCTTCATTTTGTTCAAATTAGTCAATCAAAATACGGGTAGAATCGATAGATGATGACATTTTATCGTTATATTAATTATTCAACCCAACTAAATGATTTTATGATAAACGGTGATTATAAAATTTATTCGAATCGGATCTTTCGTTTAAAATTTACGTGCTTAAAAATTATGAAAGTGAAAAAAATACTGCGGGTTGAGCGAGTAGTTGTAGAGTATTTTTTACCCACAAATTTTATTTATTGCAAAATTGTGAAAAGTAGTACTTTTTAATTTTTGTTTTATTATATTTAACTTTAAAACGCTCTTTAAATGTACCGCGGCTGCGGTGTTTCTCGAACGATCTTAGAACATATTTGTCCTTTACACTATACAATGTAAATTATCTTGGGACTTTAAACAAAATTAAAACTTTCGCCCAATAAGCAATTATGGTGGTGGTCAACGATAATCATTAAAACATAAACAATAATATTTTCTCAACAAAAAATTACAGCGACTTATTTTTTTTTATATACTTACTCGAAATGCTAAAGGATACTAAGACCAAAGATGGATATTTATTTATATTGACTAAAAATCTAGAACTGAGAAAAGCGATTTTTGGTGTGACTTTGTTTGTTACGCTTTCACGTCCTAACTACTCAATCGATCTTGAAATTTTGTATACAAGATGTCATGGCAACAGAAAAGGAAAAAAAGTACCACCTACAAGGCACCTACCATACTACACGTCATACTCGGGCGAATAATGAATTTAAGAGGTATTCGCAACATAAAAAAATAGATTGAAATGTGAAATTTACCCATCATAGTTTTTACCCAGCAATGAAAAGATATGCATACTTAATATTATTATTTTTAAATGTATTAAAAGTATTTTTATACTTGTCAATTTATTTACTTTGTAGACATTTTAATGAAAGCTGATAATTACACCTTTGACTGCAGCACTAACCCGGATAATGTGTTTAAACCTCCCTTAATATAATTATGTTATCGGAGTTGACTAATTAGCCATACCCACCCCTTATACGATACAATTAAGTTAGCAATCCTAAACACATTCACTCCTGTATTTATGTGGTGTCCATTAAAGCTTACTCATATTAAAAATAGTAGGAATAAACAATGTTTTAGTCTGTTCTAGTCTTTTAAAAATATATGTTAACCACAGGAGTCATGCCATACTTCCAACCTATGGTGCACCAAATACCTCAGCCATGTGGAATTCTAGAATGGAACGCTAAAAATGCAGCTTGTTAAAAGTATGTACGGAGGTACTGTATATTTTAAAAAGCTTATATTTTGTTCATTCGGCCACGCGAAGCTTATATATGATTTTCTATTAAATTTGACTATATATTATATAAATGATAGACGTTTTGCCGAGCACATTTTTAAATTTATATACTTAAACTTTTTCTTATTAAAACTACTTCTTTTCTATTTTTTTTTTCCGTTCACCCTACACCTGGTTCAACTATGAATCCCGCCCAAGAGACATGCGAGCGAAGTCGTGGGCGGAAACTAGCATTATATTATTTTAATAGTCGTATCTTTCGTAGTGTTTACTACGTTGTACTCAATTTACTCAAATAAATAACACAAAGAGCCCAACAAAGGGTTGGGGCCTCTTATGTAAATATTTATGTGAGAGTGTGTTGACAGTACAGATTCGAACAAAACTCACTAAAAAGTTTTGTTTACCCCAGAGAGCTATGAAGTTATAATTAGTTTAAATCTTATATGTAATAATATATACTACGAATATTTCAATAAATCAATTACAAATCTATGTTTACTAATCAAAGCTGTCAGACGTTAATTATAATTTTACCAAACATCATTAATATCATAATTAATTCAAAGTCACGCAAAAGGGATGTATTCAATTAATAATAATTATAATGTTCATAAAATTGGGAATCTTTTTTTTCTAAAAAGTTTATAAAAGGTTTTTTATTTCTCAGCTATCAAATTCTCAATTATTTAAGGCAGATATCATTCTTTAGACGCATAACCGATCTGGGTGTTTCAGACAAATAAATACAAAAACTTTTTTAAATTACATAACTTTACTTTTCCCTGATTTGTATAATAACGTAGTATTAATAAATAATAAGCACCTTGCGCTTAACTTTACGTAATAATACTTTAAAAGGCATCCTTAAAGTAGGTAGCTAAAATACAAATTTAAAACTAACCTAAAATTCTAATTACGTTATTAGTTTCGTCACTTCATAAAGGACACCAACAAAACGATGTTATTTTGCTAGTCACGTCACGCCAGTGATTGCTTTGAGATTTTAACGAACCCTTGCAATTTTGGTTTTTAGACTTTTATTAACATTTTGAATATTACAAAGTAATATCAAAATTCGGTATTGAGAACGTTTTAATTTGCACATCATTAGAATCTTAATACTTTCGAGATAAGTACTTTTTTTTACTCGTCAAAGAAAAAGGTTTTATCTTTATTTATACAAGGATACATCACCGTTTTACACTTTCTATGTCAGTATCGGCCTGGGAGCATCAATTTGCTAGTCACGTGGCCGCATCGATTGCGTGGGGTCTGCAATCATTACTCTTGTCTCGTCAATAAGTATACAATTCATTCGTTAGTGGTTTCTATCATTGAGATTCGTAATTATGATAATAGGGTTTCACTATTCAATTGTAATTTACTTTCTTTATTGCATTGGTATTTTGTTGCTGAAGAATTTATTTTGTGACGTTTTATGTAATGGCCAGTTTTCTTCTTGCTTTTCTATCAAAAATGTGTTACGTATAAAGCTTAAGAGATTCATTGGTTGTTTGAACGCATTGATTTAAAAAACTTAGTATTACGTTTTAAAAAAATATTTTTGCGTTAGATACATATTATTTAGGATATTTATTAAGAAAAGTTATAGACTATGTAACATCAGATAGATATAACGCAACAATGCTTAGCAGTGTATATAGGTAAATAAGAGTTATCCACTTAATACCAAAAAAAGAAACCAAACAATCTTAAGTTATTCAATCATTATCAGTAAGTACTGTAACGACTTATTCCCTTAAAAAAACAAAGTTGAATTAAACATATAGCACACAATAGGAAAGACGAAATTTCTTTTAATTTTAATATATTATATATGCAGGTTACCTCACGGTTTCTTCACCGCTAAGCACGAGATACTTAACAAAAATTAAGCACTTTTAAGCATTTGTCATTTCCGCGGTGATTGTTTGGAAATGATCCGCTATCTTTCGTTAATAACCACACGTTCTATCCATATAATAGAAAATATATATTATGAAATATTGTATCGAAAATTAATTACTTCCCTATGCAAAACTTTTCGTTTTCGTACTACGTAGGTTGTTAAATATAATTTAGCTACGAGAAATTGTCACTAACGAGAAATTTATTTTTAGCGTTCATTATCGTTCATTATGTAGCTGCTTTTGCTTAAGCCTTATTAAATTGTTGTTGTGATGAACTAAATCAGTTTATTTTCTGGACTGTTTCACTCTTGACTAATTAACTGAGAAAACATTAAATTATTACATTCTTAATGCAGTCAACTAAAATAATTAAAATTTTTATTTTTATCATTATCTGTACTAATACTTTTAATGCGAAAGTAATTCTATCTGCCTGTCTCGCTTTCACGGCTGAATCACGGAATCGATTTTGATGAAATTTAACACGCGGGGGAAGCTGCGAGCAAAAACTAGTTATTTATATTTAGTTAAAAACATGTTATTATTTTAATTTTATGAAAAACAGTATAAGTGAAATGTTTACATAGTACTGCTAGTAACATCTCGTTTATAGTACCTTTTTATAACGCTGGAAAAACGCAATACGCGTTTCCCCCACGAACAGTGGGGGTATGTGGGGCTCGCCGGTGTCCAAGGCACCGAGTGCGCCTCGAACATCGGAAAACCCACTAAAAACCATTTAAGCTGAGCGTCGATATACAGTCAGTCAGGCTTTTGTCTGTTTATAAATATAGATTAAGCGTTGCTTACATTTTCGCTTCGCATTTCTGTGTAGGTGTAGTCGAACCTTTATGTTTTTCTTGCGGTGTTTCTCTGGTTTATTTGAACGCTTGTCAGGGGTGCGTCACTATAACTTGACTAGTGATCAATCAATGTTCGAAAGTCTTGCGCTAAATTTGATAAGAATAACCCCGAATAAACTAAATTACAATGATATTCGATTAAGATTATTTTGATTGCTTAAAATCTTTAATTTTTAATTCCCTTAGTCTTAATCAGAGTTTCGTGTATAATTACGAGTTAAAATAATGGTAACACAATATTATAACTAAACGCATGCATTCCAATATTATCTACTATAATATTTTTGTAAAAAATGTCCAATGTGTCCTCCTATTTCACGTTAATGGTAATATAATAGAAACTTTCACACAAGTGTCAACAACAACTGAACAAAGTTTTAAACAAGGAAACTTTCATTTATATATATTGGGTACTTAAGGAACAAGAATTTATTATGTAAAAAGTATATTTGCCTTCCGACGTTCATCCTCCTGACCAATTTCGGCCACAGCGGCCAATCTCAAGAGAGATTAGCTAACTATGCACAGATACATAGGTTATATTTTTTCCATCGTGAAAAAAAAACAAAAAAAAGGACATGTTATAGTGCATGAGTGTGTGCGCAAACGTTTAAGCACGCTCTTTAGAAGGTATAGATAGCTCTCATGATCCGATAGGACGGCAATCCGACACGACCGAAAAGAGTTCAGAAGCAGGCCCAACGGCTTGACGTGATTTTCGAGGCACAGGAATGTACTTACTTTCAACTTCTAGACTCAGGGCTGCTACTGAGAAGTTTTCGATGGAAAAAGTCAATAACTTATTATAGGCCCGACCCGGCGTTTGAACTCAGGATCTGCGACCTTATATTTACCCACTAGATCAAGGAGGCAATCAAGAAGGCATAATATTAAACAAATAACTTAATTTCACAACGCAATTAATAACAAAACTTTTCCCCGGAAATGTAAAAGTGACTGTCAGCGATATCAGCGTCAAATATTCACGCGCGAAAGGTTTGCCCGCGGGACTAGTAATTTAAATAAATATTATTTCTCCACATAAGATATGCATGAGCTTGCAAGCCCCTTCGGAGCGGGTAGTATTGCGTAAACATTCTTTTGTTAAATAAAGTATTTAACGAAATTTTACGCATTACTTCAAATACATATTTTAAGCCGATTCAGATCAAAAACGTTTCTACATTTATTTGGATAACGAACCAAGGTAAATCTAGAGGTTAACTTGTCAATCTATCCATATTTCACAATATTTTGACACTTATTGTCATAAAGTCATAAACTAACACAGAGGCCTGTTCTAAAAATCCGCATTTTATGTTCATACAAGCTGCCCGTCGTGACTTCGTACGGGTGAAATAAGAATTTTATTTATTTTATTAGCTTAATAAAAGAAAAAATAATCCCGAATCCCAATCACAGCGGATCCAATCAAAACGAATCACAAGTAAAACACATAACACAACTCATAAAAACGGTCCAGGTGCTTAGGAGGGTATTCAATGACACATACAATATAATTAAATATTAAAAGATAATTTTAAATGCACAGAAATATTTTAACACATGGCTGGACAATACGTTAAAGCAGTGATGTAATTTAATTAACGCAACTACGTCATATCATCCTGTCTTCTGCATGTACGTAGTGATTTAGACGATAGTATTATCCGGAGAAACTTAGTGTACCTCGGTATTAATCTCCAGCCTGACGTAGTCCAGATCACGTAGCGAGCATTAGTTCAGATACTGGTAACTCTAATGGCGCGAACTGAACGTGCAACATCGAATAATTAAATGAAAGATTTAATATTCCTTTCGAAAAGTTAAATTTGAAAATGCTTTTTAATCGACCTTAAGGAAGATTTTCAGTTCCTCCCGTTGTATATTTATGTGCGTGATTTTTTATAAAGTACACGACTTATTTTTTAATGGTTCTTTCACTGGGGTAGTTTATTTACTTATGTAAATATTTATATGTATAAAATATTACCATTACTATGTAAAATCGTACATATATACCGTAATAGCCTGTGAATGTCCCACTGCTGGGCTAAAGGCCTCCTCTCCCTTTTTGAGGAAAAGGTTTGGAGCTTATTTCACCACGCTGCTCCAATGCGGGTATGTGGAATACACATGTGGCAGAATTTCTGTTTAATTAGACATATGCAGATTTCCTCATGATATTTTCCTTCACTGTAAATCACGAAATGAATTATAATCACAAATTAAGCACATGAAAATTCAGTGGTGCTAGCCGGGGTTTGAACCCACGATCATCGCTTAAGATTCACGCGTTCTTACCACTGGGCCATCTCGGCTTTCAGGGACACATATACAGCCTGTTAATATTCAACTGCTTCTAAACTGGTTGTTAATCTTCTAAGGTGAATTACCTGCTGATAGAATAAATATTATGCAAATTTAAGACACGAGTCCAGAGTTTTAATCATTTAATTTTTAATTTTAAGTATGTAATAGTATTCTAGCTGTTTATTTCGTTCCTCTCTTCTTGAAATCGTCTTGATGTATTAAATAAGTGAAAATGTAGCGATAAAATTGTATGTGCTCAGATAGGGAGGCAAAGCAAATACTTAAAAAGGAATGAAAAATTTTATCCAATCACTTCGGAAAGGGAGAAGTGAAGATTTCAAATATTGGTAGTTAGTTACACATAAAAACTTGTCGTTAATATGTTTATAGGTTATTTATATTATACAAACAGCTACGTCCTGATACGTCCCCTTAAGAATCATAATATTATTCAGTCAGGTCTGTCAGTTTATAAAAGTACTATTTAAAGGAAAAATATTTTTTGAAATAGGCCTAATATTTTTTGAAATTTTACATATACGATCTAGTAACATTACTAGTATGGATATACTCGTAGATGTTTAAAAACATAGGTACACTTATTTTTCGTTAACCTCAGGTTATTTAATGAAAGTTATAATAATTATACTGTCTAATACTAAATTGGAGTAAAGGTAGATTTCAAACAGATGATAACAATATTTTTTTGTATTTCAATGTTAATATGATCATAGAAATTTACAGGAGTGATATTTTAAATTCTATTTTTAAGCATTAGGTATTGATATATATATTAGATATACAGAAAGCGTCAATAAATATAATATTTTCAACAAACACAGAGGACCACATTTTGACAATCGTAAATTATTTCTTCGTATCAACTCGGGTCCATTATCATTATTAAGATAGCAAAGAGATACACGAATCGGACGTACAAAAATAAATCAGTCATTTTTAATTAAACATTGGCCGGCGTAAATGCAAAGGATAATTTACGATGGAGACGACATGGTGAGTAATTAGAGTACGGGACTCACTGTCCTCACCGATTATTTGCGAGAGAGCATTTTCACATTTTTTATTTATGCTATTCCTATCGCGATAAGAATTCTATAGAAATAGAACTATGTGTCTGGACTAACTAGGATCTCATTAAATATTTAAAGTATTCAGTAAATTTCCTAAAGAATAATCAGTGTAAAAAAAACATAAAATTTTATATTCGTTGCTTATGAAAAATGGGTTCAATTCAAATAGACGAAAATATATTACCATTTTATAAGTTACTTGGCAAATGGTCTATGATTGACAAACGAAAACAAAAATAAGTTTAGTAAGCTACATAAGATAATCCCATATGGATAAATAGTTTGTTTGAAACTTTTAACATTTAAAATAATCTGTTAGTACGAGTATGTGTGCGTTAAGCTATGCAACTGAACTTTAAACCAGATCCACTTAGTTGATTGAGTTTAAATTCGCCAAACAATTGTGGTGCCGGATACACTACGATTCAATATTTTTACTTAATACTGTAAATTGTTAAAACCTTTATAGTCGCTATATAAATGCTATTTTTAACTATGTTTTTTATGGTTGCTTGTGTGTGCTTAATTTTCTTTTCAATGTTTTTGGATCAATATAAATCAATTATTAAAGTATAGTTATTCATGCATTAGTACAATTATATTAAATCAAATTGATTTTTATTTAAGTAAACTTAGCAATGGAGTGTTTTTGAATCATTAATTACTTCTACCATTTTTTCGGAATGCAACTTTTATAATTATCTTGTTACGCCTAATATGATAGTTTCAAATGAATATTCAGAGTCCGTCGGTAGTGCGAAAAAGGAAAGTATTACAAGAAACCATTATCGACACCTGCGCAGCGAACGGCGTTAAAAAGCCCATAAATTCAACAAATCGCTACAGTGGCGTGAGAAATGTCAGTTGCAGCCTTGTAGATCTAAGCATCCCTTACAGATTTTTGAATACGGTTTTGTTATGTTCGGTACATGTTATCACGGTATCAGCAAAAGCGATATTAAGCCGAATCTATTCTTTTGTTAATAAATCATTTATAAATATGGCGTATTATAAGTTGAAGAGTAATAGATTAGCTTGGTATGGGCACGTGATGAGGAGGGATGAAAGACATGTTACCAAAAGGGTGATGAGTATGAATGTTGATGGATATAGGGGACGGGGGAGGCCGAAGAAAATGTGGATGGATTGCGTAAGAAAGGATATGTGTATGAAAGGTGTAAGTGCTGAGATGACGAGTGACAGAGAGAAGTGGAAGGAAAAAACATGTTGTGCCGACCCCACGTAGTGGGATAATGGCAGGAAGAAGAAGAAGAAGAAGAAATATGGCGTAAAAAATATCTTGTGCTGAGTAGCACAAGATTATATAGATGATAATAAAAAAACGTGAAATTTGAATTTGTTTTTTTTTTCAGGCAAAATATAGAATATTTATAATAAATTTAATTGCATTTAATTAACATTTAAACTTATTAAATTTAATTGGTAAAAAAGAGTAAATACTGGATTTCTGAGGGTTCTTTTAAGTAGAATTAAAATACCGATTCAATGTTAGTTTTAAATTTAATATGATCCTGTAAAATGTCAATTGAAAAGTGTGCATGTAAAAGCCTACATGAATACTAGTCTATTTTGATATTTTATTTACGGGTGCGTGATAAATATACTTTGAAAATTATGTAGGTACATACTGATTGATATAAGCATTTCAAATCACTTTGTATCAGCTAAAATAAAATATAATGTAATGTTCGGTACATATTATTACGGCAACTTTAAAAAAAAACAATGGATTGATTAATCAATTAAAACATTAATTATTCAAGTAGACTTATAAAAGCACTTTCGAAACGTCGAGTAAATGTGACCGTATGTAATTAAATATAAAACTACCACTAGTGTGGAAAGTAGATTCTACGTAGCGAGAAGAACCGTCAAGAAACTTAGCTATTCTTTTTCACCATTTTCATTACAGAGTAAAACAAATCCAATTAAATTTATACTTGCTTGGAAATCAAGAAATACTAACAACACTTCATTTATTTATTGTGGTGAGTATTATGGCTTATTTATCAGTGTTTTTTTGATATGAGATTTAAAGTTATTAACAGTCAAGTTAATAATTTCTGTGTAATCTCAGTATAGAAACGATTCCCGAGTGCCAAGAAGGTTTAATGACTTTGCAAAGTCGGAAACGAGGTGATATAAATTTATCTTTACACCTCGTGTTGATACAATGATTGTCACTATTTGTTTTAAAATTATATATATTATTGTAAATATGCAAAATATAAGAAGCCTGGAAGACCTAATGATGCTTGGGCATTCCAGATGATGCTGCACATCATCTGGAATGCCCAAGCAGTATACGCAACTCCTTAACAACTTAAAACAGAGATATTGTATTTGAGCCCGAGATTATAAATAGTATATATATATACACGAGTCGTTTTTTTTTTGTTTTTATATAATTATTTTTAAACCGTAAATAGTAAGAATTATTTTCTTCAATGATAATCTTTAAAGCATATTCCACCACGCTGTTACAATGTGTGTTGCTTCAACCTTCAAGCCCAAAGTTGTTTTAAATGATTATACATGCAATTCAGTGCTGCCTCCCGTAATTTTAACACACAACCTCGCGACGAGAAGTGATAGACATACTAATGTCAAAATTAAAAACAAATAACGCATTTTGTTACGTATGTAATTCATTGGAATTGAAAACAATATTGTACTTCAATGATGTCATATCTAAATTTGATAATATATCAAACAACTTATAAAATATAAATAGTTACACATATGTGTACATATTCATTTGTCAAACTTGAACACTATGTTTCGTATTTGTTTTACTTTTTTGGAATTATATGGAACGGCTTATGTTCATGTTAAAATAAAATACAATTCTTTCTTAAAGTTTTTGAAGCTATATTAACAGCCATTTTCAAAGCAATAAAAAGTCTCTTCGAGATATTAAAAACAATACCTGAATATTTTAATTCTTCTTTGTTTTAGATTGCATTAAAACTTGCGTTCCGGTAAAGCAAAATGTTCTACCGCAAAAAAGGTAATTTTTCTCTCAAGTTTTATTCGCCGCATAAAATCAACTTTGAAATGAGGAATTGGAGTTTGTAACTTAATTAATCTACAAGAAATAAAATATATATTATAGAAACCTGGTTAGAGAAAAGACTTAGAATATAAATGTTTGTCTAAAATAATTATATAATCAAAAATTATAAAAGTTTGATAAATTAGTTTGCGTTTGGATGGATGTTGATCTTCAAACACCAAATTCAGGTTCATATTGTTAAGTTATATAATCTTTAATGTTCCTCAATTAACTGGTTTTATAACAGAAACGTAATTAGACTTTTAGTTCATAAGATAAACGAGTTGAAATATAAAATCTATCCAGTTTTATAATATTGGCAAGTAATAGTAAAAGTTTTGTAGTTCATCAGATACCAATATGATTGAATTGCCTTTTTTTAATCATATGTACATTGATTGTCACATGTTTATCTACGAACTTATTGACATTTAACAGTAAAATAATTAATTAACATCGATGTGGTAGACCAGACGTTGATGATGAAGCATTGAAAAACGTAGACCACGAAGCCACTAATTTAATTTAAAATCATACATACCTCACTGGTTTCACACACCTAGTTATATAATTTAAATACGCCTTGTCTGCAGATCTCTAAGCCCTGGATTCAAATCCTGAGATAGGCCAGTAAAACCTTATTGTGGTTTTTTGTAAATATTTATTATGGGCAGTCTGTAATTTAAATATTGACATTGTGTACACTCCTAGATTTTGGAAAGCACGTTATTAATACGCTCCTTCGCCTGAACCCTTTTCGCTCATTTTGGATTGTGATTCAAGCAATAGGTACACTTGTAAACTAATAATAATATTATTACGATAAAAAAAAATCATTACTATATATAAATACCAATATATAAATTTAAAGCTAATATAAATTATATTAATGATAATCAAGGCTAAATAAATGATAATAAACATTGGATAAAAGGATATATAGATTTAATTACATTTGATGATTACATGTATACATATGTATGTTCCAAGTCGGTAGTATACATTAAATTAAGTCTTGCATAACGACTATTCAAAATTGCTTGTAAGTTTTCAACCGTTTACAAATGTTATGTTTCAAACCGGAATAAACTTATACTAGAAATTTAATGATTAATTTTAAAATTTATTTATAATATAATACAATCTTTATAACAAGATTTATCTAGTTTTTTTTTTTTTGGGAATGATTGAGTACTTTGTTCGTTCATAAGAGAGGACACCGAATCGAAACATTCTTATTGGTTAGAGACGCGACTACAGCGCTACATGCGTTGAACTATTCGGTTATCATTGATATCATCGATCTCTGTGAGTTCTATCATCATTTATATAAAAGTGGACGACCTGGTTCCTGGTTTTTTCAACAGCTCGTAACATATGAAAGACACATACTGGACTCAGTCTACGTAAGTTTCTTACATTGGAAAAGTTATTGAACATTACTAGGGCTTATGTATTAAATAAATAAAACGTAAATATTTCATAAAAAATTTATTGTGAAATCTTTGGCATACGAACTATAAAAAGCGAATTTTGAAAATTCATTTAAAACACAAAATAAATATGTAAGTATCGTAAATACTTTATAATCTATTGCTATATCTAGAAATACTCATTAGCTTATTATGTACATTATACTTATATATTGACATAGGTAACTAAAAAGTTCATCCATCCGTTTGAAAATACATGCAACGGATGTTGTATGGAAACAGCTTTCTTTCATATCCTGTATGTTATGACTAATGATACAAATAATGTGTGTTCATTACTAAACAATATTTTTTTTTTGTTTTCAAATAAATAATAAAAATATCATTTAAAATGAAATTATTGGATTGTAAAAAGTCAAAGTAATAATCAGACTTAAAAAAAAAAACTAACAAAATTAATTTACTAGATTGCAAGAAAAGAGTTTTGTCCAGCAGTAAAAAAAATATTATAATTCTAAAAAATACATAAAGTTTCTCAATATGAATTACTTAATTAGGTGTATTGATTTGCATAATAACTATAAACAATGGTAACAAAAAAAAACGAAAGAATAAAGTTATACTAAAAAATATTTAACATTATTAAAAAAAAACTGAGTTTGATAAAAAAAAAACGATTGCGACTAATATTATGTATACAGTTATAAAAAAAATATATACTGACATTAACTTTTACTAATTAATTTAAATAAAACAATCGCTACACTTACAAAACTAAATACAAATATACCTTAAATACGTCCCATAATATGCATTGTGAAATTGTGTAAAACAAAACTGATCCACTTTTATAAATATTAAAAAATAAAATTTACAAATATCAAAAATATATTAAATAAAATTAACTTAGATAATACTTAAATCAATATTTGTTAAATAACATCGTTGGCCTTTTCAAGCATAACACCATCCAGTTTCATAACGTGCCTTCACGCTTCAATATCTCTCTCGAGACCACTTTCGATATCTTGTACTGTGTATTAACTATGATCTATTATATATATTATATTAAATTTATCGTTATTCTATACAGCGGAATGTTTGCCAGTGATCACACCGGTTGTTTTGTTGTATTCGTACTCCTTGTGTCCGTTTGTCGGTCGTTTTAATGACTCATTAGTTTCGGTGTTATCTTTCAGGAGAACTTTTTTGTCTCTGAAATAATTTCAAATTCAGCGATTTAAATATTAAATATACGCTGTATTATATTTTTACGAAATAAAGTTTTACGAAAGTATATGTCGATCTCATTACATAGATTGACTTATTTTAGAACCAGGAATATTTTTTTCCTTAATTAAGATATTTGACGTTAATTTATCGTTCGATTAATATAATTTTATCTTTATATAATTGGAAAAAAAGAAAAAAGTAAATGGAAATGCTAATTAAATTAATGGTCCTTATACTGTAATTATAAGATTATATTTTCACCGCTTCCTTCGATGATACAATTAATACAATTTTAATAAAGGCAACCAAAGACGCGAAATCTTCTCAGGTTTTATATGCGTCAGTTAATTTTTAACATTTGAAAAGTAATTTATGAATATGAAGTAAGTTCTTACAGAATAAAACTTATAATCTTTCTCTTATCACATTTACTATGTTCGTGATAAACTAAAAAACTAACCTGGAATTCAAACTGACTTCCCGTTTGTTCTTTTTCTTGTAACAGCAGCTAGCGATAAAGCCTTTTCTTTGCCAAATCAGCAGTAGTACGTCTAGCATGACTAGACATAGAATTACTACTACTATCGCTATTGCAATAATAGCACCAGATGATAAAAACGATTCTTCGTCGGCTAGAAAATAAGTGACAATTACAAAATAAATGAAAATATTCCTGGCTTGAACGACTTTTAACCGGCGATATTAGAAGTATCTTGAACTAAAGACAATCGTCCTATTTCTGAAACGCTGATCATGGTAAAAGTAGATTTAACCTGTATTGTTATTGGTCGCAATAAGCGTCCAATGAGCTTAGATTAAAGACAAGTAGTTAATAACATTTTGACTAACGTTTCAGAAACTCGAGGAAACTGAATAAGGTTTATGAATTTTATAAATGGAAATCTACAGAACCACATGGTCACGTGGTCCGTTCTAGTTTGCGGCAATAATGATAAGCGGTTTTGACTTTAAGATTTACATAAATTTCATATACAAAATATGGAAACCATAATGTAATCATCACAATCTATGCTGTCTGCCGTACTTATTATGATTGTATGATCTTCAGATCTAAGTTTTTGTTTTGAATATGATAAAAGACAGAAGAGAAAGCATATTAAAAGAAAAGAAAGCATATTAAACCAAAAAACAATAATATAAGCTATATTATTGTTTTTTTGAATTCCAAAAATTTCTGCATCACATTTCAATTCAACTTCATATAAACATAATATTTTGTGTTATTCTTCAACGCAGTTACAGATATAAGCCCGAGTTTACGATTAATCGAAAATCGATTATGAGTTATTTTAGATTAAAGCGCCTTATATACAAACATACACGCGCCGATATCTTACCTGGTATTGTCACCATTATTTGTGCAGCAGATGAATTTCCAAGAGAATTTCCCGCTATTATTTCAAAGAAATAAGTAGTATTAGCGTCAATTTTGTTTAATTGAAATTCATCAGTAAGTCCAATTTGTTCCTCCTCGCAGAGATTCTCTTCAATTAAGCCATCGTATGTCTAAGGAATTACACACACAAACACTTATACATGTTTAGATACAATTATAAAACGTTATATTGTTTTAAATTGAGTTGATTCAACATCGGAAAAATACAGCGCGACAAAACAAATGTTTTAGTTTTATTTTTTTAATAATCTTTTTTAATATGCGTTGGATAAAGTTAACACTGTGCGGATGATTTAGGTTCAGTATACAACGTTATCAATGATTGATGAATTGTTAAAATCATTTGACATTTTAATATTGCTCTCAAAATATTTCTATTCAAAATTCTAAGTAATTACAACGTTGACACTTGAGTTTGATATTTCGTGTTATTTGTAATGTTATGTAACAATTGCTAAAGAAAGCAATGCTAGAAATCGACTTGATAAATATGGAACGAATTTTGCCCACGGATTTAAATTTTCTGGACATAATAATAACGAATTTTGCTTCTCACGACAAAATCGATTTTAAAACCATTATCAAATACATTTATTATTTACCGGACAATATTTAATAGCATAAAATTCCACAGAATCGCTATCCACAGGTTTCCACTTCAATACTTTGTCGCTTGCAATGAACTGTTCTACGTCGTCTTCCCAAAGCGGTTCGTCTGGCAATGATCTAGAATCAATTCTAAAATTTGCCATTTAAATATTAATTAATTTTACATTTATTCGTCTAGTGTTAATTCATCTACAGTTAATTCGTCTACAGATTAAGCCTTTTAACAGACGAAATGTTTTCCAAATATAAGAAAATTAATTACTTCAACGTTTAAAAAGGTTTGTAAAGGAAGTAAGTTTAATCTTATATAAGTATTTTCTTTCGTATAGTGTTTGTGTAGTTATATCGTAGTTATTTTACTCTTAAATCTTTCAAGTGTATTTGCACATAAATGGGATGGTATCAAAGTGAAGCCAAAATTTTCGCTCGTTGAACCCGAATGAGTTTCAGTTTAAGGCTCAAAACGCTTTCGGCTTAATGCTCAAAGCTTCGGATCTCTGCAATTATTTGTATTTTACGTATTTCTTTTAACTTAATCTGAGAAATATTTATTTTTATATTTATTTATATTCAAAAGTTTCGTAAAAAATTTTGTTGATATTTTTTACAAAAAAATCTTAGAATATTTTCAAGCTTCGTTGTTTAAAATATTATTACATTTTTAAAGACTAAAATTTAATAAATTTTTATTTACATTCAATATGATTGTCATATGTATGTCATAATACACCATGATTGTCTTATATATTTAATAATATTAAATTACCATTCGAATAATTTAGGTTCGACTATAAAGATTTGTTAAGTGTAATTTCATAATCGAATTTATAAATTAAAGTTAATAACTCTTTTTACTAAAAAATATTAAAAGGCACATTGCAATAATTTAAACTAGTGAGAAATGATGTTTATGCAAAACATTATTCAATACGTATATAAATAAAACTTACTTTTCGAGAGTAACAAAATCAAATATTTCACTCCAAGGTCCATTCCCAACACCGTTGATAGCTGCAAACTTTATATTATAGCTTGTGTTTGCTTTCAATTTATCTAATCTAAACGGTCTATCTTTAGACCAAGTCCTATTAATATGTATGTCAGTTATATTATAATTGTCTACTTCGTCGTATTCCGACTTGAATCCAATTATATCTGGTCCATTAACTTCATTTGGTCCTTCGATGGAAAATGTGACGGAATTTGATGTTATATTTAGAATTGTTACCTATAACATAAATTGATTTAGTGTTCAGTTTTGAATTATAATAATATATAGTAATGTAAACTAAATTAAAAACATAATTTATAAAAATTATTATTATTGATTGCAATAAAGATTTTGTGCTACTCTCGGAACTCTATCTCGGTCAAAATTACATATATGTACTCATTTAAGTTATACGAATACTTAAAAACATGATTGTATGAAGAATATATGAACTGTTTAAAATTATATATATTATGTCCAATTTGAAGCTGTTATGTCCCTGTACGTATTTCCTTACGATTTTCATATGAATGTCTTGAAATAGTGTGCTTATTTAGTTACAGTTTAATTTTTAAACAATATTTTAAAATACTACAACAATATCTATCACACAACATTTGTATCTCAACCAATCACGCATTATAAATATGCGCATAATAAGAATTGAGACTGATGCTAATTTCTAAATAATTACAAATTGACTTATTGAGTTGAGAATTGTGTAAGGTTACTTTAATTTTTTTCGTAATTGAGACCACAATGTTTGTTTGATCTTTCTCCTTAATAGAACACTTACAGAAATAAAAATAACCAAAATGGAAGTAAGGCAAGCAATTTATACTAAAGAGTAAGGTGAATTTATTTAAATAGTATGTAGCTCACATCTCAGTTAGTACTCCTTTAGAAATTAAATTAAATAAACCAAATTGCTTCAGCCTAAAGTAATTATGACCGGATAACATTATAATTTTATAGTATTTTCTTGTTTATATTCAAAATATGTTAATTAATTAAAAAGTTGTGTAAAATTTTAATATTATATTATGTTGTAAGTTTGTGTTTACAAATCTTACATTATTAATAACTGTTGGCGTAAATCCTTCTTGCAAATGAATTATTTTCTTCGCTTCGCCGAACTCGTTCTTCGCAGTACATTCATAAATTCCGTACCAAGTTTTGTTTTCAATTATAAGAGGATTGCTGTGTAACTTATCTGCCATAATTTTATTTATTTCCACTTGATCTTCGACTGACATTCCATTACCTATATATCTAAGAATAAATTTCCAATAATTTAATTAATTATTCTTATACTTTCATTTAAAAATATATATTATAACTTAATTTCCTGATTTACTTTAGAACATTTCCTAAATTTTATTTTTAAAACATTAAAAATCCAAATTTTGTAGAATAGAGATTAATATCATTAATAATATATTTGATTAATATCAATAATGGAACTGCTTTATGAAATGTGAAGATAAATAAAAATTAAATAAAAAAATATTTTTATATTCATTAATACTGACTTCCATGTAACTTCAGCTTTCGGATTGCTTTGATGTTCGCAGCTTAAGTTGATGTTCTTGTCCTTCCACGTCCAAGCCCTCTCATAGGATAGATTAAAGTGCGGCGCGAAAAGCACTGATAAAAATGTTTCTTCTACTATTGAATCAACTACAGATAAAAAATAACTACATTAAAACAAACAAGATTTTTAAACTTTATTTTAAATAGGATTGATCTTAAACTTTGTTTAATAGCGTACAATAATTTATTATTAACCATAAGAGCATATCATTGACATAAGCTCTAATAAAATCATAACGATAATACATGTGTAACAACAAACCCGCTTTGAAGCAGCGTTGTGGATAAAACTCCAAACCTTCTCCCAAAAATGAGCCAGTGAAACAAGTACAGGCTGGACAGTTCTTAAAGTGTGAATAGATACTACTACTATTAAGTTCAGCTAACTTCAGAATATCATTACATAAGTAATCTTACTTTCATTTGTTGCATTGCAGAGATATATTCCGTCATGTGACCGATTCACTCTAAGAAATGATAAGTAGAACTCTGCTTCTGTGTCACTTAAATTTTTGTTGTCCCATACAATGCTAAAATAGTAACATCACCTTGTAATACATATAGCCTAAATAATTAATGTAATAATCAAACTAAATAAATCATATAAGAAAACTATAGGTTAATAATATACCAGAACTACTATTTTTATTCATTATTCGCATGAAAATCTACAAATTGTTTACATTATCTGTTTAAAAAACATAACCAAATTAAAAAAATACACCCCGTATTTTTTTCTTGAAATTTAAATGGGATCAAAAGGGTATACACTTCCAAACAAGAGAAAAGATTTTATAAAATCTGTATTATAAATGACGGAGCTCTGAGGTAACAAACATAAAAAGTGGTTTTAATTTTGTGTGAAATTTTAGATAGATTTAAATATTTACCTTTGATCATCAGATTCTTCACCTAAAAATGTTAAAGAAATCTGCGGTATCGGTCGACCCGTTGCTTTACAAACCAATTGCGTCGTAGACCCTTCCACTGCAGTTACATTAATAAACTCAGTTATATTTGGTGGTAGCAAAACCTAAGGAAAAGTAAATGTTGGTTTAACGAACTTTTTTTATTGTATCTCCATAGACTTAAGCGAGTCCTAGTTTTTTGTATTTTGTATCGCTCCCTTAATTTTGAATTGAATATATAGTTGTCTTTAATACAATATCTTTAAATTTAATATTGGAAAACCTTATTAGTTAAGTTTTATAAATATTTAATTCTAATTATACAGTTTCTTTCCAAAAGAAATAAAGGCTATTTTAATCTTTGATATGGTATTTAGTTTGCCTAGGTAAAAAGATTAATTGTATTAAAGGATTGTGTTTCTGCTTGTTTTATAATTAATTAATTTGTTAAATCAATGTTCGATTGCAATGTTAATAAATAAACGTGCATAAATAAAAAGTTGTTATTTTAATTTACAAATCAATATGTAATTATAAACGGCTTTATTTTTAAACGTTTCTTAGCGGCTGTCTAGTTAAGCACTTATTTAACTCTCTGTTATTGTTGATTTGACATTCGAAAGATAAAGGCACAGCAATTGGTCAACTAATGACCCGCAACGTTAAGCAACGTTTATAAGTGAGGCCGTAAATGTTTGGATCGAACTAATTTAAAAGCTCTATTGGTTATATTTAATCGTCATTTGAATTGAAGTATGTTATGATTGGACTTGTTATGATTTACATAATTGAAAATTTGTTACAAGTGAAGTTACCACCGGCAAGAAGGCCGACAAAAACTGACTAGACGCTTTTTTGATATTAACTAAATATAAATGAATATAATACGTCACCTCAATATTAATAGTCATAGCATTACTCCCAGCACTATTGCTCGCAGTGCATTCATATGTGCCTCGATCCTCTGCTTCTACTTCTTGGAATACAATCCTGCTGTTGACTTGCTGCCAAGTCACGTTCGTTTCCGACGAGCTCTAAAAATTGACTCTTGATTTTAAACCTTGATTAACTTGGTGGGTAGTTTTAGAACTTTCTTATACTTAATTATAGAGTGAATTTGTATTTGTTTTTCCTGAAGCAAAGTATTTAAGTTAAGTGCTATTGCGATAATCTTTAAATATCGCATTGTTGAATTGGGATCCCCCTTCCTTTTGAGAAGGTTTTGAAGCTTACTCCACCACGCTGCTCCAACGCGGGATGGTAGATAAAGTAGCAGATTTTTCTGAGACATGTAGGTTTTCTTACGATGATTTCCTTCACCGCTGAGCACGAGATGAATACAATTAAAACACAACATAAACAATAAATAATGAAGCACATGGAAATTTATTATCTGAAAGTATTTTATAGCATGAGAAGCTAATAATACTTACTCAAAGTTAGTTATAATTTAAAGTTTTACCTTTTTTTTTTAAATATACACACCTTATCTGATATTTTCTTCCATGTGTATTCCGGATGAGGAATACCTGTTGCTAAACATTCTATCGTCAAGCTTTCGCCAAGTGCGACCGTTGCATTCGGAGATGCTGCCAGTTCTACTATCGAAGGCGTAGATATCACCTAAAATAATTATATTAAATATGATACAAGCTAAGTATTTCAGTAATGCCTATCCTTACAAAATACTAGCTACTCGTTTCGGCTTCGCACGTTTAGAATAAAGGTCAACATAAAATGTTTAATTCATTGATGTGTAATTTTTTACGCACACACGTCATGTCGTATTTTTTTCCGACATCTTCAACATTTATCATCATATTTCAGATATTTTTCATACAAGCTTAATAAATTATACTCTAAACCTTTCTGCTTATTGTGAAAACCGTGTAAAAATACCTTAAGTAGTTTTTGAGTTTATCGCGTAACATAAACGTCACATAAACTAAAATGGCATGGACTTTGTTTCATAATGATAATCAATTCGATTTTTAAAATATCGAATATATATATACCTACATATTTTATATTACAATAACATTTTACAAATTACTGACGGAATTATTCTTAATAAAACTTAGAGGCATTATGACGAAGTACGTTTTGTTAAAAATTGAAGTTATATTACAAAACTAAAACCAATTCCATTAAAACGCCGTATTGGAATGTGGAATTAAATTAGCTAATTGAAATTATTTTACTTTGAAAGCTTCGACTCAAATCAGTGCACACTAACAAGTAAGAAACGCTGTTAGTCTTATTTTTTCAATAAACCTTCTCGCTTTAGGTTACACATAAAGGTTTTCGCACGATATTATGGTCCACCTCAGAGAACAACATGTATTAAATAAACGAATTATTATTGATTTTTCAAGAACAAGTAACTACTTACTAGGATTCAAACTCTCGATCTTCTATCACGATCAAGTCATATGCACTGAACATTATTCTATAGACTCTCTGACTATTTTCGATTTGCAAATTATGGTTCAGAAAGTAATTAATTATAATTCTCAAGTATAATAATTTTACTTTTCTAGCAAAAAATAAGTTTAGTGAAAATAGGTCGAATATAGATCAGCTTATAATCAAGTACTATTAAATATTCATGTTAAGGTCTTTCGATATTTGAGTGGATAGTCTGAAGAAGCATTTCGTTAAAAAATGATTTTATTCTATTTATTTTTGCAAGATTGACACAATTAGGAATAAAAATATGATGTATTACAATAATTATTTTAGATCCGTTGTACCATCACTTTTAAATATATTAAGATAATGTTTGTAACGATGTTATATTATACTCGTAGCGTCGAACCTTTCTCAATATTTATACATCTATTTTGTAACTTTCAGAGACTTAAATTAAATACATCTGTATTTTCTAAATATAGCACGACTTTCTTTAGCTTATTTATCAACAGTTGACATCCTTACAACATTTATAACGTTGTTTAGCGGGGTTTAATTAAACAATGCTGTGTATCCTTCTTTCAAATGTCGTTAATCGAAACAGTCGCTAAGCCTTACCATAATATTTTAAACATAATTTACAACTTTTACAACAGAAAGAGTTAAAAGTTTAATTTAAATATAAATGGCATTGTCTTGTAAAGATCTATTTCAAAATACCTTTAAAAAAACGAGAAATAGACACGTACAATCACATAGAAATTAAGTTACAAATGATTATTATAACTGAAATTATAATTAACATTTACCTCTACAAAAATGTCCTTGTCTATACCTTCACCAGTCTCTAGATCGGATGCAGTGCACCTGTATGCGCCACTGTCTTTTTTTGTTACAGCATTTATAATCAGTCCTTCTGGAGTTACTTTGTATTTGTCGTCATCTGTTATCTAAAATATGTATTTACAAATTACATTAACACTATCTGTTTGTGTTAGAGGTTTTACTCGTGTTAAATGTTCCGCGATCATCGTAGCGATGATGATATTGTGTAGAACCTTTCACAACAAATTACGAGTAGCTATTCACCGCAAATGATTTTTTTTCAAATCGGTCTGTGAAAATCTGATTTGAGTAATATAACATTAGAACAGATTAAGCAATATTTGAATATGCTTACGATTACTTATTTATTACAAACATATCAGTAATTAAGAAAATTAGGATAGTGAAAGAAAATGACTCAATTTTCATGAAATACAATTTCACAACTGTTATTATGGTACAATACTTTTACTGCCTCAAAAACTTTCGAAAACCGAAACATTCGATAGTAGCTGTTAAAAAAATATCAAGTAAATTATTACCTCAATAAGTCCTTCATCTTCTTTATGCCAACTAATTAATAAATCGGTTTCGCCTCTTGCTTCACAAGTTATCAAGGCAGCCTTTCCGCTAACCACATATTGTGTTTCCTTCGTATTTACGAAGTATGGTGGGTCTGCACGAGAGTACACATTTATTAACCTGTTATATAGACTTACATATATATTAAATAAAATTCTATATGTATATAACTTTTAAAAAATAGAGTAAAAGTTAACTATTTACAAAACGAATTAAGATAATTCGCAAATAACAATCAATGTTATTGAATACGACTAATTTTTTTCATATTTATTTAAAAAAATATATAAGTTAGTAACCTCCTTTCCTTATAAGGATAAGGTTTGTTTATGATATCACAAAATAATAAAACAATACATATAACATTACTTTCTTTATTATTTATATTTAAAATGCTACTAAAGTAGTTTTTGGTACAACCCAATTTACAATTACAATATCTATACAATTTAACATGATTTGATTGTCGAAAAAGATACCACTAACGGAAGATTTTTTCCAAATTCATCTCAGTATAATATGCATTCCGCACCTGTGGTAGCTTATAAATTAATCTTGTAAAATGATTTAAAAAACCTCACAAGATCTTATTTGAATGAAGTACATTTTGATAAGATTTGATTCATATTCTAATATATTGTATTATAATATATTAGACGTATTGGCTATTATGTTTATCGGCAAACAATATATCGACTAATTGCAATACCCACCATATGCCTCCACGTTATACGTTAACGTATACTGTCGACCATTACGATCAGTCACACACTTGTAAGCACCAGATATTGATTTGCTTATATTAGATATATACACGCTGTAAGTCTCTTTGTCCATCCATTCCGAAAACACGTTCGATTTTGTACCTGGTCTTGTGAAAGTAATTATTTACTTTAGGAATAAAAGTATTAATAATGAAATAAATTTACTATATAAGCTATGTCATAAGTAATGTTTCATTTAACTCATATTTAGAAGAATTTACAAAAAAAAATTATATATTATATTACCTTAACGGTTGTATTTCTTGATTATTTATATCGAACCATTTGAGTTTTACTTCTGAACCTGGGTCATCGCATCTACATTCCTGGTAAAAGGAACTTCCTGTTTTAATCTTATTAAATTCGACTTGATTGCTAGTGAAGCAAGCATTGCTCTCTGTAAGAAAGAATTCTATTATTGTCACCCACGCCTAACGCATCCATCAATTAGGTATACATTTCGGTAGCCATATTCGACATGAATGAGGACTCATAAAACGATATTCATAATAAAAGAATTTCGCTGTAACGACAATAATATAATAAAAATATAATAATGGCGTCAATTTTCGAATATAAACATTATTTAATTTAAAAGTTTAAGATGATAGCTAATTAGCGATTTCTTCCAGACCATCTTATGGGTTGATCTTATTTATCAGTTACGCGTTCACGTCTTAACAACTTAACTAATTATCATTTTATTTGGCATATATATCGTCAGGGGTATAGAAAAGGTTGTGGTAGAAAATGAGAGATGGCTCACGCTTTATAACCACGAGCTATACGCATTGTACGATGAACCTAACGTCATTAGGACCATAAAGATCGGAGTCCCACGATGGGCAAGCCACGTAGTACGAATGGACGAGGCCAGAGTACCCAAACGCCTCCTGGAGGGCTGGCCGGAAGGTCGCAAAAGTAAGGGCAGGCCCAAGCTCAGATGGTTAGACGGCATCGAACGCGACACCAAAATCTTAGGGGTGACAAGTTGGAGAACGAAAGCCACAAATAGATCGGACTGGAGAGATTTACTGGACCAGGCTAAGGCCCACCCGCGGCTGTAACGCCTCAATTGATGATGATAGAAAAGGATTTATTGTACCTAACACCTCCCCCCTCCATACGCCGTGGACACTAGTAACAAATAAATTACATTTACAATTTTTACAAAAATTATAAATATATATAATCTGAGAAATAGTATGAAAGTCAGACATAGTAACGAAATAAATCTTAGCAATTTTACTCACAAAAATACGAGTATAGCTTCATCAAAAATCAATAATAATAAAAACATTTAAAAGTAACTTCAGTACAAGCCATGGTTGGAATGTCAGCAAAAATGCTGGCAGCATTGCAATGTTGGATCGCAATTCCACAACGAAAATGATTAACATTTTTCTTTAATTCTTAAACTCATACAATAATTATTATTTATCATATTATTAGTTAGCTGAAATATAGGAATATATAAGAATATATAAGAAATAATCGAAACCCAGTTTGAGATTTTTTTTGAAATTCTATTTATGTTTGATAAAAGTTCGCAAGGTTTTGTAAGTATTTTCACGACTAAAATCGCATTCCTTATAAGTTAATTTATTGAACAACTTAAATCAGATTGATCATATAAATAAATAATATTATTTTGGTATTATTAATATTATCTATTTAATGAACTTCAGAAAAAAAAATTAAAATTTTACTAATGAAGTATCGTTATATAATGTTTATTTAAACGAAAAAATAATATATATATATATTGGCCGGGAGGGCAAATGACTTTACTCCACCTGATGGTAAGTGGTAGTAGAGTCCAAACGCGACGACGGCCAGTTTAGTCGGGAAGAAGGTTCTGCACTAGCCACCTTCGCCTTGCCGGCCCGCAAGATGCCTCTTCACGCCTCGTTTGAAGGAACCTGGGTTATAAGAGGAGGGGAACATGTGAGCTGGTAAGGAATTCCATTTTTTGGAAGTGCGACAAAGAAAGGTGTTGCCAAATTTCTTTGTGCGCGATGGAATTGATGTCACAGTTAGGCGGTGACATCGAGAGCCAGCACGCGTAGACTTTTGAAGGAAGGGGGAAGCAGGAATTAGAGAGAATAATTCCTTGGAGCACTCGCCGTGATACAGTCGATATAAAGCGCTCAGCGCTGCTATCTCTCGACGCAATTGTAAAGGTTCGAGGGTGTTAGTGACCTTTACGTCGCCAATAATGCGAACCGCACGTCGCTGCAACCGGTCCAAGGCCTCAAGTAGGTACTTAGCGGAGCCATCTCAAAGGTGCGAGCAATATTCAACGCAAGACCGTACCTGTGTTTTGTACAGCAGGCACAGTTGTTGTGGCGTGAAAAAACGCCGCACCTTGTTCAGAACTACGAGTTTCCGTGAAGCTATTTTTATAACAGCCTCGATGTAATCCCTTGGACTAAGGTCGCAGCGAACGTCCATCCCCAGCATGGCGATTTTGCTTTGTATCACCAGGGAATTTGCCAGGGAAATTGGTGACTTTTTCGCTGTGAGAGCGCATACCTGTGTTTTCTTGGCATTAAACTCAACAAGAGTATCAGAGCCCCATTTGGCGATGAGCTCTAACGTCCTATCAAGTTCAATGACAAAATCCTCCCGCCTCTCCTCAATTTCCGCTTGCCCAGCCACGGTGGTATCCACCATGCACTGTACTATCGTCTGCATAGCAATGAATGTTCCCGAGAGAGAGCATATCATTGATATGCAAAAGAAAGAGTGTGGGATAGATCCCTGGGGGACCCCAGCATTCACAACATAGAATTGTGAAGCACAACCATCAACTAAAACACGAAGGCTGCGCTTGTGTAGGAAGCTGGCAATCCAGGTGCAAAGCTAAGCAGGCAATATCAAATAGATATTTATTATTTTGTGACAAAAAGTGAGGTGCGCTTACTGTAAATTTCTATATAGAAAACCACAGAGAATAAAACCAGCCGATTACAACCCGTTGTTAATTAAACGAAAATTTAATGTAAAGCACATCTATCAATATTATCACAATTTAGCGCCTCAATAACCCATATTTTGGCGTGAAAACAGCCCACTAACAAAAGTACTAAAACTAAAGTTGGCGTTAGGCATTGGGTTGGCCGTAAAAGTTTGGAAAATTAAGTTTCTTGTAATGCTTATCATATCTACGTATCACAATATATATATAATATTTCAATCCTTAATTTGCTCATATTTTCTAATACTAAGTAGAGGTAGGTATAGGATGCTAGAAGAAAGATTATCATGAAATCCAATCATACCTTCAAGGCTTAAAGTAAAAAAAACATGATAAAAACAATAAGGTTTTATACTTCTCATCTTTCTTAAACTTATACCTCAACTGTAATGAAAAAACTTCGTTTAAGAAAAAATGTTTACAATTCTAATAGTCCGTTGAAGCGCGCTTTGATCTCGACAAACAAAATTTAACTGATGTAATACATTTGGTCTCGTAAACGTATTTTTAGCGAAACAATTTCAAAATCAAGAATCATAATTAAATGTACTTGATTTTATTTAGTACTCACTTACACCATAGTTTTAGAAATGCATGAGATAGATATGCTACACAATGTGAATTCTTACTTTTAACCACATTCATCTGCAAAACACGACAACAATGGGGAGAATTGTTAGGTAAAAATAATTCATTTTAAGTTGTGTCCTTAAACCTATCGATTGAGAATCATTAATATAATTAAACAACTACATGGCTTCTTATGTATAGAGTATATATATTTTGTATTAGAAAATTATATTTTCGACTAATAATAATATATATTATGGCTAATATGGTCGGTTACGCATATTAAGCTCTTTATTTTATTATTAATACGGTCATAAATGTTCATGTTTTGTGTTCTAAGCAATGTAAGTGGGTCAGTTTAACAAATTACACTGGAATGTGCAGCTAATTATTATTTTTAATACACACCATGAAACGCGAAGGTCAACCAACATGTGTTTTGTAAAAATGCAGTGAGCAGTTAATGAAAACAATTGTCTAATGTACCATTATTAATGTTTGGGCTACTATTAATTTTTAATATACTTTACAAAGCAATTAAATTATTTTATCAATGAATTTATTTCGTTTTGATTCTTCAAAACCTCTAAAAGATTATTGTGGTGAATGAATCGTTCGAGTAAGTTCTTATATCGACATAGTTCCTCAGGTTAGTTTACTTTAAAAAACTGTATGCGCTCTAAAAAATCATTGAATGTTTATATTTATACCTATATGGCTGCGTCTTTGTCTAGTGTCTTATCTAAGGGCTTACTCGGGTGCAGATCCCAAAGTCATCGGGTTAAAGCCCGGGTCGAGCCATTAAAAAGTGATTGGGTTTCCTGTCAAAATTGACATCCCGAAATGTATTGTAGTGACAATACGCCTCTGCCTCGGAAAACAAAAAAAGACGTTGGCCACGACTCTGCCAGACACAACTCTCTGCGGTTTTGTGGGATTGCCGTCCCATCGGTAGACTGAGGAAGAGTGGGTCTGTGTTTATGCATACTTGAGCACGATATACGACTATATCACTTATCAGTTGGCTATTCTTTATTTTGAATGGCAGCCTTAATCTAAGTATTTTTTTTAATTTATGTTCCATTGTAAGAGAATGTTAGTAAACCAGATTAATAAATACATAGTATCTAAATGCATTACAATAGAAAACATACGAGTTAAGACGAGAAAAATACCTATTCCGATAATAATTATGACAAATCCGGAAGACTCGTGGGCATTAGAGAAGTAAATTGTCGTAAACTTGACTCATGCAACACATGTGTCCTACTGATGTAAATATGTAACCTTATCCTTTTGTAAGGAGATGCAAACAATCTTAAACGAGATTTCACGTGACATCATACGTATTTAAGTCCATGAAGATTTTTAATCAGATAATCTTTTTACGACACTTTAAGTGACGTTATGTAGCTCTCATTTATGTTGGTTTTAATTTCAACTTGGATCTACCATGCTTTAGTTTAGTGGTATACAAGGTCGTATTGATTAAAGAATTTGTCCGTTAAAAACTTGTGATATGTTTAAAAATAAATATCTAAAACTGTAGATCAATAGTAATTAATAGATATATGTGCTAAAAAAAAATCGTAATAAAATTAATATACTCGATATGTGCCAACTTTAATGGTAATCGATTAAATATTGCCGAAGTCTATTTATCCGAAGCAACCACCGCCACCAAACATTCTCCACTTTTGTATCCATAAGATTTCATAATGTAATATTTACTATTATTTTTAAATGCTTTTATTTTCGATTTATAATTGGTTGCTTAATTGGCAGGTAAAAATATTTACGTCATATTATATTTGTCCATGTTTCAATTTTATTCGTCCCAAGTGAAGGAATTAGCACATCGAGAAACGTTCTAGGGGCTCTACCCCTGCCAATAACGTTTTATGGAGTAAATGACCATGTACCGCATCGATTGAATCTGATATGGAATTATGGACACTTTCAAAATTGCTGGTTTGGTATAAATTTATTCACAAACAGCTATTGCATTATAGACAACCCTCAAAATATCATATTCTTTTTACTTATCCTAATACAAAATATCCACGCGTCTTGTATAACACTTACTAATAAAAATTAGGGTTAAATTAAGTTCTTAAATAGATAATAAACCATGCCATGTAACTATATTATGCAAATATTGTATTATTATAATGATATACATACAAATATCCAAACTAGATCTCACCCACGGTTTCGCCCGCATTTTAGGCAGCCTCATACCGCAAGTGCGTCAAATTATATAAAAAGTATGTCACCGTTTCAGTAAATACTTAAACGTAAGCAGCTTTTGTTAAGAAGGCACACAATGGTACAAAATCGATTCTTTGATGTTCCAAAGCTGGCTATATAAAAGTATTATTGCATGCTATTATTTCGTTCTATACTTTGTGTACCGCCGCGTCGATTTATTTAAAAAAATATATATTGGCTACATTTAACTCAACAACAGAAGTACTTATATAACCAGTCATACAAATAAAATAATAATTAAAAATCCTATACAATATACATAAACAAAAATTACATAAAATTTACATTATAAATAGAGGCACGCAAACATCGTCCTTGACAAATATCATGCGATCATTCTTTAGACAACATTTGACATTTGCAACCAGACTAATCAGCGTCCATCTGAATAAAACAGGAATAGCTAACACGTCACGGTGTTGATACGAATTGAATGTTCACAAAACAAACACAGCTAGTACTTAATTAATTACATAGTTGTGTGCGGATCAAAACCAACAATGAATTGCAGAAATTGCATAATCACAAACCAAATTAAACGGCGCGGTGGTTTAAGCGAAATATTCATTGCATCGGAGTTAGTTTCTTGCTCATGGGCGGTGGTTGGGGTGTTCGCTTTCCGTAAACTAACTAATCATTAATAATACGAGCCTTAACGTACTTTGTAATTAATAATGTGTATTTTCTTGGCTTCTTGTTTATTTAGCTGCGCACACACGTAAAATAAGGAATTAAGGCCGTGTTTTTTTAAATCATTGACACATAAACAATTTAATTGAATAAAAATTGTCCAATTTTTCATCCAATATACTGGTTAAGGACACGTGTCTATTATGTATGCTATCTCTGACTTTTCTATAGACCTTTTGGATATTTCGATTTTGGACACATAAGTAGGTATCTAAAAAAATATGCAGTATAATAAAATACCGCCTATATCCTCTTGAAACCATAAACTAAAGTAATTTGAAAGTTCCACATCGAATAAAAAAAAGCAAATAAAACACCTCTTCAATATTAGCATGATTTCTAAATAATAAAAAAATGTATATTGTTACATGTTATAAAATTTATTTTGCTTCAACTTATGACCTTACAGAAATTATGTTTCTTGCAATTTTTTAGCCAGTTTCATATAAGCGATTGCACTAAACTTTGTGAATGCATTTGGTTGTGGTAACAAAATTATTTAGAATACACAAAAATATTTTAGTACAAAGATCTAATAGAAGTTTGTTCATATATAGCCTTGTTCATATTATATTGCGAAATGTGTTTTTTCAAACTTCGTGACGAATAAAATCTTACTCGTCACTAGAACTTTGACACAGTTTAATGAAACCGCAAATAGATTGTTTATAGGTCAGTGTTTGGCAACGTTTCCAGTTTTAATTAAAATATGTATATCGTTACCAAGTTCTACATTACACGGAAGATCAGATCGGCCAAGCGACACAATAATACCTAGTATTGATCTCCGATTACCATTTGCATTCACGGTCACTTAGGATTACCTTAACGATATGTCTATTATTTCTTAACCTTTATCTTTTTATCTTTATTTATCACAAACATTTCATAATATAACATCTGATGTGATTGGTTAGCTACTATTAAATAAAGGCACCGTTAAACTAGAGATATTGTAAACTGTTTTTTTTTATATTATGATTTTATATTTAAGAAAAATATTGTTGATTTTCAGAAAATATATAAAAATAAAAACGTTCCCCCTTTTTTAAGTCGAATAAAATGAACCATTATTTTATAATAGAAATTTCAAATTGTTTGATAAATTGATAAAATGAATTTATGAAAACTATAGTTACGTTTAACTTTATTATTAATTATTTATTGGGATTACCCTTTCCAAGCAATAAATAGAATTATTTTATTCGGATTAAGGAAACTCAATTTAAAGTTACTTTTTTATCTTTGCCTACCTTGATAAAAGGACATTTTGGCAATGTAATATTGCTAGCGTCTTTGTTCGCAATTCTATCTTCCTGTAAACAGTGGCTTAATGGATAGTTTGTAGAATCGCGGGTTGCCACTTAGGCTGATAAGATCGTTAAGGGATTGTTATTGTGTAAAGTTTATTCTTATCTTTAATAGCATGCGGAATTTCAACTGATTATAATGTCGTTTCATTTTTATATACAAAAAGAATGAAGTACTTAGTTTGTATACCTATCTACATATCGCAATTATATTGGTTTGAATATTGTAAAATGATTATTTGAAAACTATGTTTAGGAAAAATTTTAGAAGTCGGTTTAAATAAAATAAAATATTTATGATCGTATTTTAAAACATGAGCCGAGATGGCCTAGTGGTTAGAACGCATGAATCTTAACCGATGAGTGTGGGTTTAAACCCGGGCAAGCACCACTGAATTTTCATGTGCTAAATTGTGATTATAATTCATCTCGTGCTTGACGTGAAGGAAAACATCGTGAGGAAACCGGCATGTATCTAATTTCATTGAAATTCTGCCACATGTATATTCTACCAACCCACATTGGAGCAGCGTGGTGGAATAAGCTCTAAACCTTCTCCTCACAAAGGGAGAAGAGGCCTTAGCCCAGTAGTGGGACATTAACAGGCAGAGAACTTCAGTTTAGATCCACATGTTATATCTTTTGAGCCATATCTTTCTCTCACATTATAAACTACATATATCTTGCATATATAGGATTCATTGGGCTATTATTGATAGACTGTCAAACGGTATAAATGGAACATTAGCGAGATTGGAATAGCTCGTATTAATTAATCACAGCCTCTAATTCAAATACTGTAATGGGACCTCAGATTTTAACATTACGAATATGTAGTTCTAATAAGAATTAACTGAATTATTTTATTGTAAGTAAAATGTGAGTGGAAGCTGATGAAAGTATTAAATTTTTGTTAATAAGTCAAAGGTTATTAACTGTATATTAATTTCAATTTGGTAATAAATGTTACCTATTACATATAATAAAACATAAAATATTGTCTAAATTACTGAATGTAATACGTAAATATATTATTCTATTGGATATGATGATATCCTATTGAATAGCCGTTAGCTGACCTATTTACTTTTCGTTCCCTTTCTGCACCTTTCTGCCCCCAGGCTAAACCAAATTAGAATTGTAATTAAAGTTAGGTATACTATTATTTTAACCAAGTATTTTTCCATTTGTTATATATAGACTATTATCATTGTACTGTACTGTTGTATACAATACTTTACAAAAAACATACATATGTAAAAAATGTTCTTCCTTCTCAGTACAAAAGCCAGTCTTATCACAAAGATCTCTCCTACAACCTTTAAATAGAGGACATGAAATTGTATAAGGCGGGAAGTTGTACAAATGTTAATGAATACCACTACATACTAATTGAAACATATAATACGCAATACATATGTATAGTATATGTAATAACAAATGACAGAAAATATTTAGTGGATAGAAGTAAATAAAAAAAATAGAAATAGTGTATTTTTAATATAGATCTGTATATATTTGATGTTACAAATATTTATAATAATATTTAAACGTTTGATACTTTTAAAGTATTAGATAAATTGAGATGTAGATATTCAACTTTTGTTCAATTTATTTAAAAAACCTACCATGGTAAGCAATTTTAAGTATGATCTAAATTTATCATAAGCAAAAATAACTATGTAAATTAAAACGAATGTTATTATAATAAAATATGTATAACAATCATCTATCATCGATGTGTATAAAAATCATAAGCAATAATGATTAGCAATAAATTCAACGATGTGTATTTATAATTTTTTCTTACCATTAATAAAAAAATATAAAAGAATGATATGTTTTTCATTTCATATCAAATTTTCATACCATTAAAATATCTGCGATATTTTTATTATTTTCTTTTTAATTCTTTTAAAAAACTTATAAATAGCAAGTCTTAGAACATTCAGAAGAAAACAGATATGTTTATTATTATAAAGACAAACGCTAAACAATTTTACTGTAGATAAAACAAACGTGAAATCAAGGCGCTTAATCACTTATAATCTTTACGAGTCGTGCCCATCATAACAAGTTAACATCCACGACCTAAATATCAAACCAGAGTACCAAGTTTTAATTCTACCATCATGACACCAATATGGTGCACATAATTTTAGGAATTGCTACCATCGCCGCTTAACGAGCTCAACTAGCTAGTGACCGAACGCATCAAATTGTCGTTTGATACGAGTGTTGTGTTACTCTTTTTAATAACATGTTATATTATCAGGAATTAGAAATATGTAGGTATATTATATGATGTGGTATTGTATTGCCTTGCTCGCGATGTGACCTTGACTGTTGATCTTATATCGCTTACTCGACTTCAGTAGCTCGTTTTGATTGTTTTCAATAATAGTTTAGTTATCAATATGGAATGGACTTTTATAGCAACATTATGAATCCATATGTATCGAATGCATTCCGATCAAATTATCATAGGCCTTAATTTGAAAGCGCTTTATTGTTTAGTATGTCATTTTAAGATAGATTTTCTATAGTAATGAAAACTGTAACTAAAACAATATAACAAAAAAATATGTTATCTGCTTTGTACATTTGAACCAATATTTGATTATGTAATCATTAAATGGAAACTTGTTGTCAGATTCATATTATTATATTCTTCGTTTTTTTTTATAAATGAAACCAAAAACAACAAAAAACTACGCTTAGGAAGCATAGACAGCTATCTGGCTTTATATAATTAAGAACAAGCAACGCCCTTATTGGGCTTATGTCCAATTGAAGGTCTATCCTATTAAGTTAATAAGAGCTTAACACACTTCCGTATCCGTTCATGAGATATATTACTATGTTACTTAAATATAAAATACACTCATTATTTATTACACACAAATTGATTTACTGTGTATAATAATAATACTCATTTATTCTCAGACAACAAAAGTCCATACAATTGTATATAGTTATTATATAGTATATAGTATAGTTATTTATGTAACTCAATGCTAGTTAACAATGAATGCGAGGGTTTTTGTTCAATAGATTTATCAACATAATCAGAATTCACACATGGTCACAAAAACAAAATTACTAATAAAAAATAAATAAGGGAACAGTCTTCTATCCTTTTAATTAAAGTACTAATAAAACCTTTATCAAGAATATTTCTGTAGTTTTAAACATTTAATTATAAAACAAAATTATAATAGGCAAACTAGCGGAAAAGTTAACGTAGTATATTTTATTAATTACATTTATTACTATAATTAATATTTAAAATTTAGAAATAGTTTTTATATATCCCGTACCTAAACTAAAAATACCTAATACCATTTATATACCCTCAGGCAACCGCATCAACATTATAAAATAATAATAAGGCTTTTAGGTTACCTTGAATCGCGACGTTTTGAATAATTAAACACGAATTTAATTTAAGTAAAGTACACCATTTCAGCATACTATATAATAAGAGTAATATTAATTTTATTCAAAGTGATAACATATAACAATGAAGTAAGTTAATAAAATTTAATAAAAAATAAAAAAGGACATTATACATAAGTTAATGAATATCGTTTTATAACTCTGTGTCGTACTTTAATTATTTAGTGAAAAAATATATATATATAATAAAAATATATACATATACTTAAATTAAAAAAAAAACTTACCTGATAACAAAACACTTAGAAGAAACGAAACAAAAAACATTTTCTCTTTTTCCGACTTCATAATTAAATATTTAACATTAAAATCAAAAACGATAAAAAAAATTAACTCGAATAACTTAAAATAACTATGACAGATAATTTTACCGCGTAAAAAAATGCGTTCAAATTTAAATTTAGAGCGTTCGTTCCAAAACACGCTCTAATTGATTTGTGCGGCAATCTCCATGCATGCGGGCGACTAGGCTTAATGCGACTGACGATGGTTACTTGTGCTTCGTTGACTGAGTTCGAAAACGGGACGCATATTGTAGTAAACATCACGCTTATTTTTAGAGCTGTTACAATAGTCTACTTCTCCATAGAATGGAATGTCATTATAAATGGCAAAAGGTTCCGATACAGTTACTTTATGGATCTTTTAAGACTTAAAATTCCATCCAGAAATAGAATATAGCAATGCGGAATGATAATTTAAAGACGGCATGTTCAAATTGAAATAAAGCTAGTAGACATAGAACAAATATTTTCATTAGTATCCGCGATTTCCTAGTAACTTTTTTTTCAATTCGGGGTATTTTTTATTTTATTTTGTTGAGCAAAATCTTTTGGTATTGTTCGCTTAATGTGATCATATTTTTTACCTTTGGCGAATCTTTTAAGGATCTTATTATGGAGGGCAATGAACAAGCAATGTGCTTTACTCCCCACTTAAATAAATCGCTTCTCTTTACTGAAAAGAATAGCATTAAGAAAAGGGAAGCGTTTTAAGAAAGGGTGGAAAAACTGCAACGTTGCTTAATCGTTTGTTTGAATTTAGAAATTTGGATTAATCACTCTCTCTTTAATACAAATAAGAGTATAATAATTTTCATCTGAACAGTGTAAATACCATAGTTATGTATACTCTGGTATTTACACTGCTTAGATGAATTCAAATGCTTTATAATGCTATATTTAAACAAGACGATGCTTATTAACCAAAAATAATCAAAAAAGAAAATATTTTGTTGAAAATCGTTCCTTATTCGCTGACGCATAGTGGTTTTTTTAACAATAGACAAACAACAATAATACACAGGATTTAATTTTAAACATATTATGGAATATTCATTTCAAATAAAAGTATTTATAAAAATGAAATGGAGTCATGAATTCTCGCCCAAATTACTTTATGAAATGAACTTTGGTACATATTTATGCTGGCGTAAAAATTAACGTTTTGTTTCGGAGTCTAATCGGTATCATTAAGATGAAAACCCTTTTGTAAAGACAAAACTCTCTTCTAATTTATTTTTTCAGTCAACAAGCCTTGTTTTAATAACAAAATTATATAAGATAAATGTTTTTAATAAGAGTCCAACAGATACAGCCTGTGACGCGGTTCTTGTGAATAATTACATGAATAATTAACTATCAGTTATAAAATATCCAATCCTATCTAACACAATACATTTATTATTTTGACAAAGAATATCGGAAACAATAATTGTATGCTTTAATAAAGATGTAAGTTCAGTGTTGTTGAAAAGAGAGAGAAAACATTGTGTTCAATATAAAATATTTAATTCTACACGAAGGGATGAGAAGTCAGTCTTATTGCCTATACAATAATAAATTCCAGACAACAGTTGTTTAGTGTAATTGTTAAGTATTTTAACCGATTAATAAAAAAGAAGATATTGAAATACTATTCATTAAGAAATACCTATCCAAATAGTAGGTATACAACACTTTATATATACGTAATTTAAATTGTCTTAAGGAATCACGAAAGGCATTACGATTTTTTTGCGGTAAGGTACTAACCACCAAAACTGTAAGAAGTTATAATGCTGTCGTAATACCTACTTGTTACCTACTTACTCGTACCTACCTACGGACTAATTACGCTTGCTCATTGCAACTGATATGATATTAGTAGATAATGCGAATTCATTGATGAATCTCACTTTCGTATTGAGCCTGATAAAATCTAAACGCTCATTAATCAAATCGATAACAAAAGGTTTTTTTTGTCTATAAATTTGTAATACGTATTTTGTTTTTATTGTAATTTTATTTATAGAATACATGAATAAAAATTATTGTACAATGGAAAAATACATATTCACAAAAGTTTAAAACCTTATATTTCTATTAGATTACGTTTTATTTAAATACATATAATGTACTAATGTAAATCTAATACAAGTATATATTTAAAAAAAAACTTTTTAATTGAAAGAAAAATTGTGCGCAATATGAGTTCAAAGAAAGCAACTTGTATCGTTTAATTTATATTCTCTGCCAGCGCCTCAAATTCAATACAGTGTTGGTCATAACCGACACTACACTAAAAGGAAAAAAGTATAATCTTCGTAAGCTCAATTTGACCAACATTGCAAATGGAATGGAAAAGCAGATAATATGTGCCAAGCCTTTAGGCAGGAAAACAATTTCCCCTCTAAGGGTTGTTTAAGCCACGTTTCAACCCTCTAATTGTGGGTAAACGCCGTAAGCCTCTAACGTTTTACGAAATACCACTCGATGTTACGCACCTATGTCTTATTGTATATCTGTGTTGATTAGCTTGTGCTTAGGCTGTATTTACTATATGTATGTGGAAGCTTTTTGTGTAATTATTTATTATTACAAGGACCGATATGGTTAATCTACACACTTCACACAGCACTGATCTTAAAATAAATATAAATTATTTCTATACTGACAAGAATTCCTAAAACTTAAATTAATTATTCCTTAACCACGTCTAGCGTTCATCAATAGTACAGTTTAATTTCAACGAGCCAGTTCTTAACCACTGACCATTTCATGAACTATATCAATTGCCACCATCTGTGCAGTTGTATCCCTTGCATTGGACCGAACACTTCGAAACCTTGCCCCAGGACCTTTCAACTTTAATATAGACAAAGTTGCTACGGACCGCTTAAACTCCATTTAGGTTTACTAACAGATTTCAAAGTAATTTATGATGTTGGATTTAATGTCTAACAATTAATTGTGATTCCTAAAGAAACATATCTCTGAAACCTTTATTACAATAGTTTATCTTAGGAATAATCCTATTTAATATAGAGAATCATACAAATAACGTAGAACGTAAAGTTAGATTAACAGAGTGAGCTTTTTGTACACTATGTTATTTTTACTGTGTTGAAATAAAAAAGCGAAGTTAAAAAAAAGTATTTTGTTTAATTTAAAATAGGTATGGACTGGGAAAAATCGGGCTCATAGCACGTGGTCACCATCGCGCATACATTGGTAACATAACATAATATAACATCAGGATTATACTTGTATGTATCGGACTCTACCAAGTGTATATTCACAAAACCCCACTGGAATCGCATGGCGAAACAAGCTTTAAGGTTTCTTAGGAGAAAAACAGGCCTTTGCTCTAGTTTGGCACATTTACAAGCTATTACTTTTCTTCAATTTGCGTTAATTATAATTTGTATTATAATGAAATATACCTTATTTACAAGGCCAAATTATTACATGTTAAATCTTTCACCTAGTATCTACTTGACACAATTTTTTTGTTCGGAAAATAAACTGACACAGATTGTACAGTTCTGCATCCCATTTTCGATATAAATGATTTTCAAATATTATTTTCCTATATAGATAATTAACATATATTTCTGTAATTAGTAGAGATTTCATTGAAAAATATTAATTTATACAGTTTACTGCATTTCAATATTTATTGCAGTACATAGCTCGATCATTTAAACTAAAATTGTTGCCTGCTACATTCCGAACCAGTGGGCTTATCTTTAATTTACTCGTAATAATGTAACATGACGATTCAAAATTGCTTTTAAGAGCATATTTGTATTTTGAATTTTGATTCTTAATTATTATTATTATTTATATAGAATAAATGTTAAATATAATCTAACGTCGTTACAGAATAATTTCGTTACAGCAATTCTTTTTTAACTTGAGGAATTATTAATTAGCTAAATTAAATGTATCGTTAGTAATAGATGATAGATAATGAATAATAATTGGTTCACTTTATCTATCTTGACTTTATTATAATTTAATGTAATAAACGAAACGGTGAATTTCTTCTTTTTTAATGGACGCTTTGAACGTTAATCCAATTTATCATACAGAAGCGAGTTCTATTATAGAACGTGTTACTTGCATATGGGACCATTTTCATGAAAATGGTCCTTTAGTTTTTTAATACCCAACTGTCCAACTAAGAGAATAATTATAGTTAAGCTGCTAGTGCTAAAGCTGCGTTCATACTTTGAATACGACTAACGAATAACTCCTGGGTGTTCTTCGGCAACAAAGCAACAAACGGCAATTGTATTGTTGCAGTTCGTTGTCGGATGAGCAAGTGAACTTGGATGCCGTGGTTGGTTGTATTGACAAAATAAGAAATGGTTGATGAAGAATGCCGATGTCTATAGAAATTCATTATCGTTACTACAAAATGATTTACTGTTATAAGCCGAGTTGGGCCAAGATGGTCCAGTGGTTGGAACACCTGCATATTAACCGATGATTGTTGGTTAAAATCTGGGCAAGCACCATGAAATTTCTCAAAATCAAAAGTAAACCTGCCTACCTAAAGTAAACTTAAATCAAAGTAAACCTGCATACATTGCCGAAAATCTGTCTGAAGTATATCCACCTATCCGCATTGAAGCAGTGTGGTGGAATAAGCTCCTAACCTTATTTCTCAAACGGCGAAGAGGCCATTGCACAGCATTGGGACATTTACAGGCTGTACTTTTAAGCTGCTAGTGACTTAAAGTTAATTTTATGATATTTAACATTTATTCTATACAAAAATAATATTTAAGAATCAAAATTCAAAATAGCTGCGTTCTCTTCTAGTACGATAAAATTAAACGTTGTTTATTAAACATAAAAATGGAAACTTAAGATGTTAATAATTATATTTTTTTGTCATTATTTGAGTACTCTTTATTTATATTATATACTAGTTAGTAGCTTTGCTTTGTTTCACCTGATTTTAACGTTTTTGCTTTGTCCCCGTGGATCATAAGGTGATATTGTGTAGATTATATATAAGCACTCTCATTAAATGGGCTAACAAAAACCAAATTTATATACTACTACTATACTATATAGACAGATTGGATTAATTATTTATAACTACACTAAGTATTCCGCATAAAAAAATATAAAAAAGAACACAACTCAAACAGAAATGAGTCTCACGATCAATCAGTACAAGAAAAAGAACTCCAACTTATATCAGATGAAATGGGAAACCACTCGGCGCGTCGCAAACTTTCCTGTGATTACATTAGTTATGTAGAAACTTCTGGAAGAAAGTACGGAGCCGCTAGCCAAATTAACGACGGAAGTTACGTGTGAATAAATGCCGCTCAAAGCGATAAATGTGAGTAATAACTTCAATTATTTTACTGAAATAAATATCAAATTAAGTGAAGCAGATACTGAATGTAAATAGCATCCTCATTGCTATGTTTCGGTCACGTCAACAAATATATCTATAAAGACTATCTATCGGCGCAGGAGTATTTTACTGGCCAAGTGTGAAGACATACGGATGTACTTTATAATTTCTTTCGTCCTCATAATCTCATGGGATCTGAAATCTGATACGACCCTCGACAGATCAGGAGCAGGTCCAATGGCTATCTGAAACGTGGATTGCTACCCATTTTCTAACTTCGATATGCTATTTAAGAAAATAAAATAAATTTACTGGCCGCCTTGTTATTGCTATTGATTCGTTCTTTTTTTATGTTATAGTGGTGGACGGGCAAATGGGCCACTTGATATTAAATGGTTACCCATAGACATTAGCGATGTAAGAACTATTAACTAAATCTTACCTAACCTTGAGAGCGAATATGTTATGTCCCTTGTGCCTGTAGTTACGCTGGCTCACTCATCCTTCAAACCGGAACGCAACAATACTAAGTATTGCTGTTTTGTGGTAAAATCTCTACCGTTATATATCTCGTCCTTTCGTATATATTACTATTGATTCGTTCAAATATAACAAATATTGCAAAGCTAAATATATGATATAAAGTGAATAAAATATTCAAAAATGTTTCTAGAATATTTCAAATCTCGGATAAAACATATTTAAGCCGGCTGCTTTCAGAAAAATGTTATGAAATAGGTAAGCGGAAATAAAATATTGACAAATAGAATTTATTCTCGGGAAATCATTTTAAAATATTTCAGCGATGCGACATCGACTCAAATACGAAATCATATAAATATATCAGAAATACATACTGGTTATATGTGCAAACGTTTGAATGGAAATTTATTTAGTTTCAACACTAATGACTTAAAGTCTCGAAAGTGATCTGAACTGATTAAATAAAACTTAATCAGTACGACAGTTACAATATATGTATGTATAACAAATGATAGATAAATATTATACAAGATTTTATTTTAGTAGCGAATTGATATTTCTAAATTTACTTGCACTTAGAATTCATTTAAGATACTTATAAAAAATCTTTAAACTATATTTTAAGGCCATTTAGATAATGTTTTGAATGCGTGACCCGTTTGTTCGATTCCCAAAGGAAATTACTGCTCTAAAAGTAATCTACTGCATCTGCAACGTAATAGTTGCGCATGAACTGTAACGTATTCCGCTTAGCGAATTTCTATGCAAATTAAATTTAGTCGTTTTTTTTTACTTACTGTGCATTTATATACAATAAACAAGTTTTACATAATTTGCTAAGTGTAGCTATTTGAGTTGTAGTAAAACTTTTTTTGGGTAAAGAGTAAAATGTCATGGTCGTATCGTTGTATCTGATGCAAAGGTTCTAACCCTCACACGGAATGAGTCGCACGAGTTAAATAACACAAGAACATAAATACCTCTTTGTTTCTGCTTACAATAAAAGTACAAGCTTACAAGTACAGTATAAATTAAAAACAAAAATTAAGAAAACAATTTACAGTCATTTGTATGTACAATGCCGATTTCTATTATAGGTCTGTATTACAAATCAACAGTTACTAGCAACATAGAGTTAGGCATAACAGAACTAAAGACAGAACAAAGTATGAAATAAGAAAAGAAACAAATGTTAATTTGTAATTTGTACTTAATACATTAAATTTTAAAATAAATGTGTCACTTAGCATAATAGATATTTGCGATGTAAGAATTAATAACCATAGCTTATGTCCTTTGTGCCTGTAGTGACACTGACCCACTTACCCTTCAAACCGGAACGCAACAATACTTAGTTTTACTATTTAGCGGTAGAATATCCATTGAGTGGGTGGTACCTACCCAAACGAACTTGCACAAAGCCCTACCACGAAGTGAAGCATCCAACAAATAATGTTACTTCCAACGTTTTATAACTTGTTTTTGTACAAACTCCGTTTATTGGCTAAATTTTCGACGAAAAGAACCGCAACGCTTAAGGTTTACTTAATGAAGGCATAAGCTTTGACGATGATTGATTGAATAAAAATGAACATTTCCCTATGGCAGTGGTACGTTGCGGCAACACAAAATTGCTTTTAGATTAAAAGCAGCGAACGAACATACTGAATGACGCCTGACAATACTCTCGAGGGATCTACCGTCACGGACTCATTTTTCTGCTATATCAATGTTGACTCATGGGATTGTCACGAACTCTTGAATAATGATGAGTCGATATTTAATTGAAATGTTTATTTACATTATCTTTAAAAAAAATGAGTCGCGTTTTTAAATTTGGGTGTATGTTTTGTTTAATTTGAATTCATTTTTTACCTCTTGCTCAATTATTATAAAATAAAAATAGTTATGACGAAACCTAAATGGGTCAAGTGAAGTTATGCCACATGTACATATACACTAAACTGCATTTAAGCACCATTATAAATTAAATATTCCCCATAAGAGGAATAAAAGCCTTTAACCATCTATGGAATGATGGCAGACTGTTACTTTGTTTTTAAAATTAATTAAATATAACTATTTATTAACATAAAATCGTTAGTTCCAAAATCGTGTAGAAACAAAATAATTAAATTATTTTAAATTACAAATAACGTCGCACAGAATCTTCTGCTTTGAGCTGCAAGTAGCAACTGATCCATATGATCACTATTACATTTACGAAATTCGAATTTCGAAGACAGAGGACACCGTACCTTGAATTGTTTCAGCTAATAACAATTTTGTTTCCAAATTTAATTTTACATCTCGCCCCACAACATTGTATTGTTCTTATAACTAATAATAATCGCTTTATTACTGGTCGGTTGAACTCAACTGTTACCACTTATCTCCAATAGGGGAGACGGCACAGATGTTCTGGTATTATTACAACCTTCGGCACGAACGTTACAAGTACGCAAATCGATATTCTATTCTTATAAAAAACATATTACATATCATCTATAAATCAAATATCACCAGTTTTATTCAGAAACTCAAAGTATGAAATTAAATTGACAAAGGACTTAGACGTATGTTTATTATATCGAGTATTCAAAAAGTGATAGTATTATATATTATATATTAATTCTAAGTATGAACAACATTCAACTTAACATTTCATTGAGACTTTCTAACTCCTAAAAATTGATATTTTTAAATACTGCATTGAAATTGTTCAATAATAAATATTAGTTAATTATTATTTAAGTAATTTTTTCTTTTGTATTTATAGTCATACGATATAATATTAGCTTGTTATTTACGAATAACTAACATTCACGAGTGCACAGAAAATTAACTTAATTCGTTTAACTTTTGATTATAAATCATATTATGGGAATAATCAGGATTCTGAACAAGTAAACGGATCACTCACAAAGTTCGAAGCGCAGCTGTGTTAGAACATTGTGTTATCCTTTCTGACTTCTCCTTACTTGAGCTTTCAAATCGTCCAAAAACGTGGTCAGTTGTTCCATACATATGAGTACTTATTTCTTCTAGTATATATTTGTTTTATCTTACAAATGATTTGAATTTTCTACAAAAATACTAAGAATTGTTGTTTTCCTGTTTGTAAGGTTACACTGGTAACTACAGAAGCATGGTATATAACATACTAGTAATACGAAAATATGATTCTTAAATGAGTCTATATACATTTGTAGTGAGATTTTACCTACTTTGAACTGTTTTTAAGTTGAAAACAAAACAAATTATTAATACGAATATAGTCAATATTAATGCGCTTTAAAAAAAAAAAGATTTGTAAACTTTTAAGATGTATACAAAAAAATTGTATGTTAAAAGCTTTATTAAACTGTAATCATTATAAATCTCAATGAAAAAATATAATACGTACATTACACTTTTATCACAGACTAGCCGAGATGACCTAGTGGTTAGAACACGTGACCTTAACCGATGATCGTGGGTTCAAACCCGGGCAAGCACTACTGACTTTTCATGTGCTTAATTTGTGTTTAATATTTATCTCGTGCTTGACGGTGAAGGAAAACGTCGTGAAGAAACCTGCATGTGTCCAATTTCATTGAAATTCTATCACATGTGTACTCTATCAATCCGCATTGGAGCCAGCGTGTTGGAATAAGCTTCAAACCAGAAAGTTTGGAGGTTGAGGAGAACCTCAAATGGGAGAGGAGGCTGTAGCCCAGCAGTGGGACATTAACAAGCTGTTACGTACAGTAACTTACACTTATTTTTACAAAATTATATTATAATTAATATAGTGAATTGGTCTATTATTATATTTATTTTTTTACTATGATAGGGTTTTCTGTAACATCCGTAGTAGAAACAACCCTGAAACTAGAAACATCTATTGTTCTACGCCTAACAAAGGTGAGTGAGCCAGTGATTGATACAGATACAAAATACATGACATATTGGTCCCCTCATGGTTGGTTGAGAGAAGAAATATTCACTACAGTGCCCATTTCATTGAACGATTCTGATTACATACCATCTGGTGCATCATTTGCACGCTCATAATTGAATATTACAAATAAATAAAAAATCGAAAGATGGCTCATGAACTATGGCTCATCATATGAACTATGTACTAAGTTTCACTCGCGTTTAACGTTACTGCTCCGCCCCCGTGGGTCGTAGCGTGATGTTATATAGTCTGTGCCATTCTCAATATGTATTACTAATGCAAAAATATTTTTCAATTCTGGTAGTTACAGAATTTAACGTCTTAAACAAAGGAACACACTATTCAGTCTTATAATATGTAGATTATTGCATAATAAGTAATAAAAAAAATTTACAATTGTTGTCGTTAAAACATTTCCACGGGCAATTCATCAACGCGCTTGGCAATCCATCACTGAATAATCCATTTATTTTATTGACGGAAAATCTCCAGCTGTCTGATCAATGTCGTTTTTGTAATGCAAACTTAATTAATCACTTTACTATGTTGCCTTTGCTCTAGAGAGTCGATTAGTACTATCGTAGACGTAAAATATTGGAAACTTGCCAATCGGTTCTTTGCAACAAAGGAAAAGAAATATCTTGTTTCTGAAGTGCATTGTGTTAATCTTGGCTTTAAAGTTTTGTACAAGTTCGCTGTAAGAAAAATATATTTTATTTCAAATAGAAAGTACGAATATCGCATGGTAAATTGTTCGATGTTCGAATACAATGTTCGAATGAAATGTTAATATTATCTGTGAAAAAATTTACACCAAACTAATTAGACCGATATTATAAATGCGATGTAAATCTATTTGTCTGTTGTAAATCAATATGCAACCTGGGATAATACAATAGACGTATAAATTATAAAATAAACGATAAAAAATTTGACATCTGTAGTCACAGGGAAGTAAAACATATTTTAAAATCATTCAGCCCGCACATTGCAATTATGAAAATGTAGAAAATCATAAGGTGAAGAAATCATACATGATAATTATTAAAAACAAACGAGACATGATATTTTTTTGTGAAACAAATATTTATTTCACAAAAGTACCATTTAGGCGTTTTAGCACTTCTTTCTTTTTACCGATGACATATATGTATACATATATACTTTATTTTTAATTGCTCAAAAAATTCGGTTAGTCAAAGCTCAAAGTTCAATTTTAATAATTTAAGAACTATTCAAACTTGGAATCTATGAAATCTGTTTCTCTTAATATCGAGGGTGGAATATTAGGTAGCTTGCGACATATCGTCGAGTCATATAGGAAGATGATAATAAATCTTGTTCCTGATCGTATCTATTTATCTTACAGATATCAATTTAAGTTTAATGCATTTCATGTCATGGTACCACGATAAGGGTATACTCCTGTAGGTAAGAGTAATTATAGACACAAAGGATATAACAAGGATCCCACTGGCAATAGTGACAACGCATTTCTGAGATATGACTAATCTTACTCAAAGCAATATTGTGAAGTTGAAAGTTTGTTTTTGGTAGTTTCGTGGCTAGACAGAATCTAAAATTGGCTTAGACGTCGATTTAAAACGGTAAAAATATTGTCTATCGTTTCTCAATATATTTAGAGTGTATAAAAATTGTGACGTACTATTATTATCAAGACTGCCTCGTTGGTTTAGTGGTTCAATTTATAAGGCTGTATAGATTCCAAGTTCTTGGGCTCTTAATGATGAAATTTTGTTTTTTGTTAGAAAAGGAAATTCGTAGTTGCTTAAAACTTAAGAGTTAAAAGTGCTTATACTCCAATCGAATAGAATTTAAAATCGTTACTCTTATATTTATATTATAGCCGTGATGGCCCAGTTGTTACAAGACGAGAATCTTTACCAATGATTCCGAGTTCAAACCCGTGCAAGCATTACTAAATTTCCATGTGCTTAATTTGTATTTAGAATCATCTCATGCTCAAAGAAAATATCGTGAGAAAACCTGCATTGGCGGATTAGAATCTGCCACGTGTATCTACCAAACCGAATTGGAACATTGTGGTGTAGTAAGCTTCAAGCTACCTATAGCTAGCTAACCTACTACTTATATTAAATTCTATGGACTATTTTGTATTGTGCTCTTATTCTATCTATTTATCTGTATTGTGTTCAATATCTCCTTATGATAGGTAGGTGCCAACATTTATAACATCAATTTCGTTTTATTAAAAAAAAAAACATTTTTTATTTACGACTACCTTTATTTTAAGGCAGGCATAAAAGTTCGATATAGATGGAAGGTTATTCATCAAAGTAATATCTTTATTCCTGAAGCTCAGGAGAACGTAAATACGCTCAAGATAGATGGAAAAGGTAATAAGATAAATCATTTTATATAATGCATATTTTACCTTTTATTCAACGCTTTTCTTTGACAAGACAAAGAGAGTAATAAACATAATTTTTTTTTTAATGAAAAAAAGTAAATTTAATTAAATCGAAGATAATTATATAAGGAGTCTAGAAGGGCTTTACCAAAAGATAAATAAAGAGGTTTCAATTTTAAAAAAATATTTGTAATTTATTCGATCCAATAAATTAAACAATTACAAGAGAATCAACACTTTAATAAACCAATAATCTAAATAAAAATAATAACCAGAACTGGGTCCTATAGCTGGTTCCTTTCCTATAAAAATCTATTATCACATTTTTTCTAATGTTATACAAAGGAAAAGGCAAAAGTAAAATAAGACGAGGTGAAGTAATAAATTGTCACAGTCTCATATCTCTTATTTTCTCGTTTCTTATAACGTTATAATAAATATTTCATATAATATTAAATTATCTACCTGCTCATAAGGTGATATTAAATACAGTTGACACATCGAAGGCTTCTTTGCGTATTTTTTTTAAATTTATACGGGAGTAAAAGGTAATATTAATAAATATATTGGTGTGTCTGTATGACATAATGAATTTTGTAAAAGTTATGTTTAATACAAATATATCGGTTAACATACCAAAAAAAAATATATAATATATATTACGTAACAATAAACATGAAATTAATATTAGTTCCTGAAAAAAAACGTTTATTCATTATTCATATAGTCTTGTTTTATATTGAATACATAACCATATAAAATTAAATATAATGATGTGATTATTCATGATGATATTATTATATGAAAATAAAAAATAATATGAATGGGTTGACACAAAATGTTGAATAAAGTAATATAAATTAAATTCAATAAGTGCATAATTTTATGTATTATGTTAATATATATATTATGTATTATATAATGGATTAAATTAACCCACCAACCAGGATACAATTTAACAGCCATTGTTAAGCAGTAATTTCCATGACTACCAGGAGGTCAGCAAACCCATGGAGGTTATTAATTCGGGGTGGTTGCCTCGCGACGGGAGAGGCGTCGCGACGACGCGCCTGTATGGCGAGACGCGTGATGTATCCAACACCTTTTGGATACGTTCTGCCTTTTCTCAGTGGAGCATATTTTTTAAAAGAAGCTTTCAACATCAAAAGATTCTCATAATATTCTGCCTCGACGTATTACCGTGTTTTGTTTAAGACGTTTCTGTTATCAGAAATATTTTAGAAATTATTTTTTATAAAAATAACACATAATTTTATAATAAATTCGATTTATTTTTGTCAGATACTATAGGTATAAGAAAGAAACGTATGATCACGATTCAAATTTATTTATATTTTTTTATAAAATGCCATTCTACGTAGTCTGATAGAAGGGTAGACTTTATGTAGAATATATACAAAAATACCCTATGTAATTACTAACTTAAAATACGTTTTTGCAATAGACAGTAAATGAGCACTTTAAATGAAGGATCATACATTACGACTAGCATTCAAATTCCATTAACATATTAAATTCCCTCACACTACTGTGCATTATGGTGACTGGAAACTTGAATATACGAGTATAATCTAATCCTTTGCATAAGTATGAAATATTATTTACTAGTTTACGCCCGCAACTTCGCCTGTCTATGGCCTTCTTTGTAAGTAACCTTCTTTCTAAGTAACCCTGACGACCTGTGTGCAAGATTTCATGATGTTCGGGTAAATAGTTAAGACGTGGTAGCGTGACAAATAAACAACCTCACTTTCGAATTTATAATATTACTAAGGAGTATTTTGTAAATAGGTTCGTTAATTACGTGAATTATTGAAGGTGAATAAGCTTTCCTATTCGAAATAGTTAAAAAACCTTATCTCGTTTTCATAGCAAACAGTATTTGTATTATCATACTTTCAAAATATTTAAGAAAAGAAAACTTTAATTTAACGTTAATTAAAACATTTCATAAAAATTCTACGAAAAAGGACAAAATTCACTTAGTCTTACTCACTCTAATGACTGACGAAATAACGCCGCGAAAAAAGCCATTTTGCTGACGCCTCTCACGTTTATTACTATGCAGATAATAAAAACTCGATAAAAATGACGGTTATATTAAAGTTTGACGCAGTTACGTTAAAATGAATTAAGTTATAGTATATAATAAACCAAAAGTCTATGAACTGTCTTTATGTAATATTATAAACAATTTAAATCCAATCCGCTTAAGCTATAAGAACGCGGACGCGGATTGTAGGTTCGTTTTAACAAAAGCTCAAGTCTATTTAAGATCTCATCACTTAGAGTAGTTAGTGTCTTATATGAATGACGTCAGGGTTTTTTTTAGTATATTAATTACTGTAGACATATTTAGTGTATATTTAATTACTTAAAATTGGAAGGAATCCACAGGGTCACCTGATGAAATAAAAGTGTGACCACCGTCCATTAAATTTATTAATTAGCAAAGCCTTGAGTCGGTTATATTTCACATATGACTTTAAAAATTATATAAACTCTTTCTCCTTTATTATTTATAATTTAAGTTTATTTTTAATTAGTATTATTAGAATGAATCATGTAGTAAATTTCTGGTGTGCTTATTATAGATATTATAAATATATACAATCTACATACTTGAACTAGCTGCCCGTCCCTACTTCGTACGGGTGAATAAGTTTTTTTTTTAAATCAACAATACATTATATTCGGTCCAGCCGCTTGGTAAAAGTTCAGTGACACGTACTGACGAATTACACACATATACGAATATACATTGAAGTTACATAAACCCCTATGGTCTTACTTTCATTATTTAATTGTGATAAATCTTTGTGACTCATACCCTTCGCTGAAGATGAGACAAAAGATCGAGTAACTAACAACGGCGTTGAAAAAATCCTGTGACTCATAAATCTGAGGAAGGGATGAAATTATTTTCGTAGAAATTTGTAATATGGACTACTTTGTACTTACAATTCTTCATTGTGTATCACAATGTCGAATATTATATATATATATAGATATATAATATTCGATATATATATATATATATATATTTCAGTATATAATTTAATTTTTTATATAAGTTAAAATTCAAATACAGTCAGCAGAAATATCACATTTTTGTTCATCCAAAGTTGGTGGCGCATTGGTGATGTAAAGGGGTTGTTAACTTTACATCACCAATGCGCCACTACATCATTATTATTATTAGTATTTCTTGCATTAGACGTTGACACATACATTGTCTAGTGCGATGGTGACCACTGCCCGGTGCGGTTCAATATGAAATTAACACTTGATTATATGGACCACAAAATATAAAATACATAATTAAATAAGGCTTTGATGTAATAATAATAATAAAAAAAGATATAAAAAAATAAATAAAATTGACATTCCAACACAAGAAGGTCAAAATAATTTAGATAAGAATACACGTACATTGAAAACAAATCTAGCCTAAATTACAATTATTTTCCTTTTTAATTATGTTAAAGCATGTACACAGATACTACTTATATATCTACATAATCTATAGTATGAAATGAAATAATAACAAATAATACTCTTCAATTTTGCTTAAATAATTCATATAATGCGAAAAAGACATCAGCGTATATAAAATTATTATATTTATAATAGTAATTTACTTATAACAACGAAAGCTTTCTTCCCGTACCTAATTCAATTAGAAAATCAGACGCTGAGAGGAACGTCACTGTTCAACTAACCGCTCTGTCTCCGAGTTACCTGAAAATCTATTTGCATCGCAAGTATAATTTAGTTTGCATCTTGGTAAATTGATTTTGAATTCGATTCAGACTTTCTTGACATATTTCAAGAATATTTTAATAGTATTTCGACGTCGTACTAAAATATTAATGTCGAATGGCCTATTACAAGATTGGTTAATTAATTTATTGTTGTTGTAGTTTTAAATTTTCTTTTATCACTACTTTTCAAACACGTTTTATAATATATGTATTCAAAGATAATTAATTTCAATGATAGTTTCAGCTTAGAACTTAAATATATATAAAAACACGACTTTAGACGACACGACACGACACGACACGACTTCCAAAAAAAGTGTTCAACGCTTTTTGACAATTTCATTTGCCCAATTAAACAACGTTAATATAATTCGATAGTTAAAACTGTAATACACTACATAAATGTTTTACATTCTTTAATTGAAAATTTCATGCCTCATTTAATTGAAAGTTTCGTGCATCTGGAAAAAAAAACCAATCGATCTTGTTTCTTTTAACATAAATATTACAATAATATTCAATCTCCAAGTATATTGTATATTGAAGACGCTATTGCTCTTTCATCTTCTCACTTATTATGTAACAAGTGAGATAAGGGACTTTACATAAAACGAACGACGAAAAATACAGTATTTATTCATATAGCTAATAATGCAATGTACATTCAATGTCTTTTTTAAATAGTAGTAAGGAATTTAAAAAAAAACTAGCAATTATGTTTAAGCTTAGTCTTAGAAGATTCAATAAAAATATATATTAAACAAATCATGGTAATATTTTAATAAAAATAATTAATGATATAAGTAAATATAAAATTTATGCAACATAATGGTTTTCAACATCAAATAACAACTTCATTAATCCTAGTCATGTTTTATTCAATAATAATTAAGCTTTATTATTACAGTCAAATTACATTTAAATTATATTGCAATATGCAAATCGCAAGATTAGCTTGTATTTGGCGTGTAATTAGCAGCGAGCGTTTGAGCTATGGCAGCCTCAATTACACAACTGACGATCATTTTCAGTTCCATGTTGCTCTAAACATATTCAAATCGTCTAAACGATTTTATGAAACTAGTTTTCCAGTAAATAACTTCTCATATTAATATTGTAAAGTGATTAATTTTGTATGGGTTTTCTACGATAAAGCAAAAGCTATTAATTGGATTGATGTCTAACTTTCGTATCATTTTAGTTTTAAGGTTGAATTGAACTATGTACTAACTAAAAAGAAGTCGGTCCGGCAGTTTTCCAAGAGAGCTGTACCAAATATGAGAAATCATTACATGAAATATGTGTGTGTATGAGATATACATATATATATATTCCTACAAATGAATACAATATATACTTATCCTTAAAATACAAGTCTCGGTAACAGTTTTTATATTTAAAACAACGTACAATGAACTTAGAACTACACTCACTATTGATCACTAAATAACATTTTATATTTACTACTAATTAGTATCTTAGTCTTAGTAATATTACAGCAAAATATTTAATAAACGCATTAGAAAATTATCAATAATTGGGTACTTTTATTTATTTATTTATTTTAACAATAAAATATTTATTTGCAATACAAATATTTCTTAATTTCTTTATTTACAAAATATAAAAACATTACAGGTTGAACCTAAAGCGTTTTCTTAATTAATACAGTTTTTATGTATGCCATGTATTTATTGTAAGTTTACAATATTATTATTTAATATAATATCATGTCGAGACGGGTATGTCAACAAAAAAGTATAAAAAACAGTAAAAACTTGAATTAATAGCCCAATTGTGAACCACATTCTAAAACAATAATGCTAAAAAAAAATAAAAATTCAGATAAAATCATTTTGCGAATATAAAAAAAAAACTTTACGTAAAAACATACGATAGAAACTGTTACTATTAAGAATTTAGCCAAATCACACCTAAATATACATACATACATCGCAATGTTCGTTCGTAAATTGCAGTTTCCCGAACCATAACCACCACTGATGAGGCAATAAACGTGGAGCAGTGAAAAAATAAAAGCATTTCGTGATTGTAGTACCGAGGGACAGGGAGGTAGGCGGCACGCGTCCCCTTAATTGTGAACCAACATCTGACCAATGCAGTTACGACGGTAAAAGATGAATTGGACTAAAATTGTTTTCACACATTCTCTAGTTTTAGAAACAAAGTATATACTGAAATTGAATATTATAAATTCAAGCTAAGATATAAAATATATTAAATAAGCTTTTTCAAAATATAAATTATCTATGATTAAATTTAAAAATATATATATATTTAAAAGAAGGTTGCAAAATTTCAATTATTTTTAAACCCTATTTTTACCTGTTTTGTTATTAATTGATTCTTAGTGCTATTTTGTTCAAATTTTATTGCGTAATAAAATACTATAAAACCTTACTTTCTACATGCCTTTAGACAAAAAGGCATGTAGAAAGTAAGGTTTTATATCTTACTTTCTACATGCCTTAATTAGAAGCCAAAAAATTAGAAGTTTATAAAAAGAAAAAAAAATATTTACCTTTGCAAATTGAAATTCCGAATGCTGGCAGTGAAAAATTAAAACACTTCATTAGGTATAAAAAGAAGGAATGTTTGAATTAGCGTACTGAAGGATAGAAATGGACAAATTTTTGTTGGCATTTTAATTTTAAATTTGCTCCCCAACCAAAAGTCTACCAAAAGTACTCAAATGTCTTTCATCTGCAATATGATGTTTTTTGTTTTAATAGTAAACCTAGTCGATTTAATTATTATATCTATTTCACAAATGATTATTACAAAAAGGAAACTACTGAATGACTAATATAAAATTAAATAGAGCGGAAAGAGGCATTATTACGAATATCAGCCATACTATAATTTTTAATTAGATATTGTAATCACAACGCCGTGCATTTGGGAATTGAATATAGTGTCATAGTTTTATGGATATTTCACGTGAACAGCTTTGCTTTATCGGATATAAAAAACAAAAGCGGTTGACAAGGGTATTCCAGACTGCCCAAAAGATTTCCGCGCACTTAGATAGAAAAATGTCACCACTTATTGAATAAAAAACTTTGTTCATCAATAATCCATAATGTAGTAGAGAGTAGGTACATATTTTTTTAGGTATATTCGTAAATACATGAATAATTTAAATGCCTACTTTTTAGATATAACACAATGTGTTGTAAGCTCTTACTACTTGTACTTACTGTAAGTATTTCGTTTAGTTCATGAAAAACTAATCATGAGTTTCGTAATCTTAATTCTCAAGGTCAATGAGTTTTTCAAACTTATTAACATTGGAAACTTTTGTTAACTACATAATACATAGTACAATTCGCTAGATAATGACTTAGAACGCTTTAAAAAGTTAAAGGCATGTTAATGTTAAAGGCAAAGCGAACTAAAAACTATAATCAGCTATAGCCTATACAAATCGAGGCCGGAGTAAAGATAAACAAGTCTATTAACTACTCGCATGTTTTAAGCGATTAGCTAACAGATCTGTTATATTATACACTATAAACAGTTCTTGATTAACATATCTTTATTTATAATTCAACACTATTCCTCTTAATTACTTTTATATACTTTAATTTTATTAAGTTCCAATGACAAATTCGCCGGCATTCAAAATATCATAGATTAATTATTCAAAATCTCGACAAATTATATCGCGTCAAATCAATGGCGTAGTTATTTATATTTCTATACTCCTCTTGTAGTTGGAATAGACTGTGGTGTGACGTAGACTGCGCCGTGACTCCTTCGCGTCAATTTTTGCCCGTACATCCCGTAATTTAAGAGTATCTTATATCCTTATCCATGGCTGTCACTGTCAAATTTGCACACGAATTATTACTATGATTCGAGATATTACTTGAATTCTGATGAGTTAACAAATGGAGAGAGAGAATAACTAATAATATTAGTACAAATTAACTATTTCTCATAATAGAACGTTAATAAAAAAGTAACGGACAACTTTTAAATTGATGACGAACACATCTGAGCAATCAATAAAAAGGTCTTCAATTAATTCAAAAATGTGCGTCAATTAAATTCAACCGTCTTCAGTATGCACGCTGTGTCGTAACAAATCAACGATTCATCCGATATCTATTCTACCCGCGTCGCAACCCTCAGTATCAACCCTTTCTTCTTACAGTTCATTTCTTTCGACGCCCAGATTTTATTTCACTCCCTGTAAAAGCTATAAAACATCAATAAGATGTCGCGAAATAAGTACTATTTGTTTTACTGTTATAATAAAGAATATATAGAATTCTATACAATTGTCACCATTTCATGCAAAATCAATGTTGATTTGTTTAATCCTCAATCTAATAAATAATTCTTAAAACCACCTCAGTGTAAGGGAGCAGGATTTGGTGCTAGGTTAAGTTATATAGTAAGTTTCGATTCGTTCAGCCGTTTTTGCGTGATTAAGTAACGAACATCAAAACTTTGACATTTATTATATTAAAGTACAATGAACTCCAAACAATTAAAAAAATCTTCTGATGTCTTTGACTTGTTCAATACAGAAGTATGACATTCATTTATTTGTAATAAGTATATTATAGTAGTATACAATAATACTGCTTCTTTGTGTGAGATAGCACGTTCATTGATAAAAGTTGTAACATTATATAAGGATTTGTAGCTTTCCGCTAAAATCCTTTGAAACTAATAACGTCAATTTATTTGACAAGTTGTTCTTGTATTTTATGAATGAACTTCTTATGTGTGTTAAGCTGACATATATATATTTCGTATCTCAATAAAATCGCGGTTGTGCTGTTAAGATCTTCGCCTTCCTTAACACCATCCATCATGTTAATTTATTTGAAATAAAATATTGAATTCATTTTATTTTTTAACAATAATTATTTGAGTATTTGTCTTTAAAGACATAATTTCTAGTTATTTTTTTGCGAAGCGATGCCCTTTAGGTATGTTACTTTTTATTAAAAATAATTTTAACTTATATGCGCCATATACAAACCAGTGCTGCGTAAAATTATACCCTTATTACGGCAATAATTAACGTTTTCTTAAAATTATTATTAATACTAATTAAAAACTTAATTATATATGAATCATGCAAAATCTGCAGTTATTTTTTCAAGACAAAGTTTGGCCGACACTGAAAAAAAAATCTTCTTAAACAATACGTTCTTATCGATTCTTAAAAAATTTGAATCCATTAGAACAATTTATTGTGTTTGATTAAAATTCTAAGTATACTTATTAAAATGTTAAACAAAAAAATAATATAATAAAGCTGGCTGGCTGGCATTACTCAGCACGCACAATACATTGGTCATCACGTGATGCAGTGCTCATGTAAAACAATAGAAGTTACGCAACATATGTACGTACAATGCGCTATACGCACACAAGCATTAAAATTGGGATGTTTTTGTTGTTGTTGTTGTTGTGTTTCTTTAGACAAGTACGTAATCATTAGTCATATGACATGTATCATATATGTCTTTAGTCAGGTACCTAAATTATTTCAAGAACTTTAATTACTTGACAAAACAAGTATATAGTAATTTTTTTAGTTATAAAGAATACAATCAGTTCCACAAGCTCCATCCCATATCGATTTGCAATAAGAATTAATTAATTATGACATCATCATACATTAAAGTATTTAAAAATGATAATTATGAATTTTCCGTAATACCTTAACCTTTGTACGTTGTTATTTCATTTATTAATTAGGTATAACATTTGCAGTCAACATAATCAAAGTCACATTGTTATGACAGATAACGAAATGCGGTGTTCTCTCCCTATTTCCCGTTGTGACTGGTTGTCCGATTAATTATGGAGGCCCTGCAGACACAGGGTCGATTCAAGCCCCTACCGTCAGATGCATTCACATAGAACCTTTAGTGAAACAAATAGGGTACACAATTCGGGTCCTAGAGCTTTATAAAACTATTTGAGCGAAAACAATCAAAACTATATATGTATTATAAATTAATCAAATGGATGTGAAGCGTGCTGTTAAACGTTGAATTATTTAACGAGTGGATGAAGGATTACAATAATATTTACTGACTGTGTAAGTAGTGTTTACTTCGTGGTTTTGCAACTGTCAATTTATAGAAAATAAAATATTGTAAATGCGATTGATTAAACAACCGATCATTATGGAATTATGCGTACAAGTTATCAAGGGTTTAGAAAAAACATAGGGCACCTAAAATCTCCTCCTCACAGGTGGGTGAGGTCACGGAAAGACACTGGTTATAGACTAAATAAGGAGAAATGTATGAAAAATGTGTTCTTGAGATTGTAGTCAGTAATAATAGTATCCTCCGGGCCAAATATATGTCGCGACGACCAATTTTAAAGACTTATAATGCAGGATATATTTTAGTGCAAAGGTACACGAGTACACCCTAATCTCTGTCTCTCAAAGCCCAATGAGACGACAATTTAATACGAACCGACTAGAGAGAGTTCCGGCTCAGGACTAAGCGCTTTACGTGCTTTATGAGGCCCGGAAGTGTACCACCAACTACCTCATTTCGGGAAAGTACTAAAAATTATTTGCCAAAATATCCTAATAACATTTTATTGACCCGACCTATGCGGAATATTTATTCTTTTTCATCTTTCTTAGATTTTTCCTATTTTCGATAATTACTCGGGTCCTGGGTGAAGTCGAGGCAGATTCTTAACCACTAAAACACCGCAACGCTTTTAGAAAAGGCTGAGTAATTATCACATACGCATTCGCCCTCAATAATCTGGTCAATAAAGTTTTTCAAATAAAATATATACATATGACTTTATCTTATAAAACTTTTTAAAATTGTTATTATTTCTAAAATATCGTTTTTGTGGTATCAAAAAAAAAAAGGATTATTGTTCAGCATTAAGCTTGATCACATTTTCGTTATCAATAGAAATCAATTTTAATATTACTCAGCGTTTTTGTTATTTAATTTATTTGAGCCTAAGGAAATATATTTTTTATTGAAATATTTTGTAAATTTCACCATCAATCATACTAAAATTTATATCTATTTTATCTTAATCAGGATTTACTTTAACCACTTAATGAAGTGTAATGAAAATAAATTAATTAAATGTAAGTAAGTAATCCTTATTCTTAATATTGATATTATAATTATTTATTGTTTATACAATATATATTACTTATAAAGAAATAAATACTTATAAAGAAACAAAACAGTCGTAAATATTAAATGAAAAAAATATGTATATATTTAGTGAAAATATGTGTTTACGCAAGACACTTAAAACTATTTGTAATTCATAATATTAAGCAATTTTGTGCATTACCATAAATGCTAATGCGTCATTTTGGACGCTGTTTGCTGTTCCCATTTCACTTTGAATCTCCGTAGGTAGTACTATTTGTTTTCGAAAGCATCTCACAAAGGCCAAACACAATTTTTCATCACCTATTTTTTTAAATAATGTTTCATTAGAAAATTATGTACTTACAATAAATTCGAAAACAAAAAAAGAGTAATGTGAATCAAAATAAATACAATTCAAAATCAAGTGAGTAAATTTTATTGTTACAATAATGGCGTTTGTGACGGACGTGACGTAGAAATATTACTTTCAGCTATTTTTTTTATAGAATAGGAAGGCGGAAAGCATATGGGCCACCTGATGGTAAATGGTCACCAACGCCCATAGAGATTGGCATTGTAAGAAATGTTAACCATCGCTTACATCACCAATGCACCACCAACCTTGACTAAGACTAAGATGTCATGTCCCTTGTGCCTGTAATTACACTGGCTCACTCACACTTCAAACCGAACACAACAATACCAAGGACTGCTATTTTGCGGTAGAATATCTGATGAGTGGGTGGCTTGCACAAAGCTCTACCATCAGCTGGACTAGATTATTTCGAGGTAGGATTAGAGTTTTATAAAATATTTGTATTTTGTAATTGTAACATTGTAACGAACAAATAGTAAATTCAGTTTTTGTTACAATGAATTCAGCCTGTTTCTTTTAGCTGTTATGTTAAACATCTGAAATGTTTTGTTTTATATGAAGCTCTTTGAGCCTATTTTTGTTTAATATTGTCTTTTGTTTTTTTCAACGGTATCTTATGAAATCGACCATGACAGCGTTCGGGAAATAAATATTCTTTAAGGCTTTTTAAAACATGGATAATGTTTATTTTTATAACAGTATTCTTTTTAAAACAGAGTTATACAGATGATACCTATTGGAACAATATTTTATAAACATTGTTATATTTTAAATTAGGAAATTAAATAAACGTAAACATATTAAGGTAAGGTTCACACTATTGCATTATTCCACGACTTACAATAACATTTAAGTATCAATTTTCATTGTGAAAAAGCAAAAAATATAAATTATACTCAGGCATTTGTTAGAACAAACGAAGACGAGATGAGTCAGAGAGACATTTTCGGGACATTTTTGAAACCATCAAAACGACAATAGCTGTTACAAAATTAAATTGACACGTGCGATTTCAAGTGAACTCAAAATGATGGAGATCTCATAAGAGGCGATACGTGCCATGAGCTTTATCTCTAACCCTTGCTGTATCACGCTGTATCAGCTTCCTGCTTCGATTCAATTAATGTAAAACAACGTACTTAAAATGTTGTGTTAGTTGCGCTTTTAGTAGCAACCAAGTGTTAAATTTTAAGTGCGATTTTATAAGTACTTTTTTTAAATACATTTTGAGGTAACTCTTACATTAAACTGAAAATTGGCAAACATCTAAATAAAACATAGGTTTTCAGGTAATTTTTATAACTAGAATCTTATAATTAGTTAGAAGAAAAATACTGTAATTTAATTAAATTGCCTTTATATTTTCGTTAATAATTGTAAAAACAAATATTTCATGATTGTTGATCTAACACAGATTATGCAAGTTCAACCTTAGTTCATAAATAACAAAATCAATTCGCAAACTCACTGAAACAACATTTTTTTATTTAAAATAACTACCAATTTCTTAAAATAGCTTCTTAAATTACGACAGTAAATGTTCGTAGAAATCGGGAAATTTCTTGACATTTCTCGAAGACGGTCACGTCGAGATGAAATTGAATAAATCAACATTGAAACAAGAATGGCGTTTCATTATAATTGACACTTAATAAGGGTTTTAACTAAATAAGAAACATTGTTTATTTATAAATATGAAATATAGTTTGGGATTATTTAATTTTACTACGAGCTACTTATCGAAATTCGATTGTGCGTATAATAGTATTACGTACGTAAAAATACCACGCAAGTTCCCAGGTGATGAAATACAAGTGTAATTATAACAGTAACAGAACCCTGCAGGACATACTCGTCAAAATGGCCATAAAAAAATTAAGATGCTTCTTAATATCCTAACCCTGCGTAAAATACGACGTCAGTTGTAGCACAAAGACGCACCTTTAATTAGATAAAGTATATAAAAAAATATAATATTCGAGTATAATATCATACACATTGTAATTAGAAGTTAAATTCGTATGACCCTAGATGTGGAATTCCATATTACATTGATTCAAAAAAGACCACCACTAAAATGAAATGTCTGGAGAAAGCTGTATGATGTGAATAGATACAAAAGAGTTCATTATGATTTGAATGTGAGATCAGTAAAAGCCTTAAAACTGTTTAGTTAGTACAGTATGCATATAAAATCCAATGTAAACTCATAAACATTGTTGCCAAATTACGTCCATGAGTAAAACTAATAATAAGGTGTTGGATAAATTAAATAAAGAGTCCTCACAGTGATTCACGGTTAGTGCCTTCAAATTTCGATAGCTCATAGGGGTTTGCCCCTCGTAAACGAAGATTGGGCGAGATGACCAAATTTACTTAGACGCGACTACTCACACTACGTGGTTTCGGACATTCAGTACTGTTACGTACATTATACATTTATGCCATCAGGAAATAAATAAATAATTGAAATAAATGATTATTTATTACTAATTGAAATAATAACGTACTAAATATGCAGATTTATTTTATATATAGGTAGGTGGACGAGCATATGGCCCATCTGATCGTAAGTGGTACACCCATAGACATTGGCATTGTAAGAAAATTTTAACCTCCCTTTACATCACCAATGCACCACCAACCTTGGGAACTAAGATGTCCCTTGTGCCTGTAATTACACTGGCTCACTCACCCTTCAAACTGACGAGCTTGCACATAGCCCTACCACCACTTTTCTTTGTCCAAGCGCATTTCCCAGTACAAAATAGCTGGGGTCAGGTCTCCTTTTATATCTATGACAGAGAGTTTTGTCCTGGCTTCTCTGCGTGTATACAAATTTAATTCAATATTGAAGAAATAATAAATGCTGTTTTAAAAATAATACAAACATATAATCAAGTCTTGGGCGCCCCTTTATAAAATGACATTTGCGATATTACAAAAATAAATATCATAAGAAAAAAAATCCTCATACGGATAATTGACAGCCTAAAGAAACCACGGACGACGACCACGACGAAACCAGTCGACCTGACATAGTAGATAAGAGATAGCTCAAATAAGTATAATTTTCAATACGCCATAAATTGATATTTTATTTTTTCAATATTTTGCTTATAAAATAATATCCATATTATATATAAATATTTGTATTAAGCCGTTCACGTTTTTTTTATTTAACTGCCTCGTTGGTCTAGTGGCTAGGTTATAAGGCTGCAGATCCTGAGGTTTTGAGTTCAGGGGTTCCTTGGATTTTTTAGTCAATTAATTCAGTTCAGTTAAGTTCAGTCAGAAGTCTTAAGGTTGGCAGTGCTTAAACTCTCGTGTCTCCGAAAGCACGTAAAAGTTTTTCTCCTGCACCGATACGTCTCATCAGATTACGAAATTAAGATTGTGCAATCGTTTCTATTGAGAATGGCCTCCGTGGCCGAAAGTGGTTAGGAGTAAAACTAGGAAATAACAATACTAAGTATTGCTGTTTGGTGATAGAATATCTGATGAGTGGGTGGCTTACACAAACTATAATAAAGTCAGTCATCTGAGTGTCATTAAATAAGTATATAGACGTTTAGTCCACTGCCCTATACCAGGAAGCTAAGCCTATTAGAGCACGTGAGATTGCGATCCCACTTCTGATATAGGCAGTAGACTATACGCCTATATGACTTCAGTGCTAGCCGCCGTACAAACAACGCGTCTAGAAACTGTCTTACGACTCGTTATTATAATTGTGTTAAAAGTGATTAGTAAATCGTTGAGTGATTCTGGATCTGTTACTCGTACCCTCATATCACCCACACATAATGTCTGATTGTGAGGATATACGCCTAAACCTGACACGCCTATACGCCTATACATCTATAAGTATAATATAAACCATGTTGGCATGACTAGTTTAACCAAAACTAAAATAATAATATACTTATAACTTACTTTTTAAAATGGTAGGATTACAATGAACAAATAAATTTAGAGAAGTATCGAAAAAATCTTAAGTACATCATTAAATTTGAAGCAGTTTTTTCCTGTAATTAAATACGTTTTTTGTATTGATTCAGAGTATTATGAAACTCCTTGTTAGGTGATTTTTAAATGCATAATTATCTAAATTAAGAACTTTTCTTCTTGGTCATACTTCTTTCCAACTTCGAGGGTATAGACAAACACGGGAGATGAATCATAAGGGCCCCAATAGTTTACGAGTGCTATGAATTTTATGGATACTTCGCATTTCGTCCATTTCTTATATCTTTTATTTTATCTAAAACAATGGAATAAAAATAAATACATACATTTGAAAATGTTCGAAAATCATGTCAAGTATATATTTTTATAGTATAATAAAATAAGAAATATTTGTAATAATTAAGATATATAAAAGGCTCAATTATAAATTTTAAAAGATAAAATTATACTAAGTAGACAGACTACGACGACGATACGACGATAAGACTTTTAACTAGTTATATCTGAACAAGGCCGCTAGGCCCAGTCTTTAAGTTAAGCAATCGCCAGCTCTTGGGTCACCGGCAGTGTGGAGTTTTTTGAAAAGATCTTTTTTTTAATCCCAATGTTGGTGGCGTATTAGCGATATAAACGATGATAAACATTTCTTACAATGCCAATGTCAATGGGCGTTCGTGACCACTTACCATCAGGTGGCCCATATGGTCGTCCGCCGTTGCTATTCTATAAAATAAAAAATATGTATAAAAGTGACTACAAAACAAACATTGGTGAATCTATAACTCGCCTTTTTAATCCTGCGACCTCAGAACATTCTCTATAATATTTATGGTGTTTAAGGTGCTTCATATACTCGTTCGCCTACCAATTTTATATAACGAAAATGAAATCATGACTTTAATATGATACCACTATAATAATAATCTTGATATCATGATAATATATCAATATTAAGTAAGTAAGTAACAGCATGTTGGTCTCACTGCTGGGCTAAGGCCTCCTCTCTTCTGAACACCATACTGCTCCAATGCGGATTGGTGGATAACAATGTGATTTTAATCCGACATATGCAGGCTTCCTCACGATCTTTTCCATCACAGAGCACAAGATGAACTATAAACACAAATTAAGCACATGAAAACTCACTGGTACTTGCCCCGGGTTTGAATCTGCAATATTCGTTTAAAATTCACGTGTTCTAACCACTGGGCCATCCCGGCTTATATGAATTTAATAATCATGAGTTAAATTGGACGAGCAACAAAAAATACACGGAACGGATAGAATTTGCGCTGATCGTGTATTTTTTAAACATGGCTATTTATTCAATATTCGTTGGAAGCTCTTTCATTTCTCATATTAAAAAATCCAATAAGCTCACCGTGACCATGTTGAAATTCCTTAAAACCCTTCCAGTTATTTCCGTGTGACGCGTTCACAAAAAAAACGTTCCATATAACCGTTGTATTTATGTTCGCTACATTTTTCACATATAATATTCACCGCGATCGATCGAAAAATAACGTATGAAAAAGAATTCAGTTTAGTATTAATGATTACCGGTATATTTATATAAAAATCAAAATAAATATATGAACAAGCTCATTAAGGACAGGTGATGACGACACAATATATAAAAAGGTGTAAAACAGTCATTCCATTTGCTGTAAAATTAAGAACTACAACAAGGAAAAATCACAAAAAATACCATTTACCATTTACTGCCATAACCACACGGTAGCAGAGTTGTAGAACTGTTAAACTTAAACTAAAAGAAACTTAAATTCATTGCTAACCTATGACGCTGAAGAGTCGTAAAGAATTGAATTTTTTTTATCTAATATAGATCTAATATCTAATCTGATCTTATTGTAATGCTTATTAATTCTCAAAATTCAACCACTAGTTCAGCAAGAAATAATTTAGACTTGAGATAAACCGACGAAAAACTCAATAAAAACTAAAAAATAAGAATTATTTAAATAAACCTGTAAAATAATATAACAAAACACATAATCGTAGACTTTTGTAATAAACACATACTGCATTTTAGTTTTAAAAGCCATCGAAAGACAATAATCCCGGTAATGCTGGCAAAATGTCGAGACAAAGGGTTCGGAAGGTTTAATTCCAATAAAACTCGAAACGTGAAAGGAATTACATTCTGTATGTACGTAAGCTGCTCTTTCATAAGTTGAAGGGAACGATTAGCCTTTTCCCCCATTTCATGTGTTGTTTTCTTTCCGTCTTAACACGCGCAGATCAAAGTACCTTATTTAAAAAATATGTATTGAGAAAAAAAATATAGTCATTATTTTAAATCGAAACTCAAAAACGTGTCTATAGTACATCATTCTTTTAATTACCAATACAATTGATACTTAGTAAATAAATGAAATACAATTTTAAAACAAGAATCTTTTATTTACAGACACATAATGATACCTATATATATATTATATTTTGTAAAAGTGGGAAAAAGTAACTAGAACCTGTTATTCAGAATTGTTTTTTTGTGATCTGTTTTATGTATTTATTTACAAAGTTAATAAAACAATTAACGAGTTTAGCTCGCGTTAAACTAATTTCATTACGTATATATGAAACATTTGTGAATAAAATCAGTAAAGTTGTTTTAAAAGTTAAATACGATTCCATATAAACAAAAGTTAAATAACTATTTATTGGTTTGAAATATTTCATCATATAATTCAAATAATGTGTAGAATCTATTCATCTATGTATTATATATCGGATTTTAGAAATTTAATAATAATCTCATTACTATTACTAAATATCGATTTCGTTACATCAATATCGCGGCAGAAGTTTCTAACCCAATGGTTCTTATGTCGTAAGCAATAAAAGCTATAAAAACGTACTTTAAAACTAAAATTTATATAAATTTACGCGATAATGAAATGCTGGCAACGCATGGCCCCCGACGCTACGGTCGCAGAATATTGATATCCTGCAAATTTGAAAAGCCTCCACACAAACGTGGTGAGGGAGAACTTGGGTGTCAACGAAAATCGTGTACATTGTAAATAAGTGTTGTGACAATAACGTGTCTGTGGCAAGTTTCTATTGAGTTACGTCGAATTTTTATTCGATTTAGAAGTTTACTAAATTTAGATACATTTAGAAAATGTCTTGCATGAAATGGAAATAGCTTTGATGTCGTATTGTTCTCTTTGGAATAAAAGACAAATAGCAGGAAAGTAAATAAAACTTATGAATTAGTATTGAGTATTAAATATTTCGAAATAAAAAATATTAATGATATCTAACAATAAGGAACAATACCTAAAATTACATTGGTTAAAATTCCTTTTATAAATAATTTATGCTAAGAAGTATATTTATAGAAAGAAGAAGTATATAAGGAGTATAAACAACACTGCAAACAGTATGTAAAGTTTTTGTATATTCTTGGATTAAAGAAATCATTCTCAAGTTCTTTTAATTATATAATAATATATAATAATAAATAATATGATGAAAAATAAGTTATCATTTTCGTTTTCATATCTTTAATTATACATTCATTTAAAAGATAATATTAATAAAAGAAAATTAATTAAAAACGGAAACAGATGTCGTGGTACTAGAACGTTATAAGAAGCTAAATCTTAGTAAATACTAAGGACTTATATAAAAGTTTGAAATTAGCAACGGATCGGCGAATAATTTTGCAGAATCTGAGTGAGTATTTCAAATGAAACAAGTAGAACATCTATTTAATCCTTTTTCAGTAATTACATTCCTACACTATAAATATAGTGTAGTATGTTTTAATGAGAATTTGTAGCACAATTTATCATATTAAGTAAAAACTGCAGTTATGACTTATATATACTTAAATAACTTGTACAATACAATCTCTTTAAGTTGGCCGCCTCTCTCAGAAGTTTGTTACGAATGAGTGTACATTAACCTAAACATAAGCTAATTAATAATATCACATTTATGTTACTCAGCAGGTACATTTGCCAATCTCCTTATTAAAAATCGAGAATATTCAGGAATTAGGACCTCATGGGGTCGTTTCTTACTAAACTAAAAACATTTTCAGAAATGAAAACTAAAAATTACAATTATAGCTTTATTTTAAGGTATAAATTAAAAAATATAAGTTGTAATTTTAAAATTAGTGCCAAAAAAAACTACGTATAAATAGGTTTTTAAAGTATGTATAAATTTCGTTAATAAATGAGAGTTGTACCTAACAAGAAACACTGTTAAGTTAGACATATAACGATTCGTATCGACATGAAGGCGCAACGCGCGAAATTGCTTATAAGATTTGTGAGCAGAACACAATAAAATGCATAAGGAATATTTATTGTTTTATCGCAATACGAGTTTTATAGTGTGGCTGATTTAGTGGCAAACGATTTAGGGCGGTTGCGGGATGTCCGCCATTTCCGATTTTACGCAAGGCTGAACACTGCGGGATTTATACTTTAACTTTTAAGAATTACTGTAGCTGTTTTATTTGTTAAAAATGCTATCTTCTTAGTTTCAAGCGATACGAAAGTTTTGTCATTAAAAAGATAGATAGTATTTTAATTTCTCTGCCACTTGATTACTTCAGTTTTTCACTTCGGAATACGGAATTATTTCAAATGAAAGAGCTTCATTAAATATTAATAACTTCCATTAAAAACTTGCAATGAATATCTCTAAATTTTACCCTTAATTTTAGGTTTTCATGACATTATTAGTATTCTGAACTTCATCTACAAATAATACTTATGGTAATAAATTGTTAATTTAGTTAAGCTGTGAACCGTTGAGGAGTTTCTTCCTCTGAAGCTAACTCTGGGTGAAGAATGAGGAACATGGTCTGTATTATAAAAATGTATTATAATCGGAACTGAATCAACGTTTAATATTTCAACTCGGTACGTTAAGATAAAGTAGTTCTGATTCAGCTTGCAAGATTTGACACAAACAAACTATCAAACATTGCTAGTTAAATAAAAGCTTCTAAAAAGTATAAGGGGTCGGCGCTACAAATATAAAAAGATTAAATATGGAGAAAGGTACATATATATATAACTAATTTAAATGTTTTTTGTCTATCACGTTGAATTTATCACGTAAATATGATTCGGCATAATATCATTATCGTATACAAATTTATTTCTTACAAGAAAAATCCTGTAAGGAGGGAACTAAGATAATATCATTACTTTCAACGGATATAAAATACGACAAACGAATGTATCTTGCTTCAAAAATCCACTGTGAATATTTTATGAGTCAAAGTCGGGTTTGTGAACACGTTTTGCGGTGTAAGCCTGAGCTTTATTATTCCCTTAGCAACCGTTTCAAGAAGCCCTGGATGGACGTAAAATAAAATTGAAATATAAAACAAAATAAGTCGGTAAATGCTCTTTGAACTATTATCGTTATTATTTTATCTCTTGTTTGTAGACGTTTTATTGAAATTAAGAGGAATATAATACCTTTGTAGGAATTAAACTTTGTCTATAAATAAATATGTATATTTGTTATCTTAATATAATAGGAGACTTAAAAAGTAATTTTCTATAAATATCCTAATGTTGTGCTAGTGCTACGCCTCTCGAGAAGAAGGTTTGCAGCGTTCATCATTCTGCTGCAATGCTTGTGACATCGACACATGTGGCAAAATGTTATTCCACAATATGCAAGTTTCGTCACGATGTTTTTCTAAGTCAAGCACGAGACGAATAACCACTTGTCCAGAATTGACCACACAATCTTCGATTTAGATTTTCATATTCTAACCATCTCAATGTAGTCTCCAATAGTCATCTTAATATAAAGATAAACAATTTTAGAAGCTATATAAATTACACCTTTGACTCTACATTAATTTAATTTTAAGAAGGTAACCGCCAGTTTTCTGATGTTACTTTATATACAAACATACATTAACAATAAATCACACTTTAATTTTTTTAATTAGTAGGATAATGTTAGTACTACGATAGTATTGAAAGGGAACACCTTAAATAAATACGAGTATTAAATTTATTTAGACTACATGATGTGGTTGTGTCTCCCAGATGGTTTTAGACATGTACATGTAATAATATAGCTATAAACTCACCTGTACCATCTTGTCCCTTACAAGGGTATGAAAGGAGAACCCTGTGTTGTCAACAACATCAGCTGTCCCGGGCGGGGGCGGGGTCATTCACCTTAGTTATATTTATTTGAAAAACTTTGTAGTGACGTGTTCGATTGAGAAAACAAACCGCATAAAACTATGTTGGATAGATTTAAGTAAAGATATTCTTGTCTCCAAGTGTGTCTGGTAGGGGAGATTATAATTTCTTTACTCTGAAAAATATATTATCTTTCATCAAATTAACATTCTTTTTTTACATAACGAAAATTGTAACCGAAATAAACGACCTTTTTTGTAAGTATTTAATAAAATACCGTGTTATAATTTTACATTTTTTTTTTATTTACGTCAGAAATTAAGTTGTTTTAATTTAGCTTGAATTTTCGATATATTTTTCATCAAATGAAATTTAGATAATTGAAAAAATATCCTTAAATAAGTTTTGACAAGGTTCAAGGCTATTTATAAGATACAAAGTAAATAAATTACACACAAAAGGAGATCTAATTACAAAAAGTCGTTAACATAAAGACGGACCTTGTATCCGGACGAATACCTGCTGGACACATACGTAAGGATATATTTACAAAAACAAAGGACATCAGGGTTACTCTTGGGACAGAGGGCCCCAGCCCTCGCCTCCCTAAATAAATAGGTACTCTATTACTGACAGATACCTCACTCTGACCTTTTAGATATACACGGGATTTTTAAATTTGCGAGCCGACTCGTGTCACGCATGTACATTCTATTTATTGTTATTCACAAAGAAAATATGCTAATTCAGTTTCGCTATGGCACGAAAAACACTGATGATAATCATTCCACATTTTTTCTGTATGAAAAATTACACTCAAAAAATAAAATTTCAGTAAATTTATTTTGTGATAGCGGTTTACTCATTTATTATTTATATATTTGTTCGTTAGATCCCAAATGGCCCAGTCGCTAAAACACGTGACATTTTTCGAGATTTCAGGTACAAACCTCAAGTAACACTGAGTTTTTAAATAATCAATTAGTGGTTATTTATCTCTTGGCTGGCGGTGATGGAAGGCGTTCGAAGGTAACTTTCATATATCGGCTATAATTCTGACAGAACTAACAAACATTGAAGCAGGTGGTGGAATAATTTTCATTCTTTAACGAAATTCTATGTTCTTATTTTTTATTTAATCCATACATGTCTTATTACTTACCTTTAATTGAAAATTCTTTAAATAACCATTTATTTCTTATTATTAGTCTGTAGAAAATAACTTTTTACTTTGTCGGAATTGTTCATTGGTAGACAATTTTGTGATTTTTATTTTATAGAGCACTATCAGGGCGCCTCGCGTTCAAGGAGTGTAAACATGTTTTAAAATAAACTATACTACATTTCAGTTCAGTATTAACTTTACAATTTTTGGAACACGAAATATTTGTTTTATAAACAAAATAACTATCGTATATACGAATAAAGTAATATTAAAGTTAATTTTTAGAGAAGGGTTTTCGAACGATCTGGAAATGAATACAACAAGTTATACTCATTTTCAAAAGTAGAATTGAAGAGAATGTTGGAGAAATATTCGACATCAAATAATGTTTAATTAATACCTACGTAAATAATTTTAATTAAATGAATTATTTTCGACAATTCCTACTTATTACAATAATTTTATTTTCATAGTAAAGTAATGTAATTAATAATATTTTGTAAAACCAATTCAATACAATACAATACAACATTTTTACGTACAATATTTTTAATTAATATCTATTTTTTATAGTACGGTCAATTCTTCCTACCGCCAAGTACACGCCGTCGAACTTTCATTAGCGCTCCTGGCTTCAAACGGGTAGCTTGTGTTGCTTGCGCAAACTCCATACAAATTAAATTCGACTTTCAACTAAACATTTTTTGAAAATATACAAATATTATTAGAAATTACAAATCAAAATTACTCTTAAAGTAAAGTAATTATTCATTGCTGTACATATTAATCATTACATTTGACCATTTACATTTCAAGGAACGAAACCTATTACACCGTGTCCATTATTTTATAAACATTTGATAACTATCCTATTCAAAAGTCCTTCTAACCCTAATTTATGTTTACTCGTTAGTTAAAAATGTAATTATAAATACATGTAACTTCTCTAACTATATTTTTATTAAATGAGCGATGTAAAACTTGCACTGCAGCTTAAAATAATAATAAGAATAAAATAATAAAGAAAAAGCTAAAACGTTGTATACATTATGCAAAGCAGATAATCTTCCCCAAAAAGAAAGCAATAAATAAGGTTAATAAAAGCGCCGTTACTTGAAATGAAATGAAGAACCTACAAAGGAAAGAAAAATATTTTCCTTACTGTTTCATAGATGGAAATTTTTCTACGAAGATGATATCTGTCTCCATAACAAATCATACTATTGTCCCTTGTGGAACCCCTCGCTTTTTCCACTCCATAAAATTAAATATTGCGCTTGAAGAAAGAATAATTTTATTACATTTCATTTATGAATTATAAGCTATACAATCTCTTTTTATACTTAGTAAAATAATTCAAATAATTTTAATTTTAATATTATTTTCAAAATCAAGAATAGTAAAAAAATGAAATTATTATTAATTACATTTCTTTTGAAATATTAGCCTTGCTAATAACATAAACGGTAAAGTAAAGTAACTGTTTCGAAACCATTCATATTTAATTCTTTAATACTGTTCAAGCGCCTGAACTCTCATTAAAAGCAACATCTTAACTATTAAACGTAAGTCGAAGTTTTCCATTAGGCGCTATGTATACACGGAGTCGACCACACTAACGATATCATCTTCTAATGCATATTGTCACAACTTCCAGCAGCTTCCTGTTAAACATAGCGGAGGATGTTGCTTTAGAAATTTAGTTTGTGATAATGCATATGTAGCGAAGATGCGCTGAAACTGTGTATAATAAAGTACCCACTCCCCTCCGGGCCCAGCTGCTTGGTCGAGTTGAGAGTAAATGTTGCCATTTGGGTAGTGCTATAAACACTCGCCAATGGTCTTTTATGAACCTGTGGAAGCTAAACAAAAAAGGTTTTAAGGTGATTTATTGGATATTCGCGGGTGGCTATATTTTTAAATACATAAATGAAGAAGTCAAAAATAACTTATGTACAAAAAACTAAAATAACAGGATTCGATATTTAAAAAATGTTTAAAATTCGTTCTTAAATAACAAGTTATTACACATTAACATTCATTTATGTGTTACAATTAACTTTGGTTATTTTTAGGTTAGAAGCATATTGTCATATGTGACGCAATTATTCGCACATGTTAGGCAAATACATATAGTAGGAGAGCCTACATTGCGAAGAGGGCAACTAAGTAGTGCAATGACGACCTGCGGTTTGACCCTATTCTGAAATGCGCTCAAGTTCCGTCATTAGTGTCTACGGAGTAATAAGACAGCTTACGAGATACTCAATTATCACTATAAACAAATATTCCTGAATACAATTCTGGTTTGATTAATTGACGTTATGTTAGTAATGTCCTTCTCGTTTTATCATTGAATTTTATATATTTACTCGCTTAGATTTTTTGTCAATATTATGCAACCAAAACAGTTAATGTAAGAATATCACAGTAAAAATCCCTTGCTTACGATTTACAATATTAAGTATTAAATATTTACAATAATAAGTTAACAACACAATAAAAATAAATAAATTTATATGAGTGTAATGTCATGTCATTGACAAATGTTCTAAAATAAGCCCTTGTCACGCTTCTAGACAATAAAGAAATAAATTTGAAATCTATAATAATTTTGCCATAGTAAGTCGTGGTTGGCTAAAGCGTCCTCTCTTTTGTGGAGGAGGTTAGGAAATTATTCTAAGGTTTCTACCATTGCTCACATACGAATTGGTCAAATTTTTCATCTAACTCAGGCAGGTTTTCATACGATGTTATCCTTCACCGCGAAGCATGAGAAGAATTATTTAATTAAAATATTTGTTTAAAATTAAATTATCTTTTGCTGACTTTCTAATTCATACTAAACGTTATTGCGTGGACTTACAAAACGTAAAATTTTATTCTTTACTTCACGGTATTGATTATAAACAAGATAATAACAAAGTTAAGCGGACCCTGGCGTTTCTAGGCCGGGAAAACGCTAGGAAGAAGAAGAAGAAGATAATAACAAAGTTGTACCTTGTCTTCGGTTCTTCTATACATAATTGTGTAAATTGAAGTATGTCACGTATCAAAATATTTAATAAAAATAATATTTTAAAAGAGTTTTCGGGATGTTATTCTAAGATATTCAGTAACATTTTAATTGTTTTATTGCAATCGATCCACGATAAACACGAATGCCGTACCGTACCGTAACAGCCTGTGAATGTCCCACTGCTGGGCTAAAGGCCTCCTCTCCCTTTTTTGAGGAGAAGGTTTGGAGCTTATTCCACCACGCTGCTCCAGTGCTGGTTGGTGGAATACACATGTGGCAGAATTTCAGTGAAATTAGACACATGCAGGTTTCCTCACGATGTTTTCCTTCACCGTAAAGCACGAGATGAATTATTATCCCAAATTAAGCACATGAAAATTCAGTGGTGCTTGCCCGGGTTTGAACCCACGATCATCGGTTAAGATTCACGCGGTCTTATCACTGGGCCATCTCGGCTTGCATGAACACGATTGCCACTTATTTTTATTTGCAATCAACGAGAGAATTACGAATTAGTCGATAGACAATTTAATAACATTACAAAAATCGACAAAATATGACAAAGTAATTTTATAATATATTAAGTGTATTAAAATGCACATAAAACGCAAACATAAAATAAGAATTAATATTAAATGGTTCTTTATACTCGAAATAATGTGATAATTGTCAAATTAAATTAAATTTAGAGTTTTACAATCAAGTCTGTCTTGAAAGCACAGCATAAACTTTTTGTCATAAGCAAACATCCTCGCTCCCGAGGGCGACACTGCGCGTTTCGGCTAGTTTTGTATATACTATATAGCAAATAGAAGTTCCGATTGTGGTAATAGAATATTAATTTGAATGTTATAGAGATAGAGTTGTTTCTCAAAGCTATTTAAACAGGAAAAGTTTTATAACTCAGGAATCTGATATTCATTCAAACCAATTCAATCAAAATACATGAGTACTTTATTGAAGTCAACTTTAACAATCACATTTACTTGTATCTTGTACCCTGTATATATTTTACCCAGGCGAAGTTGTGACGGGTAACTATTTTTTACAAGAGTTAGGTGGATGGTCAGACGGACCACCTGATGGTAAGTGGTCACCAACCCCTATAGACATTGACACCGTAAGAAATATTAACCATTCCTTACATCAATGCTACATTTACATTTGTGTTTATTACATTATATATACAATTATGCATTACTAAAACAATACTCCATATTATATGTAGATATGACGGATGCAAGCAATTACTGTTATAATATTCGTCCCTTGATTTGGTAAAATTTAATAGTAAATTGCTACAGCAAAGAATAATTTATTTTCTTTAAGAGTAATTTTTATTCGTTTTTTGTTTTTAACAAAATTTGTATGTTTTTGAAAAAGGTTTAATTGAAAATGACTTTTAATTTGTTAATGTAGTACACACACGCACATTGTGTTTGTAATTCATCTCGTGCTTGACGGTGAAGCAAAACATCGTGAGGAAACCTGCATGTGTCTAATGTCACTGAAATTCGGCCACATGTGTATCCCACCAACCCGCATTGGAGCAGGGTGGCGGAATAAGCTCCAAACCTTCTCTTCAAAAAAGGAGAGAAGACCTCAGCCCAGAAGTTTTTTTTATAAAGCGAAGGTTATTTCGCGCACCCCCGCACTCCTCGATAGTGCGTACGGCAGCGCGATATATTATATTTTATATATATCTTAGTCTACTATTATAATGTGCCAACATAAAGTTTGTATGATGTTAAGAATACAAAAAATATTATATCTAATTTACGTATATAATTATATTTGTATTTAAAATACAAGGATTGTTGACATTAGAGATCTAAACTCATAAACTATTTATATAAATCACATATATATTATATTACCTAATACGATACAACAGCATATATAGAAACTTCCAGCCTCCTAGTACAAAGATAACGAGTCCTCGGGGTGTTATAATTAAATTATAAACTTTTGCGACCGGGGTCGTACGGCAGAAGGGTCAACTTGCGCTTTAAGTAAATGCCGTATCGTAAAACTTTATTACGTGCCAAATAAAGGGGTTGTTAACTTTTACATTTGTTTTGCAAGCGATAAGATTATAAATTTATTGTAACGAATTAATTGCCAAGAGGTTTGCACCGCTGGCAATCAAATTGGACGTTGTACATAATAACGATAAATAAAACGTTTCCTTCTTAGAGATTGTAAAACATTTATTTAGCCAGAAAACATTGACATGAAAATTAATGAAGAATATAAATTCTTCAAGCATGAGGATCTTGTTGTTGGTTTTGCACTTAAAATTAATGTTACTTCTTCTACAATTATCCTTAAAACCATCACCCAAAGAAATTGACTTATGTCCTCCTGACCGATTCTGGGTATAGCGAGTGCTCAGCTGGGTATAACATCTTAGTTCCCAAGTTCGGTGACCCATTAACCATGTAGGGCTGGTTATTTACTATTCCCATTCTTATAGTGCCACTATCTATGTGGTGACCACTTACACACTGCGAGACTGGTGACCCACTGCGGTCAGTCTACCTACCTAGTAAAAAAAATATATCGCGAAAACTTTATACTAGACAATATTATAATTATATTATTATCTACTATAATACTATCTAATTACTCGACTGTTGCTAATGCTTTAATCTCTTACCACGTTTAACGACATTGGTCAAAATATAATTCAATTGAAGTGAATTCTAAAACCGCTATCCTCTGCTAAATACTGAAAAAGTTTCCGTACGTGACTCCATCAAATTCCTTTCCGACTTTTCGAGGTTTGTTTCATCTTACATTACTTTATATTCGCCTCGGGTTTTATAGCTCGTGAATTTAAAATATATTTTAGTTTATTTAAAACCGAATAATACGTCTAAAGAGACAATGTCTGTAAACTTTAATATAAAACATAACATGAAAATATGTTAAGCATTTCTTATGGATGTTATCTTATAAACGTAAATAAATTGTGTTTGCAGGCTCATTTAATAAAAATATATGTATTTAAAATAAATTTCAGCTTTATTAAGCCTTAAACCAATAGAAGACAGACAACTATTCATATCGAATAATATGCTTTGACTGAGTTCAGTGAAAGAAATTAACTATTATTGTTTACAATAAACTATAACATGAGTATAAATACTCGTTGATAACAGCAGTCACTAGGAGAACCTGTGTCTCAAAAACAGACTAAGAAAGCGGCTCGACTTATATAAATAAACAGAAGTCAGTTAACGTGATCAATGAGCAATTCAATGTATGGAAAATGGAAGCCATATAATAAATACAACACTGTACATAAACTGAGTCTAAAATGTATATTAAAATAATGGGTTATAATAACAATGATGATGTTTTATCGATGGTAATACCCGTATCCATTGAGCATGGAATGATAGTGTTAGGGGATTAGAGAGCGTGCCAACGACCATTCGCTCTATTGTGTTACGGTTAGACGCAGATTAGTCGCAGTTCTGTAAAGTCAGTCACCAATAAGTTGAGGCTGAGATAAACAGGTATGATGAGAAGGGAATACGAACTAGACTAAATCGTTATATAACTAAACGTTTTGTCTTGTTGTATTCCGGTTTGACGGTGTTGAGTTGTTGTTGAGTTAGACAGTGTAACTACAGGCACAAGGAAGATAACATCTTAGTTCCCAAGATCGGTGATGCGTTGACGATGTAAGGAATGGTTAAATTACATTACATTTTTACATCGCCAATACAATTGTATGGTGGTTGGAGGGATAATGACAGTCAAAAAATTTAGTTCCAAGTCCAATAGACTACTAAAATTAATGAATCTTAGAATAAATTTGAAGGAGCTTATGATTATTACAAAGCCACAGTACAATCTGTGATCTCAATGACACGAGTTGTTCTTTTGAATGTCAAATCAATAATGACGGAAAGAGCGAAATCAGTGTTTAACAAAATAGCCAAGTTCACTTTTGGTGGTTCACTTTTATTTATTAACTAAATGTCTTTTAGTTAATAAATAAAAGTGAACCACCGCAATGCAGCCTCAATTCATTATTTAAATCTTCAAAATGCGAAGAATTTTAAAAATTCGATTGTATAACATTGGAGCGTCTTAAAGATGCAGCAGCGCAATGCACTGGTGTCGTTGGCCAAACACAAAACGACAACATTGTTGGTATACTTGCTTTTATTATGTTGACACACGTTTGGCACTATGCCTTTATCTACTCACGATTACGAAATGCAGTATGATGTTTTTGAATTTTCCATGAAAGGTACTTATGACGTTTTTTGAGATAAGATAACTCAGGTACAGGCATAAGTAGATTTATAAATGTGTATGATTCATATTAAGAAAAAGCAGAATAAATAATGTCATTAAATTTTCTTGCTTTGAAGTATTTTAATCTTTTATAATTTTTAATTTGCTTATATCACCTCGCTAGTTGGTTGGTTCGATATTTTTAAAGGTTTTTTTAAACTGTTACCTACGTAAATAGTACTGAGTAACGAGTTATTTAATTTTTCTCACGATTTTTATTTATTTTATTTTTAAAGACAAAAATTAGCGCATATTATACTTAGTTGTAAGTGACACTCTTGAAGCTTGCTCTAGAAAAAGGATAAAATGCTTCATTCAACACAAATTATGTGTAACCATGGAGTGGAATATGTTATTGTGTCTGTAATTACACTAGGTAACACATGATGAGCTGAAACACAGAGTATTGATGTTTGTAGGACTAATTAATGAGTGGGTTATATCCACCCAGACCTGCAAACACCACCGCTCTACGTTTTTGATTCAAATATTCAATTAAGCCTTAGCTCTCGCTGGCGTAATTTATATTCATGCGTTACGTTTTAATTCGCTTAATTAATTTCATTAGAAACAATATGGCTCACACATAACAGCCTAAAAATGATCCACTGCTTCGCAAATGTCTCTTCTCCTTTTGAGAAGTTTATTCCGCCACGCTCCTTCAATACGGGTTGATTTTAACGCGACACATGCAGGTTTTCTGACGTTTTCAGAGATGAATTATTAGCAAAAAATAACTTTAAACTGGGTTTATATTTAAATAGAAGAAACAGAATACAGTATTTGAATCAAGTCCCCAGGCGGAATCAATTTAAAGCGCCTATCGTAATCCGCATTTTCTGTTACATGCATAATATTCAAAGAAAAAATGAAAAGAATAAAAGCTTTTTGCTTCTACTTGTTATGAAATTCACTAACAAGACAAAACGTTATATTTAGTAAGTAGTCATTATTTATATTAAGTATATAATATATACGAAAGACTTTTAAAACATAACTACTACACATATTCATCATGTACGCTTGTTATATAAGTAGATTTATAAATGTGTATGATTCATATTAAGAAAAAGCAAAATAAATAATGTCATTAAATTTTCTTGCCTTGAAGTATTTTAATCTTGTATAATTGTTAATTTGCTTATATCACCTCGCTAGTTGGTTGGTTCGATATTTTTTTAATCTGTTACCTCCGTAAATAGTCGTAACAGTATTATCGATAATAACGGTAGTAACGAGTTATTTCATTTTGTTAATTTTGTTTTAACTTTTTCTTACGATTTTTTTTTATTTTGTTTTTAAAGACAAAAATTACATAGTTGTAAGTGACACTTTTGATGCTTGCTCTAGAAAAAGGATAAAATGCTTCATTCAACCCAAATTATGTACAGTTAACCATGGAGTGGAATATGTTATTGTGTCTGTAATTACACTAGCTAACACATGATGAGCTGAAACACAGAGTATTGATGTTTGTAGGACTAATTAATGAGTGGGTTATATCCACCCAGACCTGCAAACACCACCGCTCTACGTTTTTGATTCAAATATTCAATTAAGCCTTAGCTCTCGCTGGCGTAATTTATATTCATGCGTTACATTTTAATTCGCTTAATTAATTTCATTAGAAACAATATGGCTCACACATAACAGCCTAAAAATGATCCACTGCTTCGCAAATGTCTCTTCTCCCTTTGAGAAGTTTATTCCGCCACGCTCCTTCAATACGGGTTGATGGATACACTTAAGAGAGATTTTAACGCGACACATGCAGGTTTTCTGACGTTTTCAGAGATGAATTATTAACCAAAATTAACTTTGAACTGGGTTTATATTTAAATAGAAGAAACAGAATACAGTATTTGAATCAAGTCCCCAGGCGGTATCAATTTAAAGCGCCTATCGAAATCCGCATTTTCTGTTATATGCATAATACCTGAAGAAAAAACGGAAAGAATAAAAGCTTTTTGCTTCTATTTGTTATGAAATTCAATAACAAGACAAGATATACCAAGATAACCAGACGTTATATTTAGTAAGTAGTCATTATTTATATTAAGTATATAATATATACGAAAGACTTTTAAAACATAACTACTACACATTTTCATCATGTACGCTTGTTATATGTATAAACGATTTAATAATTTGCCAAAAAATAATAAAAAAAGCAATAAGTATGAATCAGTCTAAGAGACTATTAAAAATACATGTTCAAAATAATATAATATAACAAAATACATAATATGAAACAAACTGTATAATAATGTAAAATTATTTATTAAATTGAATAGTATAAAAAGTAGCAATGAAAAATGTAATAATCATTTTAAAAGATTTATTTAAATATAAAATAAAATAAATAATAATAAATTCTCACTCAGTCATACCACTTCCTAGCTGTACTTAATCCGTGTATTTGCGATAAGACTAGTCTATCGACAATAATGCAAAGTTTTCACAGATACACTCTTCGAAATTGTATTTTTCTATTATTTAATAATATCATGTATACATAATGATTTTCCGCGCCGCTTGGCAATTGTTGTAGTAATATTATGTTCTCATGTTAGTGAATGTGTTTCTTGATGAGAATAAAGTTTTCTTTAACCCCATAAACTTATAACTATAATATGTTTCTACATAATTTGTTTAATACTTGAAATAACATAAAAAAACACTCGAAAGTACTTACTACCTCGTTACCGTAATGTCATCATTTTTCATTCAAATGTTTGAGTTTTTGAGTTTATCGCGTTCACAAAGACAGACACACAAACGCGGCTGATTATGATATCGTAAAAACATTGCCAATCGTGGGCTTAAAAAAGAAAAGTCTGTAAATGTCCTACTGCCACTGCTCACAAATATCTCTTCTCCACTTTAGGCAAAGGTTTGGACATTTCATGCCACCCGTCATGTCATGTCGTTTACTTGATGTAAATACAGACACAAAGGACTTAACTAGCACTTGGGAACTAAGATGAGTTCCCAAGGTGACTGTTGCATTAGAGTGCATTTCGATATAAAGGAGGTTTCATATTTTTTCAAAGCCAATATGTATGGGTGGTAGTGACCATTTAATATCAGGTGCCCCACTTACCAGTCTGCCCGATATAATAAAAAATATATCTGTCGGAATGACATCAGGGACATTAAACCATGCAGGTTTAATAATCGTTTATCTAACAAGATTTTTTTTACCATAAATAATAAAAACCGAGTTCAAAAATTCACTTAAATGCACACTTTAAATAAATGCTTAACATTGTATAATAACAATGCAACCGTACGCTACGAGAACTATCAAAATCTATCCATAAAGAAAAACTTGTACCCAATATAATATGTACAAAAGAATGGAATCCCATCTCGTGATTAAAAGTCGGTTTTAAAGCAATACAGAACATAGCTTGGTAGTATAACCGATAGGTCGGTGGTATTATCCTCTACTACCGGTAAATATGACTACGATACCTAATTCGACATCCAAACCAAACATTTATTTCAATTCACAATAGTCACGCAAACAACATCTGTTCCGGCAAATATTCGAGTATTAGGTGAGATTTCGTCCATTACACTCGGTCAATCGCTTGACCATCTGCGCCTGAATGAGGGTTAACACGCCGAAAACGGTCACGGATATTTTACAAACCTCTATTGAATGTATGCCATCTTTGAAATTATAAAGCCGGGGTTCACATACAGATTAATGTTTGAACACAAAAACTACAACTGAAATTGAATATCGTCAATTCGATTTCATAAAATGAAAAATGTTTTTTACGTATTAATTGCATAGAAAGTATTTACTAACTTACATTAAAAAAAATTTGTTATATTTAAAATAATAAATCTGGTTGGCTTGTATTCGGATTTTCATTGAATACAAATATAACGATGACAATTCGATTTTCAAAAATATATATTTTTTTTATATTTAGATCGTACATCTATGAATTATCACAGAGGTGTCTATAATTAAAAAGAGAAAATTTGGCAATTCAAATGGATAATTAAAATCAAATAGGAAATATGGAAGCTTAAGCAATTTCTTTAGTAGGTCTTGATAAAAATAATAATTTGCAAACCAACACCGAGCCAAGATGATCAAGTGGGAATCAGACATTACAAGCACTTAATTTTCATTTGAAATTAATAACCTAATACTGAGACTAGTAGATAATTACTTAATTAGTTACGACTTTAAGTGATGTGAATATACGATCGCTATTACAATAAAAAAAAATTGGGAAAAATAATATGTATAAAACCTTTTATATTGAACACAGATTATACGTGTCCTCTTTTTCCTTCCCCTATTTACTTACAAGTATAAACAGACTCAATTTCTATGTGGATATATTTAATTAAAGATACTTTGGTAACATTTTTCAATGGTATCTCGTTGTTATCATTATTTCAGGAAAATATTATTGAAGATATATTCATATTGCATGAATTTGTAAAAGCTCGTTATGTTCCATGTGAGAGTAATCAATTACGAAAGTTACACGAAAATCGATGCATTTTATTATAACGAATGCATAAATAATCATATGCTTTCCACATCTATTGCAAATTAAATTTAATCATTTTAATGATGTTAATGTATTTGTATTTTTATGAACTTGTAATTGTTAACGATTTATTTATTAAATGACTATTTATAATGTGATGCTTTTACGAATGATAGCCTATAATTAGTAGAGCATTAGTCAAAAAACCTTTTCAACCTCTATTTATCTGTCTATCTAATGTATCTACTGTTGGTTGTCCAAAATAAATAAAATAAAAATATTTCCACAATAATATTTTGGTTAGAATGTATTGTTCTGGGCTAAGTTAGATTCGATCAGGCTTTGAGGTTGAACCTCCTTATCTTGACATTTGTGGTTTAACATGAGGTTAAACCTCTTTATCTTGACATCTACTTCTCAGTTTCTCAGTCAGCAACTATGGGTAAATAGTTTAAAAAAAATTGTGGTTAAACTAATTTTATATTAATTACTATATTTTAGTTTTATACTATAAACACACTATTATTTTTCAGTGTAGGTATTCCAATTTTGGAGTAAAATAATATATAATGTAATAAATTTTATACACAAGCTGGTGGATTACCTACTAGATAAATAAATAAGGTATTCCTTGCTATAAACGTGAATTAATATTTCAGCTAATGTTTTGGATAACTGGTGAGATTTAGTAGCAACAATTTTAATAGAGGAAATGTTTTACTATCATCGTCACCGTCTCTCGTAAATAACAGTTTCTTGAAATTATTAGAAGTATGTCACTACTTGCAGGAGCACGAGGTAAAATATCGCTGTTTATGGTTGAAACTTGAATGTAATGGAGGGACATACCGTGGAAGTGCGTATATAATTCGCTGTCTGACGCAGCAAATACGGTGAGCTAAATTTTACGTTGTATTAAAGCAATACAGGTTTCATTTGTCTACATATAAACTGCACAGATTTCATATGAAACTAACATTTTCGTACATTTCGTGAATACCAATGATATCAAATTGACTTAACAAATAGATATTCTTGAAATTTTCTGTCAATTATTTTTGCTCCGTCCCGATTAATAATCATATCATGACGATGCATTAATGTCAATGATTCACAGATAAACTAATAGTGCACGTTTGGTTTTATAACGAGCGACCAGCTGCGCAAAGCCAGACACGCAATCTCTTGGGTGTTTTGTATATAACGGATACATTATCGGATATATAGTAATAATATTTTAGAAATAACAGATCGTCAGTGTTTGTCCACTGCTAGACTATAGGTATCACCTTGGGTACGTCAATGCCGATCTTCGGCTCTTATTTTTAAATCGTGATCACACTGCAACTCAGGGGCCGAATTCTACTAATATATATATATCGATTACGACAGGTTCCCGATTCAGTTCCGATCCAACTTTGAATGATTACGATAAGGTGACAATTTGTTAGTAGAATTGAACAGTAACTACATATATGAAAAGACATATCATGTCTTTTAAGATGTAATCTTTTAACGCGGTTGAAACCAATCAACGGACCAATTTATTTTAGTATTGAAACATCCAGGATGTAATTAATTTTATACTTTTATACCTACATAGATAATTATTCTTTTGAAAAGTGACAAGAAATATATTTTCAAAAATAGTTCTTTAGAGTTACGCTCTTCGAATATTTTACTAATTGCTAATGTTTGAATATAAAGTCTACAATTTACAGAGTAAATGAGCAGGCGCTTATAAGAAATTAAGTTAGCGACGACTATAACGACTTTCGCTATCTATTTCCATTAGAATAAATAGATTATTATAACATAAGTGAGCTTAGAAAAAGCAAACCCTTTTTTTAATATTTTATTTATTTACCGACCACAGATGCGCTATCATATCTAGGATTTGAGATGTTATATCCCTTGTGCCTTTAAATACAAAAACTCACCTTTTACATTGGAGCCAAATATTGGTAGGTTTGTTGGCGGTGGTTTTCACAATTGAAAATTTCTTGTCATTCCTTTTCACGTAACATATGTCACTCGTCACATACCCTGCCGTATAATATAATATACTATCTATAAGATAAGCCTAAAATGGATTAATGAAAACCCTTAATCAAAATGCAACAGCACGAAACAAGGGGCGGTCGGTTTTTGCTAAATATCCATGACAATTAGAGTAACGATATAATCCCGCGCCCTGTGTTTGTCTAACCCGATGTTTCGGGGTCCGTGTTAAACAAACACGCTAATATAATTAATTTATCAAGTTCTTTTTGTACGTATGTTGTCAGTTTTACAGTCAACGTTTATTTAAATTATATGAACTCCAGAATTTAAGCTGGATCAAGGGCTGCGTTCATTACTTTGAGTAAAATGTATGGATATAATTTTACAGTAATTTAAAAAAGGTAAGTAAAACGGATAACGATTATATTTACATAGAAATATATATACTATATATACGACTATTAAAGGGCAATTATTTTAGCACTCCGATTTTCTTAAGCTGAATCCGTATTTTATCAATGGCGCCAAATCCCTCACATTCAATAACGCGCAGAGCTCAGCTGTACAGAAAAGTTTAATCTTTGTTGAATGATGAGCGAAACACTCCCACTTGACGGGTGATTTTATCCAGATAATTATGTTTATTTTATTATCAATTAGGTCACTCGTAACGATCCTTACATATCAGAATAAGTCTCAATCACAAAACAAATAAACATTTTCCAATAAAAAACATGTTACGCGTACTTTTAAAAAAGTAATGTAGTTTATTATTGTACTCAGATGTGGACATAATACTAAGAGTTCAGGTGATGTATTTGTACAGGCTGCTTGTTTTCTTCGTAGGTAATAAATTAATTATAGTTTTCATTACCCCCTAAGATTTCCCATTGGAGCGACTGCGTTTTATTACTTGCCATCAATTTGTCATAGCTATAAATTTTTGATATCGTGTACATTACTGACCGCGATTTTATTATTGGAAATCTTTTATTCATTGATACATGATGAATAGATATTTCGCATATAACTTTAAATATATATAAATATTTATTGAATATTCTCGTATTATTACAATTTTAAATAACTATCGTGTAATACTTATACGTATATGTATATAATATACAAAAATAAAATAAAATACAATAAATAAATGAACTAAAAAGTAAAAAAAAAAATTATGAGGATATTTATCGAGTTTTTTTGTTTTACAAAACAGTGTATGAATAATACCTGACTTATAATTTTACTAATTTTAAATTATCTTGTTTGAAATCAACGAGAGTCAAGAGAAGAACGAATGGCTAAAATAACAAACAAATCTATCTTGAAACAACTCAAAAACAACAAAACAACAATATTATAAGTGTCAGACTCTTCTGTTACCAAAGAATCCTTAGATATTTTGGTCACATCGCCTGCCGACAGTTCAATAAACTTGACAAACCGATTGTGGTCGGTAGGATGGAGGAAAAGAAAGCCCGCGGCCGAACACCTAGCCGTTGATGTGACCAAGTAACGTCACTTACTGATCTCGCTGTGACAACTGCCCTGAAAAACCTACAAAATGGAAATAGCTCACATGCCATTGGACGAAGGAATTGCAAGGATAAGACCTTTTGCATTGACGAATACCAAGAAGAAATTAAATGATGAACGTTGATTGTAATTTTTATTCTAGGATTAAATAACGACGATGACCATATATTGATAACTGTCCACAATATTAAACTTTCAAAGTGATAAATGTATTCACGCTCATACTTTTTGTTACGTATATAGGATATTTTATCACCCTTTGCGAGGGGTGTTTGATGAATAGCGTATTGCTATCGCTCCGTCAATAACTAAACTAAATTGATAGAGCACGTCTAGAAGCCGTGGTGTAAAGTAATTATTGACGTCTTGTACGTATAATGCATGTTGGGCGATATATCATCGTTATAGTATATTACGTCAATATTTACTTAATTTTATCCCATTTTGCTTCAGAAACTGGATGATCGTGATTATCGTAATGTGATAATTTGAACTAAGAACTAACGATAACTGTAAAAATAATTCAAAATTAGAACGTTAGAGTAGCTATTTTTTTTAGAATGAGATATAATCATTATATATTGTGTGTAAATTTATACGTTCTGTATGGAAATCGACGAAAATGCTGATATTTTATCGTATATGTACTTATGTAATATTGAGACCATTTCGTCAAATTCATTCTTGAGATAAAAATTTAGCTCTGGCATGAAATTTTATTATTAAAAGGTACTTTTTTATGAAATAGGTAGGCGGACTGGTGCACATATGTGTACATTGGCGTTGCAAGAAATTTTCACCATGCCTTTGTTGTAGCTCGCCTTTACACGACTAACTTTAAAAACGAAGATGGACTTTAAACTAGAACACAGCAAATAACTATAGTACTCTTTAGCGGTAATATATCCGATGAGTAGATGGTACGTATCCAGACGCGCTTGCACAAACAAATAAAACAAATGAGAACTATAAAATCATATATTTCAGATGATATAATACATATCACACTAGGTGTGTCATCATTGAGATTAGTTACCTTTATACACAATAGATGGCTTCTATTGATATTTTAGTTATTGGCATAAATTACGAATTAACTTATGTCAAATACTAGAATGAGTAATTTACTAATATATTATTATTCGATTTAAAAATATTAATACACCACTGTTTATAATAAATTAAAGTTTCAATTGAATCGGTATTAGAATAGACGGCTTAACTACGACTTATTGAGATATTTTTTGGCTCGTGTATCACTAACGACCCACATTTTATTTCATAGGTTATCAAAGGGCTTGCAATATTCGGGTGTAATCCTTGTCATCTGCTACCGAGGTAATTATTTAAAAGGGAGCAAACGTAAGCTTCTACGCGTGTCAAACCCTAATTGTTGTGCCCGATAACCAATAAGGGCCTGTAGGGTCGGCGTAGTGCGAAATTAGTTTTGACGTGAGGGTTTGAAAATATTACTTCTGGTTATCATTTTAATTTCCTTCAGGCTCTTAATATCATTCATTCATCAATTTCATAATGAAAATATTATATAAGTATTAATAAATATTTTAAGCTAAGGTTCAATAAGCAATATGATTCTAAAAGAAAATAATTAAAAGCTTTCCTAATGTATGTGTGTGTATTTTTCAATTCTTAGCAGTATGCAGTAAAAATGACTCTCTCGATGAGTCTGCTTAAATAAACCTGAGTGAATTAATCAGTTTTGAAGCGTATTATCTTTTTAATAGGATATATTTTTTCGTACAAATGTATGATATTTTAATAGTATTTCGTGGGTGGCAAGTCGGGACTTGCTCCTTCGCTATGGATTTCATATTTAAAATTAAAATTAAAAAAAAATCTCATTACTTTCTGGAAACATATTCATTATACTAAAATAAACTAAATTCAAAAGAACTGTGAATTATATAATAGTTTAAGATTTAGCGATGTGGTGATTCAGAACAATTCCTCCACTTTCATGTGCGTGGAGAGATATGACACGTATATGTTCCCCATACTTCATATCCCATAAATAACGTGATACAGGGTGTGTCATTGTTGTCCGTTCCTCAAAATGTATTAAACCACAGCGATTGACTGCACCCCATTGAGAGAAGCGTGACGCATAGCTTTTAAATAGTGACGTTAATTATATCGATATTTCTTAATTTCCATTATGGTATTTCAACAAATGTGTCTTAACCTAAAGAAAAAACGTGTTAATAATAAAACAGATTGATTAATAAAATAAAAGTAGCTTATACAAAATAATAACACTATGAAGTCATAAAGTCCTAAAAATTTAGAAGAACATCAAATAAACAAAACAAAATAAAAAAATATACTTACGTTTCCTATAATTTCTCAAATATACGGGCGCTTAAATTTGCAAATGTACAATTAAGCGGGCCCAATCATCAACTAACTTATCGAATTGTTAATTTACGTCGATAGCTCGTGGCTATGGTAGTAACATCACTATTGTTAATAAGTGCGTAAGTGTTGTTGCCCAACATTTGCGCTATTGTTACTAATACGGGCTCCGTGCTCACGCGCAACCCTCGTACAAGATTACAATGTAATAGGAGCTGCGATTAAAAAGCGTATTTTTCGGCATTGTGTATACCGCTTATTGTTCCGCTAACAAGAATAAATCGATGTTTTATACATTTTAAATGCGTCCTTATAACTTTATTTGCCGTGAAATGGCAGATGATACTTAATTCGCCAATAAATAGATCACTTAAAATGTTTTCACATTTGTTTCTTCTTTATATAAAATAAAAGTTAATGTTTAAAAATCTATACTTTATTATCGTTGTGCATAAATAATTATATATTGTAATATAGAACCAATAAAACAAAGGTGTCATTGTTTGGGGCTTTTTGTTAACTTGTTTTTTTTAATCTATATTATTAACATTGGCTGTGTTGCCATATTGTCGAATAAATCACTAACTTATTAAACCATAATATATCATTATTAAGTAAATAAAAAACGACATTTATAAAAGACATTTATTTTATAAAAAATGCGCATTTCAGTTGTTACAATATTTCTCGATAACATCTTGTTCAAAGCATACATTCAAGAGACTTAGATGCGTATATTATACCTAAAGCTGTGACATTAAGATAATATTTAATAAATACAATATAAATAATGTATGAAAAAAGTTCTTGCGTAGCATAAAAAAAAACAATTTCATATTGTTACGACCTTGCGATTGTATATTAAAAAAAAAAATAGTGAAAAATTACTATTTTGATTGTAATTAAATTTCAACATATTGATGCGGTTTCGTGGTAAGATTTTATCAAACAAACTGTTACTGTAATAGTACTAACAAAATCTAACTTTGTATGTAACAATATTATTTTATGGCCATTTAGTATGCCAAATAAATTAAATTCTACAGTTTCACTTATGGAGAACACACGAAGGTGTAAGATTAAGATCTGTGCGATTAATCAAGTCAAAATTAAAAAAAAAACTATTTGATTATTTAAATTTGGAATAATATTCATTTTTATTATATCACATTTTCATTCTGTGTATTTCATATGTGTATGTAGGTCAATAGACTAAATTGGCTTGACCACATTTCAATGTCCTTTCCAATAAGACAAATCAGAATACAGACAATATTACTAATTGTGTGAATATTACCGATGTTATGATATAAAGTTGTATATGTGTTTATAAAATTCGTGTACAAAGAGCCTGTATCAAAATTGTGAAAATGTTAACTACATATTGCGATAACATTCAATTACGAAAAATGTGATAATGTAAAAATCTTTACTTATATTATAAATGCTAGTATGTTTGTTTGTTTATTTGTTTGTTACGCTTTTACGTCTTAACTACTCAACCGATTATTATGTATTTTTGCAAACACGTTATCAAGGGTGCAGAAAAGGACAAAGTACATCACACGTGGATGAAACAGTGGGGAGATACTAGTGGTCTATAAATATACTATAAATTACACTAGACGGTAAAGAAGTATCTATTCTCACACTGCATTTATACATACGTATAGTATATATAGGAACAAAAAATATTGTTATATTGTAATAATAATATCAATAAAGTTAAAAAAAAAAAAAAAAAAATGTTGTTCATAAAAATGTATAAATAAAACTAAAATATAATCATGTATCGATGTTAATGATTCATGCGGTATAACATACAAAACGAGTTAACATTCACTCAATATCACTACAATCGACGCTATTCTTAGCTCTGTTGGATTTCAAGATCTACGTCACTTAAATATTTGATGATAGCTTCTCTAAATAATACTGACTTACTACACTTATTGCGTTGTAGTCGAATAAAATTTAAATTACAATTTATTTAAATCATAAGTACGAACATGATTTGTTTTAAAAACTAAAGACGATATATATTGTATAAAATAATTGATACAATTTGAAATCTAACAATGATTCCACACTGATAATATTAACTTATAATTTATATGCTAACATTTAGATAAGACGAGTAGTAAATAGAGATCTTGTCCAATACCAATTTAATTAGTGAAAGCTATATATTTCTAACAAATGCAAACATCCCCACTTTTAATCTTAATGACATGAACAAATATAGTTATTATTTACATAATTATAAATTACTTATTTACATTACATTAAAATTATATTAAAGTTCGTGCGTCTACTCAGTGTTTCATTCAAGACGACCGTTATAAAAAAAATTATATATTTAACACTATCGGTTAATAATTTCTCGAAAAAATATTAAATTAACAAAATACCTTAAAATTATATAAAGACTATCTATAGCCTATTCCAACCATGAGAGGAGTAAAAACAAAAATAAAACAACTTTGATTTTTAATCGACGCGAAATATTTAGTCGAGTCGAGATCGGGATATAACAACGTATTTGGAAAAAATGGCGTTTTAAAGTTGTTATAGGAGATTTGGAAGAAAAAATTAAAGTGAATATAAGTATGTAATATATTAGTATGGAATATTGTTGTAATATAAATAAATGTATAATAATTAGCAGATTGCTAGTACCAGCAAATCGTATGGAATATGTCAATCTATGGTCGGTTCATATTTACTCCTTCTTGGATTTGAATAATGCATACGTTGGGGAATGTCTATAAAATTACTGGGTTTAATAGTAAAATATTGTGATTTTAAATGATGACAATTACGTCAAATACTTTGTGACATCAAAGCTCTATTCTATAAAGTACAAAATATTATATACAATCTAATCTATACTATAAATACCCTCATGATAGTACCTATAATCTCTAAAAGGCACGAATTGTACCTCTTGAAGCAATATGTATGTGTGTGTGTCATTGAAAGTGTTTTTATTGTGTACAAAGGAGATATTTTTGTTAATTAACACGTTACGAACTAATTTCTATATAACGTAACATACAGAGATACATTAAGCTTGATCTATAACTATTTAGTTCCATTACATACCTCAAATATAATATTGTTATAGAAAATCGTGTAATTAAATATTAAATCTAATTCGACGCAATAAAGCTGATCATGCTCTTAATAATAAACGATATAATCCGTCTTTTGGCAGTTACGAATACTGGTCGCGCTCATCACAAATACACAAGCTTTTATACTCGTAATATAATTTCAATCGGAAATAATATTCATTCGAATTAACTTACTCGTTCGACGAATTCGAATTTTAAATCTTTAAATCGATTTTCGTGACTTTTATTTCGTATTCGATTTTTAAACAGCTGAATTTTTACCAATAATGGTTCCTGTGCTGGTCGCGTATACCCTACGTCCGTCGAATTCGACTGAAGAGTTTCTTTTTATAGCATCGTCCCCAGTTTCTTTGAGAGGTTCCTTTTCATCTCTGTGAAAAATGGACAAAAATCTTTAATTTTTCTCTTCGCAGCGTACTATATTTTACTTGTATACATATTTACACACACAACCTGTATTAAATAACCATTTCAAACTAAAAACAAATTATTTTTATTATTAAAGTAGCAACACTTTAATTAAAATGCAACGTGCGTAAAAAAAGAAAATAATATCAAGCTTAAATATAGTATTTAACAAGCAGTTATGGGCTTTAGTTTATAAATAAACAACGTATTTGTGGCGCTATGGTATAGTTGCATATAATATTATGTATATCTTACACTGGCGTAGTTGGGATATAACTACAAGTGGCCGGGATGAGGCAGCGTGGAGAAGACAATAAATATAATTCATTAGTAAACGTGCATTTTATATGAAATTGTATGTTAGATGAAAAAACAATTCAATCAGGATGAAAAAAAAATGGGATGAATAAGAAAAAATTGGTATATACAAATAATGATTAAAAAAAAACAATGATTGATGTCGAAAAAAACTGGTAACATTTAAATAAATGTCTTAAGAGATGTTCCAGGTTCAACTTCGAATCAGTTTTAGAGAAGACCGAGTCAATTTGAAAATAACAAAGTTTTTATTGAATATAATTACAGATAAAAAATGAATTATATCGAGTAACTTTGTCTATTCTACACAATGTACATTATAAAGGCTAATGCGCTATTTTAAGACGACCACTAGCATATTTACAAAGGCTTAACGCTAAGCTTGTCCAATCTCAATATTTACAATTGGTCGGCCCCGGCGAAAAGCATACATTTATTGCATTAACTGTAGCTTTATTCAAACCCGTTACGTTCTTCGAAGAATTTGTCATATTCTCCTCACAAGGGCCAGACCATAGCGTCTGCACACACAAAGCATGCAGGAAATCGAATGCTGAATTTCGAAATATCGTTATAATATTTTATCGGTTTTTAAAATATTTATACACGCAAAATGCTAGTTAGCTGCTAGCGCTAGCTTATGCCATTACAGTTTATTTCTTCCAATTTCTTCTGCAAGTTTTGATAAAATTTAAAGTAAGGAGTATAACTATTAAAACTAAATATTATATCAACGAAAACATAAATCCGGAAAAAAACCATTAATGTCGAATATCACTGTGTTAACTCGATATTTTTATTAAATTAAATCATTTCATCAATCAATCATCATTGATTTATCCAAATGTTATAAGCTAGAAAAACGAACACTTCAAAAACCGATGAAAACTATGTAACATTTCGAAAATTAGCAAACGAAATCGTGTCGTTCATGTGATGCCTTACGTCGGAGTCGGCACGAGCTTGACGGGCGGCGGCAGGGGCGCGGGGGAGGGCGGCGCGCGCGGCTTCGTGCTGCAATAAGGGAGCGGGAAGCGCCAACCGTACAGACTAGCGGGCAGAAACATCTCTCATCGACACTAACACTTTTTACGGAACGATAGGAAGTAAAGGACCGGGTGGCGGTAAAGGAACAAATTTATATGTCGATGAAGTGCAAAATGATCACAGTTCGGAATTTATGTCTAACATTAAATGATCTTTGACACAAGATTGAAAGTTAATAAAACAGATTTGATGAAATACTATAGATGTATATTACCTTCCTAACTTGGCTTCGTCGTCACTGTGTTTCTTAACTCGTTTGCCGCAAATTGTTGCAATGACGCCTTGCCGTCTGAAGCACAGTAGGAGTAGATCCACTACTATGAGGCAGATCAAAACTCCAGACAACGCTAGTCCAATGATGGCACCACTTGATAATAGTTGCGGCGGCGCAAAGCCAGACCGTTCCACTCCTGTTGAAATGAAAATATTTAAGGAATTTATTTAAATAAATATATAAATAAGAGCAGTAAATTTGAATATATTGTTTAAATTTGAAACATATAATGTAGTTTTTTTTTAATTTTTAATATTTACTTAATATTTACTGCTCTTAATAAGTTAGTTTTATGCATCATAATGAAGAAGCTAAATATAATGTTATGTGATAAAATAGATTGTAAGAAATGCATTTCTGCCAGTGCTTGTGCGGTTAGGCTTAAGACAAGCGACTTAAAGGAAAGTATAAGCATTTATTACAATCGATTTTGGTGAACCAGGAGTGCTTTCAAACCAAGAAAACGTGCACCCAATCACCACAACAATTTTTTCCGAAATGTCGCAAAGACTATATATTCTTTAAACATGAAAGCCCTCCATCCGAATGAAATGGGGTTTGAATGAATAATGAAACGATAGAAAATATTTATAGCGACAGTAATGATGCATAAACGCAAATCTTATAGTTACGAATAGAAAAAGAAAGAAAAGTTGTCAAGATGCAAACATTCCAAATAACTCGAATTGACGCAACATAAATTTTCAAACCCCATGACAAAACATCTGAATCTATAATAAGCGGATATTTATATCTAAGGTATAACATAATAGAAAAACAAAACTATGATATCGATGGACGTCTAAGACCCATCACCGTTCACACTATTCGAGTCCCGTCGCTATAAGGCGTAAAATAGGAATTTTTTATTTGCAGTTTGAAACAATTTACCGATTTTCATATTTAGAACAATGACACGATAATTGAAATTCAAACTACAAATATAATTTAGCGCTACTTAAAAATTATTTAAATTGTTCCGTAAACCTTCTATAAAAATAAAAATACTTTCATAATACACAATAGTTGTCATTGTATTCGATAAATTTTACAAAAATTTTGACACATGCTTGTAATAAATTAATTAAAAATATTAAGTAATCGTATATCATCACTACCGTATACTAAACATTTTAATTTCAGCTACTGTGATAAAATTAAGGGAGATATCTAAGTATAATGGATTATGATAAAAAGTCCTAACTATTTTTTTTTTCTATAAAAAGGACCATGCGAATGGTTTATAGTATAATTAATATTGAAAGGGTGGGAATACATAAATCTAGCATTGAGAAGTTCATGCAGTACAGTAATTAGTACATTCCAGAGGAAATATAGCAGGATTAACTATATAAGATTATTATTATAAAATATATTTACCCATAATTGGATCAGGGCGACACAAACACACTTTTCAAATCAACATTCAAAAGGGGTTAAATGGATTCCTCGATAAGCATCTTGACAGCTTTCTTTTAAGGGTATTTTTTTTTATTTAGATATATTATTTACATTACAATTAACATAAGCAATCGCAATTGTCAAAGAAGGAATTATCAGGTGTAGAATGAATGAAGCTAATCCTAAAACCTACTAAATAGCCTTTCAGATCTGATAATAAATGTGTTTTACACAAAATTATTTAAGCTCTTTAATAAACAATGTATAATGAAAACCCTCTCGGCAAATATTTGGTAATAGTTTGAATTATTAGTATTAGCTCCACTCATTTTAAAGACATAATTGAAATCACAAACTCGTCCGTTTTTCGTATTATTTATTTTGTTCACATTGGTCAATTTACCTCCCGATCTCGTCACAATTCCAATACGACACTTAAAACTTTTCCACCTAACTACTTAATTCTATTTTCTTAACAGGTCAGCAATATTATTATCGACCATCCTCTTCTCGATATTTATTGGACGATTTTTCTCGCAATACATCAATGTTTTTAGAAAGATTTTTACTAAACGAATAAAATAGTCATCAAAAATTCGTACAAGTATCTTATACTAGGGTGAGAAATTTTCTTATTTTTATACCAAAAGGAAGTTCTCTTGGCTTACATCATGGCAGTGTAAATTTATTTGCCAATTAACTATCTACCGTCTATATTTTAAATGTAACATCATAGTCTCCATCAAGTCTACACTAACGGGAATAAATTTTAGCAATTTTAAAAATGAGGAAATTTGGTGGATTATTATGTTGTATCTTAAACTCCAAGTTAACTTACTCGACAAGGCTAAAATATTACTATCTCTTTCTTTATATCTTAGGTTAAAAAGAGATAGCAATGCCTCTAGTCCTTTCGAATTGGTTTAGAGGTTATGTACAACATAATCACCGCCAACAATTATTCATATCATTTTGTGATGACTTTTTTATTGTGAATATAACTCATATTCTATTTATACAACAACAATTTTTTTTTATCACATAAATTCCTAAATAACAGTCGTCTTTGGACTTATTTTATTTCGATTATTATTACATGTATGACATTTTATATAAAGATATATATTAAAAGTAGCGTAATTAAGATGTCCATTTTATTGTGAGCCCATTGGAAAGTGCTTGGACTTCCACTTGGATTACCTAAAAAATATTTACTTATATAAATATTTATAATATATTTGCAAATTAATTAATTGCAAAACTAGTATGTATCTACAATGATAAAACACAAAGGCATTATAAATACCAACTTAATAAAACTTACCGTTAAAAGTAAAATAATCCTAACAAAATTATAAGGTCCTGTTAAAACTACACAGATGCGAATGGGTATTGGTCGTTAAATGCATAATACATAAAAAAACCCATGCAACAAAGCTTTTAGAAAGACTTACTTATTAAAATATCTTATTCTTTAAGACTGTAACGCCAATTATATGTATACAAACATTGAAAATAAAATGAAAAACATAATCAAAGAAAAATAAGGTTTTAAAAATATAAATGACGTTACAGCGTTAATGACACACGGCAATAACTCTTTGAGCTTTATATTTAAGGCAAGACTTCATAACTTTATAATTTTAAAGCAAAATCTATCTTCAATCGAAACTAAATACAAAACCAAACAATAAAATAGCTGTGGAACGAATGCCTTATAATCTAAAACATAAAAATTGTACTTTTTATTCAAATAATGTTATATGAAAAATAAAAGCTACAGAAATGTATACAATAAGCTTTACATGAAACAAGCACTAAAATGAAACAGAACATAACGGATTATAAAAGTAAAACGATAATAAATGATACAAAATTGTTCACTGTAAACGGATCTGTTTACTACGTAGATCACAATACTTAGTTACCCTTAGATTTCATTAAATAAAATGTACTTCTTAAAAACAATGATGAATCGTAGCCAAAGAAAAATTCAAATAAGTAAAGGTATATAATGTAGCAAATAAACATTAAAAGACACTGCAATAACGAGCACTTCACAACATGGAACGTACGAGAATGGACGAAAGCAGAACCAAAACAGAAGAGACAGTATGTAACGCTGTGGAAGTATGAGGGTCGGCTGTGTAAACGTCGTAGAAGCCAGCGCGAAGAGGAATCTCATTATGGTCTTGGTACTCACCGAGAGCAGTTTGAACGTAGAGTTGGGCAGGCAAGGAGTATCCAAGGACATTATGAGCGCGTACGTGCATTCTGTATCTGGTATCGGGGTGTAAGCCTCGTACTTCATAATTGATCGCTTCATAAGATTTTAACTCTTCAGTTAGGCAATCGGATTCACCAGATACACGCCATTCGCCACTAACTTTTAATACCTGTGAATAAAGGGTTTTATTAATTACGTAACACTTTGTACTATGTATTGAATCTTTCAAATATTTATAATTATACTCGACAGTGATTAACATGCTTACTAATTTATATGTTTTTATTTTCATTTCTTTATTGAATTAGTGCATATGTATTATATTATAAAAATAATTTAACTAAATACTTGTAAGGAGTAACAAAGAAAATACTATATTGTCAATTTAACATAATAAAACTTTTTGGAAGAAATACTTACCGGGCAGTAGCTAATTTCATACATGTCGATAGGTTCGCCGTTATGAGCCGGCACTCTCCATTGCAGTTCATACCTATCCGCATACTTTCCATGTATAAGAGATTCTGAGCTAATCGTTTCCCTCCATTTGGGTTGTTCCGGTGGTGACCTAGAATTTAAAATTAATTACAATTACAAAGATGCATTGATGAAGAATATTTATAGGTTTTTCCATTATTTTACCTTCTGGGCATAATAACCGTGAGAGGTGCTCCCCAGCTTCCAACTCCTACTTGATTGACAGCCGCGAACCTAAAGTCGTATGTGAACATTGGCCTCAAATTCTCAATAATATACGGAGAATTGACAGACCAAGTTCTATTCATAGCGAGATTCCAATCGAAGTTCCCGTTTTCCTTGTACTGCGTCGTGTAAGCCAATATTGGCGGACCCATTTCTTCGGCTGGGCCAACTATATTGAATGATACCGATGTCGCCGTTATTGTTTCTTGTCTCGCCTAAAAGATCGGTTTGATAAATATAATAATATAAAAAGAAACTTTTATATTGATTGGAGGACTTTTATATTTACTTAAAATAATAATATTATTATTGGATTATTGTGACTTAGAAAAAACATTATTTATGAATCAAGAAAAAAAAAACAAATAAAAAATTACCTGTACAACGGGTCCAGGTGGAAAAGCTTCTCGCAATTGAATAATGTGCTCCGCTTCACCTAGAGTATTCGTAGCAATACATTTGTAAACACCGTAAAGGCTCCTATCAAGAGGGGTTACAGTCACATAGCTGATCGGTCCTGAACCATATATTCTTACATGCGGAGATTCTACCAAGTCATATTCATGGAATCTACAAAGGAACAAAAAATAAATGATATACTCTTAAAATAAAATGCACCTTTTTTATATATATTATTAAGTTTACTCACTTCCATTTGATAGTAGCATTAGGTATGCTTTCAGCGACACAACTAATATTAACAGGTTGAGAATTCCAGCTCCAAATAGGCACATTTGTCATATGCTCGAATGATGGTTTGAATTGAACTGTCAGATGACCATTTTTTCTCGCTTCGCCACCTACATATAATAAAATAGTTTAATTATAGACAATTAAAAACATAATAAAACAATGATTATCCTCCTGACCGATTTCAGCACTGACTGACATATTTTAAGCAATTATGCAGGTAATATTAAAAATAACAAAAAACACTTATAAGCTCAAATTATAAGAAGTATAATTAAAAATATTATAATGATAAATATAAAATAGCTACCTTCATTTTCAGCAACACATTCGTATAATCCATCGTCTGTTCTATTCAATTTCGATATAGTTATGACCGCACTAGATTGCATTTGATCCCCAGTTTGCCGACTGCTTGTTTCGATCGTAATTCTACAATTAAAACATCATATTAATTAGATTAAAATATGGTATAAGGTAAAGGGTACTTTATGTTCAACGAAACATGTGTTATTATTACCTTCCATCGTCATTAGGACCATTCAAGAATCGTTCACTGTTGCTAAGTTTTCTAAAACTGATCCGAGGAGCCGGACGGCCTGTTGCTTTGCATTCTAACCTTCCTTCAGTATTTTCCGCTGATGTGGTATTAAATAGTTCGAAAATTTTCGGTCGTACTAAAACTTCTACTTCTATTTCCGTTTCGTTATGTCCTGCTTGATTGACAGCACTGCAGATGTATTTACCATAATCTCCTGCTTCCACTCTATCAAATGTCAAAAGTCCTGTGTTTTCGTTGACACTGAATCGCGCCGTTGTTCCTAAGTTCTAAAATATTAATGAAGGTTAAATTTGTTCAAAAGTTAATAATATATATAATAAATGAAAGGGCATTTGTAGTATTACTTCTCGCGTAGAAGCCTTAATCCAAGAATATGTCGGTGGTGGTTTTCCTCTAGCTTTGCACGTGATTGCTGCAGATTCGCCTTCTTTTATTTCAACTTTAGTTTCACGTTCTTCCATTTCCGGTGCAGTATAAACCTAAAATTTATTAAATTACGAATTATAACTGATCTTCATATGTGAATAAAATATAACGTCAAAATATTTTACCTCCAGTTTAATATTCCTCTCAGCTAATTCTCCCGTTTGGATAACTACTGCTCGGCAAGTGTAAGTTCCATCATCACTTTCTTGAACATTATTAATTAGCAAACCGTTGGCATGAATGACATATCTATCACCCGTCAATATCTGTAAGGAGATATATTATTTAATTTCTAAATATTTCAAAAAATTAAATAAATATATTATTATTATTATAAGTCTTACAGGTGTTCCTTCTTTAAACCAATCTACTGACGGAGCTGGCTCAGCTGTTACTTCACACATTACTTTGAAATCTTTTCCCTTTGTAGCATATTGGTTTTCATTTGCATTCGTCCAGGTTATAGCAACTGAAATAAAAAATCATACAATGCGGATCTGCTTTCATGTAACAAAATATTTTTTGATACTGCTTTCAGTATTTCAAAAAGGATGTTTGGTTAGCAACGTTAATATACACGAAACCAATACCAAATGTTTCCAGGACAACGCTCGCGCTGAGAGGCATGTTCGTGTAGGTCGCTTCGCACGTGTAATTGCCTGCCATTGCGGTTGTGATGGACGATATGTAGAGCAACTGCAATTGTTTAGCGGGCATCGGTTCAGTGTAGATCTCTGGTCTAGTACCGGCTCTAAATTATTGGAACAGAAATTAACATGACATTAATGATCAATATTCGTTCGTATATCAATTAACATAGGTCTTATTATATCAATCATTATTTATTTATTCGTGATACGAAACTTCAAAGTCGCAATATAATATGTTGTACATTAATTTCTTTTAAAGAGAAGAGAAAGTTGTAGTTTATTTATAAAATTTTTCGTTGTGACACACGTGTGCAGAACTATCAACGCTTGTCTACACGTTTATTATTTTATATATAATACAGGAGTATAGCAACATTTTTAACTTATTATATAGTCATATAACAAATGAATACTAACGCTGCTTCATTTATAATAAGCCCTTTAGGGTCACGCCATTGAGGTTGCGTAACAAGTGCTGGGTCTGGAGCGTCCGCTTGGCAGGTCAGCACCACGGACTTACCCACGGCCACCGTCTGTTGCTTCTGTATCGGAAATATTCTCAGCGTTTGTGAAGAACAGCCTGTAAAGAAATGTAAATATTAACATTCATTTTGAATAAATTCAATCGAGCTGTCAAATAATCTTATAAAACAGATAAGCAATTCTAACTAAGGACTTAAATAAATTCGGATGAACTTTTTCGTAAAATATTTGATTCCGTTGTAACGAAGGGCAGCCGGAGAGGCCCGGACTGTTTAATTAAGTTTACCGCAATTTATTCTGAGGCACGTGACGAAGATTCGTATTTCGTGGCTATTATTACTCAAAGTTACTCGAACTACGAGCCAAATTAACTATTAAATTCGCTATTTAACAACAAAATAATGAAGTTCTAAGTCATATACAAAATATGTTGTTTTATCAGTTTTTATAACAATATAAACTTTCGCTAAAAAACTCTACTTTGTAATGATTTATGGGTTTAGATAGCATTATGTATTTGAAAAACACACTTCCCACAGCTTTAGATATCACTGGGAATAAGATAAAGCTTAAGACAAACTTTAATGACGACATTGTATTCTTTTCTTCTACCGCTTTATGTCAAATATAATTAAACATTAATTTACTTCGATTTGTATCGAATGAATATTGAAGAATAAAATTAAAGCGGTTTTAGGTTTTTCGGAAATTCATGTGAATAAAATTTATTCATTTAAAATAATAATTATAGAGGAATATTATACTTTTATAAAACAAACAACTAAATAGCTCATATATAAATTTAACAAAAATTATGCATGTTGTGTTGTACTTATACTGCTTGCTGCTTGTAAATTCTGTCCGTTTAGTAAACTTATGATACGATGTATAGCAAAGATCAATAGAGTTCGCAAGACAATTTGAGCCTCCTCGAATCCGCGCTCGAAGCTCGAGAAGTTTCTGCTTATTAGAGAAATTTTCAAGTAACATACCTAAGCTTAATAATGTAACAAGTACCGTGTTCTGTTAATGAGGTTTTGAATTTAGGCACAAGTTTTATAGCATTGTTATAGCCCAAAATTGTAAAGCAAGAGCCTCTTGGTATTGGAGTGTAACTTATTTGGGTATGAGTGAAAAATCTCAAGATTGAATTTAAGCGAAACCTTTTTGTGTATTAATAACGTTTAAATGAAATGTTTCTGACTCTCAAACATTTTCAAAGTACATGAAAGTACAATGGCGAATACAATTTATATATATTATATAAGAATAACAATATTGCACTTATTTATATGACCTATTATTTGTTTTTATTTTTTATAGATAAATAAAAAAGTATTTTATTCTTATTATTATTTATGGTTATTACTAATTTTATAAACGATCTTTTTAAATTGCATGACATCTTTGTTCAATAAATAAAACTAGCAATCTTATCATAAATGAATAAAAAAAACAAATTCAAACTAAATAATGAAAATCATGTTCGTCACATACATCCGCACGACTTATAATATGATATATTAGTATGGAGGATGGTTTCCATTCTGATACAATACACGCTAGTCATACAACTCAAATATAAGCTGATACAACAGTTAGCGACCCGGTTTTTTTTTGGAAATTGATCCTTATTACAATGGATAAAAAACTAAAGGTGTTAGAGTTGCCCACCGTACTGTTATATTCTATGAAGGCAGGCACGTAGAATTTTTTACCACTTTTTAGGTATTCCGTGTGCGTACCAAGACCCTTCCTTTTCCACGAGTTTTCCAAACAAACTGCGCTCGTTGCATTTTATACGAATTGTACACTTTATAGAGGAAAATACTGACTACAACGTGTATAACTCCTGATTTCTTAAAACATGAACATCTCAGTAAAGGAATAAAATAGTAGAAGACAGATGAAGTTGATAGATATAACTTATGTCCAAATTTAAAAGACACGTAAGTGCCTTTATAACATTTTACTCCAAAAAAAGTTACTTGAATTAATATATTGAAACAATTGTTTTTTTTATAAACGTAAAGGGACAGAAATAACATTATATTCGCATATAAAAATAGCGTTACCCATTATTTTGTATAACATAATTTTTCTATGCCTAATCTATTACATAATTATAGAAATATGAAGTATCAAATAAAAAATATGAATTATGTATTTATATTTCTTAGATTATTTTCTAAAGCTCTAGCCACAATAAAATAATCACCAACCTTCATCAATAGCTTACAACGAAGTCTATTCAGGCACAACCAAAATTACATTCTGTGAGGGGAGATTGGGGAGACCGTGGACAATTTTACCAATGAGGGTAGGTACAGATGCATAGGCTGAATGAATGTTGCATTTTGATTCTTATTCTTAAAGCACTAAGATATATGATATATGAAAGTTACTTAGTGTACAATTGAAATAAGCGAGCATCGGATTAAAGGGTTTGTAGAAAATTTGTGTGCTTCATAACGGAACCATCACTAGGCGAACCCCGCGCGGTTTTGAATTACCAATTACGTTTATTCTGGATCCTAACAAGGCTTTTGAGTCCATTAATAATAGTGACAGTCTGGCAAATAGGCGGTTTCGTTTGTGGCCGTAATAAATTGTAGAACAAGCTAAAGGATTATGTTTATAACACTTGTCAAAATTAATTATGAACTGAAATATAATATATGAACAATGTGAACATTTATACAGGTTTTACACCAGTTTTATACCAGCTGCTGTTCCCCTTACTTCACTTTCGTTTAAGATACGAATATAATAAGAATACAAATTGGGATATGTTATTACTTACGAGAAACATACACACACATATAAACTAATTATCATTAAAATTAACACATAAACAGAAACACAATCAAAAGACGAAATGATTTTTAAAAAGAGCACCTGCGACTGATTACTCGCGACGGAAGAGAAACGTCAGAACCGTTTTAAATTTAAAAGACGCAAATCGAACCGTTCACTAAAATTCGACTTTTAAAAGTCACGCATTAAAGTTTAACTTCAAAATTATTTTATTCTTCGAACAAACGTAACAATAACATTTACGCTAAAACTTTTCTTTCAGAGAAATGGCTCCTTAACCGTAATCCCTCTATTTTGAAGAAAACCTTTTTTTCAATCCACCTTTAACCTAACAATAAGCCAATCTCACACGGATGAAATGAACCGAAACAGTTTCAGGTCTGACGGAGACTTCAGTGACTCACGTCCCTGTGGAAATTACTCATACAATCCTGGGCATAAGGGAATTTGAACTGTTGTATGTGCGGAGTTACTATGATATGTACGTGTAGATTACGGGACTGTGAACCTGTGATGTTGTAACGTGACTTTGATGTTAATTTCTATTTAATGAACAATTTATTAATAATTCAATAATTCTAAAATTACTTTAATGAAAAAGACCTACTAAATGTTCGCACATTCTTCAGCGCTTTTTCAACATTTTCAATATTGTTATTAATATTTATATTTAATAAATAACCTATTTATTCCCAATCCTTGCATATAATAGTTTGTATAGTATTGTAATAATGGTGTTATTAATTTTGCAGTAAAAAAGTTAGTCGTCGGATCATCCATTTGTTATTTGCTAATCCTTATGGATAAAGTATTATCTGTAGTCTGATCTTTAATTATTTTTTTCTACTTTATCGTCAGAATTTTATCTACATTATACGAAGGGCATTGTGATTAATTACTCCGGCATTATTTCCTAATTAAGCCCACCTTCCCCTAACGTACTGTCGCCCGAGGGACCGGCGGCAACACGGGTACGTCTTTGCAGATGAAAACAAGAAATCTGTTGTATTATCGCTTAAACTTGGATTAGATCACAAAGGTGGAAAGCACCTAATCCAGTGTGAATTAATACGCCCTTGTTCCACTGATCTCGCTTTGTTTGTGAAGCTTTATTAACGAATGCGATATTAACTGTTCCTTATATATTTACGAGTATACTAGCGGCACCGTATTTAACCCGAGTGACGTGTTTCTGCTCCTCCCTCGTCAGTTGTATCCTTATCTTATATAGTCTATAACATTTCTCAATAAAAACCTAACGCAAATATATATCTTCAAATTGGACTGATAGATTATGAGATGTGGCCATACAAACAAACTCTCCAGCTTTAAATAGTGGAATATTTATAGAGTACGACTAAATTAACAAATTTGATCATTTTAATATGAAATCATAATTTAATACATGGAATTCATTCCAAAACTATGAAAAAATCATATCAAACTTATTAAATAAATATTTTTATAATAAAAAATTATCATAAATAGATAATTTTAACGAATTTTGTACGGAACACAACAAACAGTTTAATACTTCGCATAACTATTAAGCATTCTCAATCAAAAGCGATTATAATACAAACCCAAGTTCATTCTGTTTGACTTCAATAATAACCTTAGTAAATGGGCAAACGTTGAGGGAAATGAGATAAATTATTGTTGCGGATTGATTGCGGGGGAGTCTTGAATTCCTTAGAACTATGACTCATGGACCCGACATTTAATTTAATAGCGAGATCTCGGTTAAACATTTTGGAATAACTTGTTCGATATATTGCAGAATGGTAATTTATTTTGTTTAATTTCACAACGCGTATTGTAGAATAAAGGACATCGATATTTGAAACATAAAAACAGGCATAGACTGAACATCGCTAATGAAAAAAATTGTAAAAAATATAAACCAACATTTCCATGGAACTGTTTTTCCATAATTTAATCATATTAAAATTTATTAATAGAAATAGTTACTCGTGTTGAACTAATTTTTAAATTTCTTAACCAAAAAACCTTGCTTGCTTACGAGATTTTCTGCGTGGGTTCTATTTTTAAAATATATTTGAAATCAAAAGAACATCATCAAAGCACTTTAATAGGCAAAAAGGCCTTTAATTCTGTAAGGAAATTCATGAGTAATTTGTTCCTTTGAAACATCTTAACCCTTTTGTAGACTGTGCCATCAACATAATTTATGAATGTATCCAGAGTACGTTAAGAATTCTTTAAACCAAGTGTTTAAGTATTTAGGATAACCATTAACGACGCTATTACGTGTAATGAAAACCGCTTCAGTCGTAGCAATAAATTCTCTCTTTTACAGTTTCACTACGGACGAACATCCGAAACTCCCTCGCCTTCATTATCAGTTAAACGCAAGGGTCCTCCGTAAAAAAAAACATTAAAAGCCCTATCTAAAAACTCGCTGAGTACAGAGGCGTAACGAAGTGGAATCTTAAAACAATAGCTAAATACAAGGGTCAGCCTTTTCATAGCATGCTCCTTGAACTGGAGATCACTCAATATGTGCTGAATTCGGAAAATTTTTACGACGAACATTTTAGACCGCTTTATTGCGTTTGAAATTTATACTGTCCCAGGGGTGCTATAAATTTTTGTTGAATTTCCGAGAAAACAATTCACCTCTCCCGGTTGTTATTGAACCCACATGTAAATGTTTGTGGGGAGGTTGAGGAAGAAAATTTTCTTCCAAATACCTACAGCACCTAATCTACGTTTGGCATTAATTAGTTTTGTTTGCCGTTTTACCGCCAGCACCCTTTAAATTCGAGAATAGGTAGCAAATTGATCCAATTTCACCCCTGTCTACCCCGCAGACCATTAATTACTGGCTAATACCTAGCGAGCTTAACCCCTGGAAGCCTAGTTCTTGGTTTAGAGCCCACAAAAGAGAAATATTATTGCAATTTTTTTAAATTTTTCTGCCTTTATACGTACGTAAATTTATTCCGCCTTTCAAATAAGGTTTCAAATTTGTAACAATAAAATTACCTGTAATTCCTTATATAAATTTTATATTTAGTTAAATGATCTACAAAATTATTTCGTTAATAAATGTATATAAAATACGTTCTTTAATAATAAAAAAATAGCAATATGTATACTTTTAATTATTTAAAGAGATTAGACATTCATAATAAATTGATTCGTAATTTGATATGTGCATATATACGTGACGTGTTACATCATTCAACGGAAGCAAGTCCTCGAGATGATTCGTCTCTCGCCCAATAAACCACTGATCCAATCTTGCAAGTCGACACCTACACACTGATTACATTCAATTTTAGAACAATTTCTGATACTCATAAAACTTTATTCATTTTTTAAATATACCTTCACATTAGTTGTATATTTATTATTTATCTTTAATGCCTATTAATTTATTTTCAACAAGCATTCATCGTCGACGTTATGTTCTATTATGTTAATATAGTTTACCCATATTATCTTGTACTTTATACTACAATACATATCATATAATCGCCATTGTGACACGGTTTTGTAATGCAAAAGCGGAAAAATCCATTTTTCTTGAAAATTTAACTCTTTTGAGCGACATCCTGTGCGCTAACAATTTACAAAGATGATCCTTTATTTAAATTTTCATGTACTGTTGTGGACATAAAAGTTGAGAAACGTTGAGAAATTGAATGATAATTTTTATTCAAATATACAATCCATATTACAATCATATATAAGTCTTCCGCACTACTACTTTATTTATCAATTAAAGTTTGAACTAAGCTAAGTATGTTTTATTTAAAATTCTCTGACCGTCGTTGCTAATCTAGACATACATACATACGTAGGTATAAACAGGAATCCGCAATAATCACGTTGGCGTCAACCATGATTTGTATTCCGCACCTCCGACGATCCGTCTGGCCAGATTAATTATCGGCTCGCACCCCTCATGTTTGTAAATAAGGCTAGCTGACTTTTCAGTATAAATCTTAAACATAGCAATTTATATTGGAATAAACCAGACTTGTTGGTATAAAGTTTCGTAGTTAGCGACGTACAAAAACATACGCAACGTAATTTCCCCTGTAAATACGATTAGCACTTTGCTAGAGTATCGTTGGCACGAATCGAAACATAAACAAAAACATTGAATGTAAATGTTGTCATCGAGACGCTCGAAAAGCCGAACGCTCCGACTTCAATCACGCACTGTTTGCGAAATGTTTCACAGAAGGGTGTCTACGTGATACGCGTTGCAGCGAAAATATTAACCGTAATTCTTCCAAACATTAGCTAGATGTACACGTTTACTCGCGTTATAAAGCTTTGAATTAACTAGGATTATACGCGGATAGACGGAAACGTAACGCTAACAAAGCACCTAACGTTGTTGAGCGCTCCAAAGGATGCTCGTGGACGGCACAACAGCCATAATTTCAGAGAGACACGTGACAACAAACTCTCATGAGACTAAGCGTACCATGAAAACATCTCAACGCGTCTAATTATAAGTGAAATATCGCAATGAAAATAAACAGTTCTAAATTTTGGAACACGTTAATTCAAAAGTTAAATACTAATATATAACGTGGACATTATAACTTATAGTCTCACAGTTTTATACAATATTTTAATAGTAATATTTCAAAAACAAAATGTACAATTTTATATTAATATACAGTAAAACACTTATATAATTGAAAAGAAAAATACTTATTAAACTCCGTTCAGTTTACAGCGTAAAAAATAAGTAACAAAGTAGTAGCGAGATTTTTACATTAATTATAATTTTCTAAGATATGATGATGAGATTTTAATTACTATTTATGATTAAAACTTTCTTTATGATATAAAGAATATTTCTTGACAAGCAAAGAAATTGTGTTTGATTTTATTATTTCTAAGAACAAGAAACAATAAACATTTCTAATGATACAAAATATATCGGTCTGTTAAGACGTTATTTGCAATAAGAACTTTTGATCACATTGTTTCTCAGAATTATTTTAAAAAAAAGTTGTAATTGTGAAAAATGTTACGAGTTGTTCACCAAATTACTTTTATTTATAGTACAGGTAGGCAGATGAGCATATGAGCCACCTGATGGTAAGTGGTCACCAACACCCATAGACATTGTAAGAAATGTTAACGATCGCTTACTTCTCCAATGCACAACCAACCTTGGGAACTAAGATCTTATGTCCGTTGTGCCTGTAATTACACTGCTCACTCATCCTATAAACCGGAACACAATAATACCGAGTACTGCTGTTTTTCAGTAGAATATCTAATGAGTGGGCGCTACGTACCCAGACGAGCTTGCGCAAAGCCCTACCATCAATAGGCTACTACTTTATAAGTAATAATCTATTTATCTTATTAGTTCGCGTTTGTAAGTGTGTGTGTACGTGTATGTGCATAGTACTATTTTTTTTAATAAATTATTTTTTTAAATAATTTTATTTATGTGAAAATATGAAACATTATGTCGATTATTTTCTTTGATTACATAACACATCATTATAGAACTTCATAGTCGCTGAATTCAACTCTTTCACTGAATATAGTTTAAGCGCTGGCAGCGCTTATTTACACAACTCAATTACTATAGACTTACCGAAAATACACTCGACAGTATGAGCAAGGAAATTTAAATGTGATTCAGCAAAAGGTAAATAATATTTAGATTACTTTTATTAATAAAATTAGACTTTAATTGGATTAATTTTATATGATTTATAACATATTCCGCAATTACATATTTATGTTTTTTTCTTACACAATGTTTGTGAACTGTTATTTCAATTTAAGGGTTAAGAAATATAAAACGCTCGAGGCACTAAAGCTAATGCTCTAATGCGCTTCGTACCAGGAAAGTGGCGAACCCGAATAATTTTCCAATTATATTTCCCTTCCAATTTTCCAAGGTGTCGCCCGCGGCACTCGTCAAATGCAGCCCTGAACTTATTATATTCAAGCACATTTGATATCAACCTTAACTGTTTAGATATAAAACTTAGAATCCTTTAGATATTTGTAACCCTCTGAGAATAAGTTGGGCAAGGCAGGTAGGTGACGGTTTCTACAACTGTGCGTAAAAATCATTCAAATGAAAAATTCCTTGTTAATTTTTTTTTGACAAGTAAACTTCATATTTATTAACACGCCAGGAATGTGTTCTAAATTTAAATTATTTTTGTAACGAATCATAATATTATCAAGAACGCCATTTGCTGAATGAAATAAATAAAATACTATATTTAAATGTTAACTACTTAGAGTACAGCATTATATTTTTGGTTTAACTGTATGCATTTACGTATAATGTATGGAATAGATTTCACTTATAGCTTACACCTTTTGTTAGCTTTAAAATGCTTTTTTTACCAGAAAATTTAAATTTACTTAGAAAGTAGTCGAAAATATCATAAATAACTCGTTATGTACGAACCACGGTTTAGTATTGAAATTTATTTATAAGTACAACATAAGAACTACTTTTATGGAAACCGAATCATCACGTGACATTAAAGTTAATTAACTCGAATAGAAATAATAAAAAGAAACAAAACTAAGGAAATTATGGATAATAACTGTAATTTTATTTTTAAAGTAATTCGATTTATTTCTAAATTATAGACGAGTGATACATGCGCTAGAATAATTCATACGCACGTATATAATTTCCTTACTTTCCAATTTCAAAATTATAAAAATTCTCAACACTTTCATTCCAGTACATTTTAGTAAAATACTTTAATTGATCTTTCTTTATGAACTACGTTTCTAGTCGTTACGTTCGTTAATATAAATTATTTGGTATTTCGTATTTCCTATTTATATATTATTATTGGCATAAAGACAGTTCTTGAAGTTTTCATATCTCTGACAAAATGAGTACCGGCTCAGAAGAAAATAGTATCTTCAGTATTAAACTCATTAAAGTTTATGGTATTGACAAATAATTTATTATCGAAAATACCCTTCACAAAAAAACAACGTAATATTTTAATATATTTTTAAACGAACTGAATATTTTTAACTGTTTAATGATTTTTATTATCTTTTTATCATTTTTGAAGCAAAATGTGTTTTCGAGAATGTACTATCATTGATCATATCTTGCTGCACAACGGATGCATTGATTTAGAGAAGTCGCAATTAATCCTATTGCCTTCGGCTTGATGCGCACAGAGAGAGACAGACAAATTATTATTGTATTAATCTGTACTTTTGGTTTTAAACCTTTACTATTAAATACAAGAGATGTACATATATTATCTATGTATTTATCATCTATGAATCAGGCACGTATAATTCGTATATTAAACAGATGAAACTGTGGGTTACCGCTAATTATTTAATCGCTTTTTCTATTAAAACTCTAAGAGTCTAAAACTAAATAAATGATATGACAAAAATAATTCAAATAATTAAAAATTGTCTTAAAAAATGATCGGAAGGTATCTACAAAATTCAATCCAAGTCGATCGAAGGATAAAAAGGCTCATTAGTATGCTTTGAATGTTCTTCCAAATGAATTCTAATGAAGTTAATCTCGAATGAGGGTCCTAAACCCCCTTTTTTAATTTATTTCCAAGAGCCCCTCAGGCTACTCGATGATAGCTTATATTGCTTTTCGAAGTGGGTCACCAGAATTTTTTTAAATCATTTCTTGTTTAAAATACCTCAATTAGAATATTGTAGTTTTTTGTAATTGGCAGTATATAAATAAAATGGCTTAGAATACAAAATAAAAGGGAATGTTCTTTATTTAAAAACATTTAATTTTTAGACAGTTTAGTAAAATTGTAATTACAACGAGTTGCTTTTGAGAAAAAACAATTTATCTACTATAATACTTCAATTTTAGGTTATTAATTCTTGTTATACTTCATCTAAAAAAATATTTTGCGGTCGTGATTACAATGTACAAGTTGAACAATGCTTTGTATTCTTCTTTATAATGTCAAATCAATGAAGACAGAAATCTTTGTTATCCAAACACTCTCTAAACCGGGTGAAGGAAGGTTCTTAGTGTTTTAAATGTTACAAGATAGCCTTAATTTAAAGCGGGTGAAACTGCGAAGCACACTTTTATAATAATATTGTGCAACAAAACCTTCAGAAACGCTGCATATTTTGGTGTAAGTTTTATGTATATTGGTTTAGTAAATTGTTTCAGCTTTTTTTTATATATTATAAATGTTACAAATTATCTACGATAGAAACAGAGAGAACAAATGTAAATGTGTCACAGAAATAATACAAGGAAATTATCAGTTATATCCTCTATAAATTATATCCTGGGACATTATTCACACACGACCATCTGATCCCAAACTAGGCAGTGCTTGTACTATGGAAACCAGACAACCGATATACTATATATACTACTTTTATTTTGTAAATACATACTTATATAGATAATTACACCCAGACTCAGGACAAACAGACATGTTCATGCACACAAATGTCTGCCCTGGGTGGGAATCGAACCCACAACCATCGGCGTGAAAGGCAAGTATCTACAAATCACGTAAACCGGCTCGTCAAATAAATTTTGTAGGTCTTGTACGACATAAAAACAACCAACTTTAACAATATATCTGTCTCGATCAGCAAAGCTGTAAGGTATCAAAGTGTAGGATCACGTACTCCGTAATGAACTGACGCAGACTGCACGTGACGACGTCAGGAGACTAGCAATTGTTTGTTAACGAAAGTTGGGGGATGGAGGACAAATTCTTACGAATTGTTACTATCGATGGACATTTGTCTATTTTAAACATAACTAACTAAACTTAGCCTATACATATTATTTATAGCCGTGTCATTATAGTATGGCTTTTTGCAAGTTCGTCTGACTTGTACATATCATTACATATCCTACCGCCAAACAGCAACCTTTAGCAATATTGTGTTTCTTTCGGAAGGGTAAGTGACCCAGAGTAACAAAGGCACAAGGGACATATCTTAATTCCCAAGTTTGGTGGCGCATTGGCGATGAAAGGAATTATTAATGTTTCTTACGGCGCCGAAGTCTATAGACGATGGTGACCACTCACCATTAGGTGGCTCGATTGCGCGTCTACCTACGTATGTTATTATATATATATATATATACGTGTAAAAATTGTGTATCTGTCTATTTTGATTCAATACAATCAAAATTTGCTTTATTCAAGTCGGCTCTTACAAGCACTTTTAAATCGACATTTTAAAAGGTAAATTTACGACCACTGGCGACGAACGTTAATTTTTTCGAGAAATACCGGCAGACGACTCAGTAGTTACTCTTTTTCATCATACTTGCATACATATACATATGTGTAATAATCATTAACAATTAAATGAATATGTATGTATCCTGTACTTAATTTATGTTTATTGGTGGTAAAAACTATTGGTCAATTTTAATTAAATCCTAGACGGTGTAACCTTTAATCGTGAGATATAATAGAAAAAAAATTATCGCAAAAAATAATAAAGATTGTGATTTTTAAATATATTCAATATCCATGTGATAAATGTAACAAGTCGGCTCGTTTTGTATTAAATACTAATAAGATATTTTAACCTGCATCTGTAGGTTTTGCTGGACGAGTTCTTGAACATACAGTTTTAGTAAAACTGAGTTTTATAACTTTTAGGTTTAGACTTATTAAATACATAATGTGCGATACACACAATTGGCCTCACTGTGACATCGCTGGATCGTTTTTCTCCCAGAGAATATGATTTGCGATTCAAAAGAGGAAATATTGCAAGCATTCTTCCGACCACTCCACGCGATGTTGATATATGCAGTAGCTACGTATTATTAATTTTTGACTTGTGTCGTGTAAATAAATTTATCATTTAACTCCATATTGTAAATACTTTTAATGTCAATAAATTATAATATTACACGATTACAAATTGATGGTATTACTCTGTTTCGTGTCTAGTAAGCAAATTATATTTGTCTATGTATATTTTTAGATAAAATTCTATTCGATTCAAAAACTTACTGTATTTCTCGATCCTATGTGAATACATACAGGAAATACGAAGCTACAGGTAGCCGAGACACAAAGCTCTTGTGCACTATACACGCGATTTCATTTAAGTCTAGTTTTCCATCTGTCATGTTCACAAGACGTAGTATAAAGTGTTTTCTATAGCAATTGTGTTCCATTTTATATATAACTTAGATCTTCTCTTTAAGCTCGTTTATCTTATTTTTATGATGGAAAATTACTAAAAAATACAGGAAAAAAAGCAAATATAATAACAGTAATAATTGTTATTTAGATTATTATAGTTATTTATATTTAATTTGATATTATTTTTTATCATCTCTATAATTTTAATGTTATATATGCTTATTAAAATTAAGAAAATCTTCTGGATTTTTTTATATCAGTGACATTCCAGTTTGACGGAGTTATTGAGGCTGAAATCGCAGTACCGAAAGTCAAAATAAAGGAAAATCAGTTGGTTCGTCAGTTTTTTTTTATCAGAGCTAAGGGGAACTATATTCATATAAGCGAAGTCGCTTTTAACAACTAAAAAAAAACGATTTACTAATTTAATTAAAATATCGATATAAAAAAAAAACGAACAATCACTGTTATTTTCTTTTGCATAAAAAAACTCAATAACTATTTACAGTCCCGAACCGTGATTTAATAGATGTCAGGAATAGCAGACCTTAGCTAGCTAGCTACTACACAAATGCTACAATTACAATAGTCCAATGTCACATACTTGAACATATCTTAAGCATCTTGTAATGCTCGTAATCCTTTAACCACAGTTGCACAAACACAGATGTATGCAACAAGGCACATTCGAGACTCGTCCCAAAGTCCAACGGTCTCAGGTGTCCGCTCTCTTACCTAATTTGTCACTCGAGACCGCCACACTACCCTCGAGATTGAATATACTATAAAATATTGTTTGCATGATGTAGATGGATCGTTTAAGGCAAAGGCGAGACTACCCTCTGTTTTATCTCTGTTATTAAATTATGCGCCATTTTCAAATTGTATCTCATTTTGTTTATGGAAAACGTAGCATTTTTAACTTATTTCTTTTTCGCTCTTATTTATTTTATGATTTGACGTTCTTAGTAAGTATATTAGTAACGGCGGTGGTATAAAAATTAAATGGCTTTTTTTACTAGATTAATATCATTTCAATTAAGAAATAACACAAAGTTTGCCGGTTCGTATCGATTTAATCTATTACGTTCTGATTAATGGGGTAAAATGACGAATCAAAAGAACTTTTCAGAATTTAATTTAATTAAGTTATAATATTTTGTTTTTTTTTACATAATAGATTTAGTGGCACTCATAAATTCTTCTAGAAGAATTTTACAGAACTTTGACTATGTGTTGCTGTTCCGATTTGAATGACAAGTGAGGCAGTTTACTTACAGGCATATATAACACGAATGTAGATTATAAAACAACAAAAATAACACACACAGATACTTACATTTATAAAGGTTTAGAATTTTTATTAATATGACAAAATATAAAGTAAACGAGTTCTCAGCGTATAAGTCAACAGAATTGGAACTAAAGCCGTCTCTCGTATTAAACGCATTCCCGTAGTTTTTTGCCCGGTCGGAAATCCTAGGAGCTCTCAAGTCTCACGGGTAACGCCTGTTTCTCATATTTTTTTGTCCAGGCTTCCGTTTCAAGCGTACCGTGTGCATTGACTCAAATAGCACGTCATTTAAACTTCGAAATATTGACTAATTGATGCAGATAAGGACAGACAAAAACATAAAACAGGATTCTATTTTTGAATTATATTTTCATAATTAATAATCTATTGAATTTTTTAAAAAGCTTATAAGATTTTATTTAACATATATATTAAATATATACTTAAAATACATTTATTAATAAAAATATTATTTTAAACATACACTATATAAAATATAAAAAGCAAACTGAATATGAATATCTATTACTATCAATGAGGAACAACAAATCTCTATAAGTTAATAAATCATCCCATTATTATTAGTGAGAAATACTTTCGAATGCTCGAATTTCACAATGGTATACTAAAGTTACTGTTTCCAATATCTCACTTTCTAATTTCGTGTACAATTTCGCAGATATTTTAGATTACATTTGATTGAGTGGAAGAACGGTTAAATGACTGTTCCATGTTTCGCAATCATTGAATATCGGTGCTTTTTTAATACCGTTATTTTTTAATAAAGATCAGATTGGCTATTGTTACCATTTCGTTCAAGTTTATAAAAATAATCTATTTGATAATTATAAATGACAATATAAGCAAGAAATAATTTAGTAAAAATTGTTGTATTTCGGTAAACGCCTTTACTAGTTTAAAAGTATTTCTATGTGTGAACATGTATATATATATATGTATGTTTAACGGTGATCGTTTCTTTTGTTTCGCTATCTTGGGAAACGGATTATAACATCGACGGTTAACCAATGTTTGTTATCTGATGCGTAATAACTGTGCCGCGCGTTAAGAGTCGACTTCAACCTGTGATTTGAACATGTACTATGCACACTTAGGATCGCAGGTTTAAATCTGGCGAACCGCTAAGTATACACACGCTTAAATTACAATTCATCCAGATGCGAGTGTTCGGATGAAATTCTACCAGTTGCACATATGTGGGCCGGCTAGCGTGGTTGGTAGATACTTGCCTTTCACGCCGAAGGTTGTGGGTTCGATTCCCACCCAGGACAGACATTTGTTTGCATGAACATGAGTGTTTGTCTTGAGTCTAGGTGTAATTATCTATATAAGTATGTACAAATGAAAAATAGTTTATGTAGTATATCAGTTGTCTGGTTTCGATAGTACAATGTCTGCTTAGTTTGGTATCTTAGATTATGTGTGAATAATGTACCAGGATATTATTATTATTATTACACGTGTAATCAACCTTCGTTCACGGGATAGTAGAAATTTGTCCTATATAAGACATTTATAAAATACTTGGTACCCGTCCTGACTTCGCACGGGATGAATAAAGAGCTAATAAAGTATAAAACATGTATATCGAAATACACATAACTCAGGTTTACGCGACGCGCGCCAATAAAGCTTTCAGTCAGTATATTTTTATCTGAAATCTTCGATCATTATTCTTCAATATTATACATATTTCAGCCAATTTACACAAAACTCTATATAAATATACACGTAAACCTTTCTCATGATCACTCCAATGGTGACCATATGAAGAAACATTCGGTAGTTTTTGAGTTTATTTCGTCCAAGCAGACAGACAGACGCGGTGGCCTTTGTTTCATAATATGCCAATACATATTGATTATTGTAATGATATTGTTGAAGTTTATTTGTAACCTATGTAAATAATATTCAAAAGCGTTTCATGGGATTTTTTTAGTGTAACCAGAACAATTTTGCATTTTTAAATTCACTGATAAGTAGGAAGTTCTGTTACTTGTGTGTAATACAAATATACTTTTAAATGATTCTTTAGTTTCGTTTTTTCCTTTGCTGTCCATAGTCGTTAGCGTTGCGTGAAATTAAATCAAGGAATGTAAACAGTTTTTAAGCTCGACGTCGCGACAGCTTGATAAATTGAGGGAAATTTCGATTCAGAGAGAAAATTCAGAGAAAAATACCTAGAATCAACTAATTAAAATAAATTATTATGTCTATGAATGGATGGTTTAAAAAAAAACTATAAAGAATTTTTAATCTTGTCGATATTTATTTAAATTACATTTTAATACTTATTTTGATAAATTAACCTAATAATTATGTCACTTGACGAATTTTATAATTTCTTTCATAATGTATAAAATAATTTTATAAACAAATATTACTTTTATAAACTTTATCCGAACAAGCTCAACAAACGCTTTTGAATCCTCATTTAACACATTTTTATAATAAAAAATAAATATAATAATAATAATATTTTCAATAAATTATATGACATACTGAATAGCCCTAAAACATTTATAACTGTTATCGAGATTATTAAGACAACGAAAATTAAATTATTATTCAAATTTTTAAAATTTTAATTTCCTTTAATTATCCTGTAATATGTATCTATTTATACTGATAACGATAAATACAATGGAACGAAATTTAATATTTGAACTAAATCCGTATTTAAGGTAATCTATCTAAATAGAAATAACGTTAATCTTCCTCGAATCCACACACTAGTTAGTGGAGAGGCACTTCATTTTATCTAAGGATATATTTGCTCTCCGAATATATGTGTAATAGAGAAGTTCTATTTGATATCGAATAATCCAATTGAATCGAATGATACGTATTACTTATACTACATTCTTACCAATATACCGTCAGTTTGAGAGGGAGACCATTAATGTAGAATATACCTGAAAAGACAAATAAAATTATTAATATAACGTATATTTTTTTTAAAACTTAAATATAGCAAATTTAAAAATAGAAATTAACATTATGTGACTTAATACCTTTTATTTTAAATCCACTCAAGATACATTTCTACAAACACTTAAATAAAATAAAAAATTACCAGACGATCTAATACGATCACGACCCAAAGAACTAGGATGTATAGTTATTTTTTTATAAAAATCAATAAATTAATAATGTTTTATTATCTTCCAAATTATAACATTTTTTGTGATGATAAGCTCAAATTAGAATCATTGTATCAGATCGTTTCAAATTATATTATTCATAAAATCAAATTATGTCATACATATACACGCGTCGTTCATAATAAGAACAGCTTATATAAATAAAACCTTCAGAAGCGCGGAATATGAAATGAAATACTTACAAGGCTCATGAAAAACAAACTACTTCTGCTTTTGAGTAATGCGACTTACCCGGCAACAAGAGAAAGATATAATAACTCCTTATATATTCTCAGTCGAATGTAAATATGCATTATAGAATTGTCTGTTTTAGCATTCATGAAATGTCAGTTTTATTGCAACTTTTAATAAAAATATCTGACGTATAAAAATAATTACCTTCAAAATGTTATATCAAAATTGTTAAAGTAATTGTAAAATATTTTTTAACAAATACTTCGATTTTGATGTCATTATCATTCTGATAAAATTTCGGCTACGGTGCCAAATATATAGAAGCTATTTACGCAGATGTTATAGAGCACAAATTTCTGGTCAAACATAGATGTTCTCGCAAAGTCAGACAATACGGAGCAATTTGCAAAATCGAAAAACGCTGGAAAAGGCTTTGCGTACTTTCCGAGGCATGGAAGTGTATCACTGCCTACTCCGTTTTTTGTAATACAATAAAATAAAATTATTTAACTCGGAATTTGAACCTAGGGCCGCGAATTCTGTAGCCTTTCCAAAGCTGGCTACTAATGGCAAAAGGCAGCTAATTTACTTATAATGGCGATAGTGCTACTCAGAGCAGAGCGGAACTAATTTCAATTAAATGAAGCTTCAATTTTACAAGTTCTTTAATTATATTGTGACGGAGATGTCTAGTTTAAAGTAAAGTTGTTCCTTAAAAAATATATACCTATGTTACAAAATCACACAAAGTAAGAAATATAGTCACTGATTTTAGATGTAACAATTCTTTATTAAAGCTAAAAACATAAATACATTTTCTTACTAATATTGTTTATTTAAGAATATTATTAATCGTAATTATTTACATTTAATTTATTAAAATAGTAATAGTAATATAAAAAATCTCTCCCCACTTTCTATAATCTGTGCTGTGTGCACAGATTATATAAAACGGTCAAATAGTATGTCAAAAGTGACAAACGAGGGGTCTAGTTCAGCCAGCGTGAGTAATGCGTCGCCTGGCAAACGTCTAACAGGACCATATTAAATCAACGGCTTTGACTAAGGCATCTCGTCAGGTGTATCTAACGACTATTTACTTGAAAATCAAGTGACATTTACATATTTAAAAAGAAAAATTATCATAAATACCTAGTATCAGTTAGTCCTTTAATTCTAAACTAACAATAAATTATCTTAATATATTTTACTTTTACGAATTCTCAACCGCTATAATATTTCCTTTACAAAATAAGAACGTGGTCGAAAATGTTGTATTTTTAATTCGAACAAACATTTAAGTACGAGTAGACAATAAAATACCTGAGGGTAGAAACAAATTTATTTGTTAAGACCAACAGACAAATAAAAGCTGATAGGGGAACGCTTAAGCTATCAGTAAAGCAAGATACCCTTTATACGTACACCCACAAAGATGAGCATTTAAACCCTTTGTTCGTTTGTCTAATGAATGTTCGGAACAGTTACAATAATTACCCATATGTAAGGGTCAGTCAGATTGCATTTGCGTAATGTTAAAATACGAACCCACTAAATGGGTATGGCATGAACAAACTCGAAACTCACCGCAAAATGCTATCGTGAAATTTCAGAAAGTGATATGCGACATTGAGTATAATAATTACTGCATTTAATGGATAAATGTATCAAAGTAGCGTATCATCTAAAGCCCCGGAAAAGACCAAGAAAAACGTAAGTTATGTTGGCGTTTTTCGAGAGAAAACGCTAAAGTCTGAATGATGGAAGTGAGTACACTCCCGTGTGTCAGAAAGAGCGTAAAGCCGTTGGTGCTGCGCCTGAACTATTTCTAATTGTGTCGGACGTCGGATTTGCCGTCCTAACGGATTATGAGAGTGCGGGAATAGAAATGGCATTTGTATTTGCGTGTTCGTTTGTGTACTATTACATATCCTGCGCATTTGGATATTCTTCCTAGATGATCCGACTTAGCCGAACATAGGACGTCATCATATTATATAAAAATAAAATGTTTGCATTATATATATATTCGACAAATTTTGTTTCAAACTTGATACGTTCAGCGTAATCTCTTTTCGAACATCAACTTGAACATCCATATCAAAGTTATCCCAAAGATAAATCGATTTTCGATTACCGAAATACTTTGAATAAACCAAATATTAACTATATAAGTAGTTTCTTGTTATAAACGGACCGTGTGTTACAAAGTTGTGTGCGGCAGTAGTTAATGCCATACTGAATATGGACATGATATATTTAATTATTTAATACCAAGAAAAAAAGATCGTTATATTTTAATTAACACGAGGCGACACGGGCACGTATGAAGTAATTGGTAAAGTTTCAAAAGAAGTTAAATATATTATATACATTTCACGTTGTTTTGTTAATAAAGCTATGCATTTTTTTATTTATGCTTTGTACGATATAATTATTATATATATAATATTTATATAGTAAATGCATTTTTTTAAAGTAAAGTTGTTACACATACTCGTGCTGTTTACCCTCTAATTAAATGTAAAGCTTGTGTAACGATTGGAAACGACAATAGCCCAAGGAATCGAACCTGCGACTTACATCAATAGGCGGCCCGTGAACCATTGCGCTAAACTCATTCCAACTTTATTAATCATATACGAAATTAATACTTAAAAATATCGCTTTAAAATGATAAAAAACCCGTCACCAGTTATAATGATAAATCTCTCTAGAGATAGCAATATTTTTGCGTTAATGCGACAAAAACTCGGACTGATATCAGTAAAAGGATAAAAGCTCTCTTAACTGAGTGAGCACGTTAAGCGAAATAAATTCTAATAAAGTTAATTAAGCCGTCAGACGACATTATCTCCTTAAAAATACATCTCTAAACAAAACAAAATACTAGTATTTGGATCGCAGGGTTGAAATTTTCGTACGTGACTCCGGTTTGTTATGTTTTAATTAAATAAGTTGTGTTATAATTTATTATTCTATTTTATTATTCACTTTCTCTGTCTGTTCGCTATATATGTGTATATAAATTAGAATTTAATTAAAATATACTATTTTAAAATGTTACTTGCCTAAACTAAAAACCATTAAACATTGTATTAATCTTTAATTTTCTATAAGTATATAAATAATAAAAATAAAAGTAATCATGATTAATATATTGTAAGCAACTAAAATATACCATTGAGGATACACTAAACATACTACCTTTTTCTTATTCTTTTAGACTTCCAAAATAAAAGCGTACAGATAACTTCCAAATAAAGAAGGCACATCTGTTTAGAGAGAAAAGAGACAGTCTTTTATTCTAGTATGGTATTTTCTAAGAGAGAAAGAGATAGCTATCACGGGGTAAGTTAATCCACCGTTAATGATAACCTTCGCACCTGCGCGTAATGCGCTGCAGAAAATATGAGCCGTAAAGATGAAACAAGGTGGAGAAATTAGGGTGGGAGACTAATATTAGATATTTATTAACGGATGAACATTTTTGCAGCCATAAATCTCGGTATGATAAACGCGTTTTGACGATAATATTTGATCTAAAATGGTGTAATGAAAATGTTCCATTTTAAGAATACGTGTGAATCAACAAATCCAAAGGTCATTCAGATTACATGAAACAACGTTTTCCTTTATTTTTTAAGTGGGTAACTGCATGATACTTTACTTTGATGATAATTTCCGCTGATTCGGTCACTGCGGGATTGTCAAGGGAACTGCGCAGGCAATACATATCTTTTATTTTTACCACCAAGTTCACCACCGCCTATAGACATATATATTAGCACTATGACAAATATTAACCATTCCTTACATCGCTAATGCGCCACCAACCTTGGAAACTGAAATGTTATGTAACTTGTGATTATAGTTACACTGGCTTACTCACCCGTCTAACACGAATACAATAATACGAAGTATTGCTATTTGGAGTTTTGGTAGATTATACGGTGAGCGGGTTTGATACCAAATAAAGTTTATCTAGTCTACAAATGTATGCGCAAACGCAAAACATTTCACTCTAAAAATCTGAAGACAAGTTCTGTCTTAAGACTTTACGTGAAAATTTAACTGTTAACTTATTCATTTAAGGCTCTTGTACCAGAAACCTACCGAAATACTCAATAACTTTTTAATTTTCCGACACGGGATTTGAACCCTGGAGACCTCGTGAAATTATAAGGTAGCCACTGACCAATCGCAGTTACCTCATTAAACATACGGATTAATAAATAGATCTCAAAATTATTTGTAGAATTTAACGAAACACAGATTAACTTATGTCATGTCTTTTTATCAACAGAGTGCAAATACAATAGAATGTTTTGCTTTCATCAACCTTTTGAAAATAAAAGATATATCTTTATAATCTGTTTTGCATTATTATCTGGCATTAACCTGACAAAGAGTATTGTATTATCAAACCACAGAACATCTCAACTTACCAGCTTATAAATAGTACTTGACCTTAATCGTTAGAACATAAAATTATATCTACCACAATTAATAAGGAAATAGAAAATAATATACAAATTATTATAACTATGCAATAAGCTGAAATAATATTCTCTTTACTTGTATATCTCGCAAAGTTATTGGCAGATTAGACAAATTTAAATTGATCTTAAATTGCATAGAAGAAACTTAATCATAAGCTATTATTAATTATTATTTTATTTATTTATTATTTTTATTATATTCATTATGCAAAATATATAATTGTTATTTATTTATTTTATTAATAAAATATCACGTTACTATTTCACTCTGATTCTAATTTGAAAATTTAAATATCTTTTTTAATTTTTAATGACATTCTAACTTTGATTTCTATTCAAAGACATTGCAAGAGGTTGTTTTATAGTCATACTCCTTGTATGACAACCTCTTATACAACAATACCTGCTAACGCTGAATATTTAAAATGGTGACAATATATTTACATATTTACATAAGATACGGAATATAAATGCTACTTAAGCGATGAAAAACTTATGAAAAAAAAGTTATTTCACTTTGAAATAACAGGTAAGTACGGTTTTTATGCAATTTTACTTTTAATAAAAGTTGACTCGAAAGAAACAATGAGAAGTAACTTTATACATCACGGAGAATAAAATCCTTTTTAATTAACTGTGTCCCACTTTCCCCGTTGAAAGTTTGCATTTAATATACAAAAAATGAACGTCCTTAAGTAAAGAGATAAACAGTTTTTAATGGAACAAGGGTTCCAATTTAGATACTTTCTTCGTTGCGCTGTAAAAAGTTAATACAAGAAATTTAGTTATTTACATTTAGGCGCGAATAGCATTTAGAAATTTTATTAATAGTAATAGGTAATAAATAATTATTAATCTATCATTATTGTTTATTTTTGTATTTATATATGTGTAAAACGTTATAATCAATACTATGGATAACACAAATAGCATGCTTTTTTTTTATTAAAATTGCCAAAAATAGTCCACATACTGTGTGTTAGTCAGGTTGTTATTGTTTCTGAGTGTCTTCGCGTCTCTTGTTCTTACGAATGTGAAATCAATAATGTCAAAAAGAGAGAAATCAGTGTTTAACAAATCACTCACTAAACAACGTGACCGACATGAGTCGTTAAGGCAGTCAGTGTTTAAAAAATTCAAAAGTTTTACGCGATAACTTAAATTAAATGTATTTATCAAATTAATTTTAATAAACAAAATATTTAATTTTTTAAGCCTGAAAATCTCTTATACTTTGTAATATAGAACACAGCTTAAGAACTTAGATATATTTAAATAAACTTACTAACTTTTTTTTCATAACATTTTTTTTATTCATGTATTTAATTAACTAAAGTATTTACAATTTTTAGTTTTTCTTACAATTTTCGATAATCTTTTGTCTTTTGGCACGTTTTACAACGTCTTATTGATTTCAAATATTTCCTTATAAAATTACTTACTAACTTAGATATATTTATATAGATAACTAACTTAGATATGTTTATATAAACGCCGAAGAAAAAAGACGTAGGGCTGGCACTATTTCTGTACATTTATTTAAAAATTATATTGACAAATTAATTATACCCGTAGGAAGTCGGAACAGATAATTAGTCAGCTAAGAAAAACGAATCCATAACACAATAAAACGACTAGTGAGTTTGCAGTGATCTGCAAACTAATAATTTTTATTTAAAATTATAAATATTCAGTTTTTCTTAGCGAGTAAGCAGAATACTAGCACTCGTTAAAATAATGTTATGTACTTAACTTAAAAATGCTTCTGGTTTTAGTTGGTTATGCAATATATGCAGTGCGGGTAACTCGGGCCCTCATTGTTATTATTGTTTGAACTAGACTTTCTTTGCTAACTTGTCTAGTGTCTACTTCAGAGCGCACACAGTTTAAACACATTATATTACAACTACGCTTACTTAAATATCTGAACAAAAAACTCATTCTTCGTTAAATTTTTCGTTTGTATAATAACTTTGTGTGTACTTAAAATGTTTTTACAATGTATTGTTTAAAATTTTTGTATAAATTTATATAATTCAACAACTCATATTGTGTTAGTCAAAGTCAACGTTGAAATATTTATTCTATATAGAATTATTACGGTTGATTATAATTTCTCAATTTTACTCATTGTGGTAATACACTCATTACGTTCGATAAATTAAGATACGTCTATTGACTTTGGTCTTCCTTAAAAACGTAACTGAATTTTTAATAAGAACTTATAAAAAAGTCTTTAGGAATAAAATCGAGCTAATTTCCCGATAGTTGCGCTGTAACTCAGAAAATCGTAACACAAAATTATTATATTTGACGAATAAGTCAATTGAACATTGTCTTGCCAAATAGCAATTGATAGATAATTTTATATGAAAAAATCGAGCGATATGACATTAATTGGACCATATTAACAGAATATTACATTATTTTTTAATACACAATAAAATCGAAATAGACATAAAACGAAATAACAAATTACAAACAAGTTTACAGTCCATCACACCATCTACAGAGTTTCATTAGACGATGGTTCCCATCTAATCAAACGTAATCTAGTTAAAACTTTTCCAATAAGCCGCCCCTAACATTCCTCCGCGTTTGCAGTAAAACGAATGCCAAATGTCATAAGCACAGTCCGTGATTATAACGTGGGGAGATGAAAGATTTCATATCTCTTTTATCTGCCTTCAAAGTAATAAGGCGTTTGTAAAAAAACCCACTGGAATCCAGTGAAATACTTTTTGGTTTGGGTACTTAATTTTCTTGTCAACCGTAGTTTGGAATCTTATATGAAAATAATAAATTACATTTCATTTACAGATGACAAAAGATTTCATTGAATGTACACAGGTCAATATTCATAATTAATTACTGTACCATTAATGACCGAGTCAAATATTGTCAAGCATGCAAATAACATTTACCAGTTAATCCCAATACCTAATTAATTTATAAAATGATACTATTAACCACATTGTAAGACTGATTTGTTTTAAAAGAGCAACTACGTGAGTTTCTTAGAGTTTTTCTCGTTACTGGATGCTTTACGAAAATGTGGTAGAGTGAAAGTAGTGACGACTCAAAAATACTCCATTGTAAAGCTTATTTGAATTAAATACATTGGATTTGATTTGATAAATTATTATATTCCTGATCATAAGATTGTAGAAGCAGAAATAATTTAAATTTAGACTTTTACGCGATTCTCTCCGCGATAACCTTCCAAATTTGAAAGTGATCTAACCCTCCGCCTCTGGACGCAACATTAAACAAATGAGATAAATCTTCTACACTTCGATACTTACACAACTTACAGAAATGGAACAGCCAGATCATTCCATAGAATATTTACTTAAAATACCTAATACCATTAAATTACATAAAACAAAACTGAGAGATATGATTATATAAAAAAATGGCTATTACCTTAGAACCTACTTACTGAGTATTGTAAAAGTTTTTTTTTTTTTTCAAAACCGCTATATTGTTTTATGATACTGGAGAGAGTGGCTGTATATAGGCTGTGACGTTACCCTAAGCGAACAAGTAATCTTTCAATCTTTTAATGACATTCGGGAAAGCCACATCAATTATCATAGCAATTGCTAAAACGTTTAAGGGATTAACAGGATACATCTGAATACTTAAACCGGTGATTGCCATTCATTTGCGGGAATAATATATAATATCCTTCCGAATTATTTAATCTCATTAACACTAATTTAACTCTGTGTTTAATGTTGTTTGAGTTTTTATTTTTTATTTTGACAGGTCATATTTTTAAAACATCGTTCTTTAATTGTTTCTTCACTGTCCGGTGTTTTTTTTTATAATTTCTTGCCAGTACTGACATTCTTTAAATAAAATGTGAAAATTCTTACAAAACTATAGTTCAGTCTAAATCGACTAAACCCTTTTCAGTATGATTGTAAAATCGCGATATAAATACAAGTATATTAATGACACACCTAAGCATTCTCGCCTTAGCTGAGTTCATAAAGAAATTCGGATTAAACTTGAGCTCCAATGCTAGAGATAGTAGGAATATATTATTGGGACTTGTGAACGGGAATACCGAATCGAATGAGCATTAATAGATAAATATAATTAAAATTTTAAGATTAAATTATAAAATAATATATTTTTATATTTTATATTTAACTATAACTTCGGTCTGTTGGTTCGCGTACCGTGGTCTTACAACCTGAGCATTTGACGTTTGAAACCTCATAATATTACTATAGCCCTTGATAGGTTAAATAAAACTGTTTATATTATTTACTAGTCTTTATATTATTCATAAATGTATGGTTATAATATAATGTATTTTAAAATATTATTTCTTATAAGAATGATTCAAATAGAAAACTACTTACTAAAATACAGTTATTAATATCCGTAATCCGTAACAGCCTGTGTGTGTAACTGTTATTAATATATATCAACAATTGTAAAGTCTAGTATATAATATGAAGAGTTTTACTTAAAACTATCACTTTCAAATTACCCACAGGGACTGACCGTTTTACAAGTACTAAGATATAAAAGCACATTGCATATGCAAATGTACGCAGTGACAATAATAAAGGTAATCTGGTCTTGAAATTATTTCATAGAATTAATTAAACCATTTATATATTTACTGAGACGAGATGGCCCAGTGGTAAGAACGCGTGAATCTTAACCGATGATCGTGGGTTCAAACCCGGGCAAGCACCACTGAATTTTCATGTGCTTAATTTGTTATTATAATTCATCTCGTGCTTTACGGTGAAGGAAAACATCGTGAGGAAACCTGCATGTGTCTAATTTCACTGAAATTCTGCCACATGTGAATTCCACCATCCCGCATTGGAGCAGCGTGGTGGAATAAGCTCCAAACCTTCTCCTCAAAAAGAGGAGAGGAGGCCTATAGCCCAGCAGTGGGACTTACACAGGCTGTTACAATATATTTACTAAATTAATTAATTATTACGTAGGTACTTACAATAACTAGATAAAAACAAAGAATTACCTAGAATTCAATTTTAATATTAACTTATATAACTGAAATACAAAAATTAAACCCATATCGAATAATTTCTACATTCGTCTATTTTCTTCTGCGCATATCCAAAATTTATATTACGTTCAAATTACGTTACGGTGATGATAATCATTCAAATCTTACCCCACAGATGAACTTAATGGAATGAAAGCTTCAAATATTTCCATTATCTTTATTGTAGATAAATCTTGATATTATAAACGAGGCGATGTTACTCCAGAGAACGATTTCCTTAAATTTTTTATTGGAATTCCTTCTGTAACGTCAAAAATTGCGCTCGCTTCACTATAATTTAGTGAAGTACAATTTTTTTATCTAATATTTAAGTACTTTCCAATAATAATATTATGTTTTCAAAAATAAACAAAATAAATATTTATAAACTAGTAATCTACATTCAAATTAAGTTGTATAATAATGGTGTTATTCATTATATATATATATATATATATATATTGAAAAATACCTTTACTCCGCCAATTCCAATAATTACTTATTTAAAGTATATTTTCGCTTGTGCCTTAGGGGACATCATGTTCGTTTGACAAAAAGCTCCTTACAAAATCGTTCCGTTACGCCACAGCAATTTGTGTAAGTCACTTCGTTGGGGAGAATAAGACATTAGTCGTATTGTTGCTCAGCACTCTACAAGTCATCTTAAATGATGCGCATCACATAAAAATACTTATTTTACGCGTATTCCGGAAAACATTGTTTTGTTGAACGAATTGTTGCTTTAAATTTACCGACCATTGTACAGTATAAAGGCTTGTAGTAATATTTGCTTTCATTAATTAACATTTATTTTAAAATGTAATAAATAAAAATTACACTTCAAATAATTTACGGAATATAAATAAACACATATATATTCAGAACATTAAAAAGTCAATGAACGCAAACAAGCCATATTAAACAAAGAGAGAAATTTAAATTAATAAGAGCGGTGTAAAAAGCTTTAATAAAGTAATTGAAACTTCCGGGAGGCATGCATCATACTGTTGCGGAGATGACGTGTAGTGGACCCGCACGTGTTTGAAGAGTTTAGAGCATATAAACCACTGAATTTGTAGCAAGATAATGTGCTATATATATTTTCCATTATACTGTAATTATTCCAAAAAAGGCTGAAAAAAAATCATCATCATCAACTAACCATCTAACCGCCGCCAAGATATCTGCGACTGATGATATTAAATCAAATCAAATCAAAATAAGAAAGAAAGAAGTTCTGTTACAATTTATATACTAACAAAGTCTTTGACAAATCTGTTAGTGATCTTTTAAACAAATTCATTAAACTATGTTCACTTTTAACAACTGTCAAATCATCAGTAGACGTGAAGTTACAAAGTGCTGTTTACACGCATATTGTACTCCTCTCGTTAATAAATAAAAATTATTTTATAATAATACATAGTATGGGGTTGCGCTATACGACGATATGTTCTGTAGAAATATGGCTTTATCGTTATTACTAGATAATTTGTGTCAGCACAGTGGCATTGCAGTAGCATTTATGCAATTTATTGAATGTATATATATATTTTGCTTTTAACTAACATAAATCAAATTATAATCAAGCTTGATGCAAAGTGTCACGTTACAAATTGAATTTAACTATCGATATATTTTTAAATTTTTGCTTGAAAATATATTTTCATAAGGTAAATTCAAAATAGTTTTTTTTTTATCATAATTTTACATACATTTTGAAATAGTATTCAACGTGAATTCATTGCGTTATTAAGATATTTTTAATATAGGCCCTTTATTTTCTGAGGTCAAATTATAAAACTTTAAAAGTAAATATGTCTTCGAGAAAAATCGATAGATTTGTGTATATTGGAAAATATAAAGGAATGCAATATCAAGAACAAAGTATTTTCAGATCAAAGGGATAATTGAATTTTTCTTGAAATTCCTGTTTCAAAGATATATAGCCTTTGAATATTAAAATATCTAGCTCTAAAGATTAAACTTTCAAGAAATCGTTCCTTTGCCCAGTTTCGAAACGTGCCTTAGTTATATTGTCGTATTAACGAGCTTTGCTCTCGTCTCCTTTTACAGGACCTTTGAAAACGCAATCATACTTATTAACTTTTCTCTTGGGATCCTATTATTTTTCCGATAAAATGTAACCTATATGATACCACAGAGTATAACAATAATAATAATGCTTGCCTCGTTAGAATAGTGACTCATAAGGCTGCAGATCCTAAGATTCTAGATGGAAACTGTTTGGGCCCCATGCCATTGGCCTTACAGTCGTTACGTAATTTGTGCCCATAATTACTCTGACTCACCCGTCAAACCGGAATGCATAACACAAAGTAGTGCTATTTGACGGTAGAATAAGTAATGTATTGGTGTACTACCCAAACGAACACAAAGCCATGAAACAATTATGTCGTTGTTAATTGAAACACAAACATTTGGTGCCTAATTTAATCCTACTCCACGAAACATTCTCCTTCATACATAACAGAGATCCCTAACGATCTTTTTCTATACCGCCAAGCATAAGATGGATTAATTAAATATGACATAAAATTTTTCAAACACTGCGATTTTCGGTTGAATCGGTGAATTGTATTATTAGTAACTAAATCTAATTATATCAAATAATTACATTTAATAATATCATTATTCGTAGCGCTATCGCGCTCGGAAAGTAAGTAAAAAACATTATTATTTTTATTTATTAAAAATTGTTTTATATAATTATAGGTCTTAGTCTTGAAAATAAGGACACTTCTAAAGATTTTTGGATAAAATTAATTTATTTTACTAATATTATAAATGAGAAAGTTATTTTATTTATTACGAATTCATGACTGATTTCGTTTCAACCAAAAATCATGAAATTTTGCATACACGTTATCAGGTATACATAAAACCCCGTAGAGTAAAACCTACAAACTAATATACGAGCGCAGGGTGAAATCTAGTAAAAATTAAATCGCAACAACCTTTCTTAGTGCATTTGTAAATTGCGAAACGAAGATGTTCAGAGAGAAGATGTCATGTAATGTAACATTGAGCTTTCATGATATGAAATCTTTATACAATTATATATAGATTTAATATGTGATAAATAAAGCAAAATACTTTAAAAGAAAGAGGCTTCTGTAAAACAAAATGGATTCAAGTGAATATAGCTCACAATTTACAAAGTGGTTTAGAGAATTTTTCCACTGTCCGCATTTATAATGCCGAGGCGCCATTTTACTCGTTGTATGAGAGTACAGCTCTTAATGTAATTCTGAGTATGGGAACAACAGACCATTAGAAGGGAACTGCTTTCCTTATTTTAATTCCATTACCTAAAGATTCTTGGTTTTGTTTTATCCAATTTACTTTAATAGATTTATATGTGTGGGAAAGGAATAAAGAACAAGTTATAGCCTATAAATGTTCCACTGCTGATCTAAGGCTACTCTCTTTTTAAGAAGAAAGTTTTATTCTTAGATTTTATTCCGCCACGCTAATCCAAAGCGGGTTAGCGAATTCACATGCGGCAGATTTCGTCCGTTCGGTGATTGCTGGGTTTGTACCCGTTACCTTTCAATAAGATGACGTTCTAATGGTAGAAATATATCGGCTATACAAATCCTATTAGATATCGCGGTTTTGATACATATATTATCATAAATTTGACGACCGTTAAACCAAATGGGGCATTATTACCATCTGTGCTAGTTAAAGCACCAGCTACTACTTTTCGTGGGAATAATTAGAGAAATGTGGTTCAGAACTTTACGAATAATTTTGGCTTTACGCCAATATTTTCGCGAGGTTCATTCACGTCTTGGTACGTTTAAAAAAAAATTACGTTATTTCCTTCCTAAAAAGGCTTGTGGTAATAAAAAAATTTAATTGAAAAATTTATGGAATCTTGCGACCGTTGAAACTTAAATCAAAAAGGAGATTACAGATTAATATTTAAACAGTACATTTATAAAAAAGTATTTTTGTCCATGTACTTACAGCCTAAGCTTTTGACTTCAGCATGTTTCATTGAATAGTAATAACTGTTTGCATTATATTAGATTATAATTCTGTAGTCTATATAAATATAACATTGCTGCCATCAATTAGAGCCGCGTAAAATGTTCATCTATTTGATCACTATATTTTTTTATTATTTTTTTATAACAATTAACTTGTCAATAAGAATCCATGACACTAATTGTGTATATGATCAAATCAGACATCACATCCGACGTTGAGTCCATTAGCGGCAAATCTAGGATTAGCGAGATTAATCGACAAACGACAGGTGACTGACAAGAGTGATGCTGTGGTCATCTGACTTGGTGAATAACGTTCGCGATTAATGTGGCCGGTGTGGTGAATGTTACCCTACACTAGAATACTATGTTTTATAATGTACTGTGAATATGTCATCCGTCACACGTCCATCATTGTGGTGGCTGGAATGTGGTGATGGATGTTTTTCAATAAAATGACCAAGAATACTTTATTGCATTTTAGAAATTTGCATTTACATAAAACATGACGTAGTGTTTTCTCAAGCTATAAGTAAATACAGACGATATTAGATATATTGTTGTATACGTTATACAAGAGAAAACTAATGTTCTAAAAACATGTTCAATTCAGTATATAAAGAATAATGAATTGAACGAATAATGAAATTAAATAAAAAATGATTCGTTTAAAAACAAAAATTTGAACATTTATAAAATTGACTTAAATTTGAAAAAAAAAATGTTTTTTTACCATTTTAATAAAGTTTAGTTAATTTAAAATACAATTAAACGTACATATTATTATCCTATTCTAAAAATGTTTTCCTGTATAACCTGAAAGCTGTCAATAGAAACTTATAATATCAACTGTCGATAGCATAATTATGATTACATTAAATAATATATTATATTAATAGTATTCTTACACTTTACCGCAATACGTATAAATATGAAATAATTTTATCAACAATTTAAATCTAACTATGTACTTTACTTTCAATAAAAAAAATTCTACAAATTACATTACATTTACATTAGTCGTGTTGATTTAATACATCCGTTACACCGAAAAAGCTTTCGCCTTAGCTCTATTATTCCCATAAAATATAATAGTATCGTATTTTCAATACCTACGTAGGAATTACCTTCAAATTCAATTTCCTCGATTTATACTTTCACATTGTCTTTTAATAAAATTCTTAGTGAGACAAAATAGAAATGTAACTATATAAATCTTTGTTGTTTCGTGGTTTCCTTTCTTTACGCGGCTGAATGATTAAGATAGATCACTCAAAAAGTATGTTGTCACGTGATGAATGGTAAGTAATATTATGATTCCTTTGATCTCTATGTTACTGTTACGATGATACAAACTGTTGCCTGTTTTTAGTATACGGCTTATTTGACATTTACTTAGAAGAAAGATTAAGAAAGTTTTCAGGAAATCCTTGATGTCATATATCTAATAATAAGTTTGTTTTCCAATACTTTTTGTTTATTGATATTGTTTTATATGTTTTATTTAAAATAAAATATATCCTACTGACCGTTTTCCTCCGAGATAAGCCAACTGCGCAAAACGCATTTTATAATCCAATGGGAAACCAAATCATGATCCACCAAACCATGATCGAAAAGAGTTCAGGCGCAGAACAAAAAGCTTTAATAGCTTTTCAAAGTTATCCGGGATAGGCCTGATCCTAGGTTAGAATCCAGGATTTCATTATCTGCGGCCATATATGCTAGTAATTAGACCAACAAGACTTATATACTAACTAGTTTTATTGCAAGTGATTTAGAATCCATTAACACTTTAAAACTGTATTTATATAGTAGTAAATCGGAAACGCAGCGTGCTTTTAACTCGTTGTGCCTAAACATACGGATATTTGTGTAAAAAAGCAAATAGTAAGTTTGGTTAAAACCAATACGAACGCTTACCCGGACTGTGCGAATGTAAACACGGGAGGTTTCTCTAAACATATTTATTCGCAACATTATTAATGTGCAAGTTTTTCTAATATTATATTTACAAAATTGTATACGGTTCTTATACATTCATAATTGAATAATTTTCAAACATAATATATAAAATAATATGACATCATTTAATTTATTATAGTCTATATATTTATTGATATACTTGTAATAGACACTTCACTTATAAACCTTTGTGTCGTAAATAGTATTATTCTATATTTAAATTTAAAAAAAATACCACCATTTTTAAAATGAAATAATCTGCACAGGGGGTGCAGCACTCCATATAATAAATTTAAATTTTATACGGTCGAACCGTTGAAAGTGTAATTCTTATTAACGCTCCAAGACAAATTAATATTGCTATCGACGTTTATATAATGTATAGTCACATTTAAGATTAAATAAAAACGCTATTTCCGCATAGGTATTCTCTTGTAAACAATTGTTGTATAAATCTATAAAAATGCTTATACGATTGTTACTTATCAAGGTATTGAAACAATACCCTTTAACAGCTTAGCATAAGCAATTATAAATGAAATAACGTAAATAAGCAAACGGGGATAAAACGTTTTGTGTCGGAACATCTAACGCGATTACATTTTATCCATTGTTATTTGGATTAAAATTAAAATTCCTCTCCGTCGAAATATTTCACTGTTACCAACGATCGGCTTAATTAGAGCTTTCGTGATTGTTGCATGAATTCTCTACAGGGATTTTCGGAATAAAAAAAAAAACGATTTAGGAATATTAGAACATGTTTTTTTTACAAATTGATAGACATGGAGTACAATTTGAAATTATAATCGACATTAAAGTTTAAATTCAACACGATGCAAACGAATGAGTTGTGTATGTGGATTAATAAAATATTATTACTTGGTTTAATAATTAATAAACATAGTTCTACTAAGCTAATTTTTGAATCCTGACTTAGCATTGGTTTAAAAAATCAATATTATTACAAAAGAGACTCGACGTACATATTTATTGTAATAAAACCATATTTCATGTACTATTTTTGTTCAAATAACAATTACCTAAATGTGTAATTAGTAAAATTACGTCATCTAAAGTCCTGAATAAGAATTGAACGACTACAAAAGTTCAATCACCCCATTTTAAATAGGCTCTCTAAAAACTTCAAATAGAGGGCGACGGTTCACACACAAAAGGATTCGGTCTAAATCCAAAATCACAATAGCTTTTCGAAACCACTTAATACCCGGTTCTAATAAAAACCGGATATGCCCGAATACGACGGAAGAGAACTCTACAGAGCCGTACGGTCCTTGACAAGATGGCGATATGCGCAAACATTTTGCAAATAGAAAAAAGATCATGTTTCAATAGCGTCGTTTTAACAAAGCGATCATATTGCTTATAAATATCAATAAATATATTTAATTATATACTGATATAATTAAATATATATATATATCTACTAATAAAATAAAACAAAAATAATACAGTTATAAGAAGAGTAGAGAAAGTAACTGCGAGTTCGTAATATAGTAATAATAAAAGGCAAAATACATGCAAGAATATTATCAAACATAACGTTACGTCATTGAAAAACTAAACAAAGCATTGTTGATAAACCACACTAAGTATTAATAGCACCAAACGACATTTATATAGCAATTGATAAAATACTTTACTACCATTATTTGCGAAAAAGAGAGAAGTGAGAGAATTCATGTGACATTAAACCATGTAACGCTACTGAACTAAATCCTCACAATAGCGGAGCGACATCTCGAAGTAAACAACAAGGAACCCCAATAGAAAACAAATTGACATTTCAATGGTACACGCCCAAGGCTCAGCTATTTGCAATTCAAAGAACCACTTCAATATCATGCGAACGTATGGAAATAAGTGCGTTTTGAAAAGGATCTGATTCCCGAATAGATACGCCTCAGAGCTATGTATTTCAATAATGCTAGTATAAGCCTATAATCTTTAGCCCGCCGCAGTTATTTGTGTGTACATAGATAATGTATAATGTCTTGTATGTACGGAATACTTTTTGTAAAACTTTTCTCTTTAGATATTTAGATATTCAAACATGTTAACATCAAAAGTCAAAAAAATTTATTCAAAAGAAACGTTACACTTGCTCATTGATTGTCAAAAATCTGTTACACCAAGTAACGTAACCATTTTTCTCCTAATAAAACTTCAAACTTGAAATTAATTTTATAAGGATTATCTAAAAATATCTATGAATAATTCGTTGTAATATTAAGGCAATTAATATGTTCCATGTTAAAAGTGACAAGACATCATTATTTAAAAATTGAAAAAAGCAATTCGAACAGATTAGCTAATAAGTTAAACTGTAGTCCCTCAGTGCTGCTATATACGTATATAAATCATATTTAACAACAGCGCTGCATTTTGTTCATTAAAAGTTTCAATTAGTTGGGAAATCCAATGAAACTACAATTGTAAAAACTCAGCCTGTAGTCCTCTCGGATCGGATAAAACGGCCGGAACAAATGACTTATTCATCTCTCTCCGAATATAGCCAGTGAGTTCGGATAGTTATTTCACGTAGATAAAGCCCATGAAATAGAAAAAGTGCAGTTTTAAACTAACGTACGAATATATTGTTCCGTATTTTGGTTAGCATTGATAGACAAGAATAGGAACGGAATTTAAATTAAGAAACAGTGAAAATATTCATTAATTTTATTCACTTTGAAGAATAGAACGTTAATGTTGCTCGCTCACTTTAGTATTAAAAATATATAAAATAATATTTTGGGTTACCCTTTTAAAAAATAAAGAAAAATGTTTTAGTTGTATGCTTAAAATCAAAAAGTTTTTAATCGTGTTGAAACGAATTATATTATTTTTTTACTTTATATTATTATTTTTTTTTAAATCACTGAAAAAAATAATATTAGAATAAAATTTAATGGACAAAATTGAGTGCGACATTTCTAAGTTGTGACGATAGAGTGAATCTTTTCTCACGCAAAAACAAACAGACAACATATATAAATAACATTTTAATTCATTTTTGTAGGCTTTTTTTTTAAATAAAAATATACATAACATTTACATATCTAAATAGTTTTGCAATTTTAAGTTGTAAAAATGCAATAGTTGAGATACAGCTGTGTTAAAACTTACGGCAGCGAAAACCTATTGCCAGCTAACGTTGACGTAGACATATTTATATAAACTCGTAAAACATTTTCGTTCCAGAAGACCATTCTACATATAACTCGAAAACAACACTGCGTCGTTTATAAATGTTTAAAAGGTTTTAATATAACTTAAATTCTAGAAGTATTGTGTAATATTTGTTTTGCTTATAAATTTACAAACATAAGTTCAATTACCGACCACAAACCGAGTTCTATCCTATCCGATCGTATGGAATAAATTACGTTAATATTAACCGATATTGGCGGGTTTAAATCAGTGCAATCATTAGTGCATTTGACTGTTCACAATATCTAAACTAAACCAATTTGATACAATTAAAAATATTACTATCTCTTTCTCATGTGTAGTATTAAAAAGAATATGAAGTATTTTAGTCTGGTATAATAAATTTAGCTTAGATAACAGCAGAAATATCGAGTATTATAACTTATGTTTGCCTTTGGAATTTCAAATGTAGTTTCATAATTGTATGAATATGTAAACTCCCACGGCTGGGCTAAGTCCTCTGCTTTTAAAGGGAAGGTTTGGAGCTTCTTCCAGTGTGAACATGTATTTCTGGCAACCTGAAGTTTTACTTGTAGTTTTTTTAATTATCAATTACTTCCAAAGTTTTGCACGCAGGAAAATGTTTAGTCTCTCGAATTTAAGGCTTACCTTTATAATTTAAGAGTGTATAGTAATAACCATTTCATTCAACAACATTCAACCTGACCCTCTTAAAACAATATACACTTTATTATACATGCTATTAGCCCCGTAGGCGTATGTGCGACCCGCAAAGTGCATTAACGAGAGAACTCTAGCCCTAATAAATGGTAAACTCCCCGCGGTGCTGACTACCCCCATGGCAAAGTTTGTGACAAGACGTAAATTGTTATTTATTTCATATATATATTAACTTGCTTCTTATAAACAAACGAAGCAAATATTCGTCGCAAAAATAGATATACTTGTAAATAAAATTCAAGATAGAAAAATATATTTGAGAAAATATTTTTATTTTATTATTTAGTACAAATATTTTCCAAGACAATTTATATAATAAATGTTTGAAAGTGTATATAATACACTCATAAAGATACCGCGCTTGTATCGTGGGAGTTATTATTTTTTTAAATATTATAACATCTAAGATATCTTTGTTGCCTTCACGTGAAAACATTTTATAAAAAAATAAGTTTTTTTTTATAAAATTACGTACAATATTAAGTAAACTTTACTTACATATCGAAAGAAAATTTGGTCTCAACAGCTTACAACCTACGACTGATAAAACAGCCAAACGATTTTTTTTAATTCACGTGGTTAACACGTTATTTTTGAAAAAAAAAATTAATACGGTCACCGAAATATTTATCAACCCATTTAAAATGTTGTCACTGTTTTATTGTTTCCTTTGTTAAAATTTATTTAGTCCCATATAAATCTTATCGACCGGAATGGTATACACTCAGCCCGATGACAGCCGAAATTATTCTCATGCGGTCGACATTCGAGATACTTCCATTGAAAAGTTAACGTGAGAGTTCTGTATTGTTGGCATTATTACGTCACATTTGTTAATATGCTCACATGACAAATACTCTATTTAATGCTTTTAGAAATATGAACTTAATCAGTGTATGTTTTTTGTAATATGTCTGTCTCGTCAACTCATAAATTGAAGTAATTTATTACGTGTATATTGTTGAACGTAGGGAAATTCGTCTTTAAAAACTTCATTAAATAAAAGACATTTTTTAAATTCTTAATCCTTGACATTCTTTTAACAGCGATAAGCTATGTTATTTTTTGTATTCGTGATAGCTTTAAAATTTCAAAGAGAATGTAAAATTACACATTTTGTTATATTTTAAATATTTTTAGTAAATATATATTGATATATCAATTTATATTCAAAAATTTCAAGCTTACGATAATGGGCTGCAAAATTTTATGGATGCTTTAGGTATATACTGTTCAAGTTTCGTCGGTTAATAATTATCTATTTAAGCCAATATCGAACATCGTCGTTTAAATTTAAATTTTAAGTAATACTACAGTTTATTATAATTATATTATTATTAATGTATCATTATATACCGATCGCCAGTATATCCCACTCAAAATCAAACACAAAATAATTTATTCAACATTGAAGCGTGAAAATTTGTATTTTTGTTACTGTTAAAAACGTCTTGTATGTTGCAATAAAGTAGCTTATATATTCTGACTTAACACATAGGCTATCTATTACCTCTTCTCCTCCCGCCGTAAGTGTCGCCGGGGCTAGGGGGTCTCTGTACCCCGAGAACCCCTTTGAATTTGGAGACCTGCAGAGGCGGGCCGGGCCTACCGTCGGGACGTCACGGTAGTATGCGCAAGCGATCCCGTGGCGTCCCCCGAAAAGACGGCGTGGGTACCGCTGGTTTTTTAGTGGGTATTCCGACGCCTTCAGCGTTGGCGAGCGCCACATACCCCACTTCATGTGGGGGAAACGCGTCAACGCATTTTTCCAGCGAAAAAAAAAATAGGCTATCTATTACCAGCCCCCCTCAACATATATCATTGTTTATTTAAAAGTTGTGTCTTATAACCTTAAATTGTTTTAAACATTTCAACAATTATGCCATAATAAAATAAATATTTTACACAATAATAATACTTAGTCATCTGTTACTAGTTCGAAAATGATAGTCATATTTGTTAATTTTAAGTCTCCAACTTCTCTTATTATATTTTAAAGAATAACAAGCATAAAACTAGAACTTTAGAAATCTTATCCCAACATTTGTTTCGCATTGCGCAAGCCAACACGTGTAGCTTTACAATGGGGCCAACATGTGCTGAGAAAAAAAATCATTTATACGAAATATTCTCTGACCCTTTTAGAATAATTACTTTAATTTTATTACTCATCTTTGTACGCTTCACATAGCATGAGAATACTTTGATTGTTATCCTACTAATATTAAAAAGGCGAAAACTTGTGAGGACGGATGCATCTTTGTTGATCTTTCACGCAAAAATACTGACCAGTTATCGATGAAAGTTGGTATAGAGATAGGTTATATCCAGACTTAGTACATACATACTGGGTAGGTACCACCCACTCATCAGACATTCTACCGCAAAATAGCAGTACTTGATATTGTTGTGTTCCGGTTTGAAGGGTGAGTGAGCCAGTGTAATTACAGGCACAACATCTTAGTTACCAAGGTTGGTGGCGCATTGGCGATGTAAGCGATGGGTAACATTTCTTGCAGAGCCAATGTCTAAGAGCGTTTGGTGACCACTTACCATCAGGTGGCCCATATGCTCGTCCACCTATCTATTCTATAAAAAGCCACCTAACATTGGCCCTTCACACACAGGCGTAGCCGCGCGCGGCAGCTAATTCTAAATAAGGTTAATATTTTAACTCTTAATATATGGTTGGCTGATGCGACGTATAATATCTCAACAATATAATAAATAGAAGGAGAAAAAGAATCGTTTTAATAGGGTAACAATAACTAACAAGTATTTAAAATGTAAATAAATTATAAAAAGTAAAATAATGACTATTTGGAGATTTGAACTTCAATATGGTCTTTAATCAGCATATGCTGTGTCCTAATACAGCTGAAATTGAATGGAAGACCAGTGATTCCATTACTTTAAAGAACGGAGCCCTTCCGCTGTTTAAAGTCATGGAATGCTTGAGAAATAAGTAAAATAACCTACTATAATAGAATACAACCACCTACATTCTAATGAAAACTCTTTTCATAATCTAAAATATATACACAAACGCAAAAACAATTCAATAATTATATTCAAAGTAACATTAATCACGCACCACGGACGCCAACGATTCGATCCGATTATGTTAATTAATTCTCTCGATAAAAGCAAAGGCTTGCGGGCGAAATATACGCAAACAATTTTCCTATTATAATATTTCTCATACACGTTATGGCATTACGTCATTTACAGGATTGTGTTTAATTCTTATCGTATATATAAAAATGAATGTTTTTGTACGTATACTATGCGTATACGTACAACAGCTTCCTCAGCTTTACGCGAATGTTAACAACACAGATTGAGTGTTGTCAACATTGTTAATATCGACATTTACTGCATAATCGATCTAATAGCTATTTATAATGCCACAGATTCTGAGGTCTATGGATCAAACAGCGGGTCGAGCGTTTTAAATATTACTGGGTTTTTCAGTCGAGAAGTTGACAGTACAGTGCAAGCAGTTGCTAACTAACAAAATAATTTAAAGCGGCAATACAAAGTTTGTTTATGACTATAAGCTGTATATTTTTTCATGACTTGACCGATTTGTAAAGTTGTAAACGACGAAACAGAAGTGCTCGTAAAAACCGATATGGATTTCAATGAATATACGGGACTTTGATTCCATTCCTATGTGTAGTAAAAATTTGAACCATCTTCAATTTGCCTAAGTATTAATCTACCATTTAAGTAATCTATTATATCTGTATATTTAATAAAAATGTATGCTTGTGATAAGAGTATTAGATAAAGCCTTTTTTGTTACAATGTATGTTTTTAACTGTATTATTATATTTAAAATATTATTCAATTACATATAATACGATACGCTTTTAATTTCATTGATAATATGTTTATGTTTAAAATATAGCTAGCAGTTATTTATTATAACAATAATCCGATGTGCATTCTTGCATAATATGTTAAGTGATTTGTAACATACTATGCGTAACGAATATTCGACAGAACAAAACGCTTTGTGATGTATGACGCAACTGCGCTCGAATTTCAAATATAGAACGTCTTTGTTCGTTTATTGAAAAAAAAATAACGGACTGCTTTTTCTAATTTGAACAACAACAATAGAACCATTGACACCCGCAAAACGTTTATGGCTAGTAATTTTGGGGATATCAATTTTTTTTTATTGACCAGCATGGCATGGGCCTTTGTTTAAAGTTTTTGTTGTAATTTAAATTGACAGCTGTCATTTTGACTTCAATATGACCAATTACGCTAGGTTTTTTATGTCTCAAAATATATTTACATTTTGTTTTTATATAAAGAACTACCTCATTGGTCTAGTGGCCGCTGACTCGGAGGTCCTGGGTTCAATACCTAAGTCGGGCCAATAAAAAGTTATTGGGTTTTTCTGGCAGAAAATTCGCAGTAGCAGCCCGTGCCTGAAAGTGTGTACACTCCCGTGTCTCGGAAAACACGAAAAGCCGTTGGTCCTAAGCCTGAACTCTTTCCGGAAGTGTCGGATGGCCCATCGGATTACACACACTTGTGCACTATAATATCTCCTGCACAGTTGGCTAATCTCTCTTGAGATAGCCGCCGTGGCCGAAATCGGTCTGGAGGGTCCTTATCTTAAATAAAGGAAGCTCATATATTTAAATGTGAAACACAACGATCATGCGGAATATAAATACTTAATTTTGGCTCGAAAAAGGTCAGTCATTAAAAGAGTAGGCAATTTCCTGTGTTTACTCGTAACGATACATTTATTATTTGTTTATTTACATAAGCACGTTGAAGTATCGTTCTAGGAAGATGAGTGTTATATTAAAACAATAATATATATACAAGCAATATATTACTTTTTTAAAGCTTAACACTGGGTTAAAAATCTAATCTAATCAAATGTATTTTATTTAAGTTTTACAATAAAGCGTTTTTGAATTATTTTAACTCTACCTCATCAAAAAGTAGCCTCGAGTGGAGTTTTTTATTTAATATATAAGCTAGCGCTTGACTGTTATCACACCTGATGGAAAGTGATGATACAGTCTAGGATAGAGCGCGCTTGCCTAGAAGATGCCTATTCACTCTAGACTTGAAGATACCCATATTGTAGGTATTCCAGATCTTAGCGGTGAGTATCAGAAACGATTAAGAAAATCGTTTCGTACGTGTCTTAGGTACGTCAACTACGTACACGGGTGCAAATCTTTTTTATATAAATCACATTGATGTGGGTAATAGTCAGAACTATTGTTCCAGATCAGTGTTGATGTGATATTATAAAACTACATAACGTAG